>OY856409.1:1721370682-1722095682 GCA_963693085.1 Alisma plantago-aquatica | reverse complement strand
GTCCATCCCATTCCAAGATCACAAATGGTGTACTCACACATTATTTTCTAATTTCACATTTTGGTTGAATCATCTTGATCCATGACTCCAAACCATTATTACTTTTCAATTCTCAATTTCCATAACTCCAATGACTTCACAAGTGAAGTGATTTTCTAATAATCCTTGAGTCTACTCACTTCAAGATTTTATCAACATTATTATAGGACCTCTTGTATTCTTCATGTTCACATCTCATGTACCATTAGCCTTAGTCATTTCCTTAAGGTTTGTGTGTTGGTGTGTATGCCCACAGGGCTATCCTGAGCAATTGCATGGAGTCAGATATTAATTAATCAATTAATAAGATTATTTGGTTAATTAATTAATTCCATAATATTCTAATTAATCCGTGAGCATTTTAATTAATGCAGTCTTTCTATTTACCGATTTGTTTAGGAAACCCTGCTTCCTTTCATCTCCTATTTAAAGGGGCTTGACGAACGATATCTTTACAAGATATTGAGAGGCTTTTCAGTTTACTCTCACGTACGTAAACCTTATCCATCATTGTCCTCAGGAGAGAAAGGAGAGCACTGCAATACTAGCACGTCATCGAACAAAGACTACTCCTTCCTTGTACCTTAGGAAGCACGATGTGGAGTTCCAGTCCATCTATGTGGATTAATTAGAGACGTAGACATTGAGACGCCTGTGTTCAGAGGACGTCAATGAACGTCCATACATGCTACGAGTGGCGTACATCACTACACAAAAGGGGCGTCATCAGATCTTCCTGCAAAGCCAGAAGTGTTGCACACTTTCGTGCAGCAGGACGTCGCCGAACTTGCTCCGCGACAAGGTATATCCCATAAACACTCTTTCTGAATATGTTGTTGTCGACGAGATCCTATTGCGGGTTGCGTGGAAATATATTTTATTTTGTTTCTTCCGCCGCGTATGTTTCCTTCCACAAAACCCAATAGTGGTATCAGAGCAGCGTCAATCTATGACGTATTTGGATTTGTTTCAATATGATCGAATCACTATATACTATTTTCTGTGGTTGCATACGATGCGAACTTAAAACTATTAATGTGCATATCTAAACATAATTCCACACATGCCGCAGGCTTCAATTTTTGACATTTTAGAACTCAGTCGACTATGGAAAATATTGATTTTCCCTGAATGTACAAAAGTAAAATTTCATAGACCGTTCAGGGGCCATGCCCCTGAGACCCCGTGAATGATCACCTCCCCACATAGGGGCGCTACCCCTGTGTACCCCGTAGAGTCTGCATGGGAGTTGAAAATTTATTTAATGAGGAATTTTCTACATTAAAAGGACTACAATTTTAATATGTATATACATATATATAGATATACCTATGATATCATACACATCACCTTTAAAATCTATTTTATGAGGTGAATGCATGCACAATTATGGCCTAGAATCCCCTTTTATGAATGTTGTGAATGAATGTTATTGTGAATGTTGTGGATATGTTTGTTTTTAAATGCTATGGATGTATAATGGTTGTACCTGGATCCTTTGTATAAAGTATTCGGCTTGAATGCTGAGCTCATCTCTTATTTCAAAGTGTAATTAATTCTTTCTATTTATATTTGTACTCATATGATGTAATAGAGATAAGACTAGTTTTAGTTTTTGTAAACTTGATGTAAGGAGGCCACTTTAAGATCTAACTCAAAGGAGCGTCCATGGAGAAGCAACCTGAAGATCCAATTCCAAGAAGCAACCTGAAAATTCAACTCCAAGGAGCATCCATGGAGAAGCAACTTGAAGTTCCAACCTCACGGAGTATCGATGAAGTTGTTCATTGTAATGTTGATCCTTATAGGTTGATTCACATGTGTTGTTGCTTGAGATGCATAAGACCTTAGGTGGACCGTAATCCTTTGTGGCTCCAAAGGATAATAAGAGTATGGCTATAACCGATGTTTTTGCATTTGTGATTGCATGTCTATCATTTGTGGTTGTGGATTTAGTAGTATATGATACATAATATAAGTATGTAGTGTTTGGATATGTATATGTATTAATAAAACCCCTCAATTAATAATATTAAGTTTTAGTTGCCTTCCATAAAGCAACACACAGGAAAAGCTTGATCAACTATGTGTGGGCACGCCTCCGCGTGGTACCCTGTCTATCTCGTGGAAGTTTGATGGTGGGTGTGTGGGTCTTCCTCTGCTGGGTGCACACTCATCATGTTGGCTTATGGGTTGGACTTAACTAGGGAACTGTGACAACCTCATTTTTCTCTCTCTATGGATATCCACTTTCTCTCTCTATTAGTAGCCCAAATCACTCAATTAGGTCACATTTTATAGTTTGAATGAGATTATGACCCAATTTAATTAAATCGTCATTCAACTTCCCAATATGTGACTTGTATATGCCAATTGAAATAAGAGCCATGCTTTAATCTATAACCATATTGCAATTAATATCAAACACCCTTGCTATGATCTTTTGGGATTGCTAATATATATATTGTTGTAGATCTCTCAATTTTGAATCCAACGATGGAAAAATCACCCTAATCGGACCTTTGTAGCCCAAGTTATGATATTTTGAAGACACTTTGATTTGCTTTGATTTAATTTTGTTTACTTTTACCCCTTTGTTGTAGCTTTGGGCTGGCCCATCAGGGTCCTTGAGAGGGCGCGTGGCCCAGCTGCCACCTCTCCCACTCCCAAACCCTAGTGCGCCCCTATTCTCAACCGTCAGATCTCTCCTCCTAGGTTTGGATTCAATCTAACGGTAGCTGGCCTGCCGCCTTCATCCGAACCTGGAGCCGATGCAAGGGGGCGGCTTCATCTTTTGACGCTGCCAATCAGCCTCGTTCGGCCTTTTGTTTGACGATTTAAGACCCTGAAATCTCTTCACTCTCTACTCCGGTCCTTTTCCCCCTCTTTTCACTCATGTTCATGCCCTAGAGCGCCCTCCCCAACGCTGCTTGCGGCGGCCGCATCTATGGCGTCGCCATAGCTCCGGCGGAGCACAGCTCCTAACCCACGCCATGTGTAATGGCATTTTGGGTTCCTTTAGCTTTGCCAGCCACCCGTGCAACCTGCCGTCTTCTCCAAACCTGGGCCCGACTTCACCTCCTCCATCTCCCCTTCTCCGGCAGCTCAGCGTCGTCGCACATCAGGTTGCAGACGCGAGCAGGGTCGCCCCACCTCACGCAATCGCTTGCAAGAGAGAAGACCCCGCTGGGCTCGGCCAGCATGCCCTGAGCGTGGACCAAGGCTGGTGTTACTGCTACAATCGGACCCGGCCCAGGTCCAGGAGGCCAGCATGAGGCGCCCTCCAGAAGGGAGCGTGTGGTGCATCCATAGCCTCTGATCTAGAATCAAACGGCCCAAAAACAATCACATCAAGGTAATCTTGCTAAAATCCTAATAAATGCAAGGAATGTCCGATTTCTACAAATAAATAGTCCTTTTTGGTTAGAAGAAAAAGGCCTACAACATGATCTTATTTCCAGACCCTGAATCTTCTTCTAGTTTCCTTATATTGCTAAAGATGTAACCTTTGACTACTTTGAATATGCTTAATGCATGATTATGATTAATGATTGGATTTTGATGCTCAATCTACCCCTGATCCTTAAAATCAGTACTTGTGATATATACTTAAACTAAATGCAGGTTCTACTCTCCCTATTGTTCATCATGACCCTTTTTGTACATATGTGCCCAATTTGGACTATAATGTTGAACCTTGCCCAGATTGCTAATCTTATTGCTAATGGACAACCACCTAATTTTGGAATATGTTTTTTTATGACCTAATGTTGATGATCTAAACTATGTTTGATGATGGGTTCTCCTACCTTGATGATCTTTGACCTTGATTACTCTATTGTGAGTCGTTTGACCCTAGAATGCATGTAAATGACTTAAACCTTGTTATGATTGTAGAAAGTGCATGGAACATCAAAATGATATGAAACTTGATCTACACCCACATGATGGACTCTAAATCAGTATAAGGTCATCAAATGTACTAATAAGAAACTTGGAACCCATCTTGGCCAAAACCATCAAATAAAGATAATCATGGTTAATGGTGAGAATCTAATGCATATATGTAATCTTGTTCTTAATCAGGTTTGGCATGTGGCTAGATGGTGAAGGATAAGTTAGGTTATGAAATCTCTGAATTAGGTATGGGCCTTATCTAGTTATATGACTACCGCTTTCTTGCTTGAAAAGACATATATTATATGCTTGTTTGTCTATTTTCTCAAATATTGCCATGTAGTATTGATATGTCATACTCGATGTTTGCTTCGTCCGTTTTATAACTTGAACACATATATATATGGAACTCCATTATAATATTGTTGATAAAGGGCTCTTGGTTACGACCTTGAGGTCCCTCTCGTATAGAAGGGTAGCTAAGCTTGAGCACCCTTACGGACCCTTCCGACGGGAAGATGGTCAAAGGCCTTAAACATGTTTGATATTGATATTGTTGGTATAATGGAGTGAAATGACATAAAATATGGTTTTGCATTTGTTAAGCAATTAACTTGTTTATTCTTGTTCGTTTAGTCTTAAAATCTTTTCAAAATTATGCAAAGCTTATATATATGTGTATCTTTCAGCCCCATACTCAACACCTCGTGTGTTGACCCATTTTTTGTATGTTGTTTTTAGGTTCAGAGATGGCTAGAAGGTTGATGGGCTTGGTGAGCTATGCTAGGTGTACTTGTTGTAAGATCCAGATATAGTATACATGAGCAGACTTGTATAAAGTGACTCTTGAACATGTAATTGAAATCATGTAATATAATGGTGTTTCTTAATATATCTTGTTGATTGTTGAGATTATGTTGGTGCATTTATCTTGTTATCTGTTCATGAGTGCTAAGCTTTACGCTTCCGCATTTCGCCTTTGGTATACATTTGGTTCATGGGACTGGGATTCCGGTTCCGTGACAGATGGTATCAGAGCATGAACAATAACTACACCAAACATTTCTCACATCAAACACAAACTAAATTCACTTTACATCTCAACCCTAGAAACTTAATAATATGTCCTTTGTGGACTAGGTTGACTTAGCCTCTAGGTTAGAACCTAGATGTTCTAGAACTAGGTGTAAACTTGTGCAAGTTACCTCCCTAGACATGACTCGTGACATGTGCTTAGGATGTCTACACAAGTGTGCACCATGTTCTTGCTAGTTCTCTAGGTGTCATGATACTAGACTGCCTAATGAGTGTGGTAACTCGTTTTGGTTTTGGTTTTATTCGAATGGAGTATGGTGGCTTTCATCGCCTATTTAAACGTTGGAGAAAACATATTTCAAATATTATTATATGTACATATGAAAAATGTTACCACACGCAGAAAGGCAGTGAGTTTCCATGCAACCTAGGAGAAAGAGATGTAACATCAAGTCTAGATGAGAGAGTTTAGTTGATAGTGATAATCTCTAGAGTTGTCTAGAGCCATGATATAGGTTAGGCATGTGAGTAACCTAGAAACCTAAGATGATGATTATGATATTGATGATGATGTTGATGTTGATAAGACCCAAGTAGGTTGAGGAAGGTCGAATATGTTTAACGATATGAGATGAGTTTGACCATGCAACCCTAGCTAAACCTAGCACCTTGTATGATACATACCACTTAGTTGATGTGCTAAACATAGCTAGTGGGTTGACATGCTTGCTTATACCTAGTCTTGTAGATGTGGAGATATGATATATGGTTCGAGACCAACACGGGCCTCAATCTCTTTACAAAGGAAGACCTCTAGCATGGGACATATGAATAGGGTTACCTGTTGATATGAGTTGAACTCCAGAATACCTGAACTCCAGAATATTTGAAATGTTGAATAATATGAATGATGAAATACTTGATGATGAGTCCCTAGCTAGAATACTTCTAAGTATATTAGTTGAGTGACCTAGTGGACAGTTTCCTTGAAATGTTGAACCCTAGATTTCCTATGAAAATATCTAACCCTAGAGAAAGAGGAAATTGAAGATTTGATGCTTGATATATATATGTGAGGGCGATGTCCCAAGACCTAAGATGATGTATATGACGTGTGATATCCATGATGAGCCTCATACTCGGGTTAGTAGTTGTACATAAAGGAATCTAGTGGTTATCCTTGTTTCTCGAAAGATGGGTAGAAAATTTTGTTACAGGTAGAAGGTTGTGGTTAAAATGCATTATTGGACACATATATCTTACCTTGAGTGGCTTGAACTTGTGGAGCTCTTTCTAGATATAAGTGAGAGAATTTGAAAATTGTGGCACTGATGATAATGGTATTCTTAGAATGATGCTTGTACATGAAATATCTCGCTTATGTTTAAAAACTTGAATATGCACGATAAGCCACTCTCATAAGCTAGACCTAATATGAAATCATACTATACATAAAAGATGTAACCTTGAAATCATGAACCAGATCTGATGATGTCTAGAGATCTTACCTTGAATTATGAGGGTAACATGTCTAACCTCATACCCTAAATGAAAAAAAAATGATGATTAACTTGATATGCCAACGATCTTGGAATCATAGAATAAACATGATGAATAAATTGTTTAATTTTAGATTTGAAATAGAAAAGAAAGAACATAATTGAATAGAGTTGGTAGAAATTTTGGGGAAAACAAAACCATGCATGAAATCTAGAGTAAAGATGAGATACACACTCGATGATAGTCTTATTTGAAGTCAAGTCCATAAACATGATTCCTTTGGGAAGTGATAACATAGATTTTGATAATACACCCTGGTCGTGTGTGAAAATTAGTACAAAAACCCTGATATATGGATACAAAAAGATGGGTAAACCCTAATGCCATGATGATTCCACATTATGAGGGAACACTAAGTAACATGTACATTATCGAGATGGGTACACCTTGAATGATGATAGCCTATGTGTCTGCATCCCATTGTGGAGAATATCGTGACAACCATGGTAGGATACCTAGGCATGATGAGTATGAACTTTGACTCTTGACTATGATCTTGGACTAAATTTTGAGGACGAAATTTCTTGTAAGGAGGGAAGGATGTGACAACCTCATTTTTCTTTCTCTATGGATATCCACTTTCTCTCTCTATTAGTAGCCCAAATCACTCAATTAGGTCACATTTTATAGTTTGAATGAGATTATGACCCAATTTAATTAAATCGTCATTCAACTTCCCAATATGTGACTTGTATATGCCAATTGAAATAAGAGCCATGCTTTAATCTATAACCATATTGCAATTAATATCAAACACCCTTGATATGATCTTTTGGGATTGCTAATATATATATTGTTGTAGATCTCTCAATTTTGAATCCAACGATGGAAAAATCACCCTAATCGGACCTTTGTAGCCCAAGTTATGATATTTTGAAGACACTTTGATTTGCTTTGATTTAATTTTGTTTACTTTTACCCCTTTGTTGTAGCTTTGGGCTGGCCCATCAGGGTCCTTGGGAGGGCGCGCGGCCTAGCTGCCACCTCTCCCACTCCCAAACCCTAGTGCGCCCCTATTCTCAACCGTCAGATCTCTCCTCCTAGGTTTGGATTCAATCTAACGGTAGCTGGCCTGCCGCCTTCATCCGAACCTGGAGCCGATGCAAGGGGGCGGCTGCATCTTTTGACGCTGCCAATCAGCCTCGTTCGGCCTTTTGTTTGACGATTTAAGACCCTGAAATCTCTTCGCTCTCTACTCCGGTCCTTTTCCCCCTCTTTTCACTCATGTTCATGCCCTAGAGCGCCCTCCCCAACGCTGCTTGCGGCGGCCGCATCTATGGCGTCGCCATAGCTCCGGCGGAGCACAGCTCCTAACCCAGGCCATGTGCAATGGCGTTTTGGGTTCCTTTAGCTTCGCCAGCCACCCGTGCAACCTGCCGTCTTCTCCAAACCTGGGCCCGACTTCACCTCCTCCATCTCCCCTTCTCCGGCAGCTCAGCGTCGTCGCACATCAGGTTGCAGACGCGAGCAGGGTCGCCCCACCTCACGCGATCGCTTGCAAGAGAGAAGACCCCGCTGGGCTGGGCCAGCATGCCCTGAGCGTGGACCAAGGCTGGTGTTACTGCTACAATCAGACCTGGCCCAGGTCCAGGAGGCCAGCGTGAGGCGCCCTCCAGAAGGGAGCGTGTGGTGCATCCATAGCCTCTGATCTAGAATCAAACGGCCCAAAAACAATCACATCAAGGTAATCTTGCTAAAATCCTAATAAATGCAAGGAATGTCCGATTTCTACAAATAAATAGTCCTTTTTGGTTAGAAGAAAAAGGCCTACAACATGATCTTATTTCCAGACCCTGAATCTTCTTCTAGTTTCCTTATATTGCTAAAGATGTAACCATTGACTACTTTGAATATGCTTAATGCATGATTATGATTAATGATTGGATTTTGATGCTCAATCTACCCCTGATCCTTAAAATCAGTACTTGTGATATATACTTAAACTAAATGCAGGTTCTACTCTCCCTATTGTTCATCATGACCCTTTTTGTACATATGTGCCCAATTTGGACTATAATGTTGAACCTTGCCCATATTGCTAATCTTATTGCTAATGGACAATCACCTAATTTTGGAATATGTTTTTTTATTACCTAATGTTGATGATCTAAACTATGTTTGATGATGGGTTCTCCTACCTTGATGATCTTTGACCTTGATTACTCTATTGTGAGTCGTTTGACCCTAGAATGCATGTAAATGACTTAAACCTTGTTATGATTGTAGAAAGTGCATGGAACATCAAAATGATATGAAACTTGATCTACACCCACATGATGGACTCTAAATCAGTATAAGGTCATCAAATGTACTAATAAGCAACTTGGAACCCATCTTGGCCAAAACCATCAAATAAAGATAATCATGGTTAATGGTGAGAATCTAATGCATATATGTAATCTTGTTCTTAATCAGGTTTGGCATGTGGCTAGATGGTGAAGGATAAGTTAGGTTATGAAATCTCTGAATCAGGTATGGGCCTTATCTAGTTATATGACTACCGCTTTATTTCTTGAAAAGACATATATTATATGCTTGTTTGTCTATTTTCTCAAATATTGCCATGTAGTATTGATATGTCATACTCGATGTTTGCTTCGTCCGTTTTATAACTTGTACACATATATATATATATATGGAACTCCATTATAATATTGTTGATAAAGGGCTCTTGGTTACGACCTTGAGGTCCCTCTCGTATAGAAGGGTAGCTAAGCTTGAGCACCCTTACGGACCCTTCCGATGGGAAGATGGTCAAAGGCCTTAAACATGTTTGATATTGATATTGTTGGTATAATGGAGTGAAATGACATAAAATATGGTTTTGCATTTGTTAAGCAATTAACTTGTTTATTCTTGTTCGTTTAGTCTTAAAATCTTTTCAAAATTATGCAAAGCTTATATATATGTGTATCTTTCAGCCCCATACTCAACACCTCGTGTGTTGACCCATTTTTCGTATGTTGTTTTTAGGTTCAGAGATGGCTAGAAGGTTGATGGGCTTGGTGAGCTATGCTAGGTGTACTTTTTGTAAGATCCAGATATAGTATACATGAGCAGACTTGTATAAAGTGACTCTTGAACATGTAATTGAAATCATGTAATATAATGGTGTTTCTTAATATATCTTGTTGATTGTTGAGATTATGTTGGTGCATTTATCTTGTTATCTGTTCATGTGTGCTAAGCTTTACGCTTCCGCATTTCACCTTTGGTATACGTTTGGTTCATGGGACTGGGATTCCGGTTCCGTGACAGGAACCTTGATAGGATCAAGTACCCAGAGGCACACAGATGCATCATGGAAAGGAGTTATACATGATCATCTATCCAAGAGTTGCATATGAAGCAACTGGAAAAATTTCCTTGCCATGATCATCTATCCAAGAGTTGCATATGATGCAACTGGAAAAATTTTCCTACCTTAGTATTTGGTCTTTGATGTCGGCGTTGGATTGGCATTGATAAAATTATTTTGGATCTTGGCTCACTAAAAGGTTGTACACTGCAATCTTCTGAGTTGATAGTGAGGGCTATCAATTTGAATAAAATAGTGGGAGCATAATTAATTAAAGGCCTAATAAATCTCGTTTATCAAATCTTTACAAGTAAAAAAAATTGGACTAAATGCAAACTTCTTTTTTGTAGCAATCAAATTGCAAACAACACTCACACATTCTCATTGTGATCGGTCCTTGAGAAGGACAAACATACTGAAATAAACTCTCAGAACTAGTTTAGGATGTTGATAATTGTTCGTAAGCTCTATGTCCTTAAAACACCAGAGCCAGTGGAACCCACCTCAAATGCGCCCAAGGCTGAAATGGATGCATACAAGAAGCACCTTGACAACGTTGTACATGTCAAGTGCTTGATGTTGTGCTCAATGAACTATGAGTTGCAAGAGTAGCATGAGAACATGAATGTTATGGAGATGGTAACACATCTCAACAACATGTATCAGCGTCAAGAAAAATAGGATAGATATGATGTCTTCAAGGCTTTGTTTGGAAGCAAGATGAAAGAGGGAGACTCAGTTGGCACGCATATACTTACTTTGATTGGGTACGTGGAAAGCCTATCCAAGATGGTATTTCCCATAGGTCAAGAGTTGGCCACTGACATGATTCTTCAATTGTTGCATGAATCATATAGTCATTTTTTCATGAACTATAACATGAAAAATCTTGACAAGCCATTGTCAGAATTGTTGGGCATATTGAGTACAACTGAAGCATAGATGAAGAAAGACAAGCCCAAGTCTATGATTATGATCAACAGGACATGGGCAAAGTCAAAAGGCAAAGGAAAGGCTAAGAAAGGTTCTAGATCTTGGTATAAGCCAAATTCGTCCGTTCTCAAAGCTAAAGGTGGGATCTCCAAAGAAGGCAGTTATCATCATTTTCACGAGGCTGGATATTAGAAAAGAAATTGTCCTCTCTACCTGGAGGAACTGAGGAAGAATAAATAGGGGATAGAGATCTCCACTTTAGGTATATATGTTATTGAGATAAACTTAAATACTTCTTCATCATGGGTACTAGATACCGGATGTGGATCTCACATATGTTCAAATATGCAAGATCTGATAAGAAGTAAGCATTTACAAAAGGGCCAAGTAGAGTTGTGGGTCGCTAATGGAGCAAGAGTTGTTGCCACTACAGTTGGAGTTATTAGTTTTTCTTTGCCTACAAGCCTTTTAACAGAATTAGAGAATTGCTATTATGTACCTACCATTAATAGAAATATTATTTTTGTATCTTGTATGGACAAGAGTGGATTTGAATTTCACATTAAGAATGGAATGATTTCTATTTCTAAAGATGAGATCTTTTAGGAAATGCCCCTACGTCTTATGGTATCTACTTGTTAGAACTTGAGACTAGCATATACAACGTAAATACCAAAAGGATAAAACTTAAAAACTCAAACAAAACATACTTATGGAATTATCCTCTTGGTCACATAAAAAAGAAGTGCATATCTAGACTCCATAAGGATGGTTATCTAGACTCTTTTGATTTTGAATCATTAGAGACATGTGAGGCTTGTTTATTAGGCAAGATGACCAAGACTCATTTCACTGGACATAGTGAGAGAGCCAATGATCTACTAGGGCTCATACATACTGATATATGTGGACCTTTTAGATCAAATGCTAGAGGATGCTATCAATACTTCATTAACTTCACTAATGACCTCAGTAGGTATGGCTATGTATATCTTATGAAACACAAGTCAGAAACTCTTGAAATATTCAAGACTTTTATGAATGAAGTAGAGAAGAAACATGGTAAGAGTATTAAAGAACTCCATTTTAATCAAGGTGACGAATATTTAAGCCAAGAGTTTGAGGACCTTTTGACAGACGGTGGTATTATATCACAATGGACTCCACCTGGTACACCACATCATAATGGTGTGTCATAAAAAAGTAATCGTACATTATTAGGCATGGTATGATCAATAATGAGTTCAAGTGAACTTCCAATATCGTTATGGGGATATGCTCTTGAAACCGCAGCGTTTACACTTAAGTGTGTACCTTCCAAATCCATTTAAAAGACACCATATGAGATATGGAATGGGAATCATCCCAATTTGTCTATGTTAAAGACTTGGGGATGTGAATCTTATGTTAGGAAACAATTTCCTGAAAAGCTTGGACCCTAATCTAAAAAATTCTATTTTGTTGGATATCCCAAGGAAACTAGGGGATACTACTTTTACACACCAACTGACAACAACGTTTTTGTTAATAGGACTATTGTATTTCTTGAAAAGGAATTTATTTCCAAAGGAATCAGTGTGAGGAATGTAGAGCTCAAAGAAGTTCGAGATCAACAAGAAAGTAGAGAACCCGAGCAGGTACATAAGGAACATGAAGACTCACAAACTGTTGTGGAATTTCAAATTCCAAATGTAACATAGGAACCTCATAGGTCTAGTAGGACACAACTTCATCTTGAGAGATTTGGATTTCTCATGACTCAAGACAATGACAAATTGGGCTTAGTAGATGAGCCAACTTCCTATCTTGAAACTACTAAGGGACCAGAATCTAAGAAATGGTTTGAAGCCATGATATCTGAGATGGAATCCATGTACACCAACAAGGTATGGACCTCGGTGGATCCACCTGAAGGGATAAAACCCATAGGGTGCAAGTGGGTCTTCAAGAAGAAGACCGACATGGATGGAAATGTTCAAACCTATAAAGGTAGATTGGTTGTGAAAGGATTTTATCAAATTCAAGGTGGTGATTATGACAAGACCTTCTCACCAGTTCCCTTGGTTAAATCCATCAAGTCAAGCTTGCCATTGCAGCTTATCATGACTATGAGATTTGGTAGATGGATGTTAAAACGACATTCCTTAATGTGAATTTACTCGAGGATGTGTACATGACACAACCTGAGGGTTTTATCAATATGAAGGAAGCCAGTAAAGTCTATAAGTTACAAAGGTTGATCTATGGATTGAAGCAATCATCTCAGAGCTGTAATCTACATTTTGACGAAGTAGTCAAAAAGTTTGGCTTTAGTCAAAATGAAGATGAAGCTTGGGTTTACAAAAAGATTAGTGGGAGTACAGTCGTATTTCTCATATTACATGTGGGTGACATACTATTGATGGGAAATGACATACCTACTCTTCAGACAGTAAAAGGTTGGCTGGGGAAGACCTTCTCTATGAAGGATTTAGGTGAAGCATCCTATATACTCAGAATCAAGATCTATAGAGATAGATCTAGAAGGCTTCTAGGCCTAAGCCAGAGCACATATATTGACAAGGTGCTAAAGAGGTTTAGCATGGAGGGTTATAAGAGAGGTAACTTGCTCGTGTACCATGGGGTTACGATACCTAAAGCCTAATGTCCTAGTTCATGTGATGAACAGGTGCACATGAGCAAGATTCCATATGCATCAAAAACTAGATCAATCATGTACGTGATGTTATGTACTCGTCCTGATGTGTTGTATGTTTTGAGCATGACGAGCCGGTATCAGTCAGATCTAGGTGAATGTTATTAGATAGCCTTATAGAACATCCTAAAGTACTAGAGAAGGACTAAGGATCAATTCTAGGTATATTGAGGTGAGGAAGAGCTCATGGTAAATGGTTATAGTGATGCTAGCTTCCAAATTGACAAATATGACTATATATCACAATCTAGATTTGTGTTTTGTCTGAACAATGGAGCTATGAGATGGAAGAGTTCCAAGCAAGAGATAGTTGTGGATTCTATAATAGAGGCTGAATATATTGCCGCATCTAATGCTGCAAAGGAAGTTGTGTGGATCGAGAAGTTCATTTCTAAACTTGGAGTGGTTCAAAGTGCTAGTGATGCAATTGAGTTGTTTTGCAACAACAACAGAGCAATTGTACATGCTAAAGAACCAAGATCGCACCAACATTTCAAAAATATTCTATGGTAGTTCCATCTCATACGAGAGATCATGTAGTGAGGTGATGTGAAGATTTGTAGAGTACCTACAGAAAGCAATATGGTTGACCCTCTCACAAAAGCACTTTCACAACAGAAACATGACAGACATGTTTGATCACTTGGATTGACATTCATGAGTGATTGGGTATAAGTGCAGTTGGGAATCTATTGGTATGTATGCCCAAAGAGAGTATCATTTGATGATTGTAATGGGATACTATTTAAACAATTTGTAATACTATATTGATCATATCAATAAATGCAAGTTTTCGATCTATATGTTTTTGTTTTATATTATGAGACGACCACAAAACTTATAGATGTCTACATAATAATATACTCAATGACATATGTCTTCAGGTTGATGACCTAAACAATGACATCATATGTATGGTAAGAGTATGTATTCTTGTTTTGCCCCTTATCGGTTGTTATGGTGGAAATATCCATAGACATCAATAACACATAAGATTAGAATGTATGTTGGTTAATGGAAGAATCTCATTATCCATGATATGGAGATATCAAACCAAATACATAAATACTTGTTAGAGAATAGTGTATCAGACAGACCCACCATGAGAGTGACACATGGATACCATGATTGGTAGTTAGAGTCACATCTCATAGTGATGGTGGTGATTGTGGTTCTGAGACCTTAAGCCACTACACTTATCACATGTCATTCGATGTACCTTGACATCATCCATCATGGTCCTAAATAAGGATTGCCATAAAGATGGTTCTTGGGTGCATTGTTACACATGGGGATGCCTATGAGTGATGTAGATGGAATTTGTCCTTCTTGTGGGAGTTTGATATTTCAGACACTTGATAAGAGAGACTGAGAAATGCATGGCCATGCTGATGTGAGTCAATATGTGATATTAGGCTTACATATATCTCAGACAGTCTTCTCTACTTCAAGGAACATTGATTGAATGTTGAAGAGGATAACAGTTCCATGACTCAAGTTCAATCTGGATATCAACGACAAAGGAACTATATAATCATTGTAATACCAGTCATGAATGATAGGTTAAGTTGTTCTCCAACTTCTCCAATTACTTGAGTGGAAATGAAGTCTTTGTAGATACCAATCATTTCTTGTGAAATCATAATATGATTATGGATATCACTACCAATGTAATTTGGAGCCTACCAGGTCACACACATAGGATGTGTTGGAATAGGAGTATAATCGTGGATTTGATTGGATTTTTTTCGAATCACATTGAATAATATTGGAATATTTTAAAATGTTTGAGCCAATTAATTGGAGTGACTAGCTATAATTGCAAGTGGGAGTCTGTTGGTATGTATGCCCATAGATCCATCTGAAGAAGTTGCATGGAGTAGGATATTAATTAGTCAATTAATATGATTAATTGGTTAATTAATTAGTTCAAGAATATTCTAATTAATCCACAAGCATTTTAATTAACATAGTCTTTCTATTTACCAATGGGTTTAGGAAACCTTGCTTCCTTTTGTCCACTATTTAAAGGGGCTTGACGGTCGATATCTTTACAAGATATTAAGAGAGGCTTTTTCGTTTACGCTCACGTACGTAAACCCTAGTTGTATCTGTCCTCAGGAGAGAAAGGAGAGAACCGTGTTGCTATCACATCAGCACACAAAGACTACTCCTTCATGCTGGATTAGGAAGTACAACGTGGAGTTCCAGTCCATCTGCATGGATGAAGTAGAGACATAGACATTGAGATGCCTGCGTTCAGAGGACATCAACGACTATCCATACGCATTACGAGCGACATACATCACCACATGAAAGGAGCGTTGCCTCATCCTCCCGTGATGCATTTGAAGGATGGGATAGAAGTACCATCAACGTAAGACAGGAGTGTTACACACCATCGTGTAGTGGGACATCCTAGACTTGCTCTGTGATAAGGTATATCCTACGAACACTCTTTCTGAATATAATATTGTCGACGAGATCCTATTACGGGTTGTGTGGAAACTTATTTTATTTTGTTTCTTCTACCGCACATGTTTCCTTCCACAAAATCCAAAACTCTGGGGGTACATGTACCTTTGGAGTGATCTCCTCTTGACCTTGTGTTCCTTATGCACTTATGGAGTGCCTCTCACATTTTACCCCTTGGGCCTCATGAACTACTGAAGGTGGCCAATATCTTGACACGATCATCTCCTAATCTCATGGGTCTTATATACCTTTAATCCTCCCTACTTGACCTTGACTTTGTGCTCTACCCTGTCTAGGGTTTATTGAGATATCACAACTTTAACCATTCTTGATCACATTACTTATGAAATTATTTAACCTGGATTTCCTTCATCTCTTGGAGTACATATTTTTCACTTTATGTCCCTGCATTGGGCTCATGGTAACCTTCCCTCATGGCATTGGTCTTTCATGGTGGCATTCCTCTCCCAACTTGGCCTATTAGTGACATTCCTTTCTCAGCTTTATCACTACTCATACAAAGACTTCCTCTTATATCAACCTTCCTTTCCCGACTTGGCCTATTGGTGACCTTCCTATCCCTGTTTGATCAACTATCATTGCAATGACTCACTTTTGTATCGGCCTTCCACTCTTGGCTTGGCCGATTAATGAACTTCCTTTCCTAGCTTGACCACCTACCATTGAAATGAATCCCTTTTACACCAGCCTTCCTCTCCGGACTTGGCCTATTTGTAACCTTTTTCCCCGGTTTTGATCACCCATCATTGCAATGACTTGCTTTTATGTCGACATTCCTTTCCTGGCTTGGCCTACTGATGACCTTGCTTTCCCGACTTTGTCATTGTGTCCCTTAGAGATTTCATACTTGGATACAAAGAATTATATTCCATATATGTTCTTTCATATTTGTATACTTCATTTTTCAAGCTTTAGGTGTCATTCAAGGCTACCTCAATTCTTAAATTGATTGGTCAATTCAACCTTCTAGAGAAGGTCCTAACCTAGGGTATCTTCTTGACTCACAACATGAGGTAGGGCTCTCTAGCCACAACCTAACCCCATAGGTTTAGGGTTTTGCCTACCCCATAGGTCCTCTTCACATTCATAGGTTGACCCACCCCAGGTTCGGACACCAACCCTAAAAGTTGAATTGAGGGTTTCATATTTTCATTTTTTATGTCACCATTGATTGCTTATGTTTCTTACAAACCCTTCACATGAATCATTAATATAATGCTCCATGTACATGCATGCATAGGAGAATGAGTCACCTAAACTTATTTGGATTTGTCTTATTCTTGTGATCCTAATTAGGGTTCATATGGATAGGGTTACGATATCCCTCACACTACTATATTTCTTAGGATTAGGGTTTTAGGTTTGGGTTAGACTACACCCTAGGTTTTTCTATGATTCCCTTGACCCTCTAAGGGTTTTCCTAGACCAACCCTAGTACCATATAGGGTTTCCCTTTTCAAGGGAAAACCCATTAAATATTTTACTTTATAATTATTTCCACATTACATGTACATTAATTGGTGGATGATGCATTAATCCTACTTCTTCTCAAAAACCCCTAACTTGAGATGAGAAGGGAAGTTTATTTTAGGGGTTATTAAGCAAGAGGGTGAGAAGTGGATGAAATTCAAAATCAAAATACTTAGAGGAAATATTACTTTAGGAAAACCCTAGGTTCTAGCCAAGCTGGTACCACATTGGCTAAGGGAGTCCTCGTATACCAACATAGTGATGGGGAGGAAAATATTTCTAGCCCCCAAAACCATGATCTGTTCTAGACACCATTACCATTAGATCATGCTTTAATAATTCTCTTTATATTTCTACGGATTACTTGAAATTATCAATTATTAAATGTTATTTGAGAAAATATGGGGCTCTAATACTGAATGTAATGACCTCACAGTTCAGAATCCCCCAATTAAGAAAGGACCTTAAAGTTGAGATCCATTACCTAAGATTCTCAATATATAGATTTAACCAAATAACAAATAATAGCAAATAATTTCCATTAATTCTCGAATTTTGTTTACAACATGAATAGTAATGCTTCTCTAAGGAGATGCATGCATTTCCAACATAGGACTAATAAATATGAGAAGAATTATCTAACTTTTTTTTAGGGTGGGACGGGTAACCCAAGGTGTCTCCCCGACACAAAAACCATTAGCTAGATAAATCAAGGTTTACAAGATCTAAAAAGTTTGAAGGAAAAGAATGCATGTATGAAAAACTAGCTACTAGACCTCTATGTGCTAGATTGGCTACCTCATGGGCAACCCAATTACACCTACGATTGACATAAGCAAAACTACAAGAAGAAAACTGATCTCGCATCGCTTTGAAGTCTTAAGCAATTGCTCCTAGGTAGTCCCGTTGTTGCTTCTTAGATGTGCATGCTTGAACTGCTTCCATTGAGTCTGTCTCGACCTCTATGATGTCGTATCCTGCTTCCTTTGCCCATACGAGTGCTGCTCTCACTGCTAGCATTTTGGTGATGTCTACTCCCATTCCTCGGGTGACTTTCTTCCCCGCAATACCCACCAATCGTCCCGTCTCATCCCTAGTAGCCAGACCCATTCCCGCTCCTTCGTCCTCACCTACCAAGCCATCCACGTTAATTTTTATTTTCCCATGCACAAGTTTCCTCCACCTACAGCTCACGGCCAGCATCTGCCCATTATTCACCTTGCCTTCCACCTGACCCACGACGCATGACTCTCCCCTGGTCTGCTGATCGTCAGGGAAACGTTCGCCGCTCCTATCCCGCCAATCCAGAACCTGCACCGGCTGCTGGACTCCGTCATCGCCCCCCCATCCTGCTGCCCTCTGTCATCCCTACATAAGATGCCATGTGAAGTCCCCTGTCGTCCTTCACCTCCCCTCCTCTTCTTGCTCCCCTTGCCATCCTGCCTCACCATCGTCAACGCCCCACGTAGAAGGTAGCCGCTGCCCACCTCATTGCCTTGGAATATCCTAGTACATCGTATTTTCCATGCCGTCCACATGCCCACTACCATTAGTTCAGCTTTGTGTGTTGGCCTGCCCACCAGAGCTGTTGTCAAGGATGAGACAATGTCCTCATCCCTCACGTCATGCGCCCACGTGTGAACTTCCCTCGACGTCTGCTCCCATACCTCCCCCGCACTTGGGCAGCGGAAAAGCATGTGAGAGATCGTCTCCTTCTCCACCCCACAAAGCATGCATGTGCCGTCCTCTACACAATATCTGTCAAAGAGACACCCCCTTTTCGCTAGACTCCCCGTGCTTTCCCGCCAAAGAAAATGCGCTATCTTCGGGCTCCATCCGTCGTGCCATATATGTTTCCATAGTGTGTCCCCCTGCTGTTGTACAAACCTTCTCGGCTCATCCTTCCCTAGCAGCCCCATCCAGTAAGCAGAACGAACGGTGAACTCCCCGTCCTTTGAAGGACACCACATCAAAGTATCCTCGGGGTTCCTCATGCTGCGATGTATGGCAAGAATTCTTTTTTACATAGCTCGCTGGAAAACACTCACTGATTTTCCCTACGTCCCATTGAGAGCCATCTTTCGTCATAAGATCCCTGACTGTTGTAATGTCTGGTCCATCCTCCCTTTTGAAATGTGCAAGTGTTTCCCCCTCATTTGACAGCCATCTATCATCCTAGATATTCACCTGTGTTCCATCTCCCACTCGCCATTGCATTCCTTCTTGTAGCAGTGCCTTTCCTCCCCACAGACTCCTCCATGAAAAGCTAGGATTGTGTCCCCTTCTTGCTTCCCATATGGTCATCCGTGGAAAATACCTTGCTTTGAGAACTCGAGCCACAAGAGAGTCCAGACAATTTGCTAGCCGCCACAATTGCCTTGCCAGGAGAGCTTGGTTAAAGGTATAGAGATCCCTAAAACCAAGACCCCCTTGTCGCTTTGGTCTGCACATGTTCACCCAACTCATCCATGATATTTTCCTTTCTTTGGCTTTTGCTCCTCACTAGAATCTCGTGATCATCCGTTGGATCTCTTCTATAGTACCCGTCGGTAACTGGAAGATGCTCATGACATACGTGGGGATTGCTTGGGATACCGCTTTGATGATGACTTCCTTCCCTGCTTTTGACATAAGCTTTTCCGTCCACCCTTGGAGCTTCCTCCAAACTCTATCTTTGATATAGCTGAACACCTACTTTTTTGATCTACCCACCGTTGTCGGAAGGCCCAAGTAACTAGCATGCCTGTCTACAACTCTCACCCCAAGGAGCTGTCTCAATTCCTCCTTCCCGTCTGTCGCAATCCCCTTGCTGAAGACAACCTCCGTCTTAGAGAAATTTATCTTTTGACCTGATGCCTGTTCATATTGGCTGACAATTTCAGCTATCTTCAGACATTCGACAATGTTGGCTCTAGCAAAGAGTAGGCTATCATCTGCAAAAAAAAGGTGTGAGATAGATGGCGCCCCCCTACTTGGCTTGATGCCATGCAGGAGGTTTTCACGTGTAGCTATAGAAATCAAAGATGAAAATGCTTCCGCACATAAAATGAAAAGGTAGGGTGAAAGAGGGTCTCCCTGGCGAAGTTCGTGTGTAGGCACTGTGCTTTGGGTCTTATCTCCATTGATGGCAAATGCGTGTTTGATGGATTTTATGCATTCTTGAATCTTAATCCTCCATTTCAGCCCAAACCCCAATCTCTCCATAGTGGCATCAAGAAATCTCCACTCAACTCTGTCATACGCTTTAGACATGTCCAACTTCAACGCAAGGCTGCCATTTTTCCTTCCCTTATCTCTCTTCATAGAATGAAACACTTCATAAGCAATGAGGGCGTTGTTTGTGATCAATCTTCCTTTTACAAAGGTACTTTGATTCTCTGACACAATGCTGTCCATAAGGGGCTTCAACCTATTCACCATTACTTTGGAAGCAATCTTGTATACCGCATTGCATAGACTAATCGGGCGGAACTCCCCTATTGTCTTCGACGTGTCCGTCTTTGCAATAAGCACAACAAGGGTGTCATTTACCTCCCCTATTTCTTTCTCCCCCTTCGACCACCCTTTGATGTATCTTGCCACATCCTTCCCAACAATCCCCCAATAATTTTGGTAGAACATGGCCTTCATACCGTCTGGCCCAGGTTCCTTGTTTGGATGCATTTGTTTTAGAGTTGTCCATATCTCCTCATCCTCTATATCCCTCTCCAGGACCTCGTTTTGGGCCTCTCCTACCATTTCCCGCTGCCCCCTTAGTGCCTCCTCCAAACCCGTAGGATTTTTAAAAAGAAACAGCTGCTCAAAATATTTGATGATGATTGTTTTAATGTCCTCCTCCTGTGTTTTCAGGTCCCCATGTTCATCTTCTAGGCAAGAAGAATTATCTAACTAATCCTCCTTTACTTAACTTTAATGTCTTTGGTGGATGTAAGGAGGCGAGATCACCCCCCTACTTCAATTTAACGGAAAATACAATACATCCCTCAAATTATTAAAACATTTTGATGGAAGGATGCATGCATAATAAATCCATTTAAATAAGCATGGACCAAATACAACCATTGTCAATTGTAGCAGTTGAAGAAAGTAAGATGAGAAAAACTAAAGTATTACATAGATTGTTCCAAAAGAAGAAGTAGATAAGAATCTAGGCTATTACAAAGCTCTTATTTCTAGAGTTCATAACATATATTTTTGAGCAAGGTTTTAGCAGCATCCACCTTGCCATGATATCAACTTCACTCCTACCCTGGGTTTCCTTATGCTTGTTCTAGCCCTTGTCCTGGTTCTGGGTGGTTGGGAAGCACCCAACAAGAGAAAGATAAAAGGTATGTGTCACAACAAGATATAGTATAAGAAGCATATTCATGAATGGAAACATATAGACTTTCTATACTAAGAGTGTTCAAGAGTATGAGGCATGTAATTCAAATAGGATTTCTTCCAAGCATATAAGTCAAATGTAGAACAAGCATGATTCATTATGACTAAGCTAAACTAACATAGGGTGAGGCGCCTACCAACCTCAACCAGGAGGAGAGGGGAAATAACATCCCAAACCTCAAAAATATATATAAAGTGGCAGGGGGGCTAAGACCCCAGTGCCTATGGCAGGGGGACTAAAAACCCAGTGCCCTATGGGTGACTTGTACTCATGTACACTATATTAGTTAACTAATCAAACTATCATTATCATGCTTACAATTTACATTGGCAGAGAAAGAAAATAACAATGATTCAAGTGGGGCCCAATGACCCAACATTTCCAAGAGATAATCATAAAAGATGTTCATACAACAAGATTTCATATTGGATATTCAAATGAACAGTTTAAGGGAAACATGTATATATCAAGATCTCAATCACATCAACAAGGCAAGTGGGGTCACTTGACCCATATTCATCAAGGAGTAACAGTATAGCAAGAATATGCATCATAGTTACAAATTTTCATGTCCAAGTAGAAGATGGAGAATATTATCATATCTATGCCTCATATGGGAAAACTAGGTTAAACATGATAGGAAGCCCAACTGAGGTGTTAGAATGCACATACCTATTCTTTCTTTCTATATTATCCCTTATCCACTAAGATATCAGGTCCAAACTCACTTTAACCTAGGTTCAAAGATTAATGCATGTATTAGGTTACTTAAATGTACTTTAAGTGTAAAATGTCCACATTTATAACCCATGGGTAAAGGCTTTGGATTTTGGTTCTGGAAATAGGGCCAAACGATCCCTAATATTTTTCTACTCAAGAAAACATATTTTCTTGTCATAAACAGAGTTAAAACACTATTATTATCATTTTTTATCACTTTATACATTTAAATTAGTGTTTGAATTAATTAACATGCTTGTAATGGAAAACAGGTTTCAAAACTTGAAAATTCGGATTCTACATGATTTTATCTTTCCAATGAGTATTTGTTTGTATTTTTCTAATAATCGAGTGATTTTCTATGAATTAAACAAGATTGACCATTTAATTGCTAAAGGGGTAAAAAAAACAAGTTTCAAATGACGGATCTGCCCTTGGCGACGGGATCAAGAAGGAAGGGCGCGTGAGGGCAAAACGGTAAAAAGCACCCAAGCTTCTTCCATCTCGGGGCACAGCCATGGCGTTGTGGGTGTAACAAGGTGGTTTGGGCATTTTTGTGTTTCTCCACCGAAATCGACGTTCAGGTACTCGAAACGAAGAGGATCAAGAGAGTAACTCACCAAACCAAATGATTTTGACGATGGTTCCTCCTAGCTCTGTGGAGAGGGGCCACAATATCAGAGGGAAAAGCTCCTCGTCAGCCGCTTCCCCCGCTTCCTCGGTCAAAATTGGTGGTGTGGGCAAGTTGCTAAGGGGCCGACGGAGGTGCGTGGGTGGTCTTTAATAGATGGGGGAGCCTGTGGAGCTGAAGCGGAGGTGGCCATGAGAGGCCATGGCCGGTGCTGCTTGGTGTTTTGGCTACACTGCACCTCACTGGATGAGTGAGATCTCAAACGAACCAGAGGGTCTCTACGAATCTGTAGGTGAAGAAATTTCTAGAAAAGACGGAGAAACGAGGGAGAACGGTGGAGACGAAGCGAGCCGCGGCGGCTCGTTGCTCCTATAGTTAGCCGAAGGTAGGAGATGAAGAGACGACCATCGGATCAGATCCACGTCCACGCTAGACCGTTGGATCGTGGCCCACGATGGGCCTAACACGTGTGACAGCCATTTAAAGCTAAACTTAGGCTTAAATGGCGCAAATAAATGATATAACGATGGCTATTAAGTCACACTATATTAAAAACTTGTTAAATGCATTTGGAAGGTCAAATGAACTCCAAATGACCTCAAATTTTAACCATAGGTTGCTAATGACGTCTAGCTTAATGCTATACAATTATATTTGCATTTCACCCAACCTTTGGCATCCAATAATTATTTTTATTATTAAAGCTTATATTAATATAATGCTTAAGCAAATAATTATGTGTTGCTTTTATAAGCAATCCTTGATTCCCAAATTCAAGATTTGGAGTCCAGGGGTCCTCCACCCATTAAAAACATGCATTTGCAAGATTAATTATCCCATAATAAGAGTGAGGTATGAAAGTTGGTTATTTATTCATCATTTAATTTACACTTGCTAATTAAATAACTTCTTATTTATTCTTGAGCTCCAACATTATCCATTAGACAACAAATTCGTGGTTAATGGTAAATTGCATAATTACCCCATCCATATATTAATTTTTGGTATTTTGTGCATCTAACCCTCAAATTGGCATAAAGTGTACTTCAATCATCAATTTCTCAAATATTCAATATTAAGGACACAAAATGGAGGAGAAAGAAATTAACATAAAAATTGAGGTGGAAATGATAATTTTATTGAAACTCAGGACGTTACAGCACTCCACCCGTTAGAAAGGATTTCATCCCCGAAATCTCATACAAAAAGAGAAGGGTGAGATCGGAGCATTTCTTCTCTTAGCTCCCAAGTGGTTTCTTCTAGCCCATGATACTTCCACAACACCTTCACTAACTCAATCTCTCTATTCTTCAACTGTTTCACCCGAGTGTCTAGGATTTTTACAGGTAGTTCCTCATAGGTTAGGTTTTTGTGAATCTCCAAGGGTTCTATTGTGAGTACATGAGAAGGGTCCTTCACATACTCTCTCAGAACGGACACATGAAAGACATTGTGTATCTTATCATAAGCAGGAGGAAGAGCCAGGTGGTATGCACAATCACCAATCTTAGACAAGATCTCAAAAGGTCCCACATAATGCGGGATAGGCTTGCCTTTGACTTTGAATCGGGCAATAGAGCGTATTGGCTTGGCCTTCAAAAACACATGGTCTCCAACAAGGAAGCTCACATCAGACCTATGCTTATCAGTATACATATTCTTTCGGTCTTGAGCAGCTTTCAAACGCTTCTTAATCAGCTGAACCTTCTCTATCATCATCTGCATATTGTCAATCTTCACTAAGTAACGCTCACCCACATCATCCCAATGCAACGGGGAATGACATGGTCTTCCGTACAAAGATTCATACGGAGGCATTCCTATGCTAGCCCGGTAGCTGTTATTGTACACAAACTCAGCCAGAGGTAGATATCTAACCCATGCTCCTCCCCAGTCCATCACACAAGCACGAAGCAGGTCTTCTAAGATTTGTACAATTCTTTCAGATTGACCATCAGTCTGGGGGTGATAAGCAGTGGTAAACCGTAGGTCAGTCCCCATTTCTTCTTATATCTGGCTCCATAGCCGAGAAGTGAACTTGGGATCATGGTCAGAAACTATCACTTCCAGTACACCATGTAGACGAACTATCCACTCTAGATTTATCTGTGCCATATCCTCCACTTTGTAATTGGACTTGAAAGGCATAAAGTGAGCAGACTTAGTGAGGCGATCAATGACAACCCACATATCGTCGTAGCCTTTCCTGGTCTTGGGGAAGCCAGTGACAAAGTCCATCGTGATCTTCTCCCATTTCCATTCTGGAATTTCAAGTAGATGGAGGAGACCACCAGGTCGTTGATGTTCTATCTTAACGTGTTGATAGGTCAAACACTTTTACACGAACAAAGCTATATCCGTCTTCATGTTCTTCCACCAGAAATTGCGCTGCATGTCCTTGTACATCTTGGTCGTGCCAGGGTGAATTGTGTACTAGGGCCCATGAGCTTCACAGAGAATTTTCTGTCGCAGTTCACCAACATCAGGAACCCACAATCTTTGTCAGAAACGGAGTGCACCATCAACTCCAATAGAGAAATCAGATTGTGGTTTCAAGGTGAAGGCTTTCATCCCTTCTAGCTCAGGACTCTCCAACTGGGCAGTGATAATATCGGACATCCAACTTGGAGTGATTGACAGGCTGGCCATGTGAACACATAGCTTCTCTTCAACTTCATCATCTGGGATTTCTGTCAGTTGCGGTCGCCATCCAAAAACATACTCCATGTTCTTCCAAACGGAACAAGTTATAGAAGCACATGTCCCAGACTTCTTCCGACTCAAGGCATCAACAACTACGTTGGCTTTACCGGGATGATAGGTGATGGTAAAGTCATAGTCCTTGAGATACTCCATCCATCTACGCTATCTCAGGTTCAATTCTTTTTGTGTCAGGAGGTACTTTAAGCTTTTATGATCAGAGAAGACCTCAAACTGAACCCCATAGATGTAATGTCGCCAGATCTTTAGAGCATGAACAATAGCTGCGAGCTCTAAATCATGTGTAGGCCATTTCTTCATTCAGCTTCAACTGGTGAGAGGCGTAGGCAATCACCTTGCCTTCTTGCATTAGAACGCATCCTAGTCCTTTCTTGGAGGCATCAGTGTAAATGACGTAGGGTTTGCCTTCAACAGGTAGAGCAAGAACAGGAGCAGATGTCAGGCATTGCTTTAGATTTTGGAAACTATCCTCACACTCAGGCGACCAAACAAACTTGACATCCTTTCGTGTCAACTTCGTCATAGGAAGAGCGAGCTTTGAGAAGTTTTTGATAAACTTCCTATAGTAACCAGCCAGACTGAGGAAACTACGAATTTTAGATCGATTCTTTGGAGCCTTCCACTTGGTCACTGACTCAACCTTTACAGGGTCAACAACAATGTGTCCTCCAGAAATGACGTGACCCAAAAACATAACTTCTTTAATCCAGAACTCACACTTTGAGAATTTAGCATAAAGTTTATTTTCTCACAATGTATTGAGTGCCAAACTTAAGTGCTCGCAATGTTGCTCTTCCGACTCAGAATATATCAAGACATCATCAATAAAAACCACGACGAATCGATCAAGGTAGGGGCGGAAAACTCGATTCATCAGGTCCATGAAAGCAGCTGGGGCATTAGTCAAACCAAACGACATTACCAAAAATTCATAATGCCCATTTCTGGTTCTGAAAGCTATTTTTGGGATGTCTTCATCCTTCACTCGCATTTGGTAGTAGCCACTCCGCAAGTCCATCTTTGAAAAGATAGTGGCGGACTTGAGTTGGTCAAAGAGATCGTCAATTCGAGGTAGTGGATAGAGATTCTTCACCGTGGCCTGGTTAAGCATGCGATAATCCATGCACATCCACATAGATCCATCCTTCTTCTTTACGAACAGGACGGGGGCTCCCTAAGGAGAAACGCTTGGGCGAATGAATCCCATATCGAGAAGTTCTTGAAGCTGCTTCTTTAACTCAGCAAGTTCAGCAGGTGCTAGGTGGTAAGGCGACTTTGAGATGGTCGAAGTCCCTAGTGCAAGCTCGATGGAGAATTCCACTTCGCGAGTAGGGGGTAACCCGGGTAGTTCTTCAGGAAAGACATCAGGGAAGTCCTTCACCACCTCTATATGGTCGAGAGCAGGGGGCGTGGCTTTAAGAACTATGGAGGCAAGAAATGTCCTACACCCTTGCGAGATAAGCTTTTCGTCTTTGATGGATGAGATGACGAATTGTCGTTCTTCTAATTTCCTGCCTTTTACACAGATTCTACCCTCTACGGGGTGCAACAAGCTAACCTTTGACTCCTCACAAAAGAGGACTGCCTTGTAGCTTTTTAGCCAGTCCATGCCAAGGATAATGTCAAAGATAGACATTTCGAGCAAGATAAAGTCAGATGGAAACATCTTTCCCGATATACACAGGTCCAAGGTTGGAAGCTTGAGATAAGAGGAGCATATTCTACCACTAGGGGTTTTGACATCTAGCACATGGTCCATTAATTCAGACTCTATCTCTAGCATAGCAGCAAACTGAGTAGATATAAAGGTATTTGACGAGCCGAAATCGAAAAGTGCTTTGACAGGGTACATATTAAGGTGTAGGGTACCTTCAATCACATTATTCCCATCACCAGCCTCTTCAGCATCAAGAGCAAAGACCCTTCCATTGCGCCTCTCCACAGGCGGACGACATCCTTGCTGATTAGGGTTGCGGTTGTTGTTGTTCTGGTGATTGTTGTTGTGGTTGTTGTTGTTGTTCCTCGAGGGTGGATTTTGTCGTTGTTGCTGCTGCTGGGCGGGAGCCTGTCCTCGGTTGAACCTAGGATAGTTTGGCCTGATGTGACCGACTTGGCGACACTCATGAC
The DNA here is from genome assembly GCA_963693085.1 of Alisma plantago-aquatica. Classification (NCBI taxonomy): domain Eukaryota; kingdom Viridiplantae; phylum Streptophyta; class Magnoliopsida; order Alismatales; family Alismataceae; genus Alisma; species Alisma plantago-aquatica. The sequence goes on along the minus strand of OY856409.1, from coordinate 1,722,067,676 downwards.
AGATAGGGGTAGGCAGATCATTCCTTCAGTAAGGTACATTGCCAGCTGGACATCTCCCAGGAGGATGAAATAGGGAGCAAGTGTTGCACCTATCACACCCTTGTGGGCCACCATGGTTCTTCTGCTTGTTTTTGTTGTTGTTCGAACCAGAAGCATGGAAGCTAGGGTACGCCTCCACAGCCAGAGCTTTATCTAGCATTTGCTAGAAGGTGAGTGGGAGATGGGGGACCAGGTGACGCCCTATGATGTAGTTGAAACCCTCAAGGAAGACGGTCGCCCTCCGCTCATCAGCTAGACCCACAACATAACGTTCCAGCACCAGAAAACATTGTACATACTCAGAGACTGACATATTCCTTTTCCGCAGACTGTAGAACTCAGCCTCCTTCTTCTTCAGGTAGGCTGTGCAGATGTACTTTGCCCGAAATATCTGGAGGAACTCATCCCAGGTCATAGTTGTTGTGTCTCGTGTGCGGGTTATCCCATTCCACCAGAACCTTGTCGGGTCATCCAAGACATAAGATGCAAAGCAAACTTTAAGATGTGGGGGACACGCCATGCCATCAAATGTGTGCTCCAGGGCTACCACCCAATAATCTGCCTTGTCTACCATGTTGTTCTTAGTTTCCCCCTTGAAGTAGGGAGGCTGCATCTTGATGAAGTCATTTAGGGTTGGCTCCTTAGGCTTGTTGGCATGGGAAGCAGTTGCAGTAAGCTGCCCCACCAAGGTCGTGGAGAGTAGCTGTCTCAGCATCGCCAACTCTTGCTCAGGAGTCAGAGGTGTCTCAGGAGATTCAGGGTTGGTGTCATCATTGTTTGAGCTTTCACCGAACAAGCTACCCTTCCTGAAAGACAAGTTTTTAGGGTAAGATTCCTATGAGTATAAGATAGAAAAAGATAAGGCTACTATTGCCTATAGGCATGCTATTTCGGGCGTTCAGTATCAGATCAGGCCAGGCTGAGTCATATGAGCTCAGGAGTCCTCGTGACCAAGCTAGTGGGGCGGAGGAAAATATTGCCAGCCCCCAAGCTCTGACCCTTTCTAGACACCATCACTTTCAACATCACACCCTAGTAGCTACCCTACAGGCTCTGATACCATGTTGTAAGGAGGCGAGATCACCCCCCTACTTAAATTTAACGGAAAATACAATACATCCCTCAAATTATTAAAACATTTTGATGGAAGGATGCATGCATAATAAATCAATTTAAATAAGCATGGACCAAATACAACCATTGTCAATAGTAGCAGCGGAAGAAAGTAAGATGAGAAAAACTAAACTATTACATAGATTGTTCCAAAAGAAGAAGTAGATAAGAATCTAGGCTATTACAAAGCTCTTATTTCTAGAGTTCATAACATATATTTTTGAGCAAGGTTTTAGCAGCATCCACCTTGCCATGATATCAACTTCACTCCTGCCCTGGGTTTCCTTGTGCTTATTCTAGCCCCTGTCCTGGTTCTGGGTGGTTGGGGAGCACCCAGTAAGAGAAAGATAAAAGGTATGTGTCACAACAAGATATATTACAAGAAGCATATTAATGAATGGAAACATAAAGACTTTCTATACTAAGAGTGTTCAAGAGTATGAGGCATGTAATTCAAATAGGATTTCTTCCAAGCATATGAGTCAAATGTAGAACAAGCATGATTCATTATGACTAAGCTAAACTAACATAGGGTGAGGTGCCTACCAACCTCAACCAGGAGGAGAGGGGAAATAACATCCCAAACCTCAAAAATATATATAAAGTGGCAGGGGGACTAAAACCCCAGTGCCTATGGCAGGGGGACTAAAACCCCAGTGCCCTATGGGTGACTTGTACTCATGTACACTATATTAGTTAACTAGTCAAACTATCATTATCATGCTTACAATTTACATTGGCAGAGAAAGAAAATAACAATGATTCAAGTGGGGCCCAATGACCCAACATTTCCAAGAGATAATCATAAAAGATGTTCATACAACAAGATTTCATATTGGATATTCAAATGAACAGTTTAAGGGCAACATGTATATGTCAAGATCTCAATCACATCCACAAGGCAAGTGGGGTCACTTGACCCATATTCATCAAGGAGTAACAGTATAGCAAGAATATGCATCATAGTTACAAATTTTCATGTCCAAGTAGAAGATGGAGAATATTATCATATGTATGCCTCATATGGGAAAACTAGGTTAAACATGATAGGAAGCCCAACTGAGGTGTTAGAATGCACATACCTATTCTTGCTTGCTAGATTATCCCTTATCCACTAAGATATCAGGTCCAAACTCACTTTAACATAGGTTCAAAGATTAATGCATGTATTAGGTTACTTAAATGTACTTTAAGTGTAAAATGTCCACATTTATAACCCATGGGTAAAGGCTTTGGATTTTAGTTCTGGAAATAGGGCCAAACGATCCCTAATATTTTTCTACTCAAGAAAACTTATTTTCTTGTCAAAAACAGAGTCAAAACACTATTATTATCATTTTTTATCACTTTATACATTTAAATTAGTGTTTGAATTATTTAACATGTTTGTAATGGATAAAAGGATTCAAAACAAGAAAATTCAGATTCTACATGATTTTATCTTTCCAACAAGTATTTGTTTGTATTTTTCTGATAACCGAGCGATTTTCTATGAATTAAACAAGATTGACCATTTAATTGCTAAAACTGTAAAAGAAACAAGTTTCAGATGACGGATCTGCCCTTGGCGAGGGGATTAGGAAGTAAGGGCGCGCGAGGGAAAAATGGTAAAAAGCACCCAAGCTTATTCCAGCTCGGGGCATAGCCATGGCGTGGTGGGTGTAATAAGGTGGTTTGGGCGTTTTTGCATTTCTCCATCGAAATCAACGTTCAGGTACTCGAAACGAAGAGGATCGAGAGAGGAACTCACCAAACCAAACGATTTTGACGATGGTTCCTCCTAGCTCTATGGAGAGGGGCCACAATATCAGAGGAAAAAGCTCCTCGCCGGCCGCTTCCCCCTCTTCCTCAGTCAAAATTGGTGGTGTGGGCAAGTTGCTAAGGGGTCCACGGAGGTGCGTGGGTGGTCTTTTATAGATGGGGGAGCCTATGGAGCCGAAGCGGAGGTGGCCGTGAGAGGCCATGGCCGGTGCTGCTTGGCTTTTTGGCTATGCTGCACCTCACTGTATGAGTGAGATCTCAAACGAACCGGAGGGTCTCTACGAATCTATAGGTGAAGAAATTTCTAGAAAAGACGGAGAAACGAGGGAGAACGATGGAGACGAAGCGAGTCACGGCTGCTCGTTGCTCCTACAGTTAGCCAAAGGTAGGAGATGAAGAGTCGACCATCAGATCAGATCCACATCCACCCTAGACCGGTGGATCGTGGCCCACGATGGGCCTGACGCGCGTGACAGCCATTTAAAGATGAACTTAGGCTTAAATGACGCAAATCAATGATATAACGATGGCTATTAAGTCACACTATATTAAAAACTTGTTAAATGCATTTGGAAGGTCAAATGAGCTCCAAATGACCTCAAATTTTAACCATAGGTTGCTAATGACGTCTAGCTTAATTATATACAATTATATTTGCATTTCACCCAACCTTTGGCATCCAATAAGTATTTTTATTATTAAAGCTTATATTACTATAATGCTTAAGCAAATAATTATGTGTTGCTTTTATAAGCAATCCTTGATTCCCAAATTCGAGATTTGGAGTCCAGGGGTCCTCCACCCTTAAAAACATGCATTTGCAAGATTAATTATCCCATAATAAGAGTGAGGTATGAAAGTTGGTTATTTATTCATCATTTAATTTACACTTGCTAATTAAATAACTTCTTATTTATTCTTGAGCTCCAACATTATCCATTAGACAACAAATTCGTGGTTAATGGTAAATTGCATAATTACCCCATCCATATATTAATTTGTGGTATTTTGTGCATCTAACCCTCAAATTGGCATAAAGTGTACTTCAATCATCAATTCTCAAATATTCAATATTAAGGATACAAAATGGAGGAGAAAGAAATTAACATAAAAATTGAGGTGGAAATGATAATTTTATTGAAACTCAGGACGTTACAGTGGATTTCATCTTATTCATCATGTATTGATATCTTCACATTTTGCATTTACCTAAAACATTTTGCATTTACCTAAAAGGGCATGAATCAAAATGCTAATGAGTATATTGATATACTGCGTATGTGGGTGCATGAAAAAGTGTGCAAGTAAGATAACAACATACTATCAATCAATTACTTGCAAATAAGAGTTGTCCATTTCATCACATGTTCTAACCCACATATGATATGCTACCTTGGGTTGATCACTGTCCAATCCAAGCTCATGTCCATCACCCCTTGATACATGTTATCCAAGGGTTCCGAATATGATATTGTACTTTATGTGATATTCATAGTGGCATTATAATTGAACAGAATGTAATAAACACCCAATAGTTTATTATTCAATATTTGATAAATCCTCGACAAACATCTACAATCGATATTGGAGTTAGTCATAATCATAACCATGTACCTCAATGTAGAACCATGCATATCATGCAATCACACCTCAAGTACTTTTAGCATATCATCTAATCAAGAAAGCAAAGATGAACTGAAGAAATCATAATTTAATCTGCATGCATGTATATCCTAAAGTGTCACCATCATATTAATCATATTAAACCCTACTTAGGTCCTAATTTAGGGTTTAGGGTTATCTCAGGTGTGGATTAGAAATAAGGGTATAAAACCTAATTCCACCTCATATGAAACATTAGGTGAAACACTAATCATCATATATGTTATATACTTTCATTATGACCACTTAGATCAGGTTAAGTTCATTAAAATTATCACAAGTTATGATCATTGGTTTCAAAACCCTAATTATAGATGTATGGGACTATTGGTCTAGAAACCCTAACTATTATCATAATTATAATCATCATATTGATTTCTCATATTATTCAAAAATAACAAATAATAACACAGAAGAAGGGTTTTTAACGTTCCTAACACTTTAATATCCAAATCTAGGATTTTCATGCATTAATCACCTCATATACATGTCCAAGTATGCTTTTTAAACATGAAGCATAGTTAGGCATTGGGAGTACCATATTTGGATTATAAACATTTTTAGATTAATTTGATGTATAATTTCGCTATATTCAGATAATCATATCAATCTATATGATTAACAAAAATTTGCAATTATACCTTAACTATAAGGACAGATGGCGCCAACTCATTATCCTGCGAGCCTCCAGTCAATGGTTGTGCTAAACGAACAGGACCAACACCTCTATGGTCCCACAGGACCCTAGACCTTCAGCCAGGCTGGGTTGGGCCATGGTTTAGTTGGCTAGTTCATGGCCTAGACTAAAATTTAATTAGAAGGAGAGGAGGAACCAATCTTGAGTTAAGTTGGCCCAACCTTCCCGTTCCTCTCACGATCACCCATTCATGACTGGAGGCTTTGTCTTGCACTCTTTGTAAAACTTTTGCCTCCAGTAGGAGTCCCACAGTCGATCTTTTCTTCTTCATCTATCCACTCAGAACCCATCCTTGTAAGCTTGCATCAACCTCCTTCAGCAAGGGGGGTCTGGAGAGGTCTACCAACTTATAGATAATGGTGCCAGGGTTCTTCTCCTCTCATTGCTGGCATGAAAGAGCATTGCAGAGGTCAGGGAGACCTTCGAGTAACCAATGGTGGTGGCGACATTGGATGATAGAAGGAGGGGTAGGAATTCCAATATCCCTATGTCCCTTAAGGAACTGGTGAACTGCCTACTATCCTTCTCTTCTAGCTTATCCAAGGAAGAGAGTTCAGGCAATCAAGGATCATATGTAGGGTTTCTCATGGATAGCAAAGGTTGGGTGCCATGTCTTAGATGGAGGTGAGGGCTCATGTGGTCTCCCTCTCTCTCTCTCTCTCTCTCTCTCTCTCTATATATATATATATATATATATATATATATATATATATATATATATATATATATATATATATATATATATATATATATATATATATATATATATATATATATATATCCTAGAAGGAACCGTAGTGGTTCCCATGAAAAGAGAAAAGGAGGGAGAGAGAGACCCCACAAGGGAGTCTGGGTTTCCTTTCCCATCTATGCATAGGTGAGAGACGATTGTGGGTCATGACATATTGACCTAGAATGAGATTACTCACTTTAACCACCATATCATAAGTCATGACTAGATATTCCTTATAGTAATATAAAAACCACCAAAACTATAATCACTTCTTTCAATCTTGGATTTGGCCAACTCCTCAATATGAGAGTACTAGGTTGGGAACCCAAAAATTACTAAGGGAAGTATGTAGTTGTAAATCCCATATTCAAGATTATTCTTTATCTTCTCTAAAACAATATATATATCCTAAAACAAATTACTCAAATCCAAAGGTAAGTCCTTTCTATTACAAATGTTATAATTCTCTTAATTTTATTATTACCTTCAAGTATACCAAAAGTTAGACTGAGATATTTTTGTTTGATGCCTCAAAACTCGTGTTTCCATTCATGGTTAGGTAATTACTTCATTAATTAACTAAGTTTCCAATTATCTTAGAATATTATGTAAAATTGTATACTATTCCATTATTTCACTTTCTAACAAACCATAATGTCATTATCCTTTAATTACGCATAAATTCCTTTTATTTCTTTAACTTGTTCTACAAGGATTTGTCATCAAAGAAAATAATATCATGGGCCTCACTTGGGTCATGGGTTGTGCCCATACCACAAAGTGTATGTCTTGATTGTCTCATCAATAATAAAATTAGGGAATTTACTTATCAATTCAAGTCCATAATTCGAATTCACCAAATTTGACGATATTACAGGATGACTCGAGACACTAACAATAGACCAGATCCCTACCTCCTACACATTGTTTCCTTGGGTATATATATTTCTCACTACTAAACCCCTAATATGTGTGTTGAGAGTCTAAAAATAGTGGGAAACCATGTGAGTGAGACGAAAGTGCCAATGAGAGATCAATAATATACATATCATTATTAGTACACAAGTTTTATCTATATATGATAATTACAAAGTTCAATGATAAATGATAACTTAATATAGGAAAGTAATATGTATAAGTCTGATAGGAGAAATAAAATCAATAAAATGTATAAAATTTAAGCTACTGCATAAGAAAATCTACATACTTCTACAAAAAAAATTATTAAGCCATGAGTAGTGGGGATGTACTTCCCAAACTACTGGATAGTGAATGTGAAATCCCTAGACCATCATAGAAGATCCTAGGTTTCTCCAATCTCCATAATAAACTACTATTCCTAATTAGTGCAAGTATAAAAAGTAAAAACTCACCAGCATGGGACCTACATAGAGTAATGGACCCGTCTGTTAGTATACATATTATATCACAAAGGCATTACCACCATTAAATATACATATCACATATTTCTCAATTACATTTGTGGCACTACCATACATAATAGGAGATACAACCTCGATCATAGTCATATACATTAATTATTTTAGGAATCTAATGATATCATTCCTCATATAAATTCTTGATAGCCCATGTATATTTAACAATATACAACAATTTTCCTCCAAGAATACATGTTTAGTTTCCCTGACTTCCAAACATAGGGGACGTTATTTGACCACATGTAACTGTAGAAATTAGGGATTCATTGATGATTGGCCAACTCAATCATCTTTTATTGAATAAAAGGTAGATTCCATATTTCCCTACAAAGTATTACACAATTACCAAATTAGAAGCAATAAGACCCTAATTCATGCACACCATGCATATACATAGACATAATTTCACAATTTTGGCCATATAACAACTCCATCACATGATAGGGTAAAAAACTAGTTTCAATCTCTCACAACAATAATAAACAATCATACCAATTTTCATTAATGAATTTTATTGCATCTATCCAATATGCAAGAAAATAGTAAAAAGGGAATACACTGACAATTTAAGGCAATTTGCATGTAAACGGCGTAGCATTTATTTTTATCATGTACCATTGATATGTGTCATTTGCACACAAATTCACTAGAAAATATTATCCTAGAGTTTAATCCTTTTTTACTCTCTGATTAAGTCTAGAATAGAAGGGTCGATCCCATAGGACAACATTTTTAAGATCTATATCACCTACACCCGATTTATTATTGAAATTATTTATTTTGGTATTTTCAAAAGATTTGTATAAAGTCTTATTTGATAGGGGCTGATTATTCTAATGCAATAAAAGAAATTGGAAGAAGAATAAAATATTACACTAATGCAAGGAAAATAAAAGATTATTCTAAATAAGAGAAAGTAAAAGTAGAAGTTGTTAGCATAAAGATTATCTAAAAAAGGTAAAATGTTGAACAATAAAGGGCAAATTTGAAAAAAAGGTCAAATGTGGGTTAAAATAAAGGAGGAAGGACCGAGGCATAGGCATCGAGGCTTAGGGGTTTCACCACCTTAGCCTTTGTGAAAATAATATCAAACGACACATGACAATAAGAAGGAAGTAGGTATGTGCTTATTCAGAAATAAAATACAAAGAGGAACTCTACGTGAACCCATTGGTCTTGGTATTCATGTGTCCTTGTTCTTCATCCAAAAGGAAAATTTTCCACAGTCGCATCCAAATCCCCATGAATTTGGTTTAGGTGTTCTAAATCCCAGTTACCATGATCGCATCCACTGGGATTAACAAGTGATAAAAATGATTAATTACGCCTTTTAAAACCGGCAAGTTCTAAACCAAAACCATCAGTCTAAATAGTCATGTAAAAACTCAATCCTATAGTCACATGGATAAGGGGTTATTTCCCTTGCCTCGACAAGGAAACTACTCGCTACTCATGGCAAGGATGGGAAAAACTAGGAAAGAAAGCAAAAGAGTCATAGACCGCCATTTCGGATCTTGATAGAGTCCAAGGCGGTGATGATTAAATGACTCGTTTACTTTTTCTCCCGCTCCAAGAGAAATGTAGAAAAAGAAGAACCAGGGAAAGGAGATCCAAAACCAAAATGAAATAACTAAAATTATGAAAGAACTAATCTTTATTGCTCTTAAAAAGAAGATTACACTAAGATGAAATGATAGAATTCCGCTATTGATTGTGTACAAAAAGAACTTGGGACACCTTTCTTAGTAGAGTCCCCCCTCCTTTTATAGAGGAAGGAGGGGTGACAACCCTACATAAAAGATTCTCTAGAAGACTCCTGGCCGGCGGATGAAAAACTTTTGGATCAGGTCAATAGAGGAAATGGTTGATTGTTTTTAATTATGTTGACCGTTCACATTATTTTTGATGTAGATTCCCACAACCGAAATTTCTAGCATGATATTGGGCCAGTCATAAGTTTGGAAGTTGTCCAAAAATATGTTTTTCCTATAGATAATTCAATTCCCTTTCCAATGCGTACTTGCCCATTAAATTTTGCCTTGGGATGTGAGAGTTATGACAATTTTGGTGTGAGGTATATATTTAAATCAGGCATTGCGGGAATTTGTGCAAAATATCTTCCAAGGGAAATTAGTCACTGAGCCATTTTCCAACCACAAATCAACCAATTATAATTAAAACTCCAAATAAATAGAAAAATCTAAATTAATACAATTAATTACATAAATAAGAAGATAAATAAAAAAATAATCCTAAAAATATATCTAAAAGATGTAAATAAAAAGAATAAATATACATTTATCAAAATACCCCGGACTTGAATCTTTGCTTGTCCTCAAGCAAATATAATCATAAATAAAGTCCAATTTATACTCCCAATATGTCATATCTCACCCTTGTAACATCACTATAATCCTTACCTCCAATTTTTGGCCAAGTGACCCAATCTCCTAGAACCACGTAGCATAAAGTTCTATATTCTCTATCAAAATAATTATCACATCTTCCTTCAAAAATGAGATTTTGTAGAAAAAAGGCTTCCTCTTCTATTGCTTTGACACTCTTAGTTTCTGAATATATTTTTCTTAGTTATTTGTACAAGAAGATGAAGAAGGAATTACAAAAGATTTTTTTTTCTTTGATCCCTCCTCTATTCGACTCGGGACTTTGATTTGTGGAGTTGTGGCTACATTGGTCACAATTTTTTTTCTTGTGCGCTTTGGCATCTTTTGATGGTACGCCCCTTTTTGGGATATGTAATTTATTTTTGGGAAACATTCCACCTCAAACTTGATTTTTGTCTGGTAGTGGTTCTTTTCTTCTCTTTTGCAGAAGAAAAATAGAGGGAATGAAGAGATGTTCTTGTGCTTATAACTTCCAATATTTTTTTAGAGAGTGTCATTACTCTAGTTAGAATATTCCTATAATTCTCATCATACAAGTTTTATAACAAGACAATCCATTTGTTTAAATATAGGGAAAAATTATACTTGGTTGCAATTGATTCCTTATGACTTGTCAACTATTCCAAGGAGTGATGCTATTAGGGGTCCTAGGGTACATGGTGGTTTCAGACATGGCAATTCATTATAGACTTTGCAAAAAGTTTACTAAATTCAATTCGGAATACAATGATATATGTCTACTCAATGAGCCGACTAGATAGCCAAAGAGATGGCACCCAGATGGTAAAAGTATTGATGTAAGACCGAGAGGTCTCAAGTTCGAAACCCCCCGACCACGGGATGAATGAATGGCCAATTTAAAAAAAAAATTATTAAAAAAAATGAGTCGACTAGATAATGGCCTTTTTAAAACTAAGGAAAAAAGGTCGACTAGATAAAAGACATAAACTAAAGCAAATGCATGCAAAATGATGAAAAGGGAAAATAAAGAAAATAAGGGAAAACATAGGGGGTGGAATAGAATTGTACCACCCACCTCCACCCCAGACTTAGACTTTTGCTCGTCCCAAGAAAAACCTAAACCATAGATGGAGGGAAGAAAATCACTTTGGCAGAGGAAAGTGAGAAGATGAAGGAGGATTGTAGTGGTAGTTCCCCCAATAAGGGGAGTTGGGGTCAGTGTAGGCCTGATGGGGTAGCTAGCTCTTGATTTTTTTCCTCTTTTTTTTAACAAAAACTGAAATTGAAACACAAATGTTAGCTAAAACAAATATAGAAGAATTTTCAAAAATTAAATGATTGGGTTGCCTCCCAATAAAAGCCCAGTTTTATGTCAAAGGCCCAATAGAACTGGATCATGGATCCATTGCAGGCTCAGGAGTGGGAGGAGGGGGTTCATGCAAGTTAAGGTCTTCGAGTAAAGAGAGTTGATGTGCCTAAAAAGATAGGAAATCTTCAATGGTGATGTATCATATAAGTCGATGTTTATTGAACTTAAATTCCCCTAAAACCTTGTCCCAAAGAAGAAAAGTTCCAAAGGGTAGGCATGCTTGACAAGGTAGGGCTCATACCATCTAGATTTAAGTTTTCTAGGGAAAAGTATTAATCTAGATGTACATTAGAACTTGAGCGCCCTCCCTAATGTTCTTTCGCCTAATATGACCATCATGCCATAGTTTGGTTTTGTCTTTGTAAATCCTAGAATTTTCATAGACTGTCTTTCGAAGCTCATCTAACTCTTGCATTTGCAAAAAATAGTTTTCACCTATAGCAGTTAAGTCAAAATTGAGAGTTTTGATGGCCCAATTGGCCTTATGCTCTAATTCTATGGGTAGATGGCATGACTTCCCATAAATCAATTTGAAGGGGGTAGTGCCTATGGGAGTTTTGTAGGAGGTCCTGAATGCCCACAAGGTATCATTGAGTTTTAAGGCTCAGTCGGTCCTAGTGTTATTTATAGTTTTTTCGAGGATAGACTTGAGTTGACTATTTGACACCCTAACCTGACCACTAGTCTAAGGGTGATAAGGGGTGGAAACCTTGTGGTTGAGTCCATACCATTTCAATAAGGACTCGAAACTCTTCTCTAGGAAATGGGAGCCTCTGTCAGATACTACGGTATGAGGTAACCCAAATCGAGGAAAAATGATATCTTTGAAGAGCTTCTTCACATGCTTGGAATCACATGTTTTAGTGGGGATGGCTTCAACCCATTTGGAAACGTAGTCAACAGCCACCAGCATATATTTGTACCTGTAAGAACAAGAGAATGTGCCCATATAATCTATTCCCCACATGTCGAAAATTTCAATCTCCTACCAAGAAGTCATGGACATTTGGTCTCTCTTAGATATGTTTCTGGTCCTTTGACATTCATCACAAGTAAGGACAAAATGATATGAATCTTTAAATAGAGTAGGCCATAAGAACCTAGATTGCAAGACCTTCCTAGCCATTTTCTAAGAACTCATGTGTCTATCGGTGGGGCCAGCATGGCATTAATTTAGTATGTCATGAGCCTCTTCCTCAGTAATGCGCCTACGATAAAGTCCATCACAAAATATTCTAAAAAGATATGGATCATCCCAATAGTAATGTTTTACATCATGCAAAAATTTATCCTTAGAATGTCCCTTATATTCGGGGTGCAATACACCTACGGATAGAAAATTTACATAATCTGCAAACCAAGGATATTGGGATTCCATCTTTAATACTAATTTGTATACAGTAATGGTTACATTATTATACCATAACATGTATTGTAGTACACTGGAAAGATGCTCTCCTACTGACCTCAAACTATGGGTATTTGTTAGTACATGTATGCTTGACTAAGATGACACACATTTGCATTAGAGGATTCAATTCTGAAAAATATAACGATGATAGGTCTAGCAGGGTACACATCCATCTAATTTCTTGATACAAATTCATGTTGGCGTTGTATGTCTGTCGTCCTATAGTCACTATTATAAGTAATTGTTATATAATGGAATTATGATATGCACCTTAATTATTCGTGTATCATTTTTATCCAAACTGCATACAGTTAGGTGACTTGTCCAAGTATATTATTAAGAAAGTTCCATTTTCATTATTACCTTTCTTCATTTTTAGATGGTGGGGGACATTAATGATTCTTTTTGTCATATAATATGTGTGGTCGTATACTTGAAAGGTAACATTTGTAACACCTTCATCCAAGATTCTTATATTTATCTTTAGTTCTTAGACCGTCTTGTTATTTGTTGTCCTATCTAGATTGCTGCAAAGTATAATGCCACTGCATATAAATACATTTTGCAGAAATCACAACTCTAACATGCAGTCCATAGCATCCGGTCCATCAAACCAATAGCAATGATACCAGTGTACCATTCAGCAACACAACTGTGACATTGCAGCCACAAGCCCACCCTCATCACAGGTTACCCCCAATCAAAAAATATTTCCTTAGTAGTATATCAATCCATTGCTGCCCAATTGTGTTGTATACTTGGAGCCACAATAGCCCTGCAACATGTTACCGACCACCTCTACACACCTCCTACATCCACACCAATAGTGATAGCATTCAACTTGCAAAAACTACTGCATCATCTCTTCCTAAGAAAGGCCATTATCTCAATCCACGATCCATCATCACCTACTGCCACTACTACATTTTTTTGTTATAACCATGTTCTTTGTCATGTTCTTAGCAACTGGGAGAACAACAAACTCTAAGTCATTTCTTTCTGATCTAGTTTAGAGATGGCTACTCATTTTTGTTGAGGATGAACTTGATTTGGTTGTAGGGTTCTAAACTACAAGACCACACTTCTAGAGTTCACTTGGTTTGCTCTTCTTTGTTGGTCCAATTGATTTCAAATCTTAAACATAAGGTGGGTAATGTTCCACCTACACATAAAAACCAAAAAATGAGAAACCTAGTTTCCCATTTGTTATTCTAGGATAGGCTTCCTTATTAATGCATGTTCATATTATTGTCCACCTCATTCTCTGTAGCATCTGGTGATTACCCAACCTGTTTAACGGTGCAGGAAGCAAAGTCGAAAACCTTTTCTTGATGAAAAATGTCCATCCATGTGAATGAAGTAGATGCCTGTATGAGAAACATCTGCCACATCCATGTGCAAATAGAAATTATTCTTAAGTTTATAACTTGTACGCCATTGGGAAGAGAACGGAAGCTATTTGTGGAAATGATTCACACATAAAACAAACAATGTTGTAGGTAAAGATGGCACAAAAATACCATCCCTCCAGAATCTTGTTCTCATCAAGCAGGGAGCTCCCCAACCTGGAGTGTTGCACCTAAATATTTTGGCTGATAGTTACGGGTGATCAATCTTATGCATTTGCTGGCTGGCCGGATGTGGATGTTGCTGGTTGCTGCTACTGTACATTGTATGTATGTGCACCCCTCTTTAACCACCTAACCCATCAACTTCATCATATTCCACTAAAACTCTGCATATATGTTCAGTGATTTAATAAAATCGTAGAGTTTTTCCTATAAAGCATTTGTACCTTTATTGATCTCCCAAACAACTATTTTCTTTCATGGAATGCTTTCTGAATCTTCATAATAGGTAATGTATTTAATATGAGCATTTCCTGTCATATTTGGGACAATATCTTCATCTTTGTGGTGGCCTATATTTAGATGTAGGTGCACTACAACTTTGCATATATGTTCACTGATCTAATAAATTGCAGAGAGGACTTAGTATTATCTGAAATTGGAAGATGTGATTTAATAAATTACAGATAGGATCTTTGTAACTGAGCTTCCTTGTTTCTTCTCAACTCTTAGATTGGCATTGTATTGTCCTCTCAAAGTCTTTTTGTTTATTATCTGAAAATTGAAATCTAAATTTTTTAACAATTGAATGGTAAGCTTATTTTTATTATTTAAATTGACAGGGTAGAATTTCTTCCAAAGATGGATTTGGACGCTCAATACACATTGGATTGGATATGAGAGTATTAAAGTCATGGCTCCCATGCAGAATGCTAGCAATGGACATCCACTACTCTTTCAGCCACATGTACCTCAGAACACCCAAAGCACATTGTCATCGGTGTCTTTCACACCAAGAAATCAATGTTTAAATGAGGTGAACCTTATTAGCAAATTTCTACATCAGTGTCTTTCACTACTTAAAAAATCCACATGATACCTTTGATTGCATCTTCATATTGAACTTTTGTTGATAGAACTAAAAAAAAGCATGATGGGCTAATGTTTAGTTCATTAATATGTCTGTTTTCATCAAATAATTTTGTTTGCAAGTCCGGGATAATTATGTTTCTTAGAAACTCGACCTATCAGTCCATTTCAAGTTTGAACAAACACTTGATCGGTCGAGTTCTGGGAAGTGGCAACTCGACCGATCGGTCCATTTCAGGTTTGAATAGACACTCAATCGGTCGAGTTCTGTGAAGTGGCAACTCGACCGATCGAGTGTCTATTGGGAATTTTAGCAAATTGGATTTGGCTGGTTAAACGATGTATTTTTGTGTCCCAAACATTTTTATAAGCTTAATTACAAGTCATACATTCATTACAAGTGATTACAAAAATTGTTCTACATCATTTGGGCATTGAGTCAACAATATGGCATATTCTACTTCACACTCACTCTGATTCCTTTTTGTATTTATATTGATAGGGTAGAATTGCTTTTAATGATGGATTTCGACCGACAATGCACTTTGGAGTAGAACAGAATTGAAGTATAAGGGTAAGTTGTTTGTTGTACTATGATTTATGTATAAACTTTAAATTCTATTAATATAATGATTTGTCATTTTTAGGAGAAGAATACTCAAGTACCCAACCGTATGAGGCATGTCATTGATGAAGAGCACCACACCATTTGAAGGAATATAGAGACATTACAGATCTTAAGAATTTCTAGCATGATATGTTGATTGTCATCAATCTCAAATTTTAGAATCATATGAATTCATTATTTATATCAACGTTGAGCACACAATGTACGGATAATATTTTTCTTCATTAATAGAAATTGGTTTGAGGTGATTTAACATTTTTATGTGTCATTTTGGTGTTGAAAATTCTTATGATGTCATGTGACTCTTATAAAAATATTGCTTGAGGTTATATATACAAAGTTTTCATTTAAAATTAATTAACATTCAATAAATCAATAACCAAATCATTTATAGTAATCCCTCAAAAATATATTAATGAAGGTCTTTAGTCCCTCAAAAATGAGATCCATATTGGTCATCACAATTGCATTGATGACGACCACATAGCCCCTCAAAAATAATATTAATGAAGGCATTAGCCCTTCAAAAATATATTCTCCAGGACCATCAAGTCCCTCAAAAATGTATTTATGAGAACTAAACATGCCCTCAAAAATGTATTTATGAAGGCTAAATAGTCCCTCAAAAATATATTTATGAAGGCTAAATAGTCCCTCAATATAACATTCTTGAGGGTCAGTTGGTCCGTGACAATTGTATTCGTGAGGGCCACTGGTATTTGTCACATGAGTTCTCTTCACGGACCATTTGTGAGGGTCAGACTCACAACTGTCCCTATTTGTGAGGGCATGTAGAGAGGGGTTTGTGACAGGACTCACTCATGAATAATGGCCCAGTTTTTACTAGTGAGAAATGAGGACATCCATCAAACAACAAAAACTGGCCATTCAGGCTTTATCAAAAACAAAAGGAGTGTCTTTTTGGAGGAATTTGGTTAGGGGTTTGGTGATCTTAGAAAAATCACAGATGAATCGTCTATAAAAACTTGTCAAGGAAGGCGTGAACATCCTTGATGGGAGAGGGTGGTGGGAGTTTTGAGATGACCTCGATCTTGGCTCTATCTACTTCAATGCCACAGTTGCTCACCCTATGTAACAGACTGAATTCCAGGGTGTTTCCTGCAATTTACCCATTTTCAAGCTTTTATTTGCTTTCAAGTCCTTTTGGACCATTTTCATAGATTTCCCTTTCTTTCATATCTTTTTTGGCCTCAATGTTGGATTTGAACATTTATTGAGGATGAAATCTATATTTACCCACATTCATGTCAATGAATGGGTTTTTGCACAAATCTCCCAACTGATGAGATAATTGGGGACGAATTATGCAAATGTCCATTAATGATAGATAATTAATGGATAATGTTAATTCAGATCTTTTATATCTTTTTGGATAAAGATATGAGTAATAATGTGTATTTGAATTAAGTTATGAGAATAATTAACCCCCTTTATTTTTCTCTCTCCTTATGAAGTTATGAAATGTAATTAATAGTTTGGGGAAAGCCTCTTGGTTGGCCTATCTCTAAAATACAATAAGAAAATTATCATAATGCCTCTTCACATTAATTTACTCAATTTATACACTAATATATATATATATATTATTGGGCGATAAATTAATTATGGGCCTTATATTGGGTAAAATGAAAAATTAAATACATAGCATCCTTCTGGGTGTTGTCATAACCTATGGTTAAAATTTGAGGATATTTTGGACTTTGTTTTACCATTCAAATGGATTTTACAAGTTTCAATAAAGTGTTACAATAGAATATCAATCAAATTTCATTAATGTCATTTTGTCCTTTGATTTCCTTATCACGTGCTCCAAATTATCGTCTGATCCTGATCCAACGACAGCCAACTCATCTTCAACCTCTTGGCACCTTGTGAATAGTACACTTCGGACTCCTCGGCTTCATTCTCCCTCGTTCCTCGATCATTTCGCGAGATTTCTTCGCCAACGGGTCTGCTGCAATATGCCATTTCATTTAAACCATTATACACCTGCTCTCATGCACCATGGCCGAAATTCCTACAAGCTCCGGCCAAAGCTTCTCCTCCCCCAAGACTCCTCGGCTCTCCGCACCTCCACATCTATAAAAACCACCCCCCACATCTCTGTCGCCCCCTAGCAACTTATCCCAAATACTAATTTGGCTGAAGATCCCTCGTTTAGCTCAAACAACCCCATCTTCCTCCCTGACTTGTGCCCCCCTTCCTACTTGTTTGGTGATAGAAATAAACCAATAAAGCACATCGGTGAGTTCCTCTCATCTTGGGTTTCATTTCGAGTACCTATGCGTGCATTTTGGTCAATAAACGTGAAAACGGCCAAAAGGGCCGAACTCCACCCTCACGGCAATGGCGAGAGAGAGGAAGAAGATGTCCCATTTCATTTTTGAGTGAAATAATAGTAGCACAGTTAGCTAGTGCGGAATTTGACAAGATGAATGGCTTGATGAAGAAGCCACAGATCTGTCTCTCAGTGGGAATAGACAGAGGGATTAGATTTGAGAATCGTATATGGGTTCCTGAAAATTCACCATTAAAGGAACGTATCCTATACGAGTCTCATGGTTCTAAGTACACGGTGCACCCAGGAACTACCAAGATGTTTAAGGACCTACAGAGGTTTTTCTGGTGGCCAAGAATGAAGAAAGACATTGTGGCATATGTGGCCAGCTGCCTTACATGCCAAATGGTGAAGGCTGAACACCAATGACCCGGTGGACTTTTACAGTCTATAGACATTCCATAGTGGAAGTGGGAGTAGATCACCATGGATTTCATGGTAGGTCTACTCCGAACCAAAAAGGGTTATGATGCGATATGGGTTGTGGTAAATCGCCTTACCAAGTCAGGACACTTCCTTGCCCTAAAGACCACTTCCAAGGTGTCAGACCTAGTTGAGCTATATATCAGAGAGATAGTATGTTTGCATGGTGTACCCGGTTCCGTAATCTCTGACAGAGACCCAAAGTTTACTTCCAAGTTATGGAAGCAAGTTTAAGAGGAACTTG
The DNA here is from genome assembly GCA_963693085.1 of Alisma plantago-aquatica. NCBI lineage: Eukaryota > Viridiplantae > Streptophyta > Magnoliopsida > Alismatales > Alismataceae > Alisma > Alisma plantago-aquatica. The sequence goes on along the minus strand of OY856409.1, from coordinate 1,722,048,994 downwards.
GTACAAGGTTGAATTTCAGTACCGCTTATCACCCCCAGACAGATGGACAGTCAGAAAGGACAATCCAGACCTTAGAGGATCTGTTGAGAGATTGTGTGTTTGATTGGGGTGGATCATGGGAGAAGTACTTACCTTTAGATGAGTTTGCCTACAACAACAACTACCAAGCCAGTATCGGGATGCCTCCGTATGAAGCTCTTTATGGGAGACCGTGTTGGTCATCGCTTCACTGGGATTATGTTAGTGAGAGGACCCTATTGAGGTTAGATGAGCTCCAAGTGTATGCTGATAAAGTTGCTATGATCAAGCAGAGGCTAAAGAGAGCCCAGGATCGACATAAGTCGTATGCTGATGCGAAGTGGACTGATGTGCATTTCACTATGGGAGAGCATGTATTTCTGAAAATTCAACCACTCCGAGCTATAGCCAAGAACAGAGGAAAGTTGAGTCCCCGATACGTGGGTCTGTTTGAGATGTTAGAATAGATTGATGCAGCTGCATATCATTTGGTATTTCCCCCTCAGTATAGTATGATGCATGATGTGTTTCATGTGTCCAATATAAATCGATATGTGCAAGATATGAGCCATGTGTTGAGCATTGAGCCTATTGAGCTTCAAGGGAAGCTGACTTATCCTGAGTCACCTTTGTGGATTCTCGATACCAAGGTGAAAGAACTCAGAAATAAGAATATAGAGATGGTAAAGGTTTTATGGAAGCATCATGGAGTGGATGAAGCCACATGGGAGCTGAAGACAGTCATGGAAAAAAGCATATCCTGATTTGTTTGTTTGATTGTTGTATTTTGAGGGCAAAAATCCTATAAGGAGGGGAGGATGTTATAACCTCACTTTTCTAAAGCATGTAATGAGATTTGTAAATCTCCTTTTAATGATAAATGAAATCAAAGGTTGTTTTAGTTGTCTGTATTTGATGGATTTCGTTTACAATACCTTGTTGGGTTGCTTAGTGGGCTTTATTAGCTATTAAGCCCAATTAAAAGAAGAAAAAAAGGAATTTATTCGAATAAAGGAATAAATAAGAAAAGGGATAAAATATAAGGAAAAGGCTAAGGAATATTCCTAATATGGGATTTTGAGCCATTAAGGTTCCTTGAGGTCCAAGGAATCCAAGATGATAATTTAATGGAAAAGGAAAGAGAAAATATGTGAGAAATATATATATAATTGATTGATAACTTGCAAGTAAAGAAAAGGACTCGTTTTCTTTAGATAATAAGCCCAAATTTTTCATGATGATAGATTAAGTCATTAGTAAGAATTCCTCAAAATTTGCGATAAAATGGATCAATGGATTAGGTGTTATGATTTTTCCAAGTTATCCTAAATAATGAGGAATTATCCTAAAAATAGAATTTCGATTGCGCACAGGAAATAGGGGCCATTGGATCTTGATCCAACGAGAGCCACTCATCGTCTAATGGAAGTCGGACACTGGCCGCGATCGAAGGGATCTTTCCCTTCAAATTTCTCACAATCCATTGCATGTGCCAACTTGGAAATCGCTTGGTTGAGACTGGGAGGGAATCTCAAACCTCCTTGACCCTACTTTGTCGAGCTCTGGAGGTGTCTAGAAGAAACGCCCAAAACACCTGAAGGTGCGGGCAGTGGTACGGTTGAGAAACCCTAAGAATACCCTCCCTAATCCTATATAAGGACTCCCTCTCAATTCCTCATCTCACAACGACTCAAATAGCTGTCTCATGAGCCCCTACCCCATCTCTGTTGTCGAATTGCACTCGCTCTGATGAGAGCTCCTCCACAGTGTCGCCGCAGGTTCGCACGAAAGAAAGGAGGAGGATGAGTAGCAGCAGTGGTTGGATTGCGATCCACTTTGGTCCCGCACATCAATCCAACAAACTAAGGAAGGACCGGCTAAGTTAGCCACACGTGATGAGGGACGTTGGATTTAAAGAGCGGATCACAAGACTATCGATCGAACGACAGTCATTTTATGGGTAAATCTTCCACTCTAAGCAAAATTCTAGAAAAAGGCTTTTCCTTGCAAAATTCATAGAAATTGCTAGAAAACTCAGATGAATAAAATTTATATATAAAAGTTGATCAAAAAAATACAAGGAACAAGATAAAAATGGTTTGGTAACTAATTCCGTCTGGTTTTACAAAAGTATATCAATTTGATGAAAAATGTATTAAAATTTGGTTAGAACCCCTAATTGAGTGTAATGGATGAATTAATGAGGCTTAGTAGGTTAATTCAAGTAATATTAACCTGTTGAATGATAATGTTAAGCCTTAATCTGATTTAGATGGGTAATTGCAAGATTTAGGGTTTTAAACTAAGTATGAAGGATGATACATTTAGAAACCCTAATTTAGGGAAAAAGAAGAGAAAACCATGTTTAATTCGAATTATGGAAATATGCTATTAAATAATGATCCTAACCCTGTTAGGAGAGAAAAGATGAGAAATTTAGGGTTTTTATGTAGTTTTGTTTAATTAGGGTTTATGATACTAAAAGTGGAGGCAAAACCCTAATTGCAAGAGAAACCCTAAAAAGGGGTAGAAACACTAAATGGGAATAGAAATCCTAAGAAGCAAGATGGGCTTCGATAAATCTTGATAAAAGGAATTTGTATATTTATTTCACGATTCTTGTGTATACTTGCTTGCTTGCTTGCTTGGATTTCTCTACTTGATTGATTCTATCTCAAAAGTCTGCATCACAGGTATGTGGTTACGCTTATGATTAAATCACTTTAGTTTCATTGTGATTCCCAGATGTTTTATCGGTTGCCTGAATATAACTGCTTGGATGACTTTTATTTCATGCAAATATAAAGTGACTATGACTATCACTATAAATAAGTGTACATGACTAGCTCAGATATTGGTCCTCCTCTATGGCTTTGCTAATAATAAGGATGACCTAGTACATGGTCTACCTGTTAGGTAGGACCATCAGGTTATCATGAGTCAGTGAGTGGGCTATCTATGGGTAGTGTCATGCGACTCTTTAGCATATTCTGAGTTAGGGGTTGGGCTACCTATGGGTAGTGCCATGCGACTCTTCAACCCTAGGTATTGATCTACCTATTAGGTAGGATCATGGGGGTTAATTTGGATATACCATATGAGAGGTAGTATCCAGGTCCACTACAGGGACAACGCAGAGGCTAGGGTATGTATGGATTGAGTAGTTATGTTTAAAGTGTAAATTTTGTTTGTTAAATCATAATTTCTTTGCGATATGTTTTTAAAACTAAATGCATAATTTGTGTTTCCCCCACATACCAGTATAATTTGTTATACTGACTGACGTTTTGTTAGTCGGCGATTTAGATACAAAATTGAAAAAGAAAAATAGTAAAGTGGTACATTGTGAATACATGAATTAAAGTACAAGGAGGATTAGTTAGAATAGATTCCAGTTATGGATAGAAGTTTTGAAATCCAAGATTTTACAAAGGTATGCAAAGTTTTATTTTATTATAGCTTTTCAATATAGTCTTGGTGGAATTTAGTAATTATTATTGATTATTTGTTGAACCATTGATCCAGAAAAATTGGGATAATGACTCTGACCTTTTGGTCTCTCTTAATTGGGGGTTACTGGGAGGTGGGGTCGTTACATTTGGTATCAGAACATTGGTTCCTCATTTAATTCTTAATAATTAATAAATTTTACAAACTCTGTAGCATCGAGGGAGTTATTAGAGGATTTTTCAAAAGACAAAGGTGTCTAGAAAAGGATCACGGTCTGGGGGCTGGAAATATTTTCCTCCGCCCTGCTGGTCAGTCACGAGGACTCCCAGATGCAGTGTGACTGCCTGGCCAATGTCTTAGGTTCTGACTCGAAATAAGATACCATTAGGACTCTCTCATCTTTTTCGTCCCTTCTCAACCCTAATTCAATTAAGGATATTAAGGTTTAGGGTTTTCTCTCTCTTCCCCCACCCTCTTGAGGTATGGGTAAGTATGTTAAGGATTACGGAATCCTCCATCAAATTAATAAAAGAATAAGATGGCATCGACATAAGTATTATTAGTTTAAATGTAGACTAAAGGTCTATTTGTATGCTTATGTAGATGGCTTGAGTGAAGACCATTTCTATCTTGGATGCCAACAATGGTGGTGGACCTTCCCGCAAGGGAAAGGGATCTTCTGAGAAGAGGAGGAGTAACCATGGTGGTAAATCCTCAAGGAATAGGAAGAGACATGAAGAAGCTACGGATGAGGTCCCCAACCCTGAACTGATACCCTTTGGCAATCTTGAACAAGAAGAGGAACTTGTGTACAAAGAAGAGGCCAATATGGAAGAGGACCAATCTGGTTGTCCAGAACTAACCATGGTGGTGCATACCCGTGATGCTTTATGGATGGAACAATAGAAGAGGCTGACTGAGGCCATCAGTGCTCTGGCCCTTCAAGACATAGCTAGAGATGAGAATGGCGAGCCGCTTTCCATTTGCCCTCGACTGGGAGCCACCATCTTAGACTTCGTCAAGCTGAACATCGAGAAGTTCTGGGGAGAGGATAAGTCTAAAGTGGTCGACAAGGCGGAGGCTTGGCTGCTTGCAGTCAAAAACGGATTCTGCATGCTTGAGGTACAGCCAAACAATAAGGTTCTCTTTGCTGCTCTCCTCTTGGAAGGAGTAGCCAATATATGGTGGGAAACACATATCATAGGATGAGATTTAAGTGAAGAACCGATGCCATGGGCCGACTTCAAGACTATCCTCACCGCCAGATTCATCCCGGTCTCAGCTAAGAAAGAGAAGGAAAGGGATCTCACCAACATGACCCAAGGAAACTCATATGTGGCAGACTTTGGACGCAAGTTTCAAGTCCTAGAGCATTTTGGACATATGATGGATGAGGAAAAAAGGATGGACCATTTCATAGAGCGTCTTCACCTGCCATCAAGCCCCATGTGATGGCAAGTAAACCAAAAACTTTCGTCGAAGCTAACAACACTTCCCTGGACATGGAGAGGACAATGATTCCTGCTCAAAATCCACCCAAAGGATATTTGGGTTTCACTGAAGGATCCCAAGGCCAAAAGAACAATCACCAGAAAGGTCAAGGGAGTAACCATACCAAGGGAAGACATGGAGGAAAAGGAAAACCCCGTCAAGAGAACAACCAGCCTCAGTGCCGCACTTATAGAAAGTGGCATATATGTGAGTGCTGCTATAAGAAGAAGGCATGCTACCATTGTCAACAAGAGGAACATCTCCAAGCTACTTGTCCTCAGCCAGATCCAAGAGGACCAGGACCAGTAGCAACCCCACTTGTAGCTGCAACCCCACCTGCTGGAGAAAGAAGATAAGCTTGAGTGTTTGCTATTGATAATGAGGAAGCTCAAGCTAATTCTAATCAGTTGATCAAGGGTAATAACTCTTAAGATTTTTCTTTTATGTTTTAAGATAAGCATGTAATAGTCTAATGTATGGTGAAAAACAATGAAGGCATGCTTGATGTCATGGGACACAATGGAAAAGCTTTATTTGATTCTAGATCTACTAATACTTTCATTTCGAGGAATCTCACAACTATGTTTTGTTTGGATATCAAGGATTTAGGGTATGTCTTAGATGTTACAACCCTGAGTGGTCGAATCTTTACACCCCTTTTGAAAACTCTGGTGATACTTGTTAAATACCGAGATCATGAGTTTCCGACATACTTTATCCTTCTTGACATGTATGACTTTGATGTGATCATTTGTATGGATTGGCTTTATACATATAGGGCCAATATCGACTGTACGGAGAAGAAGGTAATCATTAAGAAACCAGGTCACCCACCTTTCATCATTAGGGGTAATAAGGATGCCACCACCAGCTTGTATGTGTCAGCCTTGAAGGCAGAGCGGTTGATGATTACAGGTTGTCAAGCTTTCCTATTAGTAGTTACCGAGACAAAGCCCAAGGTCCAACCCTTATAGGAAATAGAGGTAGTTACGAACTATGCAAATGTTTTCCCGAATGATCTACTTGGGATTCCTCCTGAGAGAGAGGTAGATTTTTCGATAGAGCTAGCTCCTGGGATAAGCCCTATTTCACGAGCACCTTATAGGATGGCCCCTGCTGAGTTGCTCGAGTTGAAAAAACAATTGCAGTAATTGCTAGATAAGGGTTTTATCCGCCCTAGCACATCACCATGGGGAGCGTCGGTTCTCTTTGTGAAGAAAAAGGATGGTTCACTCAGAATGTGCATAGACTACCGAATGATCAACCAGTCTACCATTAAGAATAAATACCCTCTACCCCAGATAGATGACCTATTTGACCAGTTGAGGTCAGCTTGAGTCTTTTCCAAGATTGACTTGAGAACGGGATACCACCAGTTGAGGGTCAAGAATGAGGACATTCCGAAAACTGCCTTTAGAACCCATTATGGCCACTACGAGCTTGTGGTTATGCCTTTTGGGTTGTCCAATGCACCCAGTGTCTTTATGAACCTTATGAACAGTGTGTTTCAACCCTTCCTTGACTCGTTTGTCATTGTGTTCATAGATGACATCCTGGTCTATTTGGATGACTTAGAACAACACTGAGACCACCTGAGTAGATTCCTTAATATCTTGAGAAAGCAGAAGTTTTACGGGAAGTTCTACAAATGCGAGTTTTGGATAGACCGAGTCACATTTCTCTGACACATCATCTCAGGAGGAATGATCGTCGTAGATCCACAGCTAAAGTGTCAGTAGTTCGAGACTGGCCTGCACTGAAGAACCCCTCCAAGATTCACAGCTTCTTGGGGTTAGCAAGATACTATCAGTGCTTCATCACGGATTTCTCAAAGACCGCCTTGTTGTTGACCATGTTGACTCAAAAGGATGTGAAGTTTGTGTGGTCTGATGTATGTGAGGCTCATTTCTAGGAGCTGAAGGAGAAGCTGACCACTACCCCAGTGTTGACCCTACCTTTTGGCAATGAGGGTTTCTGATATTCATCGACACATCAAAGATGGGACTTGGATATGTGTTGCAATAGAACCGGAATGTGGTTGCATATGCCTCCCGATAGCTCAAGCCCAATGAGGTGAACTACCCGACACATGACTTAGAACTGGCTTCTATCATCTATGCGTTGAAGATTTGGCAGCATTACCTGTATGGGGCTACCTTTGAGATTCTCACCAACCATAAGAGCCTGAAGTACCTCCTGACATAGAGAGACTTAAACATATGACAATGACGATGGATGGAGTACATGAAGGATTACGACTTCACCATCGCCTATCATCTTGGAAAGGTGAATGTTGTAGCTGATGCTTTAAGTCGGAAACAGCTCAGGTGTGCAGCTATTTTGTCCCGTCAGTGTAAGAGTTTAGAGGAGCTGGTACAATGGACTCCCCAACCATTGGAGGGCCGAGTTCGATTGGCCAACATCCAGATCCAGTCAGAATTGTTGAGTGCAATAATAGTAGCACAGTTGGCCAGTGGAGAACTTGACAAGATCAAGGGCTTGATGAAGAAGCCACAACCTCGTCTCTTAGTGGGAATAGATGGAGGGATTAGATTCAAGAACCGTATATGGCTTCCTAAAAATTCACCGTTAAAGGAACGTATCCTACACGGGGCTCATGGTTCTAAGTACACGTTGCACCTAGGAACTACCAAGATGCTTAAGGACTTGTAGAGGTTTTTCTGGTGGCCAGGAATGAAGAAAGACATTGTTGCATATGTGGCCATTTGTCTTACGTGCCAAATACTGAAGGCTGAACACCAATGACCTGGTGGACTTTTAAAGTCTATAGAGATTCCAGAGTGGAAATGGGAGCAGATCACCATGGATTTCGTGGTAGGTCTAGCCCGAACTATGATGCGATATAGGTTGTGGTAGATCACCTTACCAAGTCAGCACACTTCCTTGCCCTAAAGACCACTGCCAAGGTGTCAGACCTAGATGAGCTATACACTAGAGAGAAAGTATATTTGCATGGTGTATGCAGTTCCATCATCTCTAACAGAGACCCAAAGTTTACTTCCAAGTTATGGAAGCAAGTTCAAGAGGAACTTGGTACAAGGTTCAATTTCAGTACCACTTATCACCCCTAGATGGATGGACAGTCAAAAAGGACAATTTAGACCTTAAAGGATCTGTTGAGAGCTTGTGTGCTTGATTGGGGTGGATCATGGGAGCAATACTTACCTTTAGCTGAGTTTGCCTACAACAATAGCTACCAAGCCAGTATTGGGATGCCTTCGTATGAAGCTCTTTATGGGAGACTGCTTCGGTCACCACTTCATTGGGATGATGTCGGTGAGAGGACCCTATTGAGCTCAGATGAGATCCAAGTGTATGCTGATAAAGTTGCTTTGATCAAGCAGAGGCAAAAGAGAGCCCAGGATCGATAGAATTCATATGCTGATGTGAACGAGACTGATGTGAATTTCACTGTGGGAGAGCATATATTTCTAAAAATCCGACCACTCTGAGCTATAGCCAAGAATAGAGGAAAGTTGAGTCCCTGATATGTGGGTTTGTTTGAGGTGTTAGAACGGATTGGTGAAGCATCATATCATTTGTCATTGCCCCCTCAGTATAGTATGATGCATGATGTGTTTCACGTGTCCAATCTAAAGCGATATGTGCAAGATCTGAGCCATGTGCTGAGTATTGAGCCTATTGAGCTTCAAGGGAAGCTGACTTATCATGTGTCACCTTTGTGGATTCTAGATATGAAGGTGAAAGAGCTCAGAAATAAGAATATAGAGATGGTAATGATTCTTTAGAAGCACCATGGAGAGGATGAAGCCACATGGGAGATGAAGACGGACATGGAAAAAGCATATCCGGATTTGTTTGTTTAATTTTTGAATTTTGAGGGCAAAATCCCTATAAGGAGGGGAGGATGTTATAACCTCATTTTTCTAAACCATGTAATGAGATTTGTAAATCTCCTTTTAATGATAAATGAAATCAAAGGTTGTTTTCATTGTCTGTATTTGATTGATTTCGTTTACAATAGCCTTGTTGGGTTGCTTAGTGGGCTTTATTAGCTATTAAGCCCAATTAAAAGAAAAAAAAATTATTTGAATAAAGGAATAAATAAGAAAAGGGATAAAAGATAAGGAAAAGGCTAAGGAATATTCCCAAGATGGTATTTTGAGACATTAACATTCGTTGAGGTCCAAGGAATCCAAGATGATAATATAAAGGCAAAGGAAAGAGAAAATATGTTAGAAATATATATATATATATATATATATATATATATATATATATATATATATATATATATATATACACATATATATATAATTGACTGATAACTTGCAACTAAAGAAAAGGACCCATTTTCATTAGATAATAAGCCCAAATTTGGCATGATGATAGATAAAGTCATTAATAAGAATTCCTCAAAATATGGGATAAAATAGAGACATGGAATAGGAGTTATGATTTTTCCAAGTTATCCTAAATAATGAGGAATTATCTTAAAAATAGAATTTCGATTTCCTTTTTGATTGAGCATAGGAAATATGGGTCGTTGGATCTAGATCCAATGGGATCCTCTCATCGTCTAGTTCTAATGGAACTCGGACAGAGGCCACGATCTGAGGGATCTTTCCCTTTGAATTTCTCACAATCCATTGCATGTGCCAACTTGGAAATCGCTTGGTTGAGTCCGGGAGGGAATCTCGAAACTCCTCGACCCTACTTTGTCAAGCTATGGAGGTGATGAATGCATATTCATCATGGAATTTCAATCACCACATTGGGTCAAATTCGAATCAATGCATTCAATTTCATTTACTAAATATCAAAATTTGCAAAATTACTAAATTGGTCCAATTATCATGATTTTAACTGAAATTATGTTGATTTGATGCAAGTCTTGATAAAGTTGAACAATCAGTTGAGGCCTACCTTCACTTACCCTTGGTTCTGACCAATCGATCTAACCAAGTGATTTCATCCATTTGATCTCAAGACCGTTTAAGCCCATTCGGTCTCAAGACTGTTTGAGCCCATTTGGTCTCAAGACCGATAGACCAGCAGAGACCGAATGAAGGCTTGCATGAAACCATTTGAATAACATGCATGCACAAAGACTGTTTGAAATCTTGCATGTGAAGACCACATGGGGTTCCCAAACCATTTGAGCCTAAGCCAGCAAAAGTGTTTGATAATGATTGGCTCCGAAACCGTTTGCATAATGCAAACCATTTGGAATAATCAATTATCAAAACTGTTTGGGCATGCATGCACCAAACCGTATAGGCTACGCCAACATGAATGAAACTGAATGAGCAACGTAGACCGTTTTCTCACACATGAAGACCGTTTGTTGATTGCTGCTACGTGAAGACTGTTAGCAAAAGATGATTATCAAGACCGAATGAACGCAACAGTGAAAACCGTATGAAGTCCTACATGCAAATCATTTGTTGTACATGTGAAGACCATTTGGTTTAGTAGCATGGAAATTATATGGCCAGCAATGCGAAGATCGTTTGGATCAGGAAATATGAAGACCAAATGAGCATCACGTGAAAACCGTTTTCCTCTCACAAGCGATGACTGTTTGCTCCATGCTAATTGCAAACTATTTGAGCAAGATCTCACATGCAAACCAAATGTAAAGGATTCTACCAAACCATTTAAGAAATGAAGACCGTTTACTAAAGCAGCAGGCATGCAAACTGTTTGAAGTAGATATTTAGTAAACTGTTGGGCACAAAATATCTCCAAGACCGTTTGGATTGAAATCACACCAAAAGTATGAGGACCAGTCCAGTGCCTATAAATAGGACTAGCAGGGTCCTTATTTGGGTGATCGGTTCTGGGACGTCGATAGGCTGCCTGTACACAGGTCCGATCCTAATCCAATTCTGTCCATGCCAGTTTCACTCCACCTACTGCCCATGTTGCAACCAAGGAGACGGAGAAGAGAAGGAAGACGGAGCAAGGGAGACTGTCTAGTTTGTCTTGTCATCTCCCGTTCCACGTCTAGATCTACTCCGACACGACGTAGAAGGCCACATCATCTTCACCGAGCTACAACTACCTCCTACACTGAGTTCATGGTGTATTCCTCTCTCTTTCTTATTCTTCTTGTTCCTAGCATCATGAGTGAGTAGTCCACTTTCACTGGGGTGCGGGGACTAGCCCCGTTGCCCATACAAACATGTTCTTTGGTTAAGCATTCCATGGCAATGTATATAACTTTTCATTTCATTTCTAGTTGGTATGTTTGTAGTTGATTATCTACTTGCTTTCGTCTTGTTCTTCCCTATATTGCAAAATCTTCTATGTATAGTGTGCAATGGTGGTTTACAAAGTTTGACTCCTTGATTAGAAAGAAGATGGGATTCCTTGAGGTATTAAGTGCATGATCCATGAGGGGACGAGCCATCTAACCTTCGGTGACGCTTCTATGGCCTAAACATCCCTCTGGGAGGGTCACTACCTTAGTTGGATTTTATATCACCTTTGTTTTTCATCGACATTTGTTCATAGATCAATCACCTGCTTGCTTATCGATTAGCATGGTTGACACCTTGACTAGAAATAGTAGGGGTTTCCTCGAGGTCGTAAGTGTATGATCCGCGAGGGGATGAACCATCTAGCCTTCGGTGACACTTCTGTGTGTCTAACACCTGTATAGGGGGCTCACAATGTTTGTTTGGATTTCTATATCTTCGGAGCAGTAAGTATGTGATTCAGATGGTGATGAGACATCTAATGCCTAAGGTGATTCTTATGCGTACCAAACGCCCATATGGGGGATTTTGCAGAAGCTCTATTTGGATAGTTATATCTTGCCTGGATGTTTGATGTTTGGACGTGTTTGCATGTGTAGTGGTGGTGAAACTCGATACCATCCCGGTGACTCCATATCATTGATCTAAAAATTTAATTTAGCTTTTACTTTCTTACAATTTAGTTTAATCAAACTCAAATCAATCAATCGTTTTAAATATCAGTCTTAACTCGAACTAGATTTGACTGACAAGGATTCTTAAAAACGTTGTCCTTTGGGTTCGATCCTTAACTATACTGCGATAAGACTCATCCTCTTTTGGGTGGTATTATTGCACTTTGGTTTTGGTAAAAGCTCAGGGATTTCAACCCCGAGTGAGTTTGTTAGTGCGATAAAATCCCACGTCAAATTTTGGCACCATTGTCCGGGACAACAAAATTAGTTTGTAAAAATTAGTTCTTTTAAGGGTAATCTAGGATTTTGTTTTTCTTTAGATACAATCGATCATCTACTTGACTTTGACTCTACTTTGTTGATCTCATTTTCAAAATCCTTCTATTTTCAGGTACTTTAGAAGGATTAAGGCATGCACCATTTGAACAGTCCCAGACTCACCGCCAGCTTTGATCCAGAGATTGAAAGAACCTTCCACTGACAAAACAGATAGAACCAAGTAAGAATGGCTCAAGAGGAGGAGATAGCTTGAAGGGTGGATCAAGCCCTTAATGCACAGAGAAAGATTCATGCAAGAAGCTATAGTTACGATTCAATAAGAAATTCAAGAAGCACAGGCAGCAGCACAAGCAGCTGAACTACAAAAAGATCTTAGAGAATTCTCAATCCCAAAAGATACAAATGGTCATCATCCAATACAACCTCCTCCCATCAATGCTGTCAATTTTGAGATTAGGGCACATTGGATCACATTGCTTCAAAATAGCCCATTCTATGGCAAACAAGGAAAGGATAGTCAGGAACATCTTTTGAGGTTTATTGATGTATGTTCCATGACAAAACAAAATGGAGTATCTGATAATGCCATTTGACTCTATCTCTTCAAGTATTCCCTTGTTGATAGAGCTATAAGTTGGTACAATTTGTTGCAAAGTTAAATACCCATCACCACTTGGGAACAACTCCAAAATGTGTTTCTAGAAAAGTTCTACCCTCCATCTCTCACATATGAAGTTAGAGGCCGAATAACAAATTTCACTCAAGACCCTAGCGAAACCGTTGCTGAAGCTTGGGACAGATACAAAGAGCTTCTACGGAAATATCCACACCATGGAATTCCTAAGAATCAACTCATCGAAATTTTCTATAGGGGCATGGATGATGATATCAAGAGATTCTTAGATTCCTCGTCTGGAGGAAAATTCATGCGTCAAAGTTATGACAGCGCATGGAGGGTTGTAACCCTTGGAGCTGAAAATCAAGCTAATTGGGGTAGATATGTAGATAAAGGAGTCTTGAAAGTAGCTAAGGCTGAAGCGACTCCCGAGTACAAGTCTGTTGCTAAAACCCTAAAACTCTTAGTTTCCAAGCAAGACCATATTGAATCATCTCTTTCTGCTATTGGAAGAGGATGTTCGCCCACTCGACAACAAGAATAGATCAAGTCAGCTTCATTGTTTTGTGAAGCATGTAAAAGTACTGATCATTCCACATTAGCATGTAATGTTCTTTACGATGTTGTTCTAAGTAATGTATGTGGACAAGGAGATAATATTCAAATTGAAAATCTTAATGTTGTTAATATCATCCCTGGTCAAAGTTACTACAATCCGAATCAGAATAGGAATCATCCAGGATTTCAGTATGGAAACCCCTCTGGAGTAGTTAACTTGCATCAATTTGGTTCGAACAACCAACCACGAGGCCCACCAAGATTTCAGTATAATCAACAACAGAATTTTGGAAATAAAGGAAACTTCAAGGGAAACTTCCAGAATAGGAACTTAAATAATTATCAAAACAATTCCTAGTACCAGAGTCTTAACCAAGTCCCTTATCAACAACAAGGACAATAAGCAAGTCCTGTATCACCTGATGACAAGCTATCGGCCATTGAAAAGATGCTGGAAACTCAGCAAACTATGATAGCTAACCAACAAACTCAGCAGAAGGCTATTGAATCCCAACTAGCTCAACTTGCAGCTAGCATCAAGCCACCAGCTGGGGTTTTTGCTGGCCAACCCGAGAATAATCCTAAGCATCCTGAACAATTGAAGGTAGTTACCACCAGATTGGGAAAAGACTATTCTGATCCTCCTATCAAGACACATGTGGTTGTTACAGATGAAGATGAACATGTGATTGTCCAAGACTCAACAACACCGGAGTCTCAACCGAAAGAACTAGTAACTGTTGATAAGACAGATAAGGAAAGTCTTGAGAAACCTATTGATGAAGAAACTGAAACACTAGAACCTGATATCCCTATATACAAGCCTCGTATTCCTTTCCCTGCTCGTTTAAGGCAAACCAAGCTTGATACTCAGTTCAATAAGTTTAAAGAAGCTATGAAGAAACTTCATGTTGATATACCCTTTTTGGATGCGCTGGCTGAGATACCAACTTGGACAAAATACTTAAAGTCACTCCTCACTAGGAAATATGTAATTGAATAATATGAGATAGTCAAGTTAGCTAAAACCACTTCGGATATCATCCATTGTAAGATGCCAAAGAAACAAAAAGATCTAGGATCATATGGTATTTCCTGCCATATCGGTGATTCTTCATGCAAGAAAGGACTAGCAGATCTTGGTGCTAGCATCTCCATCATGCCACTCAACCTTTGCAAAAGGCTAGGGTTTGCTAAACTTCTTCTAACTTGCATGACCATACAACTCACAGACAATTCGATAAAATGCCCGTTAGGAATTATTGAGGATGTACCTGTCAAGGTAGGAAAAGATTCCTATGTCTCGTGTGACTTTTTCATCATGGACATAAAAGAGGATGCCAGATATCCTCTCATCTTTGGACATCTGTTCCACACCACCTTAAGAGTTCTAATTGACGTTGAAGTAGGAACCTTTCTACTTATATTAGGCAAGGAAACACTCGAATTTGAAGTTTTCAAAAGCATGAGAATACCAAGTATGCAAGAAGAAGTCTATATGATTGATTGTATAGAGCATATGTCACTTCTGACTCAAGAGAATCATGAATCAGACAATCCATTAGAAGTTTCTCTAACAGATCAATTAGTTGATGAACCTATTGAAAAATAAGTAAAGGATTGCATCGAATCCCTCGACTTTGCAAAAGAAGATGTTGAAGCCACGTGTGAAGAACTCAAAGATGTGGAAGCTACTGGAGAAACATGTGAAAAACCAGAAACTACAGAGATGAATCCCCTGCCCGAGGGACTGAAGTATGTGCTTTTGGATGACCTCAAGGTTTGTCCAGTAATAATAAATTCCGATCTTATGACCAAACAAGAAGATAAACTCATGAAAGAATTGAAGGAGGGGAAGAAAGTGATTGGCTACAAAATGAATGACCTCACTGGGGTTAGTCAAGCATTGGGTATGCACAAGATCTCTATGATAGAACATCACAAGCCAACCATTGAACATCAATGGAAACTGAATCCAAATATGAAGGAGGTAGTCTGTAAAGAGGTCATTAAACTACTCACCGCTGGAATTATCTATCCAATATCAGACTCACCATGGGTGAGCCCAGTGCATGTAGTCCCGAAAAAAGGTGGAACAATCGTAATACAAAATGAAAATGATGAACTCATCCCCACTCGAACAGTCACGGGTTGGAGGATGTGCATTGATTATAGGAAGTTGAACAAGGCAACTCGAAAGGATCACTTTCCAATGCCTTTTCTTGATCAAGTATTAGAGCGGTTGGCTCATCAAGAATACTTTTGTTATCTCGATGGTTACTCTGGATTCTACCAAATATCTATACATCCAGATGACTAGGAGAAAACCACTTTCACCTGCCCATTCGTAACATTCACATTCAAAAGAATGTCGTTCGGCCTCTGCAATGCACCTATAGCTTTCCAGCGTTGCATGGCTGCCATATTTGCCGGTCTCACCGAAACCATTATGGAAGTTTTCATAGATGATTTTTCTGTATATAGAGATTCATTCGATTCATGTCTAAAACACCTCTCCCTGGTCCTCAAATGATGTGAAGAAGCACATCTTGTGTTGAATTAGGAGAAGTGTCATTTCATGGTAAAGGAAGGCATTGTCCTGGGCCATAGGGTTAGTAATCGAGGTATTGAAGTAGATAAGGCCAAGATTGAAGTGATTTCCAAGATCTCTATTCCTATCAATGTAAAGGAAGTTCAAGCATTCCTAGGCCATGCATGATTCTATAGACGGTTTATGAAGGATTTCTCAAAGATAACCAAGCCAATGACAAATTTGTTACTAAAGGATGTTGAATTCAAGTTTGATAAAGAATGTGTTAAAAGTTTCAATAAATTGAAACATGCCCTTACTACTACACCCATCATCAGAGCTCCTGATTGGGACCACCCTTTTGAAATCATGTATGATGCAAGCCATTATGCTGTAGGTGTTGTCTTGGGCCAATGTATAGAAAAGAAACATTATGTGATCTATTATGCATCAAAGACCCTCGATGAAGCTCAAAGGAATTATGCTACTACTGAGAAAGAACTTTTAGCAGTCGTGTATGCCTTTGACAAGTTTGGATCCTACCTAATTGGTTCAAAGGTCATTTTCTACACAGATCACACTACGATTCGTTACCTTCTAGCAAAGAAGGATGCAAAACCTAGGTTAATAAGATGGACTCTCCTCCTATAAGAATTTGATATAGATATTAGAGATAAAAAGGGTACAGAGAATGTGGTAGCAGACCACCTTATTCGCATCCACACTCTACACATCAGGAAGATTCCGATTAATGACTCCCTTCCAGATGACTAATTAATGAAGGCCTTAGAAGTTGCACCATGGTACTCAGATTATGCGAACTACCTTGTTGTTGGGGTTATTCATCCTTAATGCACTGGGAATGCGCTAAAGAAATTCTGCATGATGTGAATCAATATCACTGGGATGAGCCATATCTCTTTAAGCTATTTGCTAATGGTCTTTATAGATGATGTATCGCTGAGGAAGAAGCTCAATCTATTCTAAAGCACTATCACTCTTGCCCAGTCGGAGGCCATATGAGTTCGAAGAAAACTGCTATAAAAGTTTTGCAATTTGGGTTCTTTTGGCCAACATATCCAAAGATTCCCATGGCTTTGTCCTATCATGTGACAAATGTCAAAAATCTGGCAATATAACAACGAGAGATGAGATGCCACTGAATATGTGGTAGGAAGTAGAGATATTTGATGTTTGGGGGGTGGACTACATGGGTCCATTCCCATCTTCTCATGGATTTTCTTACATCCTAGTGGTGATAGACTACGTCTCAAAATGGGTTGAAGCCATACCAACTGTCTCTAGTGATTCCAAACCCATCATCAAATTATTCAAAGACATTATCTTCCCCCATTTTGGAGTACCACGAACTGTGATATCCGACGGAGGGTCACATTTTCTAGAAAAAAAATTTGAAGCGTTACTAAGGAAGTATGGTGTAACGCACAAGGCAGCCTCTCCCTACCACCCATAAACAAGTGGACAGGTAGAGGATTCTTGTTACAACCCCAATTTTGGGTTCATTTGCTGAGAAATGTAATTTCTCATATTAAAGGTAAATGAACAAATAATGATGTCTTTGATTGAATGCATGAATTTTATTACAATAGCCTTGATGATTGCTTTGTGGGCTTTATTGGCTATTGGGCCTAATAAAAAGGAATTTCAATTAGTAAATGAATAATTAAGTTTTTGAGAAAAGAAATGTATGGAAACCTCCAAAAGACAAAAGAATATAATCCAAAGTTGGATTTCGTGCCTCTTGGGTTCCTTGGGTCCCAAGGAGTCCAAAGTTGCATAGAGAATGCAATAAGAAAAGAGAAGACCAATTAAGTATTTCCTTGTTAAGAAAGAAATTGAAAATAATGATAAAATGTGGAAATTAAATGAAAAGAGGTCTTGGTGGATTTTCATATCCAAAGGATTCCTAATGATAAAGGGGATGCCAATGAGGAAAATAAAAAGAAAGATAAAGAGAAATCCATGAAAAGAGATATTTTACTAAAGAAATTAGTAAGAAGAAAGAGAAAATAAATAAAGGATAAGTAAAAGGCCAAGGAATATTCCCCAATATGGGAATTCGTGCCTTTAAGATTTCTTGAGGTCCAAGGGACCCAAAATAACAAGATAATGGTAAATGGAAAATGATTACTAATTAATTTTGAATTAATTAATGAATAACTTGGGAGAAAAGGAAGTCTTCTCATCCATTGCAATTTGTTTCCCAAATTTCGTAATTAACTAGATAATGTCATGACAAACTTTCCCTTAAAACTTGAGACAGAAAGGAGTTATGGTTTGGGAGATATCAATTTCTCAAGATTCTCCAAAATAAAGCATTAATTTGGCAATTGGAAAAAGGTATTTCTTGTTTTGGTTGATCGTGTGCCATGAAGGCCGTTGGATCATGATCCAACATTGGAATCTCATCGTCTAAGTCTTGCGTAGACTGGGACTCCGCCAATGTCAAAGGGATTTTCCCTCTTAGATTCCTTGCAATCCAGAGTATGAGCAAAGCTGGCATTGCTTCCTTTGGACTCAGGAGAGGAAGCCGTGGAGTTTAATCCTGACTTTGTCTAGGTTTGGTCATAATTTCAGAAACACCCAAACCTCGAGAGCCTTCTACCCAGCCTATATATAGGGGAGGATTCATGAGGGCACCAGCACACTAGCTCATCGACCTACAATCTTTGGAGACCGGCGAGAAGCACAAGTTATATTGCTTAATTAATATAATTGTGTAATTGCAACATAATTAATAATTAATGACAAACTGGAACCAAATCTAGATGTTTCTTGCATGAATTAGAGTTTTTACCTCATATGAGAATGAGTAAGCATTTAGAAACCCTAATTTAGGGTAAAAGAGGATAAGATCATATTTAATTCGAAAAATATGATAATATGTTGTTAAATGATGGTTCTAAGATATTTTGAATATAAAAGTTCCTAATCATAGATAGGTACCTTTAAGGTGATGATTAGGGTTTTCTAATGGATAAAGTTGGAATTAATGATAAATGCAGTTCATAGGTGAATTAGATCATAATGAATTATGAGTTGTTAATCCGAAAGGAACCAAAGATGATAAAAAGGTTATAATGTGAATATGTGAGTAATTAGGGTTTTGCATTTAGAACTACTGCTCTAGGTTTTTTTGGATATAAATGAGGAAAGTTGTAAAAGATAAAAAAGAACCCTAATAAAACCCCAATTCGTATTAGAAACCCTAGAAAGTGAATCCAAGTCAATTAAATAGATGTATTCTTAGTAAAGTTTAGTAAATAGGTTACATATGCTTTTCATGAATTCTGTGATTGTTGAACTGCTTCTTGCATTACTTGCTTGCTTGGAATTGTTGTTAGCTTGCTGAGTCTGCAAATCAGGTATGTGGTTAATTATGAATAACTGCCTTAGTTTCCTGAGGATTTTCCAGATGGTTAATCGCATTGAATGCAATCTAAATAGTTTGGATGTTCATACTGCAATTATAAAGTCACTATGGTTATCACAATTATAAAGAAGTGTGTATTCTCGCACCTACATGCCACCCTGATGGAAGATGCCATAAACGTCAGGCCCAAGAGGGTAGACCCATGGGCACCATGAGAGGTGACCCCAGACACCAAGCTCGGGAATGAGAAGGTGGTCTATGACGCATGATTATAGAGCACCATGAGAGGTGACTCCCAGGCACCAAGCTCGGGATTGAGAAGGTGGCCTTAAGTCAATGGCAAAAGAGAAACCCTAGAGGGGTATGCCAGGGTTAGGGGCGGTGGAGAATGACACATTGAAAATTTAAATTGTCTTGTTAAATAATTTGATTGTGATTATTAAATTGTTAGCCAAATCTGTGAAATTTTTGGATGTCCCCACATACCGGCATATTTCGATATGTTGACCGATGTTTTGTTTTTCGACATTTTAGGTGTAACCCTGAAAAGCACAAATAGTAAAGTGACACAATGTGAAACCGAGAAATAAAGTGCAAGGAGGATTAGATAGAGTAATTCAAGCTGTGGAGAGATAGTTTTTCAAAGTTTCATAAAGGTAACAAAAGTTTTAATTTTCTACTAGATTTCAGTTTATTTAGTAGAATTTCATAATTATTATTGATTATTTGTCAAACCTTTGATCCTATTAATTGAATAATGACTCTGACCTTTGGGTCTCCCTTAATTGGGGGTTACTGGGAGACAGGGTCGTTACAATTGGTATCAGAGCGAAGGTTCCTCACTTAATCTTTAATAATTATTAAATTTTACAAACTTCATAGAACCCAAGGGAGTTATTAGAGGATTGTCTGAAAGATTGAGGTGTCTAGAAAAGGATCACGTCTGGGAGCTGGCAATATTTTTCGCCGCACTGCTAGTCGGAATACGTGGACTCCCGGATTGTGTGACTGCATGGCCGATGTCTTAGGATATGACTCAAAATAAGATACCTTTAGGACTCTCTCATCTTTTTCATCCCTTCTCAACTCAAATTATGTTAAGGACCTTAAGGATTAGGTTTTTCTCTCTCTTCCTCACCCTCTTAAGGTATGGGTAAGGTTGATAAGGTTTAAGGAACCCTCCACCAAATTAATGAAAAGCATGTAAATAAGATGTCATGGACATAAGCTTAATAGGTTAAGCATATACTAAAGAATACATATATGCTTAGGTCGTATGACATGAGTTGTCATTGCTCTAAGGAGAGACCTGAGGCTAGACCTTCTTGTTAGGAGGGTTAGTAAAGAGAGAGTTAGTCTTAGAGGTAGAGATCTCCATTAAAAGTAGAGACCTAGCACGTCCTCTGAGGATGATAAACCTAACCCTAAGTGGATGTTAGAGAGAGAGATGACATGATGAGTTAGATGTCATGGTTGACTGGGTGTTTGGATGGACATGCCTTTGGTTTGCCATACGAGCCATGAGAGGTTGGATGATCTAGCACCTTTGGCAACCCAACCCTGGGAAGGGTCATACATGTTTGAGCGAAGGATAGCTCCTTCTTTGGTAAGGTTAGTGAACAACCTATAGAAACCCTATGAGTTGTTGCAAGTAGGATATATCTTGCACCCAGAGTACATCAGTAGTACGAGAAGTAACTTAAAACTGAGGCCAGAAGGATATAATGGATGGCTTATGAGATAAGCATAAGGGGCTATGGATAATTATGAGCATAGGCTTCACCCATGTAGAGCTATGTGTGTGAGCTTGATCCTTCATGGAGAGAGGACCTCTGGTAGTAAGGGTGGATATGGAATTAGCTCTAGAGAGAGAAAGTAGGACTCAAGCAAGAAGGTTGTAAGCTTAGATTCTGAGACATGAGGAACAGTGGGGAGTTGAGGATGATGCGACCTAAGTGGATGATAGTGGTTGCCTCATTCTTGATCCCTAGAGATGGATGATATCTTGGTGTCCTTAGAGGAACCAAACCCTAAAGAGAGAGTGATGCTTTTGGAACCTATGTGCCTATGGTATAGGAGTTTACCTACTAAGATGAGACAAAGAGTGTCTTAGACCCTGAGGATATTTAAGTAACCATTTGTGAGGCATTATACCAAGTTGGTTGTCCTTGAGGGGGACTCAACTCGGAGGTGTTTCTCATATAAAAGGATCATGGGAGTACATGACATACCTTGGACATGTTTGATTCGTGGTTAAGAGATTGAGGATGCAGTTGGATACCCAAAGGAGAACCTAGGCCTAAGAGGGAAAGTAGTATATTCGATGCTCATAATGAGATTTGAGTCTCCATATTTTCGAGCATGGTACTCCTCATGTGTAGAGGTAAAGGGCTTAAGTTAAGGGTATGTTTGATGAACCCCTCACAACTAAGTTGATCTAATGTTGAGGAAAGAGAACAAGTATGACCTAGTATGGTTTAGTAGGTGGTCTTCTTGTGCCTTAGTAGCTTGCTAGGGTCAAGCATGCTCGTGTAGATGTAAACCCTAAGGACGGTTGTGACCTTGTTTTCAAGAGATGTAGTTTCCTCCCATCCTGGGAGAGGGACCCTTTGGTAGGGTGTATACTGGTTTTGTTGGTTTTGAGGTGACCTAAAGAGGTTTCTAGGATCTTGAGAAGCTAAGTGAAAAGTACATGGTATGAGAATGAACCTGTAGACCCATAGATAACCATCTTAAAGTGCATGTGGATGTGTTACCATGGAGGTAGCTAGTATGGGGCCTGACCAAGGTAGGTAGGTTGCCATGACCCCTATGAAAGGATGAAAGTCAACCCCAGAATGCAGGGAGAGATGATGGAGACTTAGGTAAGGTTCCAAGTTGACGTGTACTATAATAGAATCCTAAGTCCATCCTAGGGTTAGGTAGGGATAAGACTGATGGAAGTAGGAGTTGCCTAATTCCCTAGTTGCACATGACCATAGGGTCGAGAGGTAACAACTAACATTGTCTGAGGGCCAAGGGTTAGGAGACCGATCACCTTCATGAACTCATGGGACCCAAAGGGCAGATGAGTAGGGCACTCTCTGGATGCATAAGGGAAAAGGGATGACCCCAAAAGTGTCGGCACCCTATAGACCTATAGGAGACGACCAAGGATTGTGTTTAGACCAAGTAGGTTCAAGAATAGTTTTCCATGGAAGTAATTTTGATATCGTGATGTTTGTAGAGACATATGTGGCACGTTTCAACTTAGATGTAAAGGTGTACTATCAAGGTGGGATGTACCATCTCTATTCTTGGAACAAAAAAAACTCTATATTTGGATTGCAGCCAAATGCTTATTTCCTCTTGTTATGGGAGTGAGAGATAGGACAGTACGCATGTCATACACCAAGGATAAAGATGATGTGATTTGGAACGTTACTACAAGGTATGAGGATAGAGATGATAACATACCCTTGTGGAGTGAATGATACATGGATGGTTTACAAACAATAAGTGTATTAAGGAGATCATCTTGTGAGGATGTGATACCATGAGCTATCTGGAATTTGCAAGTTATGCAAGGTTGAGTTTGATCACCATGTAGAGGAGCTCAGAGTTTCTTGATGAAGACAAACTTAGAGATGAGATGATAAGTAGAATACATGGAGGTGTATATCTTCAACATTACCTAACACCTAAGGATAAGAAGTGGTAATGAATGCTCTGGTTGAGATATAGCTACCTAGTTTAGCTGGGAGCTAGAAGAATTTGAGGTTGTTAGGCTAACCTTAAGATGAGAAAAACAGATAAGTTTGGCTAACACCCTGATGTATCAATAGTGGTTAATCAAGTAAATGATTGTTTGGTTAGCCAGCCTAGTCCATGATATAATGAAAGGATGGTTGTAGAACCTCATATGTACTTCTTTGGAAAGGAAAGTGATGAAACCCTGATGAGAGTGGTTTAGGGTTACTGAGGTATCAAGCTTGAGGAATCATGACATACAGGAGATCATGGTTTTAAGATCACCAAACACCGTGATACTACAAAGATAGTAAGTGATAGTATCACTTTGGTTGCTTGATGTGAAGTTGCATGTAGCATGTGGCCATGCAAGCCAAGGGTGAAGACGAACACCAGTAACCCAGTGCTTTGACATAGAGGATAAAGAGTCCCCGAGAGGGATTGGGAGTTCACTACTATGGATGTTGTGGTAAGTCTTCCCTAGACCAAAGAAGGTCAAGATGCAATATGGGTTATGGTAGATCGCCTTACCTAGATGACATGAGAAAGAAAGAATGATGTCAAGGGACAAATTCGGTTGAACTACTTAAGAGAGAAAGATGGTTCAACTACACCATGATGCGACTTCAAAAGTTCTTGAGTGTGACCTAAAGGTTCACTTCCATGAGATGGAAGTAGATACATGAAGAACTCGATGATAGTATAGTTTATCACCCCTAACTAATGGTTAGTATGATCCAGACTAGAGGGTCTAACGAGAGCAAGTGTGCTTGTTCAGGGTGATACAAAGAGATAGTTCTTAAGATGTGATGTTAACCACCATAGCCTTTATTGCGATGCAAGAAGTTCTATAGGGAGGTGGTGTCGGTCACTGATCGGCCTAAATCGCACGTCCGAAAAGGGAGCAGATTTGAAGTAGTCAGACTTTTAAATTTATAACTTAAAACCTTCTAGGCCACCGCAACTTTATTATGGGGTCGAAGTAGATATACGGGGTCAAACACAGGTACAAGGGTGGTAGCGTTGGGAATGCGGAATCGACATGTTACACTCCGGTATGGGTAAGGAGATGATAAAGTTCCCCAAGGGAACAACAGGCTAAGATCAATAAAATAAAAGAAAACTATCTCCAATTGGAGCTACGAGGAAAATTAAGGTTTTAAAGGTTTATCAGTTTTTAGGATTTTTGCACAAAGGAAACAGAGAGGACAATACTATTGCTTTAGTAAGGAACGAAGGAGAAAGCTTAGGTAAAACAAGAGGCAGCAGAAACATCCTGTACCCCTTCTCTCAAAGAGGGTACCTCTAACTAAGCATCGACACCTCTCTCGAGATTGCTGGTCTTAAGTTGGAGTGGAAAGGTTACTAAAGCAACTCTGATCCTGGGCACTCTCGTACTCCCGTATCGAACCAAACACTAGAGCCACAACACCTCTCTCGAGGCTGCTGCAACGGGAAAACACGATTCGGTAGCTAGTCGAAACGTGATCCAAGCGTACAAGCTAGAGTTCGGATGTTAAAAAAACAATCATCCAACAAAAGGGACCAAACATAAATCAGCAGATAATTAAAACTCTTCTAATTCCATTAGCATAAAACAGTCTCGTTACATTGCATAAGTAAAGAAAGTAAATGACTGAAATAAGTAAACATAAATATCGCCTTCTTGATTTAGAAGGGCGACAGGCAGTAGCAGATCCTCAAGATCCCTCTAGCCTGATACCAAGAGGGAGCCTTGTCTGATACGCCTATGTGGGGCGGTACACCCTCTCGGGCGACACGCTCATGACGGGCGGATGTATCGTGTGGGGGCGCTCATGCCCGATATGATTGTGTCGGGCGGCACCCTCTCGGGTGACACGCCGTGACTGGTGATGCGTATCGGGCTTGGTATCGTTTCGGGCCAGAGTTTTGCTTAGAGTATCGGGTACTCATATCAGGTGTCCTTGTTGGCCGATATCGGTCTGCAGCGTTGCCCGGGGCCGATCCTAAGTGAACCATTCCCTCCCTCTCAGGTCAGAGAAGTGCTCACCTAGTATCGCCCGGTACACCTCTGAGGCATGACACGCTAGATCCAGATGCTTTCCCAAGTTGGATTTTGAGAGATTCCGACCTCGTCCCATCAGAGTCCTGTAGCTACTATTTATAGGCAGCGGTTGGGGGAAGTTATGGTTCTTCGGACGCCACGTGTCCTTCATCAGATCTGTCATCTCGGATTCGGGGATGCCCGATATGCGTATCGCCCGGTACAGGGATGTCGGGCTGTAAGTGTGTCGGTCATCGTGACGAGTGGCGCGTGCCGGTGGGTGGCATGTATCGCGCGACAGGCTTCAGCAGTCATGGTGAGTCTGGCTCCCTGTCAGGTAAACGGCGTATCGCTTGTCCGCTCCTTCTTGCACGACACCCTCATGTCACGCGGTAGTGTATCGTGTTGTCCTGTCAGGCAGCGAGCGTATCGGCCGGCTAGTTGGTAAGGAGGCCGATGTAGGTGGAACACGTTCGTGGGCCGGGACGGGCCTTTTTGCTAATAAATGAGTTGAAAATCGAGGAAAACTCTACAAAAGATGATAATATTGAGTTAAAAGCGTAGCGTGGCCTATTTATGCAAAAACATGACAAAAAGGAGAGGAAAACAGTTTAAAAGGGTAGATTTGATAATGAAATAAGGGACAAAAACATAACAAAATTTGGTGTTATCAACTCCCCCAAACTTAGCATTTTGATTGTCCTCAATCAATCTTTAAACTTTGTTTTGTGACGCTTCTTCTTGACCAGTATAGTTTTCAGGCCAAAGGGTTTGAGCGAGCATTGAGATGTCTTACAGTGAATACGGCCCGACCATGAACAACATACTTTCCTTTTCCTACCTTATTTAAGCAAAAATTCTTCGCCACAGCTTCGGCGAGACTTGAGTGCATGATTTTGTAGTTAGCTTTCACACCAAACAACTTTTGGGGGACAGCAAGTTGTGTGTTTGGGTAGGCTTAAGGCTTTTTGGGTTTTTCTTGTTTCCCATCAGTCCATCCAGGTACGGGTCCGTTAGCGGGTGAGTGGTCTCTACAGTCCAAGCCAATTGGCTTTAGAGCAGTGATTTCACATCCTACATACCACTGCCCCAGATCTACCATGCCTAAAGATGGGTACTTTTGGAAAACAAGTGTGTGTGTGCATATATATATATATATATATATATATATATATATATATATATATATATATATATATATATATATATATATATATATATTCTTTTCTTTCTTTTCATTTGGCACAACTCTCATGCTTTTATTCACTCTCATAAGGCTATTCTCTCTTTTTGGGATTTTGTCGGGTAACGTAAAATAAGAGGATTTTTTTTTGCTATTTGGGCAGCTTTTTCCTTCTGCATACACATCTCTTAGCTGTTGCAAGATTATTTTTTGAAATTTTTGGCATGGAAAGTCGTAGTCTTTTGTTGTTTGGGGTTGCATTATCAGAAAGACATAACAAACTATGCATCTCCTTAGACACATAGAAAACCAACTGGCTAGAAGTCGTATCAGGTTTTTACTATATAGCATCTTTGTACATATATGTGGAGACAAAATAAGAAAAAATTTTCAAAATTTTTAGCATAATTTTTGTATGAGCATGTATATGTATATGTACACATGATATAGGAGAAGAACAAAAGAACAAAAAGGGTGAAGTTTGAAGAAAATTTTTTGTACCTCCCTCACTGATACATACTATCCCCCCCAAACTTACTCCACACTCTGTCCCAGAGTTGTGAAGTAGATAAGGTAGGGTAATGTTAACTCAGTGAGGGTTTTAACTGGTGAACGCGCCTTTTCCAGATAGAAGCTCCCACAAATATTCTCCTCGTTTGCTGTGGTAATCGATGTGGTGGAGCTGGTCAGGCGTCTCTTTATTTGATACCCATTCCAGGACGAAGATGCCACAGTCGTTGGATACAGGAATTTGTTTTGGACTGCGGTGGTAGAACTTTAGCTCATGCCATTTGCTTGCTGTTGTCTCCAGGAATGGTTGTGTCAACACCGCCACCTCCTCGTAGTATTTTCATACTAAGCGTTCGAGGGGTGTCAACGTTGTTGATGTACACTGTATTGGATGATCTTTGTTGCTATCCGAGCTGTTGTAGAAGATTCCTGCTTGTTGGCGAGTGTACATCGTCAAGAGCGTCCAGTGGTTGTAGTGCAGAATGGGTAGGAAGATAGTCCGTGGAACCCTGCGATGCAACTCTTCCAGAAAAGATTGCTTTCCTCCTGACTCATCAGCGAGGCAGATGTCGTTGAACAACATTGGATGAGCAATGTATGCATTTTCAAACTTTGTCTGTAGTGTCTGGATGTAGGCGGCCGCCACAGATATCACCAAAGAGCCTCCATATTTTACCATGTCCCTTAAGTCATCAACCGAGACTATGACACTGCATGCATCGTAGATGACATCCGCTGGGGTAGAATCAGCTAACTTCAAAAGAATTTCATTAACCTGCTCCTGCGTGAGTGTAGAGCACGAGAAGCAGTCAAAATTGTTGATCAATTCTTATGATGTTTCAGGTGAAGCAGGGTCTTCGAATCCATGCATCTCCCGCAGGATCTCTAACTGCTTGCCTGCCCCGTAGATGTCTGTTTCTATCTCAGCTTCTTTCTCTGGAGTGCTACTGGGTTGTGAAGATTCATCTGCTTGATCACTGTCCCACAGCCTCTCTGGTACCCCTGTGTCTTGGAAATAGCACCTGTCATTTATCAGCAGTAGGGTGTATATGCTCCTGAGGTGGTAAAAGTTTTGGCCCTGGAGATGCCTTATGAATCTGAATATGTTGAGCAACTCCATGGCACGTAAGACAATGAAGGTGTTGTTTCCACTTCCCTCTTCTGCTTGGATGGGGAAGTCTCTGATAGAGAAGAAGTTCCAAACGCCAGTGTGACGTTGGACTCCTTGCTTGATGGCTCGCAGAAGACGCAGTGGTAGAAGCATGAGATGTTTGCTTTTTTGGGCGGATGAGGAAATGCCCAGAGTGTGGTACCTCCTTGTTGCAGCAGTTGAGCAGCTGGACGTCATGATTCCAGAGGTCTGCCACACACATAGACCACATGTTCCGGTGCTTGTACGGGGCCAACATGATGTTTGTGTTGTGCTCTTCGATGTGTTGCAGCATGTTGGCCACCGCAATAGAGTCTGGCACTCCCATCATCAGTCTTCTTGCCAAGGTCGGGGTGGCGTTGTATATTGTTCTCCGACCTATCCCGGTGCTAATGTTCTCTATTATTGCACCTTATAGGACCCTAAACAGCCTTTTTCCGACGACAGTTGACGAGTGGAATATACTTCTGAGTGCTCCGCATCGTACGAAGAAGTATCCGTCACTCCAGACGACGTCTTCTTCATCTGCCTACGACCTCAGGACCTTATTCAACAACTTTTGGTCCCTGATTGACAGGTAGCTGATGACCCTTCTGTCGAAGTCGGTCATCTCAAAGGAAGGTAGCTCTGACGGTGCAGAGAATTCATCTGCCGCTGAGCGTCTTCCTCTGGGGGGTGTCTTTCATTGGCGGCGCAGATGTCCCCCCCCCTCTCCCTCAGATTCATCAGAAGAGTCTTCTCCGACGCCCATGTCTTCATTATCATCTTCAGCTTCATCCAGAGGGACTGAGGGAGTTGCTTCTTCTAGACCGCGGGAGCTCGCCTGTCCTGCATGAGTTGCATTCGTTGACCTTGGTGGCACCCCTTCCTCGGGCGTTGGGGATGGCCCACTAGAGGAGGATGAGGACGATGATCCTGATGAGGTTGCTGATGAGGAGGGTGGAGAGCCTGATCTAGGAGGCGGTGGGTACCTTCTCGGCTGCCTTGGGCATGGATGGTCGTCCCCCCTATTTAGCCTCTCCTGGATCTCATCAAGGTGTCGGAGGGCATGTTGAAGCGTGGCGTTGAGTGCCTCTAGTTGGCCAGGAAGACAAACTAGAATCAGCAGTTGTCACTCCTAGTTGTTCAACCTCTGCTGGAAAATAGAAAACTTGCGGGTTAGAGAAGTAAATGTACACGAGTGGCTTTTGGTTACCTCCCACAAGTTATCTAGTTCGTTCCCCAGCAATTGTCCGAGCGGCGGAGGGGCTCCTGCAGATCTCCCTCGCGTCCTCACGACGCTCCTCCCTCATGAAGATCTACCCGACGAGTGTGCTGCCTCACTCGGGGTAGTGTCAATCTGTACTATTTTTTGAGGTGGATGCTTCAGGGTGAGGCGTCGGCACCCTTGCGGCCGTCACTGCCTCGCCTTCTTGTTGTGGTGGAGAAGGTTGTGGTGTGGGTGGATGTTGCTCCACCTCTACATTGTCGGTGATCTCTTCAGCTGCTATAGGAGACATCGGCAGTGATGTCAGCATAAGTCATGCAGCTCTGAGCTCCATCTCTAGGATCTCGGTGAACATCCTGTTACTAGTGTCCGGCTATACTTCTTCTTCTGTCACCACAGGCACCACAGAAGTTTCGGGGGATGTGGCTGTCTCTTCTGCGGCATCTCCCGTGGTTGTCTCGGCGACCTCAACGATCATTGGTTCTTCTTCAGCTACGGCAGGTTTGTCGTGATTGTGGCTAGTATAGTCGGAGCGACGACAACTCTATCAACTGTTGTCATCGGTGGCTCTGGAGTGGCGGCTGGCTCGGCAAAGGTCGTTGAAGTTTTGTCCTGCCTTGGGTCGAGAGGGAATGATTCTCCTCTCGCAGCTGCTCTCTCTTGAATTCTGGTGGTGGTGGCGTAAGATGCTTCTATCGCCACAGCTTTGATTTCTACTGTGGTGAAGACCAACTTTTCTACGTCGTAGGCGGTGCAGTGAGGGAGTGGAAGGAGGGTGTTTGTCCTTGCGAACTTGTAGAAGTAGCTTCTGCCCTCCTTCTTTATGATGTCGGCCCACATGAGGAACTTGAGGTCGATCAACTCATCGCCCCTAGTCCTCAAAAGACTGTGCGGTTCCCTCGGGTATCCTAACCCAACCGCGATCAGATTGATGATGACACCCATTCAGTATTCCTTGGTGACATCCTTTATCGAGTGCAGCCTATTCAGCAAGAAGCACCCCAGATTGATCATCTTGCCCTCCATCATATACCACATTAGATGGAGTTCTTCGGTGTAGATATTGCTGGACTCATTCTTGCTGAAGAGTAGGCATGCTACCAACTTGTGCACTATCCTCCAGAAGCAGGAGTGCACCGCCGCCACCTTGCTTCCCGGCTTGTATGATGACTCACCGGTTAGCCTCCTCCAGAGCTCCACGGGGTTGAACCTGTCTCCTTCGGTGATCCTTTCAACATTATTCAGCATCTTCTTCTCCTCCTCGTTGGAAGAGAAGATCTCATTCAGCAGCTTTTTGGAGATGACGTGCTCCGAGTTGTACAACCACCCTTGCAGTCTGTCTGTTCCTCCATATTCTTCAACATCCTCAGGTATATTCTTCACCCAGTGGAGAGACGACATGAACTCCCTGGTGAGTTCAGTGTAGGAGGCGGAGCGGCTGAGATAGGTCTTCCTCAGTCCAGCTACAACTAGGACATTCTCCAATCTTTCGAAGATACCTAGTTGAAGGAAGGACGACGGGTGGCGGAATCTGCTCGGCCTGTAGATTTTAGTTGCCAGTTCTGAGTACCGGCATCCATGCTCATTATCTCTTGGCATGAACCTTCCTGGTGTCTGATCCAGGGGTTCTGCCACTGCTGTTGAAGCTATTGTTGGAGCTGTTACTCCTTCCGTTCTTGCCCTCTTCTCAATTGTTGATGGCCCCGCTGCCTCGGGGTTCAGGCGTTTCTGCCCGACCATTGTTGCTTCAGCTGCGGCCTCGGTGTCGATTCTTCTGCCATGTTCGTCAACTCAAACGACGGTTTGCTTTGTATGGGCCATATCTGTTAACATTAATCAAGTTCATTGATCATTTAAATATTCCGATATTAGGTAGGCAAAACTTAAAATCGATACCGGCTTTTAAGAGAAAATTGATTGCATGATAAAATTCGGCCCGATAGAAAAAGCTACCCAACACCACCGTATCGGGCTTCAAAATTGAACAAAACGAAGCTTGCCCGCTACACCAGTGTCAGGCGATACGAAGGTTTCAAGGTCATGCCCGATACGAGATATTGTGTCGTCCGTCGAAAGAAGATCTAGGCGATACAAAACTTAGACGATACAGAGAAAAGTTGCGCGTCACACCCGTTGCCTGATACGGGTGTGTCGGGCGATACGGTCACGTGAAACAAAATGCCCGATATGGTTTTCCCCAATAGACAAAAAATGTGTCGACCGACAACAAGAATAAGTGAGGCGACACAAGGATGGGCGACATGGTTATCATCCGATATAGGGTATCGGGAAAGCACGTGTTAAAGACGTGTCGTACGACACATGTGTCAATCGATACAAGAAAATCAACTAAAGTCGTCAGCCCAATACGATGTGCGTTATATGGGGGTTGTATCGGGCAAGCAAGGACGATAGGGTTGTCGGGCTATACCTTTGCTTTCTTAAGTTTTCTACGCAACATGAGAGTAGAAGCTAAGCTGCGCGACAGGGGAGCAACGAGAAAGTTACAACGTGATACGGGAGTAGGTGAAAAGTAAAAGCAGTAGCCCGACACGGTAAAACCTCTGTACTATATATAGCAATCCAAACCGGGGGTAAAACAGGTAAATCTAGGACGCGTGTTGGCCGTTGAGACAAGTCATTCCCGAGACGAGTAGTCCCATCAGTCTAATCAAGGGTAATTACTCCTGCTGCCCGACACGGGTGCTCGCCGCTCGGGTATGTCTTCCGACACAGCTCATGACTAGATGCAAAGTCTGACATACTATTGCCTAATACGAGTGCGTTCTGCGCACTGGCTGAGTCTTTGCCTGATATGGTCAAGAAAAAGGGTATACTTGCCCGATACAAAGTCTTCAGGACAAAATTCTAGATGAAA
Source organism: Alisma plantago-aquatica (assembly GCA_963693085.1). Taxonomy (NCBI): domain Eukaryota; kingdom Viridiplantae; phylum Streptophyta; class Magnoliopsida; order Alismatales; family Alismataceae; genus Alisma; species Alisma plantago-aquatica. The sequence goes on along the minus strand of OY856409.1, from coordinate 1,722,017,056 downwards.
AATTTAAAAACAAAGCAAAGGGAAAAGTGATTGATGGGTGAAACATCATTGGCCTAAGGTTAAGTTCCCAGCCTCAGATAGTATTACTCATCAATGTCCACAAAACAGAGCGGTGGCCCATAAAATAGATGAGTCAGCACACGTGACACATGCACTGACTCAGGCCTTATTACAGTCCAAGTGTTCATAGTGTTTTTCTTGCAAGAAAGTAAATAACATCCTATTCTAGGAAAAGTAAAAGCTCGGGCTGCCTCCTGAGGAGCGTTGTAGTTTGCGTCGCCAGCTCGACAACTCCAGGTCCTTCACTTTTTTCCTTTAGCAGTATCCATATCTTTCAAGTTGATCTATGTCCTTCTAACGAAAGCTTCGTCTTCACAGAACCTTTTCATCCTGTGCCCGTTCACTTGAAAAACCTAGGATGGATCATCTTTTTCATATAGCTCCATCATTTCGGACGGGTATATCTTCGATACGGTGAAAGGTCCGGACCACCTCGTTTGTAACTTACCTGGAAAAAGACGAATGGAAGATTTAAATAATAAAACTTTGTCACCTTCACTTATGTCCTTCCTCCTCAGGTGGGCATCATGCCACACCTTCGTCCTCTGTTTATAGATCTTTGCGTTCTCGTAAGCATGCATCCTGAATTCTTCGAGTTCTTGAAACTGCAGATATCTCTTCTATCCCAACTTCTCTAGATCCATGTTCAAGAACTTAATCACCCAAAGGGCCTTGTATTCAAGCTCAAGGGGTAGATGACATGATTTCCCATAGATCAACTTATAAGGAGTGGTTCCAATGGGCACTTTATAGGCAGTCCTGTAGGCCCAAAGTGCGTCGTCAAGCTTCATTGACCAATCTTTCCTCGTATGGTTGATAGTTTTCTCTAGAATCTGCTTGATTTGTCTATTCGAAACCTCTACCTGCCCAGAAGTTTGTGGGTGGTAGGGCATAGCAACCTTGTGTTTAACTCCATACTTTTGCAGGAGCGCTTCAAACTATCTTTCTCCGAAATGCGATCCATCATCGCTTATTACAGTATGAGGTACACCGAAATGAGGGAAAATAGTCTTTTCGAACAACTTGATCACTGACTTAGCGTCGCACGTTTGAGTTGCAATAGCTTCTACCCATTTGGATACATAATCCACTGCCACTACAATGTACTGATATCCCTTTGATGGGGGAAACAGTCCCATGTAATCAATCCCCCATACATCAAAGATCTCCACTTCAACCCAATTTGCCATTGGCATCTCGTTTCTTCGTCCAATATTTCCCGTCAATTGGCACTCTTTACAAACTTTTACATACTTTGCAGCATCTTTGAACAAAGAGGGCTAGTAAAACCCTAATTGCAGTACTTTGGCGGCGGTCCTTTCGCTGCCCAAATGTCCTCCACAAGGGGAGGCGTAACACTCTTTCAGAATGTTCGGGATCTCTTCTTCGGGAATACATCTTCGATACAGGTTATCCGCACATCTTCTAAAAAGGAGAGGATCATCCCAGTAGTAATTCTTTACATCCGCAAAAAGTTTCTTCTTTTGGTTATAGGTTATGTCAGGGGGCAGTTCTCCGCAGGAAAGATAATTATAGATATCTGCAAACCAAGGTAAACTCACTTCCTTGGTTTCAATCATCATCAAAGCTTTGCCAGCATAATTATCATTAATAGGTGGTTCCTTCTGCCCTTCCACAATGATCCTTGATAAGTGGTCGGCAATCACATTCTCTGCACCTTTCTTATCGACTATCTCATGGTCAAACTCTTGTAGTAACAAGGCCCACCTCAACAGCCTGGGCTTTGTATCTTTCTTCTGCATGAGGTATCTTATAGCCCCATGATCTGTGTAGAATTTAACCTTTGCTCCAATGAGGTACGATCTGAACTTATCGAAAGCGAAGACTATTGCGAGCATCTCTTTTTCTATAGTTGTATAATTTACCTGAGCTTCGTCCAGGGTACGACTAGCATAGCAGATTACATGGTGCTTTTTGTCCTTATTCTACCCCAGGACCGCTCCTACTGCATAGTCGTTGGCGTCACACATAAGCTCGAATGGTAACTCCCAGTCTGGAGCTTGGAGGATAGGTGGTGAGACAAGAGCATCCTTTAAATCCTGAAAAGTGATTAGACAATCATCAGAGAAATTAAATTCAACATCTTTTACCAAAAGGTTGGACAACGGTTTAGAAATCTTTGAGAAGTCTTTTATAAATCTTCGGTAGTAGTCGGCGTGCCCGAGGAAGCTCCTTACTCCCGTCACAGACTTTGGTGGAGGAAGCTTAGATATGGCTTCAACCTTGCTAACGTCTACCTCGATGCCACGCCTCGAAACTTTATGTCCCAGTACGATGCCTTCTTGTACCATAAAATGGCACTTCACCCAGTTTAAAACCAAACTCTTTTCCTCACAGCGTTGCAAAACCAAAGAGAGGTTTTTCATGAAGGTATCGAAGTCTTTTCCATAGACAGAAAAATTGTCCATGAAAACTTCCACGATATCCTCTAGAAAATCCAAGAACATTGATATCATGTAGCGTTGAAACATAGCGGGAGCATTGCACAGGACGAAAGGCATCCTCCTGAAGGCGTATGTTCCATAGAGACAGGTAAAAGTTGTTTTCTCTTGGTCATCTGGAAGGATGGGGACCTGATATAATCCTAAAAAACCATCCAAGAAACAGAAATAGTCATGATGCACTAATCTTTCAAGAACTTGATCAATGAAAGGAAGCTGATAATGATCCTTTTTCGTGGCTAGGTTCAGTTTCCGGTAGTCAATGCACATCCTCCATCATGTAACGGTCCGAACTGCCACTTCATCACCTTTATCTCCTTTAACTATTGTTATACCACCCTTCTTGGGTACTACGTGGATCGGGCTCACCCAGTTACTATCACTGATCGGGTAAATGATCCCACCATCCCTCAACTTCTTTACTTCTTTCTTTACGACTTCTTTCAGCATCTGATTCAATTTTCTCTGGGGTTGAGCCAGAGGTTTGGTGGATTCCTCCAAATAGATGTGATGCATACACAATGCAGGGCTGAGGCCTTTGATATCCTCTACCGAGTATCCTATAGCCCGCCTTGGAGTCTTAACTCCCCAAGAAGTTTGTCCAATTGATCTTTCGTGAGGTGGGCATTGACGATGACATGATTCCTCTCCTCTCGATCTAGGAATTCATATTTCAATCCTTCTGGTAACTGCTTCAATTCAGGTTTAGCCTTCGGTGACTTTTCTTCTGGCACCTCCTCAAGAGAGGCAAACTTAATTATTTCTACTACATCTTCCTCACCGCTCAGGTCTCCATCAGACTGATTAAGATAGCCGAGAAACTCCACAACTTCTGGATTTTCAAAATCAGAATCTTGATTGTTGATCGCCCTCACAAGAGGGTCTACCATTAAGATATCTTCTTCTATCTCTTCGCAGAACTGGTAGTAGCTTTCCGCAAAGCAAGCGGACTCTAACAGGGATGGTCCTCTCATCGCATCCTTTACCTTGAAGTCTAAGTGGTCGTTTCCAATCCTTAGAGTGATTATTCCCTCAGCAACATCGATCAACGCCCTTCCTGTACTCAAGAAAGGACGTCCAAAGATGATAGGACATCCAGGGTCCTCTACGGTATCAATGACAACGATATCACAAGGAATGAAGAAACTTCCTTCCTGGATAGGTACATCTTCAACAACGCCAACATGCCTTTTGAAGGTATGATATGCTAATTCGATTCTCATATTGGTTTTGACCATATCAGTCAAACCTAATCTCTGCATGAAGCTTAAGGGCATAAGGCTGATACTAGCCCCTAAATCGGCAAGACCTTTTCGTTCGACATTATCTCCAATGGCGAAAGGAATGGTGAAAGCCCCTGGATCTTTCTTTTTGTTGGGCAAATCTGATTTGACAAAAGTAGATGACATACTTGCTAGATGCACAGTTTCAATTCTTCCTCCTCTTCTCTTCTTGGTAATCAAATCTTTAAAAAACTTAGCATAAGTCGACATCTCTTCTAAAGCGTCCAAAAAAGGTACTTCGAGATGAAGTTTCTTTATTGATTCCGTGAACTTCTCGTGGCGCTTCTTAAGGTGTGCCTTTATCAGCTTGTAAGGAAAAGGCAACTTGGGAGAGTAAGGGATCCTCTTACCAGATAACTCCTCAAAGGATCTTGGTTCAGGTTCTCTGTCATGAGCTTGTCGATCGTCTTCTTTTGCGGGATTATCAGCCACAGTCCTCGATTTAGGTTCCTGTGGTCTGGCTTCTTCATGACGTTCTACTGTCCTTCCTGATCTCAGCACTGCCATTTTGGAATATTCGATGTTGGAGGGTATCTTACCCGAGGGATTCCTTATCAATTCGGTCATCTGGGCCAACTACTTATCGATTTGGCGTTGATGCGTCTGCATGTCCGCCATCTGGACCTACATTGTGTTCAAAACTCCTGAATTTGAGAGCTCACTTTGTGCCAGCTGGTTATTGATGGTATCTTGTCTTTTTACAAAATCGAACAACTGGCCAACCAAGTCTGGTTGGTTCGAGAACTTGTCTTGACCTTGCTCCTTGGTTTGACTTTGACCTTGACTAGTGTTTGTTGATGGGCGACCTTGGTACTTTCCTTGTCCTTGGAAATTTTCCTTGTTCGACTGGAAAGAAGTGGTTCTGGTGAACTGACTTTGTCCTCCTCTTTTCTTGAAAACTTGGGGTTTCTTGGTGGGGTTATGTAGCTGATGTGAGTTTTCATCCGCATCTTTGTTGCCATAACTAAAACCAGGATGATCTGGCCTCTTGAAATTAACAAAAGAGACATTCTCAGCCTCCTCTGCCTCAGATTCACTTTTGGTTGACTCGTCAGGTCGGGTGTAGATATAGTTATCTACCCCGTGTCCACCTTCTCCACAGGTGACACATTTCATGACCTTTTTGACTTGTTTCTTCCCCTTTCCACTTGATTCTTTCAGCTGTTTGACATCAGTGGCTATCCTCTAGATTTGAGAGGTGATAGTTTCCAGAGCCTTGGATTTAATTGAAGGTCCTTCACTAGTCTTCTTAGCATGTCCCCTATCTGATCTATCGTAGTCGGTGCTGGCTTGTAACTCCTCCATGTTCTTGATGATCTTTTCGGATCTGCTAGGCTTCTTCCCCAGAAAGTCACTTCCTGCTGTTGCATTCACTGAAACCCTTTCCTCAGGGGTTAGACCGTTGTAGAAGGTAGTTATTACGAAACCCTTCTTATAGTTGTGATGAGGGCAATCCCTCTGATATTCTTGATATCATTCCCAGGCATCGTGTAGATTCTCGTTCGGCTTTTGCATGAAAGACGTGATCCTCTGTCTATTCCAGACAGTATTCTCTATAGGATAAAACTTGTTTACAAAGGCGTCTGCCAGCGCACTCCATCTGTTAAGAGCTTGGTGTGGTAGCCAAAGGTACCAGCATAGAGCTTTATCTTCTAAAGCAAAGATGAAACCCTTGCAATAAATCACCTCGTGTGGGACTCCCCTCATTTTGATGGTGTCACAGATGTTTTTAAAAGCATCTAAATGGTGATAGGGATTATCATTCTTCAAACTCCCTCTGAAGCTCTTGTTCTGGATCATAGAGATGACTGATGGTTTTAGCTCGAACTTGGTTGCGTTGAATCTCGGGATGACAACAGGACATCTTGAATTATTAGCCTTTGTTGCAGCTAACTCCCTGAGGGTCTTTTCTTCTTCATTGGAATCATCACTGTCACTATCTCCCTGGTTCTGATCTTGATTATTTTGATTCCTTTTGCACCTCTGGTGATGACGACGTCTCTCCCGACGATGGTCATCCTCTAATTTCTCTGTTTTAGGATCTTCATGTTGATGATTGTCGTCATAACAGTCATTGTCTTCAGGCGGAGGCGAGTGAGGTCGAACTCTCGCGTTTCGCTCACCCTTTGAAAGAGGTGGTTCAATGCGAGGTGGCATATTTGGTAATGTCGGTGCTCAGATGAGCAGAATGCTTCTTTCTTGAGTACCTGAATAGCACATATAATCCAGTTAGAAAACCTTCATTAATAATACTAACTACTCATTTCAGGTTAAAAATAAAAAAGAAAAAGAGAGTGTTGTCAAGCTTATTTCTAAGCTTGAGGCACTGGAGTGTAGTTAGTGGACTCGGGTTTGTCAACAGTACTGTCTTGCCTTGTCCCCGGCAACGACGCCAAAAAGTTGACCGGCCTAAATTGCGCATCCAAAAAGGGAGCGGATTTGAAGTAGTCGGACTTTTAAATTTATAACCCGAAACCTTCTAGGCCCCCGCAAATTTATTACGGGGTCGAAGTAGATATACGAGGTCGAATACATGGACAAGGGTGGTAGAGTTGGGAACACGGAATCGACACTCTACACTCCGGTATGGGTAAGGAGATGATAAAGTTCCCCAAGGGAACAACATGCTAAGATCAATAAAATAAAATAAAACTATCTCCAACTGGAGCTACGAGGAAAATTAAGGTTTTAAAGGTTTATCAGTTTTTAGGGTTTTCGCACAATGAAAACAGAGAGGACAATACTATTTCTTTAGTAAGGAATGAAGGAGAAAGCTTAGGTAAAATAAGCGGCAGCGGAAACATCCTGTACCCCTTCTCTCGAAGCGGGTACCTCTAACTAAGCATCAACACCTCTCTCGAGGTTTCTGGTCTTAAGTTAGATTGGAAAGGTTACTAAAGCAACTCCGATCTTGGGCACTCTCGTACTCCCGTATCGGACCAAACACTAGAGCCACAACACCTCTCTCGAGGCTACTGCAATGGGAAAACATGATTCAGTAGCTAGTCGAAACGTGATCCAAGCGTACAAGCTAGAGTTCGGATGTTAAACAAAACAATCATCCAACAAAAGGGACCAAACATAAAGCAGCTGATAATTAAAACTCTTCTAATTCCATTAGCATAAAAGGGTCTGGTTACATTGCATTAGTAAAGAAAGTAAATGGTTGAAATAAGTAAAGATAAATATCGCCTTCTTGATTTAGAAGGGCGACAGGAAGTAGCAGATCCTCAAGATCCCTCCAGCCCGATACCAGACGGGAGCCTTGCCCGATACACCTATGTCGGGCGGTACACCCTCTCGGGCGACACACTCATGACGGGCGGATGTATCGTGTGGGGCGCTCATGCCCGATATGATTGTGTCGGGCAGCACCCTCTCGGGCGACACGACGTGACTGGTGATGCGTATCGGGCTTGGTATCGTGTCGGGCTAGAGTTTTTCTTAGAGTATCAGGTACTCATATCGGGTGTCCTTGTTGGCCGATATTGGTCTGCAGTGGTGCCCGGGGCCGATCCTAAGTGAAGCATTCCCTCCCTCTCGGGTCGGGGAAGTACTCACCTAGTATCGCCCGGTACACCTCTGAGGCACGACACGCTAGCTCCAAATGATTTCCCAAGTTGGCTTTCGAGAGATTCCGACCTCGTCCCATCGGAGTCCTGTAGCTGCTATTTATAGGCAGTGGTTGGGGGTAGTTATGGTTCTCCGTACGCAACATGTCCTTCATCAGCTCTGTCATCTCGGATTCGGAGATGCCCGATATGCGTATCGCCCAACATAAGGATGTCAGGTTGTAAGTGTGTCGGTCATCGTGACGAGTGGCACCTGTCGGTGGGTGGCATGTATCACGCAACACGCTTCAGCAGTCGTGGCGAGTCTGGCTCAATGTCGGGTAAACGGCGTATCGCTCGTCCGCTCCATCTTGTGTGGCACCCTCATGTCGCGTGGTAGTGTATCGTGCTGCCCTGTCGGGCAGTGAGCGTATCGATCAGATGGTTGGTAAAGCGGTCAATGCAGGTGGAACACGTTCGTGGGCCGGGACGGGCCTTTTGCTGATAAATGAGTTGAAAATCGAGGAAAACTCTGCAAAAGATGATAATATTGAGTTAAAAGCGTAGTGTGGCCTGTTTATGCAAAAACATGACAAAAAGGAGAGGAAAACAGTTTAAAAGGGCAGATTTGGTAACGAAATAAGGGCCAAAAACATCACAAAATTTGGTGTTATCAGTCACCACTTCATTAAGATGATGTTGGTGAAGGAGGCCTCGTGAAGGTCAGAAAAGAACCACAGTGTGTGTAGATGAAGTCGCTTGATCGTGCAATGGATGAGAGAGAGCCCAAGGGTGACATGAGTCATGAGCTGATGCAAAGCAGACTGACATGCAATTCTCTATGGGAGAATATAATGTGAAAATTCGACCCCTTTGAGTTACAACTAAAAAAGTTGAGTCCCTGATATATGGGTCCATTTGAGATGGATTGGTGGAGAAGGTTGTGTTTAGCCTTACCCCTTAGGATAACATGATGTTTAAGGTGTTGCATGAGTCTGATCTAGAGCACTATGTGATGTCCCCACGCCATGTGCTGAGCCCTGAACCTATTCAACTGTTTGAGAGGCTGAAAAGTCCTGAGTCACCTATGAGGGTACGAAATACCAAGGTAAGAAAGAACTCAGATGGAAGAATATGAGATGATGAAGGTTCTTGGGAAGCACCATGGAAAGGTTAAAGCCACATGGGAGCCCTGATGGATATAAGAAAGGATTATCCTATTTGTTGCTTGCTTGGTGGAATTTTGAGGACAAATTTCTTATAAGAGGGGAAGGATGTTACAACCCCAATTTTGGGTTCATTTGCTGAGAAATGTAATTTCTCATATTAAAGGTAAATGAAAAAATAATGATGTCTTTGATTGAATGCATGAATTTTGTTACAATAGCCTTGATGATTGCTTTGTGGGCTTTATTGGTTATTGGGCCTAATAACAAGGAAATTCAATTAGTAAATGAATAATTAAGTTTTTGAGAAAAGAAAGGTGTGGAAACCTCCAAAAGACAAAAGAATACAATCCAAAGTTGGATTTCGTGCCTCTCACTACTACAGAAATGGCCTTTGGCGTCGGTCGTTTAACCCCATTTGGCGTCGGTTTCCGACCGACGCCTATGTGGGCGCCGCTAAAGGTCGAACACTTCGGCGTCGGTTTTTTAACCGACGCCTATTTAACTATAGGCGTCGGTCGTTTAGTAGATAACCGACGCCAAAAGGGTTCGCGCCACAGAAAACGGCATCATCTAGGGCACTTTCTGCGTCGGTGTTTTAGTAAATAACCGACGCCACTATGGAATATAGCGTCGGTCTTTTAGTAGATGACCGACGCATAAAGTGCCCTAGATGACGCCATTTTTTGTGGCGCGAACACTTTTGGCGTCGGTTATATACTAAACGACCGACGCCTATATGTTAAATAGGCGTCGGTTTGATATGAATATCCGACGCCATTTCCAGGACTGCTTTGGCCACATCAGGCGTCGGTTTATTGAAAAAACCGACGCTGTAGGTCTTTCCTGACGGTTTTCTATAAATAACCGACGCCTATTTATATTTTTTTTTTTCATATCAGTTTGCAGGCCTGCTGTGGCTGGTCAGCAGGATGAGAACCTGCAGTTCAGTTTTCTGAACTGTAGGTTTACGACATCCATTGATATCAGCCTACAAACAGGCCGCAAACCTGCAAAAGTCACAAGCAAAATTCTACACAAGTACATACATTCAGACATCAATTCAATTCTCACATTCACACACATATAGAAACATTCAAATACATGTATTAACATTCAGAAATATTCATTTACATAGTATCATTCATTATCGCTATCAACATCCCAATTATATCTTACAGTTGCCACTGCTTGTATGGCTTTTGCCCATTCTTCTCTTACTTCATTTAATGCTTCCATCGTATATGGAGCATGTATATTTTTTAAACGTTTACCTGTAGTGTTGTCAGTTTTAAACACCTGCAAAGAGAATGATGTATATATATAAGTAATAATATAAAAATAATATAAGATTGATATATTGCATACTAACTAATGAGAATATATATAATACCTCATGTATGGTATCGATGTCCAATGCGGCATATTTGATAATCATCTGCATAAATCGCATCACATAGTATGCGCATGCCCATCCATTGTCTTGTGTAGCACACTATAAATTGAAACATACAAAATAATACAACTAAGCACAATTCACATCAATAATATATATATTTGAGTCGGGAACTTACTTGTACGTTCTGCCAATTTATTGGCTGGTTCTTTTTCCTTGGGACCGTTCCTCCAGCCTTTTTGAATGCATCTAAACCCCTACATGTTAATATAACACAATAAATTGCATAAGTAAATAGTAATGTAATAAAAGATGTTAACGGATATAAAAATGAAATATTTCTCACCAGAATAATGGCATTCTCATTACGTGTCCAATTTTAGTGTTCAATGTACTCCCCGCAGGATCTAGATAATAAACAGTGAATGTCCCGGGGACAATGACTAGTAACTCCCAATGTCTACCGCTAGAAGTAAGAAGTTAACAATTAATAACTCAAAATGCAAAATAAAAATGGAATTTTCTTAAGTCCAAATTATAAATAAAGTAAACTTACTTGACATTGAATGGAGCTATTATTATCGTCTTCTTTTGCTGACCAAAAATTGTAAAAGCATCTATACAGTATTGTTGAACATTATCAGGGTCTTTAGCTACCAAACTAATCAATGATGGAATCAAAAATCCCACATGATCAAATGCAAATTGTTTGCAATGATCTTCGACTAGGTAGCTGCAAAACATATAGGCGTATGCATTAATATATAAGAAACCAGATCACCGGATCTTACACAAGGTATATGGATGTATAAACAAGATCTCACCTTATCCATGTCTCTATCATTGATGTATTCAGCCAATCATACATAAACAGCTCAATAATATCTTGTATAAATAAAGAGCTATCGTATGATTGACCTGCATAATCTGCATCTAAAGAAATAATTATAGGGCAATGTACATTATGTGCCCGTAGCCAACATGCCATTCCCCTACAAGCAGGACCTAACGGGTATGTTAGGTCAGTTGGAACCCAATCGGGTAATGCGGGAAGTGGAAGTGGAGGCCTAGGTGCTCCTGGTGTCTTCTTTTTAACCTGTACATATAATTTCAGATCAGTTGACATCATATATACACATTAACAGTCTAAATCAATGTAAATTTATCTTACAATTTCAGTCGTGTAGACGACATCTGCTTTGGGCCACAATATCACCCCGCCTTCTGCATCAGCAAGTCTATCAATATCCGGGTGGGGATATGGCAATGTAGCTTCTCTCCAATCAGGTAACACACGTATCGGGCTCACACGAACGTAGCCCTGTGGCATTGGAGTCCCGTGAAACATTGCCCCAGGAAGGGACGGGTAAGCCTGCGCCTCTGCAACAACGTAGTCTTGCATTCTTAAGCGGCATGGCTTCAATGCCTACAAATTTACGTAAAGAATATTATACATATATACATATCATCTTGAAAACATAACAACTTGAAAAGACTAACTACAATGTCATAAACAATACTTACAGCAGACGTGCTAGGCGATGGGTCTCCAGGATTACTCGCAGTCTGTGCATCAGGAGAAGAGTGGGTCGCCATAGGCGTATTGGAAGCCTGAGATGCCTGCCACCGCAGCAATTCTTCCTTGACCTTCTCAGCAACTACATCGTTGATCTTCTTAGCAACTAAATCCTCAACTCTCTTATTCTCCTATACATGGATAAAAGAAACATTAGCTTCTTATTAATGAATTTCCTTTTCCAGTAACATTCTAAAAAAAGAATAGGTTACCTCTTCTTGAGAAAGTCCCGCTCTGGGTTTGCGCTGGGATGGCCCAAAGAATGCTTTGATGCCAACACCAGCGCCGGCACCTCTAACACGTCCAGGATGCTCTGGGTTACCCAGAGCAACTGTCAATTCATCCCTTGTGCCCTGAGGGATGAACGTGCCTTGTTTCCTCTGCTCGTGCAGCTCCCGCTAATCACCATAAACAGAAATTGGTAAGTTAACACCACAAATAATCAATATTCAAACGATTTCTCTAAGAGTTGTATTTTACCATTTTTGCAGCCGCCTCAGCAGTTACAGGCTTCTTTATTTCACCCTTCTTGTTTTGCCTGCCAGCTATCCAGATATCATGGCGAGGCATGGGTGTGGCAGACTCCTGAGTAGGAGCAGACTCCTGAGTAGCCGCAGACTCCGCCTGTAGTCTTTGGCGAACGCTTGCATAGCCTTTTGGACCCATAGTGTGGTCATGCACATTCAGTGCACGCCTTGCTTTTTGTGCGTCACTGAGGGCCTAGTTAGTATGCACATTAATGATTTGGCTAGTAGCACTAAATGCTAATCTTGAATAGGTGAATACAATGTATATTAATTAAATTAGGAGTGACGCCTAATACCTTGAATTCTTCAGATTTTCTTGAAGCAACAAAATTGTCCCAATCTTCTTTGTCCAAGAAGTTCCATTGTTCAAGGGCTGACTTCTTCTTCTTATCACCCTCTTTTATGTATTCTCTGTTTAGATTTGTCCTATAATTCCTAAGCATCTTTCCAGCGCGTTGCATCACATTTTTACGATGCAACTTCTCATCCAATGCAAACAGATTCTGTAAAATAGAAATGTTATTAACTAGTATCCAAAATAGAATTGCAAATAATAGAATTTGTAATCTACAAAATAGAATTGCAAATAATAATAACTCACGCATAAATCCTTCCATATCAAGTCTTTTTTCCCTTGAGGAACTTTATGCCAATTGTCATACTTAACACCACAATGGCTCCAAGTGGTACACCCAAGATAGTTCACAAAATTATTGCGGTTCACTCCAATTGGATTTCCTCCATTATCAAACTCCACCACCAATTTAGATCCACTACCACTTAGCGCTAATAACTTCTTCAACAGAGTGATGCCCCTTTTCTTGTTAAGTGTCTGGTGTTGCGCATCAAGTTGCTCCAGTGCTTCAGTGGGTACAGGTGCATCAACCTAAAATTTGACAAAAATAAAACACACTAACTTAGCCCAATATAGAAATATAGGATATATGACATAACTAGAAGATAATGAATTTTATAGAAATACAAGATATGTTTTTAGAACTTACATTAGTATCCTCGCCATGCTCGTCATGGACAGCATGCTCATCATGGACTTCATGCTCATCATGGACATCATGCTCATCATGGTCAGCCATCTGAAAATGTCATTAAAAAGGCAAACATTTAGCATTTCTATTAACTAGAAAAAGGCAAACATTTAGCATTTGTATTAACTAGAAAAAGGCAAACATTTAGCATTTGTATTAACTAGAAAAAGGCAAACATTTAGCATTTGTATAAACATACATGTCTCTAAAATTGTGATCTTTTATCAATTAACAATCCTTCATTGTGATCTCCGCGCACATATAAGTCATCATTAGCTTCAATATTTTGTGGAGTTGGCAACCCAACTGAGAATGGACTGGAGTCATCATACTTATCATAGTACTCTTCTTCATCTATAGGATCTTCAATGAACTGTCTTTTACCATGAAGAACAACCAACCATTTCTCATTTGCAGGATCATCGATATAGAATATTTGTTTCGCCTGTGATGCCAATATGAATGGTTCACCCTTCTCGCCAATCTTTTCAAAGTTCACCAAAGTGAAACCCAATTCATCCACTATAACTCCTTTGGTGTTATCAACCCAATTACATTTAAAGAGCGGAATTTTGAAATCTATGTAGTCAAACTCCCAAATGTCCTCAATGACACCGTAATATGACATTTTAGCTTCACGTGGACTCTTATCCTTTGCACTTGCAAAGTACATAGTCGACGCTTGAAGAGTGACCCCACTATTTTGGACGACACTCTTATCATCTTGGCGCTTTGTGTAATATGTGAATCCATTAATGTCAAACCCTTCATAAGACATAACATTCGGTTTTGGTTTAAAGGCGAGGCATTTGATAGTTTCTGTAATATCATGTGGTGTTTGAGATAGTTGATGTAAGACTTTATCTTCAAACCACTTAGTAAAAGTCTTATTATGCTCTCTAGCAAGCCACATTGAACTTGCTCGAGGATGTTGTCTCTTTATGAAATTGGTATGTTCCTCGATATAAACACTCACTTCATCCATATTGTGTAAAATATACAAGTGAGCTTGTTCCAACCATGTGGCACCTTAACATTTACCAAGCATTCACAAAAAGTTTTCTTCTCCTTTCTAGACAACGTGTAACAAGCGGGAGGTAAGTATGTTCTTTTATTACCCATTTCACGTAATTCTGTTAATTCTGACCTTATTCCCATTTCACGTAGGTCCAGTCTGGATTTTATCCCATCTTTAGTCTTACCTGGTATATTTAATAGAGTACCAGTGATGCTATCACAGACATTTTTCTCAACGTGCATTACATCGATACAATGCCTGACTGTCAAAGAACTCCAATAAGGAAGATCCCAAAATATTGACTTCTTCTTGAATGAAGAATTGTCACTCCGTGTGGCCATACTACATTGTGATTTCTTACCAAATTCATTGACAATGTCTTTTACTCTTTCATAAACAACATCCCCTGGTATAGGTTTAGGTGCACTTCGTTCATCATTCCATCCATTGAATGCTTTGCGCTTCCTACGATACGGATGGAATTTTGAAAGAAACCTTCGATGACCAAGATATACAGTCTTGCCGCCATGTTTTAGTCTTATTGAATCAGTGTTTTCTTCACATATAGGACACGCTTTAGCTCCTTTGACACTATATCCAGACAAATTCCCATATGCTGGAAAGTCATTAATAGTGCAAAACAACATAGCGTGCAAACGAAATGTCTCTCTTGCTGAAGCATCATAGGTCATCACACCTTCAGCCCAAAGTTTCTTTAAGTCATCAATCAAAGGTTCAAGATAAACATCGATATCATTTCCGGGTTGTTTAGGGCCCGATATCAACAATGACAACATAACATACTTATTTTTCATACACATCCAGGGAGGAAGATTGTATATAACAAGCATGACTGGCCAAGTGCTATGTTGGCTGCTCAATGTCCCGTACAGATTCATTCCATCTGTACAAAGCCCAAGTCTTAGATTCCTATCTTCTTCACCAAATTTAGGGTACAATAGATCAATCTTCTTCCACTGTGGGGAATCAGACGCATGTCGTAGGATCCCATCATTATTTTTCTTAACATCTGCATGCCACCTCAGATTCTTCGCATCTTTCGGATTTGCAAACAAGCGTTGAAACCGTGATATTATAGGTAGATACCACAACACCTTGGCAGGAGAACCAGTTTTGGACTCCCCCGAAGTCGTCAATTTATACCGTGACGCACCACATTTTGGACAATCTTTCAAATCTACATAGTCCTTTTGAAATAATACACAATCATTCGGGCATGCGTGTATCTTCTTGGCCTCCATTCCCATTGGGCACAACATTTTCTTTACCTGGTATGTTGATATTGGAAGCTCGTTTCCTTCAGGAAGCATTTCTTTCAACAAAGTCAACAATGAAGTGAAGCTTTTGTCGCTCCATCTATTGTTAGCTTTCAACTTATACAATCTCAAGACAGCGCTAAGCTTCGTAAACTTAGCACAACCTGTGTATAACGGTATCTCAGCATCATGCACAATGTTTGTAAAGATAGGAGGTGGATCGGTGTGCTCTACCCTACAACTATCCAGCATCGCATCAACGATGTCTGCTGGAACTGGTTCGTTCACATTTACGTCATCAGAGGCAATTTCTTCTTCCACCCAAGCACTGCTATCGACATCTACTGGTTTCGATTTTGAAATCTCTCCATGCCAGTGCCATTCTGTATAGCCTTGTACAATCCCGTTGCACATGACATGACTTTTGATTTCCTCACCAGTGTTGACTTTCAAGTTGTTACCGCAATGCCTACATGGACAGTAGAACCTATCTGTAGGTTTTTTCCTATGTTCCTCGGCAAATCTAATAAACTGATCAAGACCAGATATAAACTCTGGGGTGCAACGATTACGAATCGACATCCATGATCTATCCATTCTATGATCAGAGAAAACAAGTATATATTAGGAAAAGATTAGGCAACATTTCCCTAGTATATAATAAATGTGTACCACCTATCCCATCCTTGAACACCTAATCTCACTAGTAAGTGTATAATGTGTATTGGGTTTTCGAGAAAATTTCGGCAGCATTTCCCCGCTGTTCTCTAAGTACATATGTACTTAGAGAACAAACGGGGAAATGCTACCAAAATTTTCTCGAAAACCCAATACACATTATACACTTACATCCTAAGTGAGATTAGGTGTTCAAGAACAGTCCCAAACCGGGGACTATCCAAGATTTACTCCTAATGAGTCAATCTTGGATGGGTTTCTAGGCCAACAATAATAGATATCTACAATGAAGCCGGATTCCATACAAACAGTATATAATTTAGTGATTGTTCATTCTAATTTATACCAATGTACAAGTAATATAAAAAACAATGATTGTTCACATTCTAGGCCAACAAACACATGTGATGTCATTCTTATATATAATAAATGTGTACCACCTATCCCATCCTTGAACACCTAATCTCACTAGTAAGTGTATAATGTGTATTGGGTTTTCGAGAAAATTTCGGCAGCATTTCCCCGCTGTTCTCTAAGTACATATGTACTTAGAGAACAAACGGGGAAATGCTACCAAAATTTTCTCGAAAACCCAATACACATTATACACTTACATCCTAAGTGAGATTAGGTGTTCAAGAACAGTCCCAAACCGGGGACTATCCAAGATTTACTCCTAATGAGTCAATCTTGGACGGGTTTCTAGGCCAACAAACACATTTGATGTCATTCTTATATATAATAAATGTGTACCACCTATCCCATCCTTGAACACCTAATCTCACTAGTAAGTGTATAATGCGTAATTGGTTTTCAAGAAAATTTCGGCAGCATTTCCCCGCTGTTCTCTAAGTACATATGTACTTAGAGAACAAACAGGGAAATGCTACTGAAAGTTTCTCAAAAACCCAATACACATTATACACTTACATCCTAAGTGAGATTAGGTGTTCAAGAACAGTCCCAAACCGGGGACTATCCAAGATTTACTCCTAATGAGTAAATCTTGGACGGGTTTCTAGGCCAACAAATACATGTGTTGCATTCTTATATATAATAATTGTCTATAAACTACATGCAACATGGTTAATCCTAATCAACAGAGCATTATTAAATAATAAATCAAGAAATCAATAGTTTCAAACAAAAGGTCTAGGAATCTTTACTAGACATTATATGTATCCCTAATCATCATATTTAACATACTACATTATTTTGAACATCCAGATCAGATTAAGATCATACTATGTTATAACATATTATCGAAGGAAACATATTCTTCATGTAGTGTTGATTCTAGAAGTCTAAGAAGGGAATCTGAGAATTTTAGATGCTTACAGTCTCTAAGGGATAGAAGTAAGGAATAATTTATACCTTTTCTAGTTAAGGATTTTGTAGATACTTGGACTAGTCCTAAATGAAGAAAGTTGTATCTTAGATTATTTTTTATCATGTTTAGATCTCTTTCAGATAGAAGTTGTATGCATTCCTATGAAGGTGTAACTCATATAGTTTTTTCAGTATCCTTAATGTAATAATTAGATATCAAATGAAAACTACCTTTTGAGTAAATGGTGGCGTAGGAAGGTCCAGTTTTGCATTGGAATGAATGGTGACATAGTAAGGGGCAATTTACATTTGGATAATCGATAGAAGTGAGTGACTAGAGGTGAATTAGGGTTTGTAATTAAAGGGTGTATAATTTTCTTAGGATTTAAAGGAGAATATCTACATAAAATTGCAATAAAAAACAACAACATGATGAACATGATGAATATGATATCAAATGAAAACTACCTTAGTCAGAGATAAAGATGTGTCTAAGAACAGTTATCAAAATTTCTAGTATATAGTTCTTTTTTTATAATTGTCTAAGAACACTGACTCCAGAAAACCAGTTGGCGCATACCTGTTGGCGCGGGAGGCAGCGGGAGTCAGGTGGAAGCTGATGGCGTGGCGGCGAGCTCCAGGTGTCAAGCAGGCGTCGGCGGCGCCGTCGGCGGCGAGCTCCAGTCAGGCAGGCCGCGGCGGCGATCAGCTCCAGGCGTCAGGTAGGCTGAGGCGGCGAGCTCCAGGCTCGTCAGGCGTCGGCGGCGAGCTCCAGCAGCAGTGGCGGCGGAGAAGGGGGCGCCGGAGTAGCAGTGGCGGCACGACGGCGCTGTCGTGGAGAAGAAGGAGAAGAGAATCGACGGCGACAGGGTGGGAAATCGACGGAGAAGCAGAAAAAGGGCTCGCAATGAAACAGAAGAAGAGGAAGAGTCGGGCATCGCGGGTTATAAAGTCCCAAATAGCGTCGGTTTTTTACAACAACCGACGCCTAAACGTCTTTAGCGTCGGTTGTCTGAGAAAATCGACGTCCAACTGGGCGATAATTTCATGAAATTGTTTGGCGGGAACCACCTTCAGCGTCGGTTATCCTTTAATCACCGACGCTGAAGGTGACACTTTTCGCGCAAATTTTCATCAGACATAGGCGTCGGTTTCTACCTAAATAACCGACGCTGAAAAGGACACTATTTTTCGCGGGCGACTTTAAGCGTCGGTTTGTTATAAACAACCGACACTGAAGACAAAGAGGTACCCGTGTCTGGCTGGTCTTCGAATATAGACGTCGGTTTTCGTAAACAACCGACGCCTAACATAGAAGGCGTCGGTTTTTCTTAATAACCGACGCCCAGAAAAGTGTCACTGAATGCTATTTCTGTAGTAGTGTCTTGGGTTCCTTGGGTCCCAAGGAGTCCAAAGTTGCATAGAGAATGCAATAAGAAAAGAGAAGACCAATTAAGTATTTTCTTATTAAGAAAGAAATTGAAAATAATGATAAAATGAGGAAATTAAATGAAATGAGATATAATTGAATTATACTTGGTGGATTTTCATATCCAAAGGATTCCTAATGATAAAGGGGATGCCAATGAGGAAAATAAAAAGAAAGATAAAGAGAAATCCTTGAAAAGAGATATTTTACTAAAGAAATGAGTAAGAAGAAAGAGAAAATAGATAAAGGATAAGTAAAAGGCCAAGGAATATTCCCCAATATGGGAATTCGTGCCTTTAGGATTTCTTGAGGTCCAAGGGACCCAAAATAACAAGATATGCAAAGGGAAAAGGATTACTAATTAATTTTGAATTAATTAATGAATAACTTGGGAGAGAAGGAAGTCTTCTCATCCATTGCAATTTGTTTCCCAAATTTTGTAATTAACTAGATAATATCATGAAAAACTTTCCCTTAAACTTTGAGACAGAAAGGAGTTATGGTTTGGGAGATATCAATTTCTTAAGATTCTCCAAAATAAATCATTAATTTGGCAATTGGAAAAAGGTATTTTTTTCTTTTGGTTGATCGCGTGCCATGAAGGTCGTTGGATCACGATCCAACATTGGATGCTCATCGTCTAAGTCCCGCATAGACTGGGACTCCGCCAATTTCAGAGGGATTTTCCCTCTTAGATTCCTTGTGATCCAGAGTATGAGCAAAGCTGGCATTGCTTCCTTTGGACTCAGTAGAGAAAGCCGCAGAGTTTAATCCTGACTTTGTGTAGGTTTGGTCATCGTTTGGGAAATACCCAAACCTCGAGAGCCTGCTACCCACCCTATATATAGGGGAGGATTCATGAGGGCACCAGCATGCTAGCTCATCAACCTACAATCTTTGGAGAGCGACGAGAAGCAACTCGGTGTAGCCAATTCAAAGATTCACCTTGACCTTCCCTCTCATCCATCCAGTTTTCCTCGTCGGAGTCCGGCGAGTTGGAGGTGGGGCTAGCATAGCAAGGACAAGAAATTGTGGTCGTGGTTGAGTTTGGTGAAGGGAGGCGAAGCTCCCTGGATGATCAGCTCGCTCACAGGAGGTCAGAACCCTAGAGTCAACCTAGCAGTTGACCGCCGAGCATCGTTGGGCCGCAAACATAGTAGCGTAAGGAAGAAGAAGAGAAAAGGGGGAAAAGACCACCTTGCCCCCGACTCTTGTGAAGAAAGGTAAGGGCACTTATGTCTTTGGATTCTTCTGTTTGCAACTAGACGTGTGCATCCATGGTCGGTGGATCTTGAGTGGTCCACGGACCATGGATCCAGTGATCCTTGTTTTCTGAAAATTAGCAAATAAATTAATAAAAAAGATTTTACTTGCAAAAATCATAACTTCTGCTAGGAAGCTCGTATGGATAAAAATAAAATATGAAAATTTCTTAGAAAAATATGAGGAACACATTAAAGTATGTTTGAGAACCTGAATCTATTCTTGATTGCAAACGTGTGTTAATCTAGTGAAAAGTGTTTATGTATTAGATTAAGAAACCCTAATTGAGAATATTGGTTAAGTTATATTTCTTAATTGATGTAATTGTGTAATTGCAACTTGATGAATAGTTAATGACAAACTGGAACCAAATCTAGATGTTTCTTGCATGAATTAGAGTTTTTACCTCATATGAGAATGAGTAAGCATTTAGAAACCCTAATTTAGGGTAAAAGAGGATAAGATCATATTTAATTCGAAAAATATGATAATATGTTGTTAAATGATGGTTCTAAGATATTTTGAATATAAAAGTTCCTAATCATAGATAGATACCCTT
The DNA here is from genome assembly GCA_963693085.1 of Alisma plantago-aquatica. Classification (NCBI taxonomy): domain Eukaryota; kingdom Viridiplantae; phylum Streptophyta; class Magnoliopsida; order Alismatales; family Alismataceae; genus Alisma; species Alisma plantago-aquatica. Next base: position 1,721,996,436 of record OY856409.1, on the reverse strand, counting down.
AAGGTGATGATTACGGTTTTCTAATGGATAAAGTTGGAATTAATGATAAATGAAGTTCATAGGTGAATTAGATCATAATGAATTATGAGTCGTTAATCTGAAAGGAACCAAAGATGATAAAAAGGTTATAATGTGAATATGTGAGTAATTAGGGTTTTGCACTTAGAACTACTGTTCTAGGTTTTTGTGGATATAAATGAGGAAAGATGTAAAAGATCAAAAAGAACACTAATAAAACCACAATTCAGATTAGAAACCCTAGAAAATGAATCCAAGTCAATTAAATAGATGTATTCTTGGTAAAGTGTAGTAAATAGGTTATGTATTCTTTTCAAGAATTCTTTGATGGGCTAGCACAACAAGGACAAGAAATTGTGGCCGTGGTTGAGTTTGGCGAAGGGAGGCGAAGCTCCCTGGATGATCAGCTCACTCGTAGGAGGTTGGAACCCCAGAGTCAACCTAGCAGTTGACTGTCGAGCATCGTTGGGCTGCAAATAGAGTAGCGCAAGGAAGAAGAAGAGAAAAGGGGGAAAAGACCACCTTGCTCCCGACTCATGTGAAGAAAGGTAAGGACACTTATGTCTTTGGATTCTTCTGTTTGCAACTAGATGCGCGCATCCATGGTCGTTGGGTCTTGAGTGGTCCACAGACCATGGATCCATCGATCCTTGTTTTTTGGAAATTAGAAAATAAATTAATAAAAATGATTTTCTTGCAAAAATCATAACTTCTGCTAGGAAGCTCGGATGGATAAAAATAAAATATGAAAATTGCTTAGAAAAATATGAGGAACACATTAAAATTGGTTTGAAAACCTGAATCTGTTCTTTATTGCAAACGTGTGTTAATCTAATGAAAAGTGCTTATGTATTAGATTAAGAAACCCTAATTGAGCTTCACTAGTGTTGTGACCTGTACCAAGGTGGGCTAGGTTTGCACAGTTGGACTATATGTCACTGGAAGCAATTGACTCATGATGTCACTATAGGTTCACTCGTATATTGACCATGAGGTGGTCAGATCGTGGATTTTAGCTCTTCCATTAGACCTTGTATGGCACCGATTTCAACTTAGTACTGGTCATTTGGATTTGGGTGGTACGACTCAAATCCTCAGGGAAAAATTAATATGTAATCAGTCATGTAGTGTGCGTGTATAGGATCAAACATAGAAACATCAAAGAGAGGGGGTGCGATCATATGGGACACTTGCGAACAAGGACTTTTTGGCAAGGGCTCTTTACTAAGATCTTTGTCAACTTGATTCCCTCCCTTGATAAGCTTCTCAACAACCATATCACACCCAATGATTGAAACCATATCCATTTGCTCATAGGAAGTAGGGGAGCATGTGATAGTTGTGGTGGTGGCATTGTTGTTAATGGCCTTTGGAATTGAGGTGGAGGAGGGAATTGAGGTTGGAAGGTGAAATGGTGGGAAGGTTGTGGCGATGGAGGTGGTGGGGGTGTGTAAGGTTTAGGATATCCTTGGAGGTAGGGTGGTGGAGGAAATGGATGGGTTCGTGCATCTTGGCCTTCCATCTTGTCTTCCTCAATTGGCTTGTCACATGCACAAAGCACAACCAAATAAAAGAGAACAAGTTAGTAAACTAATATAAACAAAGAATGCAAAGAATGATGAATAAAGAATAGCAATGATGAGGGAAGTAGGAAAAGTCAAAGCAAAACGAACTAGCTAGGCCAAGCACCTCTAATACCTGGAAATTAAAGGCACTAGAAAGCTTGGTGTGCTCCCGCCAATGGTGCTACACACTACTCAATCACAGTTTTGAATAGATGCAACCCCACAGATGGAAGCACATGATGGATTCACTTTTGAAATTTATAAAACCTAACTTAACACCTACTCACACTAAAACAACTACACCCACAAGTGCATGGGGTCATGTCATAGTGTAGGAAGGTGGCAAGTACATGGTCGATCCACAAGAAAAAGAGGGGGCACTAGAGCTAGGTTAGTTTGGCTGGGTTCCTACTGCGGAGACTAGGGTTAAGGGTTTGAAGGTTGTTTTGACTGTTAAACTAATATGAACAAGCGAGGAATTAAAGGCAAGACCGAAATATATGTTAACCCTAGACTAGATTAAGGCTTAATAGGAAAGAAAGGATTAATCTAGGTATGAAAGTGTAGACTACACTAAGGCAAGCAAGAGAGAAGCTAAAGAGCAATTAAAGAGCTAACTAAGCTAAGCAAGCACAAAACTAGGGTTTTAAGTAGTAAAGAGAGGTATGGGCTGTTTAGGGGTATGAACTTATCACTTAAGTTGGGGGGTGACATATGAACATTATAATTCCAATTAGATTATCCAAACCAAACAACAAGTTAGAGTCTAATGAATTAACCTAAGCTACTAACTGGCCATGGATATGCTAGGTTGTGTGTAGGGCAACTAGTCCCTAACACCCCATACTACCCTTACGAGGCTCAATTGGGTTAGGGATTAGGTTCAATTCAAGTAGATTCTAATCAAGTCTAGGTTTCTAGATTAGGCATTCCTGGGGTAATTAGGGGCCGAGGATAGTAATGGGGAGATAAAATTAGGGTTTTGGACCCCAAATCTCCCACAATCTAGCCTTGAGAAGGCTCCATGCTAATTGCACTAGAATTATCCAATCTAGCTACATAGATCTATCACTTAGGTTTAGGGAGATTGATTAGGATGTAGGAAGATGGGAGGCAACCTAGGGATCCAAGAATTGGACCTAGGGGAAAATCCCAAAATTCACACATATAAGCAATTTGCCTAAATTCCTAGGTGATTTCACACACAAACCAACAAGTAATTCATGGAGAATGAGATAGAAATAGAATATAATCATTAACAAATGGAATTACAACATTTATATGTCATTTTCTCCCAACATGGTATCAAAGTAACATAATTTCCCCCAAACAGCCCACCCAAGGGGCCTAGCTACTCATAGACATGGAAAATACAAAAAGAAAGGATAAAGAGGTAGAAGAAGCCATGGATCTCAGTGTAGATGAAGGAATCCTCCTCTCTAGCTATTGAAAGACATTCTCCTCTCTCCTCCAAGGTGCAAGGGTATGGAATGAAGGGGATTATGGGTAGGAACTAGTATAAACTAGTGTTTTGGTGGTGGAAATGGTGAGATGGAGTGCAATGGAGGTGGAAATGGAGTGGAATGGCTAAGGGGTGAAAATGGGGAGCTAGGAGGTGGTGGAAGGTAGCTAGGGGTGGCCAACCTCATGCCCCAGCAACCACCTAGGTATATATAGGTGTGGGGGAAGCACTAGGTCAAGTAGGGGCAAAATAGGTAAAACAATGAAAAAAGGTAGGTTTTGCGAGTAGCACGACCGTAGTGGGTACGAGTGAGCATAGATGTGGTGGTGTACAATGGTCATGTCAATTAAAATGGTGGAGATTACAGGGAGATGTACATGGATGGCCATGGTTGTGGGGGGTCACCACGGCCATAGTGGGGACCTTTTACCACGGGCATAACACTCACCATGACCGTTTTGGCCATATTCATCAAATTTTGGAAGTTACAATGATTTTTTGTGATTGGGGCATGTCTACCACGGACGTGGTGGAGTACCACGGACGTGGTGGAGTACCACGACCGTTTTGGTGTCCCTCCCATGCACTTGAGCATTGAACTTGATCATCCATGGATGGTATTTATTCAAAACATTCTTTGACCACATAGGGTAGGTTGGGAGTAGTTTTGGTCTCATTTTGGTCTCCTCCAAGCCTGATGAAACCCTAGATTGGACCATCTTCTTTCCATGCCATCAAGTAGTGGACAAAGTACCTATAAAACATGCAAAAAGCTTCCATAAGTGCATTTGATATAAATAAGCATATTGGGGGAAATAACATGTAATCTAACAAGTATAGATGGGATTGAAATGCAATATGACACAAGATGAAGCCCTAAAATAGGGATGAATCAGTCTTATTTAGCCAACCTTTTACTGTCTGAAGAGTAGGGATGTCATTTCCCTTTAATTGTATGTCATTCACATACAATATGAGAAATACGACTGTACTCCCACTAACCTTTTTGTAAACATAAGGTTCATATTCATTTTGACTACAACCAAACTTTTTGACTACTACATCAAAATGTAGATTCCAGCTCCAAGATGCTTGCTTCAATCCATAGATTGACCTCTGTATCTTACAGACTTTATTGGATTCCTTCGGATCGATAAAACCCTCAGGTTGTGTCATGTACACATCCTCGAGTAAATTCTCATCAAGGAATGTTGTTTTAACATCCATCTACCATATATCATAGTTATGATAAGTTGCAATGGTGAGCATGATCCTAATGGATTTAACCATGGCAACTGGTCAGAAGGTCTCGTCATAATCAACACCTTAAATTTGATGGAATACTTTCGCAACCAATCTACCTTTATATGTTTGAACATTTCCATCCATGTCAGTTTTCTTCTTGAAGACCCACTTGCACTCTATAGGTTTTACCCCTTCTGGTGGATCCACCAAGGTCCATGCCTTGTTGGTGTACATGGATTCCATCTCAGATCTAATGTCTTTGAGCCATTTCTCATATTTTGGTCCCTTATTATCTTCTAAATAGGAAGTTGGCTCATCTTCTATGCCCAATTCGTCACTATCTTGAGTCACGAGAAATCCAAATCTCTCTGGCTCAATTCATGTCCTAGTAGACCTATGAGGATCTTGTGTTACATTTGGAACTTGAAATTCCACAACATTTTGTGAGTCTTCGTGTTCCTTATGTAGCTCCTCAGGTTCTCTGATTTCTTGTTGGTCTCGAACTTCTTGAGCTCTACATTCCTCCCACTGATTCCTTTAGAAATAAATTCCTTTTCAAGAAATACAGCAGTCCTAGAAACAAACACTTTGTTGTCAGTTGTGTGTAGAAGTAGTATCCCCGAGTTTCCTTGGGGTATCCAACAAAATAACATTTTTTAGATTTGGGTCTAAGCTTTTCAAGAAATTGTTTCCTAACATAAGCTTCACATCCCCAAATCTTTAATATAGTCAAATTGGGATGATTCCCATTCCATATCTCATATTGTGTCTTTTGATTTGATTTGGAAGGTACGCGGTTAAGTGTAAACATTGCGGTGTCAAGAGCATATCCCCAAAATGATATTATAAGATCGTCTGAACTCATCATTGATCTTACCATGTTAAATAATGTACGATTCCTTCTTTCTGACACACCATTATGTTGCGGTGTACCAGGTGGAGTCCATTGTGATACAATATCACATTCTCTCAAAAGGTCCTCAAACTCTTGGCTTAAGTTTTCACCATCTCGATCAGAACGGAGTGCTTTAATACTCTTACCAAGTTGCTTCTCTACTTCATTCATGAAAGTCTTGAACATTTCAAGAGTTTCTGACTTGTGTTTCATAAGATATACATAGCCATACCTACTGAGGTCATAATTGAAGGTAATGAAGTGTTGATAGCATCCTCTAGCATTTGATATAAAAGGTCCACATACATTAGTATGTATGAGCCCTAGCAGATCATTGTCTCTCTCACTGTGTCCAGTGAAAGGAGTCTTGGTCATCTTCCCTAATAAATATGCCTCACATGTCTCTAATGATTCAAAATCAAAAGAGTCTAGATAACCATCCTTATGGAGTCTAAATATGCGCTTCTCGTTTATGTGCCCAAGACGACAATGCCATAAGTATGTTTTGTTTGAGTTGTCAAGTTTTAGCTTTTTAGTATTTAAGTTGTATATGCTAGTCTCAAGTTCTAACAAGTAGATACCATAAGACATAGGGGCATTGCCATAAAAGATCTCATCTTTAGAAATAGAAATCATTTCATTCTTAATGGGAAATTCAAATCCACTCTTATCCATACAAGATATAGAAATAATATTTATATTAATGGAAGGTACATAATATTAATTCTCTAATTCTATTACAAGGCCCATAGGCAAAGATAAACTAATAACTCCAACTACAGCAGTAGCAACTCTTACTCCATTAGTGACCTACAGCTCAACTTGGCCCTTTCATAAAGGCTTACTTCTTATCAGATCCTGCATATTAGAATATATGTGAGATCCACATCTGGTATCTAGTACCCATGATGAAGAAGTATTTAAGTTTATCTCAATAACTTATATACCTGAAGTGGCGATCTCGATCCCCTGCTTCTTCTTCCTCAATTCCTCCAGGTAGAGAGGACAATTTCTTTTCCAATGTCCAGCCTGGTGATAATGGTGACAACTTCCTTCTTTGGAGATCCCACCTTTAGCTTTGAGAGTAGATGACTTTGGCTTCTACCCAGCTTTAGAACCTTTCTTAGCATTGCCTTTGCCTTTTGACTTTCCCTTTGTCTTGTTGATCATCATCATAGACTTGGGCTTGTCTTTCTTCATTTGTGCTTCAGTTGTCCTCAACATGCCCAACAATTCTAACAATGGCTTGTTAAGATTGCTCATGTTGTAGTTCATGACAAAATGACTATATGATTCAGGCAACAATTGTAGAATCACATCAGTAGCCAACTCTTGACCTAGGGGAAATCCCATCTTGGATAGGCTTTCCGCGTACCCAATCAAAGTGAGTATATGGGTGCCAACTGAGTCACCCTCTTTCGTCTTGCTCCTGAACAAAGCCTTGGAGACATCATATCTCTCCTGTCTTGCTTAATGCCGATACATGTTCTTGAGATGTGTTACTATCTCCATGAAATTCATGTTCTCATGCTGCTCTTGTAACTCATAGTTCATTGAGAACAACATCAGACACTTGACATCCACGACATCATCAAGGTGCTTCTTGTAAGCATCCTTTTCAGCCTTGGGTGCATTTGCGGCGGGTTCCACTGGCTCTGGTGTTCCAAGGACATGGAGCTTACACTCATGTGTGAGAACAATTTTCAGCGTCCTAAACCAATTTTGAAAGTTGGTTCTAGTAAGTTTGTCCTTCTCAAGGACCGATCACAATGAAAAAGTGTGAGTGTTGTTTTCCATTTGATTGCTACAAAAGAAAAAGTTTGCATTCAGTCTAAAACATTTTGACTTGTAAAGATTTGATAAATGAGATTAATTAGGCCTTTAATTAATTACGCTCCCACTATTTTATTGAAATTGATAGCCCTCACTATCAACTCAGAAGATTGCAATGTACAACCTTGTAGTGAGCCATGATCCAAAATAATTGGATCAATGCCCAGCCAACGTCAGCGTCAAAGACCAAATACTAAGGTAGGCAACTTTTGCCAATTGCATCATATGCAACTCTTGGATAGATGATCATGCACAACTCCTTGCCATGATTTATCTGTGTGCCTCTAGGTACTTGATCCTATCAAGGTTCCCTAGTTAAGTCCAACCCATAAGCCAACACGTTGAGTGTGCACCCTGCGAAGGCAGGCCCACACACCCACCATCACACTTCCATGAGATAGATAGTGTACCACGTGGAGGCGTGCCCACACATAGTCGATCAAGCTTTTCATGTGTGTTGCTTTATGGAAGGCAACTAAAACTTAATATTATTAATTAGGGGTTTTATTAATACATATACATATCCAAACACCACATACTTATAGTATGTATCATATACTACTATATCCACAACCACAAACGATAGACACGCAATCACAAACACAAATACATCGGTTATGGTCATACTATTGTAATCCTTTGGAGCAACAAAGGATTACGGTACACCTATGGTCTTATGCATCTCATGCAACAACACCTGTAAATCAACCTGTAAGGATCAACATTACAATTGACAACTTCAAGGATGCTTTGTGAGGTTGGAACTTCAAGTTGCTTCTCCATGGACGCTCCTTAGAGTTGGATCTTTAAGTTGCCACCTTACATCAAGTTTACAAATGTTAAAACTAATCCTATCTCTATTACATCATATGAGTACAAATATAAAGGGAAATAATTAATTACACTTTAAAATAAGAGATGAGGTTCGACATGCAAGCTGAATAATTTATACAAAGGATCCATGTACAACCATTATACATCCATAGCATTCACAAACAAACATATCCACAAGATTGACATCCACATTCATTCACAACATTCACAAAAGGGGATACTCGACCATAACCAAGCATGCATTCACCACATAAAATAGAATATTAATGGCGACGTGTATGATATCTTAGGTATATCAACATATACGTATATACATATTAAAATTTCAGTACTTTTAATGTGGGACATTCCCCATTAAATAAATTTTTGACTCCCACGCAGACTATGCGGGGTACACAGGGGTAGCGCCCCTGAAAGGTCTACGGAATTTTACTTTCGTGCACTTAGGAAAATCAGTATTTTCCATAGTCGATCCCGTGTAAAATGTCAAAAAAAGAAGCCTGTAGTGTATGTGGAATTAGGTTTAGATTTGCACATTAGTAGTTTTAATTCACATCATATGCAACATAGAAAACAATATACATCGATTTAATTATATCAAAATGAATCCAAATACACCGTAGATCGACGCTACTCTAATACCACTATTAGGTTTAGTTGAGAAAACATGTGCGGCAGAAGCAACAAAAAAAATTCCATGCAACCCGAAATAGGATCTCGTCGACAACAACATATTTAGAAAGAGTGTTTGGGGGATATACCTTATCGCGGAGCAAGTCTGGTGATGTCCTATTACATGATGGTGTGCAATGTTGCTGGCCTACATGGACAAAACTTCTCTCCCGTTCGTTGAGTGCGTCGCAGGAAGATCTAGCGGTGCTCCATTCGTGCGGTGATGTACACCGCTCGTAGCTCGTAAGGATGGTTGTAGATGTCCTCCGAACACAGTCATCTCAGTGTCTACGTCTCTACTTCGTCCACACAGATGGACTGGAACTCCATGTCATACTTCCTAAGCTGATAGGAAGGAATCGTCTCTATGCGGCGACATGCTAGCGTCCCGGTGCTCTCCGTTCTCTCCTAAGGACAGTGACGGCTAGGGTTTACATATGTGACCATAAATTGAAAAGCCACTCTTAATATCTTATATACATATCGGTCGTCAAGCCCCTTTAAATAGGAGACAAGAGGAAGTAGGGTTTCCTAAACCCTTTAGTAAATAGAAACACTGTGTGAATTAAAATGCTTGTGGATTGATTAGAATATTTTGGAATTAATTAATTAACCAAATAATCAGATTAATTGATTAATAAATATTTGACTTCATGCAATCGCTCGGGATGGCTCTATGGGCATATATACCAACAACATGTTGATGTTGGATTGATACATTTTGCTATAGTCAAACTCTACTAAAGGAAGATAATGGTCTCACTAGACTCCCCAATACAGGACACATGATCATAGAAACTCTAAGATCTGGATCATTCTTCTAGATAGCTCGTCAGTCTGTGGGTGATAAGTTATATTGAAGTTCAATTGTGTCACTAGATCATTCTATATATGCTCCATAAGTGAGAAATGAACTTTGCATCCATGTAAAAAGCAATATAAACTAGGATCCCATGTAGTCACACTCTATTCTTGACATGCAACTCAGCACGCTCAAGTACTTACATAGTCATCTTGACTAAAATGAAGTGAGATGGCTTGGTCAAGCAATCTACTATAGCCAATATGGAATCAATATCTTTTGGGATCATGGGTAAATGCAACACAAAGTTCATGGTGATGTTGTCCCATTTCCATTTTGGGGATAGGTAAGATTATAGCATATTTCTCAGTCTTGGGTTCTCAACATTGTTATGCTGACATGCCAAACATTTGGAGATTGAACCTACAATTTAAATCTTCATGGTTCTCTAACTAGAATTTCCTTTTCATATCCTTAAACATCTTAGGATACATTGGGTGCACAATGTATATATTCCTATGAGCTTCCTATAGTATACTATTTCACATAGCATAACCTTTAGGAATCCAAATATACTGCTTGTACCATATACCCCATCCAAGCCAATAGAGAGGTGGTGATGTTGGGACTTCTCTAGAAGTTTCATCATCTCTTCTAGCATGGAGCTACTCTATTGTGCTTTAAGGATGTCAGACTAGAAATCAAGTATCATGTTGAGACTAGACATTCTGATTATGTTAGCTAATTGTTTAAGGGACCAAAGTGACATAATCTCCATATTCGTTTCCTCAGTTGTAAAGATAGTAGCACACTTTACGTGATACTTGCTCAGTTCTTATGCCACTATGCTTGCCTTACCAGTTGTAATCAATAATGACATCATGTTCTTCAAGTACCCTTACCATGTTATATGTCTTAGATTCAGATCTTTTTGTGTCATGATTTACTTCTAACTCTTGTGTTAGTAAGGATATCAAAAGTGACACCATATAGATGGTGTCTCCAGATTTTAAGAAAATACGTGATGGCTGTCAACTCAATGTCATTTGTGGATTAGTTGACTTCTTTCGGATTCAACTCCCAAGAGGCATAATAATGATCATTGCTTTCTTGCATTAGGATAGAACCCAAAACATGCTTCGAGCTATAGATGAAAATTACAGAATGATATTTAACCAAAGGAAGATCATGAACAAGAGAAGTTGTCATATCAGTTTAGAGTTCTTGGAAACCAGATTCACAAGTCTTAGACCAAATGAAACTTCTCCTTTGTGGGTCAGTTTGGTGATAGGTACAACTGTCTTACTGAAGTTAGAAATTAAGTGATGATAATATCATGCAAATCCAAGGAAACTATAGATTTCAGAGATAGTATTGGGAGCTTGCCAATCTTCCACATCAGATAATCTGACAGGGTCAACAAAGTTTTTACCACCCACAATGAAGTGTCCCAAAAAAATTTCTTTTTCAATCCAGAACTCACATTTGGATAACTTTCCATAGAACTTCTGAGCTTGGAGAATATCATGAACTTTATAAAGTTATATATTATGTGACACAATATCTATGTAGTATATAAGATATCCCAACAAATTCAATCACAAACACATTGGAAAACTAAAAATTCTTGGTCAAGCAATTCTTGCAATAGATCTGCAGGTGCCATCCTATATGGCTTGAGATTATGAAAACTAAAAATTATGTTCTTGATGCGTCCCTGAAGCTCCTCTAGAAAAATGACCAACTATTCATGAACTAAATCAATACTCTTTAGAGAAATTGTATCATTATTGACTAACATAGAAGTTGTTAGATATGACATGCACCCTTAGGTCAACATTGATTGAGCTTTAATAGAAGAGATCATAAGTTGTAGTTGTAATCCTTTCTATCTAGAATAGTGATTTTTAGGGAATATGGATTAGATTTAGTGATTTTCTTGGTGATAATTAATGGAAGGATGAATTGTATACAACTAGTCTATCCAAATAATAGGGTAAAAGTCCTCCATATCAAGTTGAACGAACTCATGTTTAAGTTAACGATGTTTATAATAGACAAGGAATTTGTCAACTACATGATAAGAAGTGTATGTTCTCCCACTAGGAGTAGTGATACCAAGAACATACCATGTGTCTCTTAATTTGAAATAGTGCATAATATCTAGACTTTAGGACTTGAAGATATGAGTGGATCTCAAGAAAAATGGAGAAATAATAGAACGATCATGAAGATCTACAACCCATAGAACATATATATACAAGTCGAGAGAAATTTTAATTTTTCTAGTTATTAATTTCTTATATATAAAGGAACCAAAATGAAAGATACCTTCAATCAAATGATTTCCATGGGAATTTGCCTCCTCATTAGGGAAAAAATGTGAGCTTGTCAATAATTAAGTTGTTCTCCTTGGTGGCTCGTGGTGGACGAGGATCGGGAAGAGCTCCTTTTATATGGCCTTTTTCCTTTAAAAAGTGGCAAATAGGGTTTTGGAAATGACAATGTGCAAGATATGGGTTCCACACTTGGTTCATCAAGTAGCACCAAGACCTTGTTCTTTGTCATGGCCTATGTTCTATCCTTGGTTGTTTTTGTCCGGGTTGTTACCTTGGCCTTTTCCTCTTTTACAGGAAACACTATTCATGTGTCCATTATTCTTGTTGATGTTCTCATTTTTATGGTTCTTGGGCTTCCCTTTTGGTTCTAGGAAAGTAGGTGTTGCATCGATAAAATCTACATAGGCTAGGGTTGGCATATTTTTGCGTCCCACTCTGAAGGTCATCTCTGTGGATAGGTCTTGATAATAGGATGTTTAGAAGGTGGTTGGATGAGAACAAGAGATAAAACCACACAAGATAATATGCAGATCGACAAAGAAACAATCTGTCATGTCTTTCTCAGTCAGACCCTTGAACAACATTCTAGGAGACAAAAACTTCCACCACAACTTTTCACATATAGGTTTCTCTGGACAAGGTTGTGGAGTTTTTTTGTTTTCTTTCTTAATAGAAAATGGGAATGAAGTGTTTAGTAAAGATAGGTTTGAAGGCTTCCCAATTTAAGGAGATGATTTGTTCTGAGTGAATGTATCATCCCAACTTAGTTTGTCTTATCCTCTTAAGTAGTATGTGGAATAGGTACACTTATATTAATCTTGGCATCTAAGGACCCTAACATGGTTTCATGACGATTAGCCATGCATCAACCTTGCCAAGTATGTCACCTTCATACTCACCATGGAAGGTTTCAAGGTTGATCCTTAGGAAGTCAAAGATAGTAGGAACTCTAGGGTTTGGATTGAGGATGTTGGTAATATGACCACCAAGTTAAACTGATGTGGTATGTGCAACCAAGGTGTGCATAACATCCATAAGAACACACATTTGGTCATCCCAATCTCCACCATACATGGTCTTACAAACATGGCTTTGTTCTATCTCTTTAGGTTCAACCCTATTTCTCTATTATATAGCTTTATCATTAGATTTATGAATTCAAAACTTTAGCATAATATTAAAGCAATATTATCATTTTATAGTCACTTTTATGGATTGATTTTCATTTTAGGTATATCCCATATTAATCCACCCATAATAGAAAGATTGTTGTGGGTCATAGTCGACGAAAGAGAATGATATGAACAGACTAACTAATCCAAATCTATGGAGTGGCTTGGGTTAGTCACAAAGACGAATGAGAAGCTATAAGACTCCAATTTAAGGAGATTTTTTTAATCCAGTCTTGGATTCACTCCGCCAGGTAGGTGGGTGAAGAAATCTCATCTAATGTAGCTAGATGGATGGGAATATTCTACCCCGAACCTCTGCGTTTGGCATCAATACTAGACACCTTTATCAATTATCTATTTTAGACTTTCCATATGTTCATATGATGTATAACACCTTAAACATACATAAAGGCTATGCATTTGGATATGATATTGTTTTCCATAGATATGTTTGTACCAAAATCCCCTCTACATAATATAGAAATTTAGCGGCGAGGACTTGAACACTTATCCTTAGAATGGCCCAAATCCAAACAAGCATATATATAAATATAATAGAAAAACCTCTATTCATCAATAATGAACCAAAGGCTTAAACATCATATCATGTAGGCAATTAAAGGGAAGAAACTTGTTCGAAATAAATGACATAAATACATGATGGGGATGGGAGTTCTACTCCCATTATTATTATGAAAACCCCATCAACGTTACATTTGTCATAGCACGAGTGCCTAGAAAATATATGCAAAAAATAATCAATTGGCAACATCCAAAATATTGAAATAAAATAAATAAATGTGAATGCATTGGTACGCTATGCAAAGATTTTAAAACACAATTTTAGAGTAACATATAAATTTGATTGAATAAAACATTTTAGTAGTGAGAAATAAATCAAAAAAACTTTATTGGTCATTCTTTACTACTCAAAATATTATTTTAAGTGTATTTCTACTATACCATACAATGCCATCATTACGCCTAATGGCTATGAGCCTATAGATAAACCTAATTCATAGGTACCTCATGACTATTCATAGGTTTCATGACGATTAGCCATGCATCAACCTTGCCAAGTATGTCACCTTCATACTCACCATGGAAGGTTTCAAGGTTGATCCTTAGGAAGTCAAAGATAGTAGGAACTCTAGGGTTTGGATTGAGGATGTTGGTAATATGACCACCAAGTTAAACTGATGTGGTATGTGCAACCAAGGTGTGCATAACATCCATAAGAACACACATTTGGTCATCCCAATCTCCACCATACATGGTCTTACAAACATGGCTTTGTTCTATCTCTTTAGGTTCAACCCTATTTCTCTATTATATAGCTTTATCATTAGATTTATGAATTCAAAACTTTAGCATAATATTAAAGCAATATTATCATTTTATAGTCACTTTTATGGATTGATTTTCATTTTAGGTATATCCCATATTAATCCACCCATAATAGAAAGATTGTTGTGGGTCATAGTCGACGAAAGAGAATGATATGAACAGACTAACTAATCCAAATCTATGGAGTGGCTTGGGTTAGTCACAAAGACGAATGAGAAGCTATAAGACTCCAATTTAAGGAGATTTTTTTAATCCAGTCTTGGATTCACTCCGCCAGGTAGGTGGGTGAAGAAATCTCATCTAATGTAGCTAGATGGATGGGAATATTCTACCCCGAACCTCTGCGTTTGGCATCAATACTAGACACCTTTATCAATTATCTATTTTAGACTTTCCATATGTTCATATGATGTATAACACCTTAAACATACATAAAGGCTATGCATTTGGATATGATATTGTTTTCCATAGATATGTTTGTACCAAAATCCCCTCTACATAATATAGAAATTTAGCGGCGAGGACTTGAACACTTATCCTTAGAATGGCCCAAATCCAAACAAGCATATATATAAATATAATAGAAAAACCTCTATTCATCAATAATGAACCAAAGGCTTAAACATCATATCATGTAGGCAATTAAAGGGAAGAAACTTGTTCGAAATAAATGACATAAATACATGATGGGGATGGGAGTTCTACTCCCATTATTATTATGAAAACCCCATCAACGTTACATTTGGCATAGCACGAGTGCCTAGAAAATATATGCAAAAAATAATCAATTGGCAACATCCAAAATATTGAAATAAAATAAATAAATGTGAATGCATTGGTACGCTATGCAAAGATTTTAAAACACAATTTTAGAGTAACATATAAATTTGATTGAATAAAACATTTTAGTAGTGAGAAATAAATCAAAAAAACTTTATTGGTCATTCTTTACTACTCAAAATATTATTTTAAGTGTATTTCTACTATACCATACCATGCCATCATTACGCCTTTGTCCAACTTTCAAAAGGAAGTTTTTGATGGCTATGAGCCTATAGATAAACCTAATTCATGTTGTGTGCTTTCATTATTGATAAAAGCAGGTACTCCGATCCTTGTTCCCTTACCCCAAGAATCAAGAATGTGCAATAAGGGTTGTATAATTATAATATATAATTATGTTTATAGTTTTATCAACATATTATAAATGAATCGTATGAGAGTAGCAATCATAAGGAACATGTATATCAAGAGAGTGTATATATAGACAATCATCTTTTAGGGTTCATATAAACAACCAATTCAATATCATAGTAGGATCAAAAAAGTAAAGCGTAGCTTGAAAAAAGAGGACTAGGTTTACGAACATGATTCAATATTTTAAAAAAGTCATTCAAAGGGTACTCATATTCAAGTAGGCATGATTTGATTAAACATAGTAATATCTAGCCATGTGGGTATTTTCATGAAGGTTGGGTGTTTCCCATAGTCTAATTATTTCATATCAAGCATTGATCCCCATATCTCAATAATGCATGCAAGTACATCATCATGATTATTTATTACACATCGCTTATACCCGACATAGGGTGAAACATCCCAAACATATTATATTTTATAAGCATGATTTCCTTAATTTTAACAAAGAAATCATTAGATTGATAACATTTAAAGGGTTTAATCTCAAAGATTCATGTTATGGTACATATCATGTCACAGTGGTATCAGAACCGCACAACAACAATCAAGATTAAATTTTATGTCATAGGACATCAGAATGTACAGATTAAACATCACAATATAGGTTTAATGAATCATTGCATCAAGATTGTATATAAGATGGCATTGAATATTTCAAAAGTGAAAAAGTATGCATTTCAAGGATATTAGTATAACTCCTAAGGGGTTTATATATTGAAAGTGTTCTTATTAGATTTCTTATATTTTTTATAAAAATAGTATATGATGTTTCTAGGTTTGGATAAAGGGTTAAATTTTTATAATTTTTTGAATATAAAGGCATTTTCTTGATTTTCATTATGAGAGAGAGAAGTTTAGCAAAATATGAGAAACAAAGGTGATTGTTAGTCCACTATAGGTCGAGTAGGAATGAGTGGTAGGAGGTGGAACTCTCCACTTTGACATGTAGTTGATCTTAGGGCATTGGATGGAGGGTCCACGTTGGCTTGTACATGATTAGTGACTTGACGAGGTTGGATGCTCAAATGTGGTGTAAGAAGTGGCAGGAGACGTGGTGTCGCATGAGCCTTCAGTCTCATGTCCATGTTTGACCCTAAGGATCAAAAGGCCATGACAGAAATGGAGAGAGAGAATGAGATAGAATAATAGGAGGTGAGGGTGCATGGTTGTTGGATCACAGTATATGAAAGACATGGTCATTGTTTTTCCTTCGTCTAGGGCAAGCATAGTCACTACTGTGTGGGTACAAAGAGCACAAGGAGTGATTACTAAGGGTGTAAAGGCTTATGAATGATCATAAAAAGAAAGATAGGCACTCTATGGAGTTGAGAAGCCTTTTATAACAAAAGATGGAGATGAATGTGGGAGTTGGGGAATGGGGATGTAGCTTGGGTGGCTGGCTCCAAAAAAAATGTAGATAGCCTCACTCTTTTTCCCATACCTCATACCACAAGGTATGAGATTCTAAGAATGGTGTGGGAAGGGTGTACTAGGTTTTGTATTGGTGTGAGGAGGCTATAGGGGTGAGGTGCACGATGGTTGTGCGGCAAGTCCATGACACATATGTGTGGGGTGGGAGACAACCCACCACTACCTGATTGCGGCGGGTTCCACACGAACTCAATTAGGCGGTTGGGGGTGTGCATCACATCACCCCACATTCGTGTTGTCCATGGATTATCCAACGGGACGCAAAAAGCCAGATCTAGAGAAAAGAAGGAATAAGGAGAGAAAATAAAGGGGAAGTGGGTTTTAAAAGTGATTTTTCTTACAAACATCATAGCACCCAAACTACAACTCCACATTACATGAAATATTATCCATTGACTTAAAAAAATCTTATCTTCTTATGGAAAATGTTTGGGTTCAAGTTGATGACATTGAAGGGTGTCAATACTGAAAAAGAATTATTGCATAGTCTAATGTGTTCAATATTATAAAAATGGGTTTTAAAAGGTGTTTTATCAACCATGAAATTATTATTGAGCAATATGTGATACAAAATATCTCAAGATATGAAGATAGATATTATCGAATGAAATTGAGTATGTTATGACTAAGGGGGTAAATACATGGAAGAGAGAGAAATTGTATGTTGTCAAACATACAGAATAAGTGTAAACTGTGCATGTCAAGATTTATTATAACCATCTTCCAAATTGTCTTCACCTTACCTACCTTCTTTTTTTAATTGTTTTTACTTTCACCACCACAAAATATGATATACAGTGGCACTTGGTGTATTAATCTTTCAGTTCCACACCCACCTCAATGTGGTAAAATATTCTTGTGGAGTTTGTTTTTAGATAAAATCTATATGGTATGTGAAAGGGAAATAAAAATATATGATTTGAAAGGTCAACCTTTTATATATTATCAATTCTCAATGAGTTCTTTACATTATGTTGATTCATACTTATTTATGTTATTTACTTTTTTATTCATCTTAAATTAAAAAATATACATGTAACATTTGCTCCAAGTTGTTGAATTTTTCAAGGGATTTTGATGATTATTGAGACTAAAACCAAGATTTGGTAGAAAAATTGAATATTTTTTTAAGATGATAAATGTATGCCATCTTATAGCAATATGCCATTTTTGTAAGTTTGGTTAAGGTCAAATAACTTAATTTTTCGTGGAAAGAACTTCCATCTGGTTGAGAAGTGATTGAAGAACATTTCTCAAGATTTGATGCAACATAGAATTTATTTGGGCATGTTTTGAAGAAGTTAGAAAAGTGAACTTATGCTACAAATCAATATTTACTAGGCATATCATGTGAATTTCATGGATTTGAGAATAATAGATTACCTTAAAGACCGTAAATGCCATGTTGCACCATTGTAATTAACTAATGAAATATAGGAGGTAGGATTAGGTTTATTAGGCAATTATGTCATGAGTAAGATATAATGCAAGGAAGGACATATGTGTATATTTGTTTTTATTTGTGGTCACACAAACACATTGTTACGAAAGAAAAAGATAAAAAATAGAGAAGGTACAATATGAATATTCATTTCGTCACACTCAGATCATTTCTAGTGTAATGTCTGAGCGATCAAGTTGTCCATTTTCTTGAATCTTGGTTGCAACCCTCTCTCAACCCTCAAAACCCTGAAGAGCTGGTGTGAGTATAAAGTCTTACAAAAGTCAACTCTCACTATGACGTTACAAATAACTTTATTAGAATATACAATACCAAATTCATAATTTAAAGTACTAAAAGTAAAAAGTTCATACCACTCTTATCAAGACCTTCTGAATATTGTAAGATGAGGGCCAATTTTCGTTTAAAAAAATCAAAGGCAAAAATTATATTCATCCTCTCTGATGTCTTTTCATATAACCTTATTAGAATACATAAAGACCAATATCTAATTTTAAAACTTAAATGAAAAATTATATTTCGACCATTCTATGCTCTTGAATGATTGTCTTATTTAGAAAAAAATTAGTATTTTGCAACTAAAAATATAAAAGATAAAACTCTTTACACTACTTTCTCTATATAGTATAGATTTGGATACAAGTAGTACTTTATAATTAAGAAAATGGTTTTTTCATTAGGAGAAACCCTCCACAACTTTTCTTATATAGTATAAACTAGAGGAAGACACGTACTAAGCACGTGGTGTGCAATGAAATTATCTAATATACAATCAAGTGAAATTAATTTTTCGAGATTGACTGGGTCGATTTTGTGACCAGTACTGCATATATATATTACGAAAATTATGTGTGCTCCACTTTTGATCATTAATAATTTGTATTTAAAATAATTTAATATATCATGTTAAATAATACTCGATGTTGACTGACTCATTACAACTTGTACCAATATATGTGCTTTCTTTTTGGACATGTGCATGTTTAAAACGTAAATAATATTATAAAAATTACGTACAATTTGTAAGAAAATAACTTGATTAGCTGTCAATTGACTCCCTCCAATATGTACATGTGGTTACTGAAATTACTTATGATTCAATAGATTTATATATAATTAGTACACATAATAATTTTTATACAACCTATTAAAGAGCACAACTCGATTCATTTCTAGCTTACTTCTCCAATTTTTAGTATGTCATTACCCGTGCTCTCCTTCTTAGACATATGTGTGTTGATTGTCACAAACGCGTTATTACATACGCCGGGACGCCACGACAGTCGTTGCAATGAAGCATATAGCTAAATGCAACAATAATTAGTAACAATACGGAGGAGTGATTTTTACCGTTGAATGTATCGCCTACTTTTGGCAACAAAGAAGCAGGGAAGCAACAACGTCAACTGTGCTTTCCATGGTTATCATTGGCTGGGAAAAAAGCAGACAACCGGTCTGACGGAAACACAATAGTGGTTGGAAAAAAAAAAGGCAGACAGGATGGTTTGAGTGACACACAACAGCCGATTCTTTTTACAAGGTAATAGACAATGAACTAACACACATACTGTTGAATTAATGAGACAGGTTGCACTGATTAACTCACAGACATGTTGTTGAACTATAAAAAAAGGGGACCGATAAGCTGACACACTTGTTGCTGAGATGATATTCATATTTATCCCACATGTTGACTTTTTTTTTTGACTAAAAGAGAAGTTATAAAGTAAAAAGTAGCGAGAAAAAAAAAGTCCAAAAGAAGAAAGATATTAATCAGCAGTTCGATGAACAAGTGAACACACCATCTGATTATAGGTAAAGTAGATAACAGCCCATCTACAATATTTGGACGGGCTGGCCTTGTAGTTCCACCTAGCTGCGCGCCCAGATTAGTCATGGTAATCTTCATACGGTCTGTCACACATTTTCATGGCCCAGTCAAACAACAGCGCACTAAAAGTTAATTTTTTGGGCAGCCATTTGGGTTCTATGGTCCCTTTGCAGCCTAATTTGCAGCGGGGGGCCGAGCACATGTGAGCCCGTGTTGGCTGATTTTATCCAGCGAGGCTCAGATGGAAAAACAAGGGCCACTACCATCCGTACGAGGCACCTACGTAGTGGGATTAACCAAAATTACCAGTGCACAATACGATGAGTTGTTAGCAGGCTACCAGCAGCGTAGTCATTAGGCCGAACCATGGCCATTCAGGCAGCACCAAAGCCCAAACCTCGCTGCATAATGTCCAAGCCCAACTCTACCGGCACAACCGTAGAAATAAAAGAACAACAAGATATGAGGAGAATTATGGGACTTTACATAGAATTTCATGATTAACCCCCTAGTAAACCTAAGAACAACATGCATTCTTATATACTAGACATTAACCCGTGCCGTTGTACGGGATTAGGAGTAATTAAAGTGATTTTGATAAGATAAATTGTTTGTGAAACCACTGTTGAATCCTCCATTACGTTACGATGAAGCATCTGCTCTCTCCCCTTGGTGTTCTAGCGTGCACTTTTAGTTTCCTTCTCATAGCATCTCCCCTTCCCCCAACTCCTCCCCCTCCTCTTCCTGGTCATGGACTCCCAACCATGCCGCCAACTAACCTTACCTTCTCCTCCTCCCCCTCTACCGGCACCAGCAACTCCTCCATATGAAGGAGTTCTAGCTAGCCAGGGTTGGCGCATGGGGGGGCAACTTGGACGACGTACATGGGTCCAACAAAGAGGGGGGCCCATAATTTTATTTTTCTAAACATCTATTACTGTTATGAAATCTCAATTTCTGCCGTTTGTGACTTTTGCTAAACATTCGGTAGTTACGCTCTCCGCTTTCGTTCGTTCCGCTTATTCACATTCGATGGACTCTGCTGCAGCAGCAACACTGCTCCTTCACAAAAGTCCACGGCGCTTCCTGCCGTCGTGCACGTTCATCGCCTCCTGTTCTCCTTATCCGCAGACTCTGCTGCTTCTGCTCCACAGACGTCCACGAGGACCACGACGCCTCTTGCTACCGTGCTGGTGCAATCGTCGCCAAACATTTCACCGGCAACCGCATGCGCGGAGCGAGCACTGAGAAGGATCCTTGCACTTTCCCCTGAAAGACCATCCATACTGGACAATCTAGAATTGGCAGCAGATGTTCAGGTGTTATATATAATTCTGACTTGGTCTTGGCGTCTTGCATTGCAGACTTCGCTGGCTAAGGCCCTAATTAGTTTGATGTAAGTGGACTAAAAATCTCTTCGCTCATTCTTACACTAGTCGCCGACTCGCATGCATTCTTACTCGGCGGCAGATTTATATTATTTTTCATAACTTGTTGTCGTTGTATATGAATTATTGTGTCAGTCTTCTTTTGAATGTATAACTGAGAAAGACTCATTCATAATTCTAAAATATATCGCATATGCATCCAGGTGACGGAGAGTAGTTGTTAGATGGATTAAATTAATACGACTGTTATTGAACATCTACTGACATTGAACAATCTATTTGTACACGACTATATAAATCTAGAGGCAAAATAGTATTCTACCACTACTACAGAACCTACCTTTAGTGTCGGTTATTTAAAGCCTTTAGTGTCGGTTTCTAAGCGACACCTATGTGGGCGACACTAAAAGCTCACCCATTAGGCGTCAGTTCCAAAACCGACGCCCAAACTCTTCGCGCGCCACCGAAAACGCGCCATCATGGCACTATAGGCGTCGGTTATTAGATACGAAACCGACGCCCAAACCCTTCGCGCCACAGAAAGGGCGCCATCTTGGGCACTATCAGTGTCGGTTTTTTACAAATAACCGACGACATATATCTTCGCGCCACAGGAGGGCGCCAACTTGGGTACTATAGGCGTCGGTTATTAGCTAATAACCGACACCATATAACTCCCAACACGGCCGTGCTAGACAGCATGGCCGTGGTGTTAAGGAAATAGACGTCGGTTTCTATTAAAAACCGACACTGTAACCTATTTGGCGTCGGCTTTATACAAATATCCGACGCCTATTTTTTTTTCTGTCAGCCTGCAGACCTGCTGTGGCTGGTCGCAGGATGAGAAACCTATTCAGTTCAGTTATGAACTGCAGGTTTTACGACATCCATTGATATCAGCCGACAACAGGCCACAAACCTGCAAAATTAACAACAAAAATATTCACACATGCATTTAGCAATGCAACCTGTAGTTCCATTTTATTTTCACACATTTAGAAACATTCATGTAGCTAGCAATCTGTAGTTCCATTCATTCACATTCACACATATAGAAACATTAATATAGCAACCAACACTTTCATTCATTTTCACTCAGACACATGTAGAAACATCCAGACATGTAGAAACATTCACACATATATTATAATTCAGAAATTCATTTACAAAATATCATTGTTTAGTCATTATTCGCTATCAGGATCCCAATTATATTTTAAAGCCCCCACTATTTGTATGGTTGTTGCCCATTCTTCTCTTACTTCATTTAATTCTCCCATCGTATAGGGAGCATGTACATCTGGTAAGTCTGTTCCTGTAGTGGGGTCAGCTTTAAACACCTGTAAAGAGAATGATGTATATATATAATTAATGAGCTATAAATAAGATTGATATATTTTATATTATCTAATGAGACTATATAATACCTGAGCAATACAATCGATGTCCATACAACATGACAGACTAACACATATATAGTACATAACAACAACAACGTCGAATTTACATACAACACTAGCTTAGTACATATATAGTGGGACTTATAAGGTGACAATCCCACCTGGTAAAACAGGTTACCGACAACTACATGTTACGACTGGGATGTCGTGATTCAGCAACCGTATGCATTAGTAGGAGGACAAACAGATCACCATATGTTTGTCCTCCTGCTAATGCATACAGTTGCTGAATCACGACCTCCCAGTCGTAACATGTAGTCGGTAACCTGTTTTAGCAGGTGGTATCGTCACCTTAGTCCCACTATATATGTATTAAGCTAGTGTTGTATGTAAATTCGGCGTTGTTGTTGTTATGCACTGTATATGTGTTAGTCTGTCATGTTGTTATATGAATCTGAAGCACTTGTGTGTACTGCACTTTATGTATTGTATCTGTATCCTGCTTCTCTTCATTGGGGCTTCTTTTGCTATTTAGCATTTGTATTAACTAGAAGATAATGAAACATCAAATCAAA
The DNA here is from genome assembly GCA_963693085.1 of Alisma plantago-aquatica. Classification (NCBI taxonomy): domain Eukaryota; kingdom Viridiplantae; phylum Streptophyta; class Magnoliopsida; order Alismatales; family Alismataceae; genus Alisma; species Alisma plantago-aquatica. The sequence continues at coordinate 1,721,972,965 of OY856409.1, read as the reverse complement.
AAATGATAATGATATTAAAAAAGTAAACATTTAGCTTCAATAAAAAAAATATAAACATGCATGCCTCTAAAATTGTGATCTTTTATCAATTAACAATCCTTCATTGTGATCTCCGCACACATATAAGTCATCATTAGCTTCTTCAATATTTTGTGGAGTTGGCAACCCAACTGAGAATGGGCTGGAGTCATCATATTTATCATAGTACTCTTCTTCATCTATAGGATCTTCAATGAACTGTCTTTTACCATGAAGAACAACCGACCATTTATCATTTGCAGGATCATCGATATAAAATACTTGTTTCTCATGTGATGCCAATATGAATGGTTCAGCCTTCTCGCCAATCTTTTCAAAGTTCATAAAGTGAAACCCGATTCATCCACTATAACTCCTTTGGTGTTATCAACCCAAATTACATTTGAAGAGCGGAATTCTGAAATCTATGTAGTCAAATTCCCATATCTCTTCAATGACACCGTAATATGACATTTTAGCTTCACGTGGACTCTTATCCTTTGCACTTGCAAAAAACATAGTCGATGCTTGAAGGGTGACCCCACTGTTTTGGACGACACTCTTATCATCTTGGCGCTTTGTGTAATATGTGAATCCATTAATGTCATACCCTTCATAAGACATAACAGTCAACTTTGGTTTAAAGGCGAGGCATTTGATAGTTTCAGTAATATCATCTGGTGTTTGAGATAGTTGATGTAAGACTTTATCTTCAAGCCACTTAATAAAAGTCTTGTTATGCTCTCTAGCAAGCCACATTGTATTGGCTCGAGGATATTGTCTTTTGATGAAATTGGTATGTTCCTCGATATAAACGTTCACTTCGTCCATGTTGTGTAAAATATACAAATGACCTTGTTCCAACTGCTCATGGCTGATTACTTTCACACGTGATCCCAAAATTCCTTTGCCAAATAGCTCGTCAATATTCTTGTCATTATCAGGAGTGTCATTACCACTGAGAAAGTCATTGCAGAAATCCATAACCTCTCTCCCCACATAACCTTCAATAATACTCCCTTCAGGCCGATAACAGTTTCGAACATCACCTTTAAAAACGCTCATGTATCGTTCAAAGGGATACATCCAATGCAAGAAAACTGGTCCCAAGATTTTCACTTCCCTAGTCAAGTGGACAACAAGATGTACCATGATATCAAAGAACGAAGGAGGGAAATACATCTCAAGCTGACATAGGGTAACAACCACTTCTCTTTGCAAATTATCGAGAGTCTCAGGGTCAATAACTTTGCTGCAGAGATTGTTGAAAAAGAAACAAAGTCTGGTGATTGCAAACCTTACATGCTTCGGCAATATAGATCGAATTGCCACGGGCAATATTTGTTGCATTAGAGTGTGACAATCATGAGATTTAAGACCTATCAACTTCAGATCTTTCATTGATACCAATCTACGGATGTTGGATGAGTAACCATGTGGCACCTTATACTTTACCAAGCATTCACAAATAGCTTTCTTCTCCTTTCTAGACAACGTGTAACAAGCGGGAGGTAAGTATGTTCTTTTATTACCCATTTCACAAATAGCTTTCTTCTCCTTTCTAGAACTCCAATAAGGAAGATCCCAAAATATTGACTTCTTCCTACGATACGAATATAGGTTTAGGTGCACTGTGTTCCTCATTCAATCCATTGAATGCTTTGCGCTTCCTACGATACGGATGGAATTTTGGAAGAAACCTTCGATGACCGAGATATACATTCTTACCGCCATGTTTTAGTCTTGTTGAATCAGTGTTCTCTTCACATATAGGACACGCTTTAGCTCCTTTGACACTATATCCAGACAAATTCCCATATGCTGGAAAGTCATTAATAGTGCAAAACAACATAGCATGCAAACGAAATGTATCTCTTCGTGAAGCATCATAGGTCATCACACCTTCACCCCAGAGTTTCTTTAAGTCATCAATCAGAGGTTTAAGATAAACATTGATGTCATTTCCAGGTTGTTTAGGGCCCGATATCAACAACGACAACATTACGTACTTATTTTTCATACACAGCCAGGGAGGAAGATTGTATATAACAAGCATGACTGGCCAAGTGCTATGTTGGATGCTCAATGTCCCGTACGGATTCATCCCGTCTGTACAAAGCCCAAGTCTTAGATTCCTGACTTCTTCACCAAATTCAGGGTACAATACATCAATCTTCTTCCAATGTGGGGAATCAGACGCATGTCGTAGGATCCCATCATTATTTTTCTTAACATCTGCATGCCACCTCAAATTCTTCGCATCTATCAGATTGGCAAACAAGTGTTGAAACCATGATATTATAGGTAGATACCACATCACCTTGGCAGGAGAACCAGTTTTGGACTCCCCCGAAATCGTCAATTTATACCGTGACGCACCACATTTTGGACAATCTTTCAAATCTGCATAGTCCTTTTGAAATAATACACAATCATTAGGGCATGCATGTATCTTCTTGGCATCCATTCCCATTGGGCACAACAATTTCTTTACCTGGTATGTTGAGATTGGCAGCTCGTTTCCTTCAGGAAGCATTTCTTTCAACAAAGACAGCAATGACGTGAAGCTTTTGTCGCTCCATCTATTGTTAGCTTTCAACTTATACAATCTCAACACAGTGTTAAGCTTCGTAAACTTAGTACAACATGTGTATAACGGCATCTCAGCATCATGCACAATGTTTCTAAAAATGGGAGGTGGATCGGTGTGCTCTACCCCACAACTATCCAGCATCGCATCAACGATGTCTACTGGAACTGGTTCATTCACATCTACGTCATCATAGGCAATTTCTTCTTCCACACAAGCACTGCTATCGACATCCACTGGTTTCGGGTTTGAAATCTCTCCATGCCAGTGCCATTCTGTATAGCCTTGTATAATCCCGTTGCACATGACATGAGTTTTGATTTCGTCACCAGTGTTAACTTTCAAGTTGTTACCGCAATGCCTACATGGACAGTAGAACCTATCTCCAGGTTGTTTCCTATGTTCCTCGGTAAATCTAATGAACTGGTCAAGACCAGAAATAAACTCTGGGGTGCAGCGATTGCGAATTGACATCCATGATCTATCCATTCTATGATCAAAGAGAAAACAAGTATATATTAGGACAAGATTAGGGTCTAGGGTTAACAAATACATGTGATGTAATTATTATATATAATAAATATGTACCACCTATCCATTCTTGAACACCTAATCTCACTAGTAAGTGTATAATGTGTATTGGGTTTTCAAGAAAATTTCGGCAGCATTTTCCCGCTGTTCTCCAAGTACATATGTACTTAGAGAACAAACGGGGAAATGCTACCGAAATTTTCTTGAAAACCCAATACACATTATACACTTACATCCTAAGCGATATTAGGTGTTCAAGAACAGTCCCAAACCGGGGACTATCCAAGATTTACTCCTAATGAGTAAATCTTGGACGGGTTTCTAGGCCAACAAATAATGTGTTGTCATTCTTATACCTAAAATCCTAGTTCTTCAAGTTAGGGTGATTATTGATGTCTTTAAAAGCATGATTGGTAATTTAGGGAAAAGTTCATCATTTACATTCTAAGCATGTCACATGTGTGCATTACAGTTCATCATTAAGCAAGATATAAGTAAGTATGACGTCATATTAATATAGACTATACAAATGAGAAAATAGTAGTGTAATCATGCAAATGGGAACATTCATGGGAACACACACTTCAGTCTTCAGTTATAAGCATTCATGTAGCAACTTTCAGTTCCATTCATTAATCTCTTTTTACATCCACACACAGGGGTGTACCCCTAAACATGCGCATAATTAAAAAAACTATTAATACAGACAAGTCTAGATAGATAGACAACTAAATACTACATCAACATGGTCCCGCATGCATCAGTAACTTCTTTTTGATGATGAAGCTGTGTCACGAAGCTCCTCACTGTATTTAGATGAATCTGAACTGACAGGGGCCTCAGATTCAGATTCCTCATAGATGATATCCGACGCCGTGCGCTCATACCGCAGAAGATGATCGGGGGTCTCGCAGTTGCTGTTGGTTATCCAAACTTTGATAGAATTATGGCCAACTGGACGGAGAAAAAGCCTGTTCCAACGGACCACATGCAGCTCTCCAATCCAATCATGCCAACCGGATTTTGATACAAGATTTCCCGCCAAATCATACTCAACCTCGATAACATGTGAATAATTGCCAAAAGTTAGGGTCACTTTACCAGGCATGTAGTGTCTTCCTTTTAGAAAACGCCAATGTTTGGGTATGACCAATTGGTTTAAGGAACGATCATCTAGGATGATGTCCAATTATTCTTCAATAGGGAACGTTAACATTGACATAGAGGCCCAGTTCATAGTGACTGTTATGGGTGGACAAAGACTGCATAATATTAGTGTAAGTACATATAACGATGTTATATATTTTCAGAAAAAGTTGTATAACATCAGTTAACCTTTTATTGCTTGTCATAACCAACTTTATTGTGGTAGACATGATAGCTTGAAAAGAAGTCTACATATGTACTTAGAGAACAAACGAGGAAATGCTACTGAAATTTTCTCGAAAACCCAATACACATTATACACTTACATCCTAAGTGAGATTAGGTGTTCAAGAACAGTCCCAAACCGGAGACCATCCAAGATTTACTCCTAATGAGTAAATCTTGGACGGGTTTCTAGGTTCTTACTAAAATAGAACCATTATATGGAACTAATCCTACATTATACACATACTTTTCATGAGTAAGATAATGTGCACTTCATGGAATTATTAAGATCTGAATATATATAAGTTGTTTCCATTTAGGGAAAAGTTCATCATTTACATTCCAAGCATGTCACATGTGTGCATTACAGTTCATCATTAAGCAAAAGAAGGGTGATTAGGATTCTCACCAAGAATATAGCTAAACTATTAAACAATGATTATAGCTAAACTATTAAACAATAGACTTGCGACACATAAAACACCCTATACAACTATAAAACAAAAAAGTATTAAGTATATATGCATGATACAATAACTATTTTGCATCACATTACAATAGACTTATCATTGATACCTTACTAACTTATTGCTACATTTACATATCATCACTTGATCAAAAATTACAGTAGTACATTTAACCAAAGTATGCATTCTAAAATCCATGTCTTGATTAGTTACATGTAATTTACTTGGATATACAGCAGTACCCGATTACTATGTCTTACATACAAAGTATGCATATTAAATTAACTAAGGGTTATCATAAAACATGTATTGTATAGACAATAGAGGATTCAGCTCAGTAGAAGCACAAAATCAGTACCTAAACCCTAAAATCACACCTTTTTAGCATTTATTCTAACAAGTTTATGTACATCAATATGTGTATGAGCCCTAATTAAAACTGATTCTCATAGGAAGTAAATAAATTTTAAAAAACAATGCCCAGCAGTAGGGCGGGCACCTTGAGGGAAGAGGAGCAGAGGAAGAAGAAGAAGGCAGGGCGGGCACCTTGAGGGAAGAGGAGCAACGGCCGGAGCAAGTCCTAGCAGATGCCAGCGGCAAGGAGAGGAGCGGCGGAGAGGGCGGCGAGGCTAGGAGACCTAGCTGCTACCGGCGACGGCGGAGAGGGAGGCCGGCGGGCGGGCGGGCGGCGACTGCTTCTTGTGGCGACGGCGACGAGCGGTGAGCACGAAGGAAGGAGCGGCGGCGGCGGAGCACAAACGGCAGGGAGCAAGAAATCGCCGGAGCTAAGGAAATCGGGAATGAAAAAGGGAAAGGGGAAGAATCGGTCGGGCTGGTGAGCTATTAAGTTGACAATAAGTATCGGTTATTAAAAACCGACAACTAAACACTCTTTAGTCATCGGTTATTTAGCTATGAACTGACGCCTTTTGTAAAATTTTGGAGCCAATTTTTTCGCTGGAATTTTGGGTTTGGCGGTTGAGTTTAGGTGTCAGTTGTTTATTAATTAACCGACACTTAATAAAAGCGGTACCCATGTCTGGCCGACCTTCGTAGATTGGATGTCGGTTTATGTTATCAACCGACACTGTAGCATTTAGGTGTCGGTTTTTGTATACAACCGACACCTGAAAAAGTGACTTTATAAGCCATTTCTGTAGTAGTGTACGTTTGTTCTATTGAACGTGTTTCTTCTAGAAAATAAGATAGAAATATATATAAGAAACAAGACTGCCGAGATTGAACCAGATAGAGCAAGTTCTGTTAAAAACTCAATTATTAAACCGGTTGTTTGAACTCGATTTCCAAGAACTGGTCTTCAGTTCCAGAAAAATAACTTTCTTAAAAACTCTAGTTACAACAAACCAATAGGAACCACAATATACAAAATTATTGATTAATGATTGCAATGTACTCGATCACTAGGTTGTGATTTGGTTTTAAATATCACATTCTACTAGTCCGTCTCTTGCCTCCGTGTGTATTGGGATGAATTAATCAGAACATGCTACTATTAGAAAATAAATGTTTTGTTCTCATACTCACTAAAACGTATTTTTGTTTTGTGTTTGGAAACGTCCAAACTAACTAAAAAAGTATATTTAGTTGATATTCTTGTCACGTGTTTGCTTTTTTAAACAATGATGTTGCAACGATACTACTTGAATTTTTAAAATGACACAATAAACTCATCACTAATCTTTTACTTTACTTGTCTTCTATGTTTGGCAGTGTGGTTTACTCAACGTGCCTTTGAAAAAATATCTATCCAAAAGTGATAAAAGAAGAAACAAGGAAGATGAGCAATTTCTAGCTACTCAGAAAGGTGCGCTTGATAAATTTATTTCTATTATCTCACGAACTTCTAAAGATGTTGATAATCCTGATCAATCTAATGAAAAAGTGAATGATGATGATCACGTTACTATAGAAGTCAAAAATGTAATTGGGAATGAAAATGTTGATGAGGTTGAGGATAATATTGACGTCACTGATTTAAATGGTGGCAACTTAGACAGAAACATGTTAGTGAGAGACTCAAAGAGCATGAGAATAGAATTGAGCATCTCACTAATATGAGCACTTGGCATGAATTAAAAGCAAGATTTAGCAATGAGAAAACTATTGATAAAGAATTACAGAAAGAATTTTCAAAGGAGAAAAAACATTGGAGATAAGTTTGATTAAGAATAGTGTCCGTCATTAAGTATCTTGCTAAATGTAATTTGACTTTTCGAGGATCAAATGACAAACTTTTGGAATTATACAATGCATATATATATTATTTGCAAGTTCTTCGAAAAGGTAGAAGTGTTTGCTTGACAATGTCTCTGGTTTGACTGTTAAATCAGTGTCTAATACTCGTTGGGAGAGTCATATTAAAAGTGTCAAAGCTATTAGATTTCAAGCTCCTCAAATCAGGTTGGCTCTATTGAAATTATTAAAGTCTCGTGATGATGCTATGACACAAAGTGAATCAAATAGGCTGGTTTACTCGTTCGAGAGTTTTGAGTTTCTATTGGGTATTGTTATTTGGCATGATATTTAATATATTGTTAATACAGTAATGAAGAATTTGCAATCCAAATATGTTTTCATTGATGCTACTTTTAAGCTATTGAAAGGTATGGTGTTTTTTCTTGAGAAATACAGAGATGAAGGATTTGCTTCTAGTATTGTTGTTGCTACTGAGATTGCCTCTGAGATGAATGCTGAGCCAACTTTTCAAGTTAAGCGTCGCATTGTTAGGAAAAGAAAATTTGATGAGAATGATGATGATGATGATATTATTTAATCAGAGAAAGAGTCTTTTCGAGTGAATTACTTTCTAGTGGCTGTGGATATGACAATCTCTTCTTTAAAGGAGAGATTTGAGCAAGTGAAGATATTTGAATATACTTTTGGATTCCTATATAACTTAGAGATTTTAAAATCATTGGATGAAGCTACCCTAAAGGCATGTTGCACTAAGTTTATTGCTACTTTTTCTCATGAAAGTTCATCACACATAAACTTGGATGACTTTTTTTCTTCTGTTGGAAGTATTACAGGTGAGTTTGCTAGAAGAGTAAAAGTCAGCTATTGAAGTTCTTGAATTTGTGAAAGATGAAGATTGTTTCCCTCATATTTCAATTTCTTATCGTATATTGTTGACAATGCCAGTGACAGTAGCGTCTACAGAAAGGAGTTTTTTCAAGCTAAAGTTGCTGAAAAACTACCTTAGATCATCAATGTCTCAAGAAAGATTGAACATTTTGGCAATGTTATCCATTGAGAGGGATATGTTGGGAAATGTTGATGTTGACGCTGTTATTCAAGATTTTGCATCTAGAAAGGCTCCAAGAAGTCGTTTTATATGATGAGTGAAGCTTGATAAGGAGATATCTATATTTAATTTTTATGTTCTTTTTAGTTTGATTTGTAAAAACATGTTCTATTTTAATACCCGCACGGGTAGCCTGGATTTCGCTACCTGGCAGCCAAAAAAGTAACTGTTCTGACCATTAAAATGGTACATGTGGAGTATTCTCACAAAATCTAACCTTATGGATTGATTCAACACTATATAGATTACATGTGTTTAAAAATTCATCACCATATCTCATATAGATAATGAGATATAACAATATATCATCCAACAGTTTCTATAGTTTTTTCAACTTACTGTTGATTACTAAATACACATTCTTTCGTACAGACACATATATGTAAGCTATATGTACTCAGGTACACAATTCATACATATATATATATATATATATGAACATATATACATTGTATATATATGTATATATATAAATATATATTTATACATATATATTGTTGTGTAGATGTATACATTCATACATACATGTATATATATTGATATAATTAATATATATATATATATATATATTTGAATATATATACATTGTATATATATAAATATGTATATATATATATATATACATATATATATATATTGTTGTGTATATCTACACATACATACATACTTACATATATAAGCATATATACAAATATACATATATTTGTACATATATACATATATATATGCATTCTAGCTTATATGTATATTTTATATATAAATACATACATATACACACATATATATATGCCATATGTATATACATATATATACATATATGTAAATTACTATATGCATTCTACCTTCTAGTTTTTCTTCTCTTTGAACCACTGGTTCAATCTGGTTCGGTCCGACCGGCTGGTTGGACTTGTTGGACCGTATTTCTGGCTAGTTGGACCGGTAAAAGACACATAATCAGTTTTTTAGGCTTCCAGACCGGTCAGCTACTGGTTCACCGGTCTGACCAGCCGGTCCAGTTCAATTTTAAAAATACTGATCATGACTATTATTCCACCTTCACAAAAAATAGGTTGGATGACTCCTTTATCAGTCTTGTTTCTCTTTGTTACATAATAGATTGAAAACTCCAATAGGGAGTTTGTTCGAGTTTTGTTTCTATATTAGGTTTTTCGCAATAGAAAGTTCTTGTTTCTACATGTTATCTTATCATGCAATATTTTTATCTTCCTAATATATGTCATATTAAATATTAAAAATTTCTTAAACATAATATTGTTTTCCTAGTCTTTGTACCATTGATGAGTAAATAACATAACCTCGTTATTCAATGATTCTGCATTTACTACAAAGATATATGAAATTTCCAATGTATCATGATTTTCTCCTTTTATCCTTCTTATCAATACCATTGAATGATTATATGTCATTTTATGCAAATAGTTATCCCTCTAAAAATCCTATCTTTATTTCTTTTAGAGACTATGTGCTCCTTCATTCAATTCATAATTTTAACCTATTTCCATAATAAATTAGCATATTGTCATGCATTATTAGACTTCCATTTACACACTATATGTCTACTAATCATGTAATTCTTCCTTATTCCATTTTTATTGAATCATTATTACAAAATATCTAAATTGGTGCCACTGTCACAATTACCATATGCCATCTAAAGCATTTAACTCATTTGTGATGAATTACTTGACTACATGCTAACAATCAAAATGTGTTCAATCTCAAATTCGGTTTACATAAAAATGTTTTTCTTGCAATTTATAAATGCACACATAGGAAATCTAAGGGATAGGGTTCAAATGTTAAAGTACAAAATGTCATGGTATAAATGATTCATGATATAAATGCTAAGAGGCTTTATGTTTAATTGGTTGTGATTGCGTTTTTGAATAACATATATGGTTTCATAGAGAACATGGTCATTTATCTGATGGAAAAAGAGATATATGATATGGGCATCATGTATCATCATTGGTTGATAGGGACAATGGAAAATCAATCTAGTTGTATAGACTAGGGTATATATTTACATTGATGCTAGGAGACCCAAAGGTACTAGATCCAAATAGGGTTTATATGTTTCCCAAAGAGAGACAACACATCACTATGTGAGTTGAGTGGAGATTGGTTAGGTTGAGTGAATTTGTTTGAAACTGAAAATATTGAGTTAAGTTGTTCAAGGTAGGTTGACATAGGGTCATCTAGGGTTGATCCAGACTGTAGGTTGTATGAAAAAGCCAAGGTTCATTAATATTGGTTTATTGTAGGGAAATGATCAGCAACTCTCTAGAATGGAATGAGTTGGTGAAAACCTTTAATATGATTTTTCTAGTATATTTTCTATATTATATGATTTTTTTAATTGAAGAAAATATAGACATGGGTATACATACAACCAAATGTCGTTACCTCTAAGTTAATGAAACTAGTTACAAACATTAGAAAAGAAATAAAAAGGAAAAAGTTGAATCCCTTTTCCCACATTTTAACTTTTGAATGAGTGTGTCCTCACTTGGGAGGAAAGGTTTTATGGTATGAGGAAGATCCTTATATGCTCTATGGGTAAGGAAATACAGTTAGGTATAGTTAATACTATATCTTCTTGCTTAGGTATTGCTCCCAATATACCATACAGTCACACTAAGGTGATCATATTAAGTTCCAAGGAGATGGCAGATGTCCTCTAGGCCACTATAACAACCGAATATTGAAGGCCCAAATGAAATTATTATTTTCCTCATATAGAATTGAAGTCACGCAATAATACATGACATCAAAGAAAAAGGGGATGCATTACATATATTTCACTATATTTGGTTTCATATACATTGTTCAATAATAGAAAGAAAACTAACACAAGTCTTCAATAGAGGGCAAACACATAACCTTAAGACATGTTCCTTATTTCTCTTCTTCATTTGTATTCATTTATATAGTAGGGGTTCACAATGGATGAATGTAGGGGTCCAAATATGCCATTACACTTTGAAGTTATCAGGGTCAAGTAAATCATGGACTAACTAATTGTCTTAGATACATGGAAAACAAGTAGGGAAGCCTATTTAACCATCTTAATTCATGAGAAAATCCTACAATAGTACTAATAGAATATTCAATCATAAAAAGCATTCATAGTATCAACATCAAATGTTACTTAGTGGTACCATACTTCAATTTTATCTCTATTACCTTTACTCTCTCTTTCAAAATAGGTGCATAAAATGCATTCCAATCTTTCCATTACCACCTACATTATCCATTTTGGGCTTGGTGAATAATGATATGCTTTTTTATACCACTCTTTATATTCTTGGTTGACAAGATGTGTGTATTTTACCAACATAGTGCATTGCATATAATGTTGCCAATTTGCACTCTAAATAACCATATGATTCCATTATATATCAAATGTATGGAAAATATCTATAGAAACCCCACACCAAATTCATGTATTGATTCAAGTAGGTTAAAAGCCTAAATATTATCATAATCAAGGAGTTGCACACATCACTGGTCATAATGGATGCAAAATATTATCTAGAGTCAACATAATAAATATCCATGTCTAAACAATGTACATGTAATTGGTTGTTACTATATGACTAATAGATAATTGATTTTTGTTTTGAATAATGGATTATGTCAAGGAAACCCTCTATCTTCTCTTTTGTTCACAATAGTCATGGAGAACCTCACATGGCTGGCTGATATTATGGAGCAAGAGGAACATATTAAGGCCTTCAAGGTGAAGGGTGTTAAAGTTAAGACACATATGATATTTGTTGTTGATGTTCTGTTCTTCATTGCCGGACACTCTAAGTACCTAAGGAATGTGAGGAGACTGATGACATTCTCAAATGAGTGAACCTAGAGGATGTCATTCTTTTAAGTGAGACGGGATTCTATGAGATCTTTATTGCATTGCAAGCAACAACCATCTTGCAAAATCCATTCCAACACACACTCATGGTAAAACTTGTCAAGAAGAACATTGGTTTCCTCACCTTGAGTAACCATATCCATATATTATGTCTTCCAGTGGGGAGATTCAATTTGTACAAATTTATAATGGACCACTATATTTTCCAACTATTTTGTGAGCAGGATCTAACTACCCTCACTAGTAGTCCATGCTCTATGTCTGGAGCAATATTGATGGTCTGGTAGTGGTATGAGGTTTCAACTGATAAATGGAGCCTCAGTTAAGTTGGTGATGTTGACAAGGGTCCTAGATCTATCGTTACCATATGTACAACAATGTGATCTTCTAGAGAATAGGTGAAGTCTAAGGAAAGCTCGTAAGCATGGACGACTATACTGTGGACTACTCATGTAGCAAGTTTGCACGGCTTGCCACTAAAGTGTAAATGATGATGACCATCATCTGACCTAATCATCAAATGGTACATGTATAAAGTTGAATATGAAAGTTAACCTGATATATGTCTAGAGTGTGAAAAGATTGTGCATTATGCGGAAGACTATCCAACCATAAAAAAGGGTTACATAGTCACACAAGAGACTCTAGATATGCAAAGAAATGAAGATTATGGAGTGAAATGGGTGGAGGAGGAAAATAGGTAACACATATTCTAAGGGAAGAACATTTCCATGATAAAAGAATTCCATGACAGAGAGGGGAATCAAAAGAAACAAAATACAAGAAATACCCTACTAGAAATAAGTTTGAAGCATTGAATGATGAGGAGGAGTAAGAAACAATAAGTGGTAGGATTGGGAGGAAGGAAGCACTACAAAATAACAAAGGATAAAAAAAGGATGCTTCAAAAGAGAACACGACCTAAGAAACGTAGGAACCTAACACCCATTTGGGCCAAAGAAGGTACCTTTAATGATGTCAATGATATAACAAGGGAACATGATAATTGAAACAAGGTATCTAAAGGGGATCCTAGCTATTTATCAGAAGGTTTCCACATGATAGTAAATCTAGAGGAGGACATGGTGATATGTGGAGGGAAGTAGGAAAATCTAGATGTGGTGATGGAGGTCTATGCTAATGGAAAATTTGTGAAAAAGGAAAACCAAGTCCATTAAAAAGATGATTAGGTGTTAAGAGAGGAGTAGTTGTGGGAGGATGAAGACCAAGGGGTTGAAGGAGGATCTATGGGTGCACTCTAGGGACCCATGTTGTTGAATCAATTTCCAACTCATATCCACTAGTTTTGATGGTTAACATCATATGTTCGAATGTCAGGGAAATCTAGAATGAGCTAACCTAAGATATAGTAAAAGATCTTGTTTCAAGATACAAGCCTAAGGTGTTTTCTATCTTTGAGCCGTATACATTTTTACTTAAGACAAGAGAACCATAAGAAGTCTTGGCTTGACCTCATATCATAGTGTGGAGGCCAAGGTATTTTATGAGGGGATTCAAATAATGTGGAAAATTGAGGAATGCCATGTGGAAGTTTTGAAGAGGCTCATAAAACATATGTTGTATCGTGTGGAGGGAAAGATTATGACAATAGTGTATGCCATCCCAAAGCCAATTCTATGGAGGTTATTATATAGCCATATTTGAAGGTTGGGGAATTCAATTAATGAGTATGGCTTGTTGTGGGTAACTTCAGTGTGATTATAAACGTAGCATATAAAGCCGAAGGTGGATGGTTATATCACTCAGAGGTAGCAACTTGTTAGGAAGTCTTTATGAAATTTGGGCTGACTAATTTGGGATGACTTGGGCACTCACTTCGCCTACAAACAAGGAATCCTACTTGAGAGCCTTGATCGGTTCCTCCTCAATGAACCTTGGATTCATTTAAATGCCATTCAAACATCATAAATTATCATGGATCTCCTTTGATCAAAATATTGTGATAGTATGGGATACTTCTATAAAAAAGAAACAACATATCTACAGAAGTATAGAGGCATAAAACATATATAATGAGTATAAGGAGATGGTGAGACAACATTGAGGAGGTAGCCTAAACTTTTCTAAACTGATGGTACTATTGATAACATCATCTCTTACTGGGGTGGTAGGATGAAAATAAGGACCACAATACGAAGTCAGTGCTACTTTGAAGAATTGAAATATGGAAGTTGCCTTAGTGAGGAACTATAGTTTGGAGAAGGACATGGACTGTGACAAACTTCAATCTATATAATTGGATATTGGAAAGTCATATAAGTTGGTTACACAATGGAGATTGCAACACATGATATTTTCATTTAAGTATGAAGAGTAGGCATTGTAGAAACATCTTTACAACCCTAAAGGATGGTGTAACAACTGGTCCCACCACCCAAGGCTCTACTAAAGTTTACGGAATAAATAGTTACCCCACAGACCAACACATGCCTCAACTGCTCACTTTGTCCTCAATCATGCATGACCCATAATCAAGTTCTCGTTAGGTCACCCTTCATATTAATAATCTAGGCGGGGCATGCTCAACCACAAAGTTCTTAATGGTGGGATCCATGAAAAGGAGGTACTCTAATCATTCCTTTTAAGTTCCTATTATACAAGGGCTCAAATACTAGTATGTTGCAATCTTCCCTGCACTTTTGACATCCTCATCAAGGCTCAACTATATGGCCTCATAATGCTTCCCCGTTCCAATGTAGACCCAAAATAGTCCATGTACACTCAAATCTCGATCATGGATACTAGCACAATGGTGGCTCCATCAATACCATTTGTAGTGGTCGTGCCCACTGTCCAAGGCTTTAATAGAGTTTCAGGAATGATCAATGGCCCCACAGAGCACCACATGCTCAGATGTGCACTTTGTCCTCACTCACGCACAACCTGAGATCAACTTCCCAATGGGTCACACATCCTAGCACTACTCTGGACTTTGCACACTTAACTAAAAATTTCTTAGCAATTGGATCCCTGAAAAGGAGGTGCACCTTGGTGATATGGGTATTCCAATCATTTCTTATAAGATCATATTATCGAAGGCTTCATATCTTGGGTTGTTATAGATGGTAGCAATGAATGGGTCTTTGACCCATTGCATATGAAGGAAATGACACACAATAATTTCAGAGAACTATTCACTACTAGTTATTATCTCACTCAGGAATCAATGGATGTAATACCTAGTAGATTTGGAACATTGACCAAAAGGTAATGGATCCAAATTGCTGATACACCTTCAAAGAAGGAGATTTTCAGAACGTTGAATAATACAAGGAAGATACAAAGAAAGTGGCCAAAATAACATCAACACTGGATTCATCCTAGACCAGTGGAGAATCCAAAATACAAGGAGTGCATTTGAGGGGTTTCCCTTGGAGCGTGGTTTATGCAATTTGGTGATTACACTCATTCTAAAGGAGAGGAACCCAATCAAGTGTATCCACCTCAAACAAATCTCATTGAAAACAATGACATATAACTCACCTCCAAGATTGTGGTTGAGAAAGAGTAGATAAGTATATGAATGTCTAGGTCTCCCATGCATAGAGTACTTTTATGCCAGGGAGAAGGATCATAGACAATACCATTATCATATAAGAGATTACCAACAGTATGGGGAGGAATACAACTGGTCTTTCATGGTCATTAAACTTGATCTCTCAAAGTCTTATGATCGTATGGCCTAGACTTTTGTGATGGATACATTGGATAAGGATGGATAACATACCAACATCACCAACTATATCCAAAATACTCTACAAGGGGGAGAAATAAACATTCTATGGAGTGAAGAAAAACTTTTAGGGTTCAATGCTTTAAGGAGTCTAAGGAAAGGAGATCCCCTCTCTCAATATGTATTTCTCATTTGCATTGAGCATTTGAGCCAACAAATTGAGGATATGATCCATAGGAGGAAATGGATTCCCTTCAAATTAACTCGAATTAACCCAAAAATCTTACATGTAGCCTTCTATTATGATATAACTCTCTTTGCGAAGGCTGATGTGAAGATAATGAAACACATTATGGAATATTTTGAGACCTTTGAGGCAAATTTAGGCCAACAAATATTAAAGGAAAATACCTCCGTCTTCTTCTCCAAGGGTGTATATAGGACATCAAAGAGACATATTAGTTCTTTGTCTGGCATTGGTATTATGGAGAACATTGGCCTCTCCAGGATCAATATGGCTACCTATGTATTAGTAATTTAGATAATGGAGAGAAAGACCTCAGATTGAGAACTCAAACTCTCTTTTCGGCCAGTAATGTGTGTATCACGAGATCAATTCTACCCTGACTCCAGCTTAGATTCTGATTACTCTATGTATTAGGATTGATTGGGTGACGTGGAGGTTCATCTGGAGAGGTTCTCAATAAAAAAAGATGCCATCTCTGGTTCCTTAGGATTTGGTCATGGTAGGTAGAAAGTAGGGAAGGATGTGGGTTACACTGATGGAGGAATGAAACAAGATATTGATTATGCACAATGCCTATGATTTGAAAAGTGCAATGCAAGAATGGTGGTGTGAGGGATTTTTTAAGAAGTATGCCTTGTATAAGAGTAAGCCTAGCCAATAAACCACAACATTCAAGAGAACCTTAGTCAATACCAAGCCAATCCTTGATGTTCACTATCTTAGAGTTGTCAGGAATGTTGCTGACACAAAGGTGTTGACCGATCACTAGGTATCGTAATATAAGGATATAATTGTCAAGACCACACAATGATAAAGGAGTGGTTACTAGACCTCCAACTAGAAAGCCTCTTCATCCGGGAAGGAAAATGGGACACCCAATTCTTGAGTGAGTATGTGTTGATAGACATAGTTGAGAGGATCAATCAACAAGCAAAACCTATGGATAATGGAAGCAAAGATATATGGTCCTAGGACCAAACAATGTATGGTGAATTTTGAATTTCCACTACATACAAGTTGCTAAGGTAAGATAAGAGATGGAAGAAGAGAGGTCCTTGGTAGATGGTAATGACTAATGTGTTGTTGAATAAGCTCAAATTGTTTTTCTAGTTTTCTGCTCATGAATCCATCATGGCTAATGCTAGAGGGAAACAATGTCATGTCACTAAGGATGGCACATATAGTAGGTGTGCGGATGAGGAGGAAACTACAATCAATGTATCAAAAGACTACTACATGATTATGGGGGGTGGACAAGGCCAGGGATGGACCTCAAGGTGACAAACATCTTTCAACTCCCATTAGCTTCCTCGTTAGAAGAAATATTAAAACAAGGGAACAAACATATAAAGAGCCTACTGGCCCATATGGATTAGCAAAAACACAGCCGTGTTTGAAAAAAAATCTTGGTCCATGGATCAACATTGCATCAAGATTCATATCAATGTGCAACAGTTGTTGAGGGGTTGCAAAGGTGAGAAGAGATAACTACTAGTCATGAGAAGGCTTACAGTCTGTGCTGGAAACCTCCATAGGTGGGATGGGTGATGGTCAATGTGGACATTGTAGTTCACATAATCAATGGTTCTAAAGCTGCAGTTGGTAAAGATAGAAATGTTTATTGGTTAGGTGGTTCGGGAAGAAAGTTGAAGGTGTGTTCAATGATCAAAGATGAATTGAAGATGATCCAACTAGTTCTAGTGAAATCTCAAAGCAAGGGTGGAAGGGAGTCGAGGTTGATAATGGTTGTAGCAAGGTAGTAAAGGTTATTTAGGAAGATGGTGAATTTTTGTAGCATTGACATGTCGGAGAGAATGCATTCATCTAGTAAAGTAGAGCATTGGGAAGTGAGGGTTAGGATGATTAGTCAGAATCAAAACTTGGTTGTAGATAGCTTTGCTAAGCTACACTAATGAAGAAAACATTTGGATTGGGTGTATATTCCCCCTCCATCTGGGCTTGCACTGTGTGCAAGGCTAGTCACTAGTAGTGGTAATAATGTGTTGTCATTTAGTAGATTGGTAACAAATGTTAATTGTGTTTATGTTGGCTCATACAAGGATAATGGGATGAATACATAATCTCATGACTTTTCAAAAGAATGAAATAGATTAAAGTAGCCTATTATCAAAGATTTAGTATATTGCTATTTACTAATCATCAGTCACCACCAAGAGAAAAAGTGAAGCATGTTTTTACGAAGGTATCAAATAATGTTAATAAAGTAACAAAGTAAGAAAATTTCAACCCTACTAAAACCCTAAGGTACATACTACATAAATAGAGAATGCACACTCATGATGCATGTTGATACATTAGTAACTTCAGATTGAACCTAAGGAAGGTGGTTAAACTTAGGCGGGATTGTGAATAGTGTGTCTTATCTAATTAATAAGACTAATGTATCATGCTTTTTTTGGGTATCTAGGGTGGTTTGAAGAGTACAAAGACTGATTTATTAACTAGAAACTAGAACAATTAATGGAAAAATAGAATGGAACCTAAATTAAAAGCAATTAGGATAAACCCAAGTAAAGTAAGTTATGTCAATCTTAGGTCACCTAACTACTATCATCCATGTCCACTCACAAGGTAATCATTACCATGATAAGGGAATTAAAATCATCCTACAATGTAAGGTAGTATTTCCTAGTGAAACTACATCGTGCACATAACTTATGTAGGACCACATATAGCAATTTGAGCATTAGATATCTCAATTCATATATTATAGAAGATCATTAACTATAAAATGACACAAAAAGTATTCACAATGAATATGGGGCAAATAACTTGGGTACTTCATGCATGACTATACATACAATAATGGAAAAAGATAGAAGTAGGTACAACCAAGTTAATTGAAAATGAAATCCCACCTATTCATCTCACGTGATTGTTTACAATGTAGTACCTAGACAAGAGAGAAATTAGGGACCTATGTCAGTAAATATCTAGTTATGTTTATCATATAATTCAAGAAAAAACATATACAAAAGAAGGTATCATGTAAAGACAAATGAGAAGAAATAGATTAATGACAGTGAGGAGGGATTCTCTTCCCTAGATCCTTTTTTCATTGAATGAGAAAGTTGATTTCTTACTGCTCTGAGCGATTTCCATGACTTATAAGGGTAATAGAAATGGGTGGAAGTGGGTTTGTATGGATGTAGATGGGTAGAAAGTGAAGTGGTCAAATAGTTCACTAAGTGTTGACTCACTCATTACAAGTGAGCAAACCTACTCAAACTTGGTTTGTTGGAAGTGGTTATAGTGGAAAATAATTTTAGGATGACTTATGGAAGGTAGTGGAAGGATGGAGTGTTGGTAGGATGTTGTAGTGATGGATGAAGTTGGGAGATATAATTTGCTAAAATGGGTGAATAGACATGCATAAAAGAAAAGAAATTGCCCACCAATATCATGATGTCTTCTTCTATGAGTGATTAAATGGTATGAAATAAAAAGGAAATGGTAGAAATGGATGTAGAAACAAAATTTTGGAAATTCTATACACAAAAGATCACCTTTTGTGTTAGTAGTAGAGAAGAGGTTACTTAAAATACCTTTCACATTAGATAGACTATGGAAATTTTCATAAATTAATTGCCAACTAATGTTGACATGGGGTTACTTAAGTGAATCAAAATTTATAATTTACTTTCTTACCCTTCACTGTATGTACTAGTAATATCCCACACACATATATTATCTTCTTTCTCTTGCTTTACTTGAAGCTCCAATGACAAAGGTGAAGGATACTTAAAAGGAATAATTAGACTACCTATATCACTACAGTGCACTTCCTTTTCAGGAGCCCATCACTAAAGAACTCTCTCGTTAAGTATGCTCAACCCATAGGATTACTAGGATGGGTGACTAGTTGGAAATTTGATCCAGGTTTTTGTATGACTGAGGACAAAGCACACAGCTAAGGCCACTGGTGGTATGTGGAGGCACTTGTTATTCCTAAAACTCTACTAGAGCCTTGGGCAGTGGGTCTAGGAATTACAAATGGTATCAAAGCTTATTTTCCTCCAGTAATTCGGGCCCAAATGGGCTTGTGGCATACCTGTCTTTGAGCCAAGGAGTACAAGCACGTTATAAAGGGTTATCTATGATAATGGATCCACCTTTATGTCGATAGGATAGATCGGGAGATGGGTGTACATGGGTCATTTGAGTCTGCACTGAAATGGGGAAATAGAATATTAGGACACATAGTTGAGCATTAAAGAGGACATCATGAGACTAAGTTGGGGAGACTATAACATCCTACGATGTGAGGCCTCAAATAAAATAATCTAAAATGGAATTGTTGGACTACCCATATCACCAAGGTGTGCCTCCTTTTCAGGGAGGCCATAACTAAAGAACTTTGTGTTTAAGCATAGTCATCTAAGAGTAGTATTGGGATGAGTGACCAATCAAAAATCAGATCTTGATTTGTTCAGAGTGAGGGAAAAGCACGCAGTTAAGACCAATGGTGATCTATGGGGCCAATCATCATTCTTGAAACTCTACTAAGGACTTGGAAAATGGGCCCAAGTGTCACACCATCCACCCATAGCCTTTGTAGACAATTTTTAGCATAATCCCTACAATATCCATGACAATATCCATTGTCATGTCTAGAAGCCTACAAAGGTAGCCTTGAAAGTAGACACCACCACATCTAGCAACTAACAACCCAAAAACTTTGTCCAGTAGACATAGGAAAGATGCACCACCTTTTTTAGGGAGCCCATTGCTAAAGATCTTTGTGATTAAGCATAGTTAGCCCAAACTAGTACTAGTATGAGTGATCAATTAGAAAGGTAATTTTGACTTGTGCGTGAGCGAGGACAAAACATACAGTTAAGGCCAATGGTGGTCTTTGGGGCCAATCATCATTTTTAGAACTCTACTAGAGCCTTGGAAAATGGGCCTAGGCATCACACCATCCATCCATAGCCTTTCGAGACACTGTTGATCCTAGCCCATACAACATCCATGACAGTAGCCACCATCATGTCTAGCAGACTACAACAGTTGTCGTGAAAGTAGGCATCTCCATGTCTAGTAGCTAACAACCCAAACACTTTATCTAGTAGATAGAGGCAAGCAACCCTCAATCTACATGATCCTACATCCTCTATGTGCTCCTTTTCTTCCTCTTATGCTTCATCCTACCTTCCTCTTCAACAATAGAGAAAAGAAGAACTAACCCCTTCCAACTTTCATACTCAAAATCCCTCTAAAATGTCTTTTCCACCACCAATAGTGTAAGCCGCCACTCAATAACATATCACCCTCTCTCAAAGATGCCATCACTTTCCAACCCATTCCACAAAACATGATCTATATACCTTCAATGGTGGTTTTTCTTTAAATATGCATATGGAAAATGGGTGTGGTAGATGATGCATTTCATAAGTTTAGTATCACTGCCTATAGTGTTTTCATTAGAGGAGGATTTCTAACAATAATCATGTTCTACCATGAACATCAAACTCTCTAGTTTTACATATGTAGCTTCCATTCCTTAGATGGAAAGAACTTCATGTCCGTTATGTTTTATTTAGTATAAATCTTAATTAATACATATTCATTGTTGATCATCATTTCAAAAATTAAACCTGATTGTTAGAAATTTCTAACTATAAAAGGAAATTATACAATCATGGATAATGTCTAATAAAAAGTCAATAAGTCTTACCTTTATCTCAAATTTTATTCATATCAATGTCTTACTTAGTTGTAGAAGTTTCAAAATACATAGCATATGCCATATTCCAACAAAGAAGACTACATGAGAAAACCCATAGATTGGGTTTCTATGTAATACATTAATTGTATGTGAGAAACCATATGGTGGGGATTTTAGGGTCCCACAACCTAATAAATATGATTTTTATCAATACAATTTACAATGCATAATACATAATCTAATCATATGTAAACATTTGAGTATAATCCAACAAAAACACATCAAAATTCCTAAAACTAAGCAAAAAAGACAAAATATTTATATTCAATATTTGAAACTACAGTAATTATAACTAAGACCATATACATATCACTATTGTATAAATTAGTCTTTGTATGGTATAAACACTTAAAGTACAACTTGGTCAAAAGTCCTTGGCTTTGGCTACCTTTGGGGCTTGAAAATTTTCTATCATGTTCTACTAGTGAACTTGAAAAATGTGATGGCTGATATTGTTTCATCTCACACAATATTATATATGTCATTTCTAGCCACTTATTTGATGGCATAGTTATCATCTTAAGTCATTTTGACTTCATTGAGATACTAGTGTCCATGTCTTAACCGCTACATGTTATCAAATTTGGAAGCCATTCAATCTATTGCACTTCAAGTGTTTGATGATGAGAAAGAGAAAGGTATAAATTCAATTATTTGTTCATAATTTTTTTCTTCTCAATAATATTAAAATAACATTTATTATAATAAAGACCAAAAAATAATTTACTACAAAGAGACCACACACATCTCATTGTTGTATAACTTGATATTCTCATGGAAAAAATCTTTCTTTTTTTTTAAAAAGTCAGGAGGCTATCTTATTCATCCCGCCCTCCTCTTACGAGATGAAAAACAATTGAATTACACTAATAATTATCATGAACTGAATTAAACGTGGCAGTACTACTGCCATTACAATCGTTCAGAAGTAATTGTCCTAACGACTCAGGGGGTCTCACGTAGTGAGTAACATACTGATTTTGTTTTTGGTAGTGTTTAGCCAACTTGTCTGCAACAGTTTTCTTCTCCCGTGCAATATGTGATAAAATCCAGTTGTTCTTCCATAACCTACTAATTCTCATAATTTCTTTGGCAAACCGAGGATAGTTATGTACTTCACCAGTGACTATTGTAACAGCATTCCTACAGTCACTTTCAATCTGTAGATTGGTGATGGATTTTTCATTGGCAATTTTGGCTGCTTCTATTATGGCAAGGATCTCCCCTTCTAAAGCATCTTTGACCCCAATTTTATAGTATTTTCCAAACACCCAATTGCTATTTTCATCTCTAGCAACCACGGCACAAGTGCCCACCTTCTCCTTAACTGCCACATCAACATTCATTTTGATCTGACGTTCATGAGGGCGAGCCCACCTGCTGCTCCTGTCAAGTCTATTGTTCTTCATGTTGGCTTTCCAAGCAATCTTACAATGCTCCACGGTCTTCTTGATATAGGTAGCTTGGTGCTGAAGCGACCTTTCGACACTATCGAACACAAATGAATTTCTATTAGTCCAGATGTAGTGGCACCCGATCATAAAAACCTCCTTGCTCATACTATTTTTCAGATTGGTGTTCACCCATGTAGCCGTTGAGGTCAGAAAATTGGGAGGAAATTTGTTATCCAACACCACATTCCAAATTCCTCTAATGTGAGGACAATCCTGAAGAGCGTGAATGATGCTTTCAGTAGTAGCTTTACAGCATGGGCAGGTATCCTCGTCAGTCATATGCCTCTCCGTTCTACGTAGATTGGTGAGGATGGCATTGTGGCTTAGAAGCCAGGTAAACATCTTAGTTTTAGCTGGCACCTTGCCATTCCATATGGCTTTCCATTCTCCTTGTTGTCTATTCTCCGTATCACTTTTTAAAATTTTATATGCTGTTTTGGTGGAGAATAGTCCAGTATCCGTATGTGACCAGGCTTTGATGTCTTCAGTGTCAGTATTAATAGGAGGTTCATGTTTCCGAATCGCTGTGACAGTGTCCTCATCAAACCAGTCATAAAGAAAATGTGTATCCCAATCTCCATTTTCCAGTGCAAGGCTGCTGACCAGCAGATCATTCAAATCAGATGGAATGGGCTTAGTCACTTTGTCTATAAGTCTATCCCCATTCTTCAACCAATTGTCATGCCAGAAGTTAGTGCTTTTGCCATTCATGATTATAGAAATTGCTGTTCATAACTGTCTTTCCTTCCAGCATAGCTCTACATAAGTGAGATCCAAACAGTGGTTTTGACTCCGTACAAGAATCATATTTATTTCTCATCAATTTGCACCAAAAGGTTTGTCTTCGAGTATCCACTTCCCAAGTATTTTTTAAGAGTAAGCCTTTATTCCAAGTTCTCATCGTTTTCACTCCCAGACCCCCATTTTCTGGTTCACTGGTCACTTTATCCCAAGCTACCAAGGAAATTGGTCTTTTATTATGGCCACCCCCCAGATGAATTGCCTTATAGTAGCATCAATACGATCACATAGGCCAACCGGCAGCTTGGATGTTTGCATAGTATATGTCGGGATTGTAAAAAATCTTTCTTTGATGAACCTATATTAAATCCTATTAGGTAATTTGGACTTTTGGAACTTCAGAATATGTTAATCATGTTATACTGATGAGCTTAGATAATGTGAATGTTTGCATTATTTTTTTCTTGCACCATAACGTATCTGTCACATCTGTTCATGAGCCCTATTTTATCTTAGGACATTTTTACTTCATTGTACTATTGTTACCCATATATTTTCAACAACACTTTATCAAACTACTGGGAGGTGAAATGGAAAGGTGCACATTTAATTTTTAGATTCATATTTACATTATAAACCTTCTTCTAGTTATCTACTGTGTTAGTGCATATTTTTACATTATCCTTGGTTGCTTAGATTATCCACGACATGCAAGCTTGCATTACTATGGTAGTTTTTAAGTTCTCCACAACACAAAGCCTACTACAATTGCATGTCAGCTTATAGGTATGTTGGCTTGAGTCATATTTTAGCACCCCCAGTGCATGCTTTTAGTCTAATTTAAACCAACCATACTCTCAAGCCTAGTGTTGATGTATCCCTTTGTAGATTCCATATTATGATATGAGAGTTCTTGTGTGGATGCATTCAAAAACCAAAATGTTGATGCATGTCTAAATTGATTTTTTCCCTTTTCATTTATATTCACATAGAGTTGTTGTAGTTCAGTCTTGTAGTTGGTTTTTTTTACATCCATGTTCCCAAATTTAGTTTTTTTGCATTCGTTGTATGGAGCACATAATTGTGATATTGTTGTGGTGATTTTAATCACTCCATGGCCTACTAATGTATTATTAATCCTTGTGTGGATTGCATATTATAATAGGATAGTTTTGCATAAATGCATTGATGGACCAAAGTTCCGATGCCTGTCTAATTTCAATTTTCCATGTTCTTATTTATATTCATATAGTGACATTCTATTCAGTATTTTGGTGTACTTTAACTAGCCATGATCAAAGTCCTAGTGTTTATGCATTCCTTGTGTGGGTTACACATTGTAACATTTTTTAGTATGTATTATTTGATCTATACTCTCAGTCCTCATGTTGATGAATTCATTACTTGGGTTACATATTATGATATGTTTTAGTCTATTTTATTCACTCTATTGTCTCAATCCTACTTTTGATGTATTCATGTAATACATACTAGGATATCTCAACTATTGTGTACATGTATACATGAACAAATGCTTTTTTTGTAACAATAGAAGCATTCATTAATGTCATGCCATATGACATCTACATGATAAGAAAAGACCAAAGGAACATACCAAACTCATTTTTTAGGCCAACACAAGACACAAGCTCAGATTGGGAGGCAAGTGGCAAATTTTAGCAAAGATCCCTCTAAAACATGGCTGATCGAGGCAGCTAACAACGACATACACCTTAAATCTAGAAGAGCTAATGAAGTAGTTGAGTAAGTAAGATGAGGGAGACGTTCAGAAGGTCGATGCACATCACATACATGACCAGCCCACACAGAAAGGAAATCAAACCGAAGAACAGCTATGGGAAGCCTAGTCAAACTAGGAGTCACAGTACTCTCGCTAGGAGAGTGGAAAAATCTTCTATGGAAGGGGGGATAACTGCTTGAAGTAGGGAGGCCACAAGGGCAAAAAATGAACCAGAAACACCTAAAAAAGAAACCAACAGAAGCAAAAAAACAAAAGAAAAAGGAAGGCCGAAGAGAAGCTGGTTGCACAAGGCTCTAGAAATGAAGAAGGGGCTAGCCGATCAAATAGAGCACAAGCACCTCACAACACCTTCCTCTAAAAGTGTATAGAGGAGCCAGAGGATGGAAAGGGGTAAGCAACACCAACACCACCAGATCTGCCCCGATCCCCTGAGAAACCGTCGTCACTACTTTGTGAACAACACCTCGGGTAGTGGACGAAGCCAAATTCCCAAAGGAAGCTAAATCATAATAAAACCCACTCCAACCTGAGAACCTCATGTCTCCAAGCCACTGATCGGCTAAGAGAGACCCACTCGAGGAAAAGGGTAGGCCGACAAAACCCAGGGGAGAGGGTTGTGATACCGCCCCACCCCCAGGTCCAGCTGATGCGGCGGAACCCTCCGAGTCACCCTCCTGATCGCCCATAACGGTTCCACTAGGGCTACTCAATAACAAATGTGTTATTTCCTATCAACTTTCCATTTTTTCATTTTCTCATCTATATTCACATAAAATAAATACAACACAATCTTGTGGTATGTTTTATTTACTCCATGCTCTTAGGCCTATAAGAAAATGCATCCTGGTTTGTAGAGCTCCTATCCTGTAGTTGAATATTATGTTATATGTTGGTTCAACTATCTATGTTTTAATCTTTCCATGTTTTACTGATATAGAGTTGATGCCCATTCAATATTTGCTATTTACATACTAGTTTAGTTCTATAATTTTAAAATTTTGACTGGATGTGGTGATTGATATGCTCAACAAATTTTTTTGTTCATTGACCAACTAAATTGGATGATTAAATGGGTGGGATACATATACACGATGCCCTATACATAGAGCTGGCAAAAATTGACCCGACCTGAGAAACTCGACCCGTGCTATCCGCAACCCGACCTGATTAAATCCGATGACAATATAAACCTGAACTCAACCCGACCCGACCCGGTGTTTACCCGAAAC
Source organism: Alisma plantago-aquatica (assembly GCA_963693085.1). Classification (NCBI taxonomy): domain Eukaryota; kingdom Viridiplantae; phylum Streptophyta; class Magnoliopsida; order Alismatales; family Alismataceae; genus Alisma; species Alisma plantago-aquatica. The sequence continues at coordinate 1,721,945,889 of OY856409.1, read as the reverse complement.
TCAATATGACCTGGAATTGTCAAATCCCAACCTGACCTGACACCTGACCCGATGATATAGCGTGACCCGAATCAAGCTGAGAAAATCACAACCGACTTGACCCGACTCGATATCAACCTGACCTGACATTGACCCGACCCAGAGTCAACCCACCTAACATCAACACAACCCAATGTCAACCCGACCCAACACCAACCTGACCCTATATCAACCCAACTTGACTTCAAACCGACCATACACTGACCAACGCAATGTCAACCTGACCTAAAATCAATCCAACAGAACACCGACCCGACCCAATATCAACCTGACTGAGTACAAGCGAGTAGCAACTAGCGAGAAGCTGAGAAGTCAAGTTTTAGTTTTACAATAGATTTTTGTATGGCTTTATCAGTATATTATTTATAAGAAATAATTTGCGTGATAATTTGATTATAAGGAAAAGGAAGGTGGAATATATGAGTTAATGGATAGTAAAAGAAAAAAAAAACAAGTAAAAAATATTTTCTTTATTTTTTTAATGAATACAACATATTAGTCATTACTCATTATCACAACTCACAACATGAGCTGAATGAGGTCTAACTCAAAACAACTTGATTATATAAATATACAACCCAACCAATCCCAACTTGGTAACTACCCAATTCAAAATGACTAGATTCAAACTCAAGTTAGCCCCAGGAAATGGTGTAAATTAAGACGACCTGTAGTGACTTGATGTGAACCCAAACCAACCCAATAATTGAATCTGAACAAACTTGTACCAAAATTGACCCGATCCGAACATAAGTTGACCCAAAAAAGCAAAATGAAATGTAGGAACCAAACATATACTAACCCAATAAAACATGAAAGGATAAAATAACCTCAATTACCTGCAACCCATAATGACTATGGCCAAACCTGAACTGACCCGTTTAATTGCCAACTCTCTAACCTAAACAGACTAAGACCCAATTCAAAACAACTAGACCCGAACAAAAAAACAACCCAAGAAGACCCGATCTGATTACTACCCAACCTGAAAATGACTCGACCCAAAACCAAAGTAGACTAAGGAAATAGTTCAAATTGACCCGAACTGATATTAAGACGATTCAAAATGATTTGACTTGAACCCGACCCGATCCGACCTAATAAAGTAACCTGAAAAAGTCTATGCCTAAATTGACCCGACCCGAACCCGAGTTGACCAAAAATTACAAAATGACCCGAAGGGACCCAACCTGATACAAACCCGACCGACCCGAAAGAATAAAATAACTCGAATTATCTCTGACCTGTAATGACCCGACCTGAAATGACCCGACCCGACCCCGACCCGACCCACCCGATTGCCAACTCTACCTACACATGCTCTATCTGAAAATCCCATGTCTTGACATGATTATTTGTACATTTCAGACTGTTAACATCACATTGACTTGATTAATTGTTTGATAAGTATATCATTATGGAACTTACTAATGGTGAGCTTGATGCCCACATGTGAAAGGGGGATATTGGGTATGATGGGAGTAGTGCAGATGTCAAAATGACTACTAATAACTCGAAGGAGGATGACATCCAACATGTGATTTGACATGTTGTGCAGAAATGTTTGACATATCAAAATGTTTGAAATTATTTGAATATTTTTACAAGTTTACTAAATATTGTTTGTTATTGTTTGAGGAATTATTTGTAGAATTTAAGGAGTGTGTAGTTAGGAATAGTCATATAAACCTTTGAACCATCAACCGAACCGCAACCGAGCCTATCCACATCGATTAAATGGATATTTCCCATCCAAATAAACGTGTATATCCGAAGATACATAACCATCAGAATGGGATGGGAGACATAATTATTCGAACAACCAGTTTTGTGCCGTGTGCCACGTTACGCACATGACAATTTGAGACGTGATCTTAGTTATAACAAACAGGTCTACGGCTTATGCGCCCAGTAAATTCCGATCATATTCTTTTCCATGGTCCCCATAAGGTAAGTTGTTAGATATTCTGGACACAGTCTGACAAGACTTGATCCCATAACAAACATGTTTTTTTTGTCATTTGTTCATCCTACTGGATCCTTCCGCCGAAATACAAAAGCGGTGGAAACCTTTCTTGTCGACTTTCGAGTTTAGGACGAATGTTGTCCATAATAAATATTGTGGAGGAAGAAAGAGGTCCAACCGACTGTGTCGGGGCATTGACTCTCATGATGCACACATGACACATTTTAGTGTGGAAGGTACTGTATCAACAACAACTGGACATCTCTCATTCCCCGCCGGCCTGAGGATCGGAGAAAGCAAATGAGTAGCTTTTGTCTAGTTAACATCGGCGCAGCGACGAGACTGAAAGAAACAAGGCCCAGGACGATGAGCAGGAGGTATGCTTCCAGTGCGCCAGCTTGTGTATACTTCCGGTGCGCCTGCTCTCTCACCATGTTGGGTTCTGGCGGCATTCTGGGTGCTGACGTATCCAGTGGCGGAGCCAGCCTTAGATGAAGGGGGGGGCACTTGAAAATTAATGTTACGTATTTATATGAGATTGGCATTATTTTTATTTTAAATCAGATATAAATAGGATTTAAATAATCACCATGAGAAAAATGGAGTGTGGGCATGTCTCAAAGACATAACATTGACCTATTCACTTGGATCTAGTAAGAAAAATAGTTGAGTCTTAGATAAATAAAAGACGAGGTTGGAGACATATCTCATCACTTTGTGGAGTATTTATTTTCGATCTTATTCAGACAACCTTCTACATATATATTTTATTGTGTATTACTATGTATATTACAACATTCTACATACATTTAGGATTTTTTTATATTTAAGATGAGTTTGAAATGATGGCCATTTGCATTGAAAATATTTAATTTCTTTGTATAAGGCCAACTATTCCTTTATATTAATTCTCCATATTGGAAAAACCACATAAATTTAATGTTCAATATTAATTGTGTGGATTATTATTTAGTTTTCAAGATCACACAAATAATTTCCTACATGATGAGTTTGACAAGCAAGTAATTAAAAAATAACATAAAGTTAAGAAATGAATATATAAGTAGTAACATGTAGAAATTACTATTATTATATATAAATCAAAAAATCCAATGCTATAATAGTTTAAAGTTAAATAAAGATATGTATGATGGTATTAAACTTATTCATAAATTTACCTAATAAAGTAATAGATCTTATGATAATTCATTGTTCACTAAGTTCTAAATACAATTATTTCTATGTTGCATTGGAAACTAAGAAAATATCAAAATTTATTATCCTTGATATTAAGATGAAATAATCTTTATAATTTAGAGAAATAATATTTGCATAACTTGTGATTAGAAGAATAATTGTAAGTGTCTTTTCATGATGACACATGATATTGCATTACTTTAATAAATATGTATTGATGTATAACAATCCAAAACAATACACATATTTTGTTAAAAAATATTAACAAATTTATCGTGACACCATGTGCTACTAAAAAACTATCATATTTCATTTGACTTTATCTTTAATAGCACACCTATAATAGAAAATAATAAGCATACACCATTTGTACAAGTAAAAGATACACACTTAGAACTGTTTACTTGCTATATTTGTTATACATTTAATTATAACAATATTCGATATCTCATGGATTATACCATTAATTATTAATATCAATTTTCTTTTTCTCCATTATCAATGTACATAGACATCAATTTTCTTTCACCTCTTCTGTGTTTGTTACACACTTAATTATTTATATATTATATAAAGTATTTGGTATTATATAAAGTATATAATTGACAAAAGATTTCTATTTTCGTTTCCTCATTATCCATACAACTACATACTTGCTATGTTTGTTATATATTTAATTATTTATATATGATATAGAAATATTTGACATTTAATAAAGAATACTATTAATTATAGATATCTATTTTTTATATAATCATTATACAAATAAATGTAAAATAATAGTTAATAAGTTGACATTTGTGTTTTGATACACTTGTTAATATGTTTCATAAAGAACAATTCGTTAAGTATGGAAAATTGAGATATATTTATAAAATAAAGAAACACATCCTATTTGATGTATTTTAATTTATGATTCTTTACCTAAAATCGTATTAGTAATGACATTATTTATGGCAGAGAGTTTATATACTACGAAATTAGGTTAATTAATGTGTGAATGAAATAAAATATATAAATTAATATTAACTTTGATACCATGTAAATATACATAATATATACATATGCTCAAAAAATTTCAAAATTGGAGGGGGGGCACTTGCCCCAGCTTGCCCCCCCCTCCCGCCGCCACTGGACGTACCGGCGTTGTGCCGTCTGAGATTACGTTTTGTGCTTGGCATTGTACACTTGCTAACGCCTCAGCATCATCACAAAAAATCCGTCATGCGGCATTCACCAAAGATGTAGACGGTAGCTAGGCTCGATGTGTCATTGCCAACATGCAGCTAGAAGGTGCTCATAATGCCAATCTAGCTAGCTAATCTTGTGCAAATGCAGGAGAATCACAGCTTTTATGGAGAATGTCGGGTGTTCTAGGAAAAGTAGCGGCAGCATGATTGGACTGAAGTAGCATGGTCGCGAGAATGTCGCTTGCACTTACACTGTTAGCAATATTAGTCTAGCCAATATTAGGTAATACAAATGAAGTCCAGCGTAGACGCAGCTAGTGCATACTGTTTAAGGAGGAAAAAGTAATTTTTGTCTTTTGTACAATGAAAATGTGTTAGTCTCATATTACCATTTTTGTGCTCTTTATATGTAGGAGTACATGCACATTAGTGTGTAACCCCAACACACAATCACGTGCGCACGTTATATCGAGCCAGACTTAGGCACGTGGATTGTGAAAATTGTCTTCGCACACTTATGATGTTGACCTGCACGCACAACATTGAGCCGGGCTCGAGCACAAACATGTAGCTTGAGGAAATTGTCTTCTATCTTCTTTTTGTATACTCTCTAGGGGAGGGTACGTGCCCACGCCACGTTGGGCCAGGTATGCTCACCCGTATGATAGGTATAGTGACTCCAACACACATACACACGTGTGCACGCCACACTAGTCCAGGCTCAAGCACGTGTATGTGGATCATTGAAATTGTGTTCTCACCTTATGATGGGTATGATGACCACAACACACATGCACATACACACGCCACATTGAGACGACCTCGAGTACGAACACCTGGATTGAGGAAATTGACTTTCATCTTCTTTTTGCATACCCAGTATGGGAGGGTATGATCACCCCATGGTGACCACATCTCAAATGCACACGTGTGTCTCAAGCTAGGCCAGGTATGGTCACCCTTGAGGTGGATATGGTGACTACAACACTCACACACATGCGTCCACGGTGTTGGGCCAAGATCAGGCACATGTATGTTGATCATGGTAATTATCTTCCATCTTTTTATACATATATATAACTACTTAATAAATTATTTAATTATTTTTCTAAATTGGAAGAGATCTTCATTCTTTTTATGTGTAAGAGAGTGGTCGTGTGATTGGCATCAAGTCAAGAATTTGATTGTTCATGGAAGTGCTATAAATAAGGACCCAGGCTTAGGGTTAATCACAATCTTAGATCGAGAATGTTTGCCGTCTTGTTTGCAGCTCTACTACCTATTTCCTTCTGTAGTCGATTCCTGTGAAGATTTTTCTCATGGAGTTCATCTCCTGAGCGTGAGAGACATCTTCTTTGTCCCTCTCTTCCTTTGACATGATATGTTGGATGGTGAAACCTGACGACAACTGAGCTATATCAGTAGTGTCGCTAGTTTTCATCAATGCACGAGTGAGACAATGCCTTTTACAAATTTGTGACTAGATTAATTCTGGAAAGACCACACTTTTTAGAGCACACCGGAGTGATGATTTTTTTATTTAACATATCTCTTATTCAAGAAAGTGATCTCATTCGAGTCTTTTAATTCAGTTTATTTATTTCTCCTGCTCTGTTTGTTCATTTATTTGTTATCTGATTCATAAACTTGGCCAGTAAACCTGTTAATTAAATGACTATTGCCTACTATTTCTTATAAGATGTTCTACAATCCAACAATCTTAAAAAATTATATTGTGACATTAGTTAACATGGCTGACCATGCTATTTACCGTTCCAAGAATGACACTTCTGGTATACTTAAAAGAAATTGATGGCACCAACTTCACACACTACAAAAAATGGTCTATAGCTACAAAAATATGAAGAAAAAATCCTACATTTGTAGGTAAAGGTTTTATCTACATTTTTCTTTATATATAAAAATTATAATATATACCCGTGTCGGGAATTCCTTTTGCTAAATTTTTCAAAAATTGCTAAATTTTTCAAAAATCTAGTTAAATCACCAATAGCTACAAATACATATTTAGTTCAAAATGTAGATAGATATTGTCTTCACATATTTAAATGTCAGTGTAACTGTAGGTAAATGTACCACTACAATCATATATTTAGTTAATTTATAACAAAAATATAAATTTACTACAATTGCATGTGTAGTTAATGTGAAAGGAAAATAAACTTTTACGACACATTCATACATAGTTGGATTATGTATATATTGTGTAACTTATCAGTGCACGAGCCTTTATAATAACAAATTTGATAACAATTAGACTAAGTTATAATCATGATGCTAACAACCATTCTTTCATTTATATGAAAACAACATTGTATATGGGGAGGATGTTTACCTTGTCCTTATTCCATAGTGGACATGAACTTAAAAATATACACATAGATATTTAAGAAGAGGTTTTGAATATTGTTGTTACACTAGAAAATCTTCTGCCTCTATCGACAAAACAAGGGTATATAAATCTTTCCCCCACTTCCAACACAAAATTGAATTACCTGCAATATTCTCATTAGCTTGGAAACATGACTTCCTTCCCATTCCTGGTTTCAATGTCATTCACATAGGGTTTAATGCTAGAAACAAACTTACTACATCATAATTCACAATTCCTCATTCTTGGCACCTCCTAATCTAGAGATGTCATGGATATAGGTGCTGAAGTTTACCATCATGTTAAGAGTGTTATCAAAATGAAGTATGGCCCTCGAAGGATGCTAAAAATGTTGGTGATGAATGTGACTTTGCTCCAAACTGTTCAAGAAAACAATGGCTTGACATATAGAAGACATTTTCATTGTCGATCTTTCTATTGGCTTGTCCACGAGTTATATCAAAACTAGTGCATGCCAATTTGAATGACTACCCTAATAAAACCTGTTGTTGAGGATTGAGGAAGAGATGGGAGCTGAAGCAATGTATGCAGGGGACAAGTTTAGAGCACCAATGGAGTCGTACTAAACAACTACAAAACCTATTTTCCTTTTGGTTTGTTAGTCAATAGCGCTTTAGCTTGTTTGTAGTTCTTGCCCCCTGATTCTACTGTCAAAAGAGAAGGGGACATACATTAGTACCATCTTATGAAAATAGGAATTTTAAGTTGTCAATAAACTAGTTATGATTAATGATATACAATGCACACATCATATTGTATTATTGGAGCAATTGGAAATAAACTAGCCATCAGGGAGGATCTAACAAGATCGTACATATTTGTTATGTATAAAATACAAAATATATAGCATAATTTTTATTGGACAGTCCATAATCAACAAGAAGTCATTTTGAGAAGGACCTACATGTTCTACACAAGACGCTTTGGACAAATTTCTACATATCTACTTCTAGCATATAATGTGATGTTTTTCAAGAACATTAAAGGCTTAACTATATCATTTTTATGCGATCCAATCCGCATATACAAAAATAACATGACAACAAAAGAGAGAGAGAACAAATGGATCTAAACCTAGCTTCATGTATGATATGGGCCAATGTAATAGGAAGATGCCTTATCATCAAACTCCCAAAAGTGCATCGGTTTTGGGGAGAACATGAGTGGCATATTTGCTATTATATGATGGCCAAGGTGGAAACGAAATCACTTTGAGTAGTGGTGACTGACTCTATCTGGTCAAGATTACATAGTGCCAAATATGTAGACACACAAAACCAAATAGGCATCCTCTCTTGTGCATTTTCTCTTCCTCGTTACTTGCTTTTACCCTTCCCACTCTTAGTTACAACACTAGAGGGGATTTCAACATTAGAGGGGGTTTATGGCTTGAGATGGAGGTGGGTGAGGAACTAAAATATGAAAAATGCAATGACATGATTCAGAGATGGAGGTGATTGCAGAGAGATGAACCTAGTACCACTCAGGTGTTCAACAGTTCAAGATAACACAACCAACAACTACAACAATTTTAAATCTATTACTCACCACTAGAAGAATGGGTGCCATGTGTTTCTCTTACAACACTCCTTGTAGTATTAATGGAGTTTGTGGTCGTACTGGTGTATGGGGTCAATGTACAATGAGGTGGACACTAGTAAAGCATAAAATAAGAAGAAGCAAAAGAGAATATCTATAAAGTAGTCATCAACAGTAAGTAGACAACCGTGGCTTTTTCCGATTTCTACTTTAGCATGTTTGCAAAGACATAATATCCAACCCAAAAAAACATACCCATGATTACAATCAACAAAAAGCAAAACAAAATATAAGGGTGTGTGAAATTTTGATGTTGTGTTATATCTTTTAATTGCTTACATTAGTAGCAGAATTTGTGAAGATATCATGTGTCACTTATTACATGTAATTTATGGAGATTTATGAAATCAAAGATAGTTTCTTGAGGGATTAAATATGCTTTAGTTATTTCACAAGGAAAACCTAGGGAATAATGCATTTTGTATATGTTGAGTAACAATGCATCCCTAACATGTCATTTCCAAGTATCAATGTTTTGTCAAGATATGGAGCTAGCGTGTATCCTATGTGAGTGGTGTGTAAGTGACTAAGTGAGGAATTCCTAGACTATTATGCAATTTATTTTGAGTGCTTGAGTATTTGTCTTAGTCTTTTGGTATAATTTCATGATTTATCTTTACATAAGAGATCCCATTGTCCTTTATATCAAAGAATATTAAGGTTACAAAGGTTATTCACCCTATTTGAGAAAATGTTGGATAATTCGTCAGGGCCGATGATGATACTTGGTTCAAGGATGGTGGAACTTGGAAGTAATTACATAGACATAGATGATAAACTTGATGATCTACATTTTTACAAATAAAACCTTCAAAAAATAAGGCTAATCTTGTAAATTGGAAATGCCAAATTGAAGAAGAAATATAAAAGTCTGCAAGATTAGGATTACTGGATAACCAAAATTACATTATGGAAATTATCTGATCAAACGTTTTGGAGCTTGATGACCTAGGATCAATCCACCTATAAGATACCTTGAAACTTAACAATTACATAGTAGAGATATTAGTATCAATTGTTTTACCACTAAATCAACAATAAGAATCATGAGTATCATAAAAAAAAACTTATTATATCCACTAAAAGCTTATTTTAAGAACTGAATATATTTCATGGTGGTAGACTCATTTGTAAAGATACTTTGGAGTTGGAGGATCAAGCTAATGCCTTAAAGGATCTTGTGGAAGGTCAAACTACAACACTTACTGGAAACAATGTTGTTGCACTGATATCAAGCCAAAGAAGGAGCCTAATAATTATTCTATTTTAGTGAAGAAGGATGGTGAAAATGTGGTAATAACACAAAAAATTCCAAAAACATTGAATTCAAACAAACATTTCAAACCTGAAGGCATTTCAGTTCTGGCCTTGGATAGAAGAAATATCAAAACATTATAAGTAGGAGATAATATCAGATTTCAAAATGCAAGAACACTATAAATCTCAAAAACCAGAAATCATGCCGATTATTAAAAAAAGTTAAGAAAACATGCATTCAACTATTGATAGAAAATGTATAGATAATTAACATAAATTCATTGCAAGTAAGAGTTTGAACATAACTTGCCTTGGAGAAATTAAATTGGAAGAGCTTGAACATACCTTGGCTTAGAGAAAATGGTTAATATTATTGGACACTAAAAGATAGACTTCAGCTGACTTTTTTTTTAGTGGACAAGTCATGGATAAGGTATTCCCCTCCCTTTTTATATGTACATATTGTAGTTGACCATGATAAGGAGGGATACAAAAAGATGGCAAAATCCCATGCACAAACTAGATCTTAAAGTTTTGGTCTCTTGCATGTTGAAACTTATTAATAATCACCAATGAACATGTAAGGTATAACAATTGAATCCATTATAAAAGTCATATATTCTTCTATTAAAGGGATATTAGGCTATTTGGGGTATATCTATTGATGTTTAATACTGACATTCATTTAAAAAACATACTCAAGGAATGTTGATATCATTCTTCACTTTGGCAGCATATATCCCTAGTCAAAACTCAAAAATATATAATAGGAAATAGTATTACCCTCTTAACATCACAAGAACATGGTATACCTGAAAGGGATGAAAAGAAACCCAATATTTTTGTAAATACTAAAATATAAACCAATAAACAGAGTATCCTTTGATTATCACTCCCCAAAGGATACAATAAATATAGAAAATTGTAGCCAAGACAACAAAGGGTATATAGTCTGTCCAGATGACATGGTCAACTTGGAGGTCAAAGTTTACACCACTCCATGTGCTAAAATTCCACATAGTATCAGATGCTCCTGGAATAATGCTAGTGGCATGTGATGAAGTGTTGTTCAAGACTCCTCAAGTCCCTATATGTGAACTAGAGACACCATGTCATGATCGCTAGCTTTATCAATCCTACAACTTCTCAACACGAAGGTTATCCCCCTACTGACATTCCATGTCCAACTTAGTCCTTTTCTAGTTGAAGGCATCCATGCCCAATAAGGTTAGGTGATTCCTTACAGTCTTTTGAATTGAGATCAATGACAGTAGCTTCCCCTCTTTCTCATTGTAATGTATGTGACCTATAGTAAGAATTTCATGGATTAAATTATGCATTTGTAGATATTTGTCTACAAAATATCCTTACACATGGCCTTATATCCTCTTTCTTATGAACATCACAATGGTTTTTCCATTATGAAGTACAAAACATGGCTCGAGATGATGTGGGATGATGCAATCGTGTATACAACATGGCTCACTGAATCTAATGTGTTTGCTAACACATAACCAAAGTAGAAATGACAGATAATAAGATACTTAGGGAAAAAGGGAAAATCACCAATATGAGAGTCCTAATGGAAATAAAATATATCAATATAAGTAGAAACCATATGCAACTCTATGTTGCCTCTCTAAAATCCTAGACAAATTTATTATTTGCTGCTTCATAAATTAATTATCAAAGTGTCATGACTCAAATCTTTATTTTGATGTCTCTAGGTAGTGGCAAATAGTGACAAACAACTGACCTACCACTTCAGTGATTGTGGGTGGAATGCCAACCAATCGTATGTAAATGTGACTCTTAGCCTTATGACCTCCACATCCATATCAAACACATTCATAATAATTTTCTATATCAAAATCATAGCCGAAGTATACTGATCATCTTCAGATGATCTCCTCATACCTTTGAGCTAATTATTCTTTGAAATACTAGCATATCCCATCTTACAAAGAGCATGCACAAGAAACACTAGAAGGAATCACAAGATCAAGATGGAGGAATAAAGGTTTTGACATAATCCCATGACCCAAACCCAAGAATCATAGATAGAAAAAGAAAATGGATGATGAATAAGTGTGTCATGATATCCTTACATTGTTAATATTTGTTTCTCGTGTTTTTGTAATCATCATAGTAAATAAGTAAAACACTTTCTCTATGCGATTGGACATGAAAATATGTTGAAGATTGCGTGAGATAATTAGTCATTCATATTTCATACAAGTTGTCAAACTGTCATGACATTCCTAAAGGTTAGACAAATTCTTACTCAAACTACCTTTATAGGGATGGAAATTTTTCATATCTATTAGAAGGAACCTAGAATTTATATCCCTTTACAAATATATTTGAATTTCACATACATATAGTGACCCTAGAAATAGAGCATGTAATGCAATTCTTTATTTAGTCTTCTAGACTAGAAAATCCTAAGTGTTCATGTAGTTGCCATTCTTGTGAACTTAAATCCTGGTGAGAGCTTTTATTTTTTTACCATCTAGAGAACATATAATAACATAATATATATAAAGTATGTATGTTAGCAGCCTCAAAAAAGACTCCATTTGTCTACACTGAAGGCTTCTACACAGAAAAGTTTCAAAATGGAGAACATTCTAGACATTAGTTGTTAGTATCAATTCATCAAGATTATGGAAATATAATTTGATGAAGTGATCCATACATGCTGAGAGTGACAACAAGAATTTCATGAATGCCAATTCATCCCGAGGGATATTGGTTAGATAAGAGATTCACTTTTTGACCCTTAGTTATACATTTTTCACAAGAATCAAGAAATTTACTCAAGGATGTACTATCTATGGAAGATCTTGTCTTCATTTTTACTTTCTCAAATTTACTACTAGACTTCTATCCATCTCTAAGAGAACCTTTTATATTCCCCACGATGGTTTGGTCAAGCTATAATAGTTACAATGTTTATTTTGTCCCAATCAAAACCAAACTTGACATTATCATATTTATAAAATAGATTTATCTCTCTTGTCTTCTTTAAATTCCATGCTATATTTCTATTTCACACACCCTTCCCTTTCTTGACATGGCTTCTCAGACTCTGAAAATGCTAATTTTCCAAATACAATTGATAGAAGCCCATTATGTTGCCCAGCTAATAAGAAGAGATCCATATTGACTAAATCAACAAAATTACCCCACAAGGTCTCGGCAACCATGCTGCCTACAAAGAGGTGCTTTCATTTCTTCACACGTCAGAGTGTGTAGAATTCACATTGAGACACCATGGGGATCAAACATATGGTTGTGTTATCATCATAGGGGAGGGATAGGTGGAAAGGTGTCCACATCATAAAATTGGCTCGAGGCGGCACCTCTGTTGTCCACATCCACCAGGAACATCATTCCAAGATGTGAAGTGTCCCTCAAAATACTTTTAAAGAAAGCATCCCATTCTATTTTTTAGTCCCTTTAGATATATCTTCCATGTCCTATACACTAAAATAAAAATCCATAATACTTATTAAAACTTTCTCACTCAACAAGGCTTCCGATATCTTCTAGTTCCAACCCATGCCCTCAACTCAAAGGTCAACAACTTTAATGTGGATTTTAAATTCGAGCTAGTGTCTGGCCATGCTTTTAAGAGGTTCCCTACACCATCCAGAAAACTAAAAAATTACTTCACCATCTCACCATATGTTTGTATAAAAACCTTGGGCCAATGGCATCCCATAATGTTGGGTTTTTCACTCTTTGCTTCTTGCGCAACCCAACCTTTCATCACAAAGTTAGGACAAGTAGCTTTTCATAGCCAAATATTTGCTTTATTATTTACCCTTAATAAAAAAATCTTTGACCAGATATAGAACACGCCACTCACTCTTAAACTATGTCTCCTCCCTCTCCTCCTACCTACCCACAAGCCCTAGCAGCTATGTGAGCAACTGAGTGCAAAATGGCTAGCTATGGATGTCTGGAATTGATGATTCTAGTTGAATTAAAGAGATATAAATTTAAAACAAGAACTCATGATGATGTGATACATGGTCGACGTGAAACTACACACTTCTATTATACATATAGCCTTTAATTTGTACTACAAAATAGCATATGTAGTTTTTAATTTGAATTGTGTATGTTGACCATTTAGTTCTATTGACATATAAATGTACACCATATGATGTGCATACAAGTCCTGTTGAAATAAAAACTTCTTTTATTAGTAGGTATCAAAATGAATCAACTTTCCCAGTGAAGATTATTGCTTCCCATTTGAACAATAAAAAATATGAATAACTTCACATCGGTCACTAAAAAGCATTTAATGAACTGATAATAGGTGACATTGATTGGTTACCTCTACTAGAAACTTGTTAATGGTGAAGCCGTTGGAGTTTAAAATAGACATTCTCTTTAGAATACCCACAATGATGAAGCAAGTTTATTATTTATTCCATCACAATGCTCACCCAGGGGTTCAAAATATTAAAACTTACTTTCTCTTTTCAATTTTAGCTTAGAATCTGAAGAGAGAGAGAGAGAAAGAGAGATACATTAATGAATAAAGTGATATCTGCACAGGATACACACAATAAATTGAAGAGATAAATTTGGTACTAACAATCTATTATGCTCATTACTAATTCCATAAATTCTCAAATAGGGAAGCATATTATGTAAAAGAACATAAAAGCAGTCTAGTAGCATACACATACATGTAGTCAAGAACCATATTCACTTTATCAAATGATACTAGTGGTGAGAGTTTGAGTTCAAGTTGATATTGACATTAATACATTATTAAAAGAGAGTATTCATCAATGTGGAGTGAAAATGATATATGTCCCCTGAAGGACCAAGCTATAATAAGAAAACTCTACATCAAACTAAATTTGATTGATCAATGCCCCATGGATGGTTTATATGGATACAACTCCAAATATTTCAAAGCTGAGAGTTTCAAATCAACTTCCTAAATCAAGTCAACCATTCAGAATCATAAAGAAATCAGGACCCCCATGGTTTTAATCAAAACTATAAGTTTTAGTTTCCTAGATGATTGTCGATTTGATGATTCACTTATCAAATACTAAGAATGTTCACATATAATGCCTAGCCAGCCCCCACAATGGATCCATGGTCCTTACTCACCTCTAACATTTTTATAGCATGGAGGTCAGCTAGTAGACCATGCACAAGGACTAGTAGATCGGATATCCTGACATAAACTACCTATAGATGCCATTTTAGAGGTCAACCATCTCCCTAAGACCCAATCGTACATTGCAATACAACCCTTTTCTAAGGTGGATTTGATGCTTGCTAAACTTTATTTTTCCCACACTCATATTTACTATACCCAAGATGGACTACACTACAACACTACAATATTAATTCTCCACATGACTTATAAATGTAGTGGTAGACGCTCTAACAATAGCTGATAGGTAATAGGGTTAACTATGTGCTTCATGGAGACATGAAAAAAGTTTAGAAGGATGTGTGCAGGGAAGGAAAGAGATTCATAGTCAGAATGGCTTGTAATCACAATCTTATTAGCACATGCTGCTTCTCAAAGGGTTATGAGTTCAACATGGGCTTCATTAACAAGTCATATAAGCTGCAATTGTGATAGATACATGTACTTGTCCTAGGATAAAATATATGTGGAAAACAAGGCAAACACTCTTTATTTGTTACAACTTGGAAACTTTTTTGAAATAATACTGAGCATACTCTTGAATAGAGGATTCTGACTTGTATCATCAATATACAAAAATAGAACATATATATTTCTAAGAGATTTAATTGCCGGACAAATGAAATTACTCAATTTTTCATTTTGTTCATGTTATGTCAACAAACAAACTACCTTGTTCATGATTAAGGAATCTACAACAATATGTAAAAATATTCTAGGCAAATGACTAGTCAAGAACATATCAAATTTTATTTGAGAGAAAATAGAAGCTGATTTAGGTCTTTGTTTCAGAGTTTGTTTGCAAAGAATATAGGTGATATGAAAAACCACTAGAGGGGGGTGAAAAGGGTTTTATAGATATTTTATTAATAATTCAACCAAATCAAGTAACCACAAAAATATTGGACAAGGGGACAAGGATTTAGAGTGGTTCCAACCTTAGCAAATACTAAAGAAGTCAATCCACTACCCGGTTGCTTACCCAACTGGGATTTTGAAAGTATTTAATTTTATTACCTCGCAAGGATGTTACATAAAATTACAATACTTTCACCAAACCCTTCGTACAGCCTTCACCTAGAAGTAGTCTCACCAACCTCGAAACAGCCTTCCTTGAAGTAACCTCAAGCTCCTCTTGAAGTAGCCTTCCTCTTGAAGTAGCTTCCCGTTGAGACAACCTTCTTGAAGTAGTCCAAAGTCCACCTTCTCCATTGAGAAGACCCTTCTCCACCTAAGAAGTCAAACCCTCTCCAATCCGCAGCCTCCAACCCTAGGCGTAGCAAGGAGAGTACAAACAATATAAAGGAACAAGAAGGAAAAATAGAAATTACAATACCGGTGTAGCACAAGGCTTGATTTCCTATATGAAGCGTTTTGATCTCCTAACCAATGTGTATGGAAGTGTAGGTGTAGTGGGTAGGAGATGTTAGACTATAGGACAAAAATTTAGAGCAATGGAAATGTATATCCAATGTTGGAATTGCTCAATTTCTCACAAGAATGAATTGCCAATTGCAAGTATGAATGCTCAAGTGTAGCACAAGTGTACTTTGGGTGTCCTATGGCTTGTCCTATTTATAGGAATGGCCTATGGATGCTTAAGGACGTTCTAGACACTTTCTAGGGGGTTCTTAGTGCTTAACTAGCCGTTAGGTAACCATTAGTTGTTTTAGCAACGACTAGTTAATTAACTCTGAAAAGTACAGACAGAACTCATCTCGGTCGAAGAATTGTCGACCGAGAGTCCTTCTTGGTCGAGGACTTGTCGACCGAGGGACTGTCTGGAGCAAGTGTATATAACGTTCTACTGCAACTCCCAACTACCTTGTCTGTTGTGTCTAACGGCTACCTGGGTCATTCTCGGTCAAAGAGTTTGTCGACCGAGAGTGCCTCGATCGAGAATTTTGTCGACCGAGATTAACCCTATTTCAATGTTTTAAACTAAGTACTGAGTGTGTGTATGAGTGTGCAGTTGTGACACTATTGTAGGGGATGACCTATCTAAGTGTTGTGATTGACTATGGAAGATCTAAACGCTTGATTTACATGATATCTAAGTACTTGTACATTATATACTTGTACAAGTTTGTACATTTGATTACAATCATGAATTAAATCAATTTGAGCATATAGATCTTCTAGGTTGCTTGTCATCCACCTAATTCCTGCAACACTCAAGTAGTACATTAGATCCACAAGAATGAAATGTTTGTCATCATCAAAACAAAGGGATTATAATAATGTCCAATTTAGCCAACAATCTCCCCCTTTTTGAAGATGACACACATTTCCAAAATATAAAATAAGGAAATATAAATCATATGAGTTTCATACCTAAAGTTTTCGATCAAGGTAGCCATTCTCGTTTTGCAAGTATGTGCTGGCCGAGATATTATGAAACTCATTTTATTTTATGATTTTGATTTTATATTATTTCTCCCCCTTTGTCATTTCAAAAAGATATCCAAGATAATCATTTAGTATGACTTTTGATTTCTCCCCCTTAATTTTATGTTATGCTCCCCCTTAAAGAGATATCAATTGAAAAGTAAGGGATTAATACAAAGCAATTATTGTTAAATTTTGCCACAATTTATTTCTCAATCATTTGCAAAGGATGTTAATCCTTGAAATGATATGAGTTCCTTTTAAGTTCATGGCATATGTGTATTGATTTCTCATCCATTTTACAAGGGATGTTAAGCCCTAAAAATGAAATGATAATCCTTTAAGATTATAGTAGAATGTATCTCTAATCAAATACATAGGATGTTAAGCCCTAATTTGTTTAGAGAATTCCATTAGGAACAAGATATATGTCATAATCATGAATATTGTAGATTTCTTTGTTTGCATTACCAAAATGACTTTTAAGTGTACTAAGGTCATAACAAGCTTCAAATGATGTTTACACAGTTTTGTAAGATTCTTAATCTTATAATCAAAATAGTTTTTGTGAGATCCCCCTTAATCTTGTAATTAAGACAATTTAAGGATTCTAAGGTCACAAATGGTTTTTAAGATTTGTTTTTGACCTTTTATTAGAGCTTTATGTTTTCAATATGATGAGCACATTTTGAATCAAGATACTAAGGTTAAGTGCAGTAAAATGATGTAAAAATAAGAATTTTGTCAAGCTTATTTTAGGTCGACCTTGACTTCGACCATAGCGCCCCTTGGTCAAATTTGATTTCAACCAAGAGGCAATTTTTTCAGATTTCCAATTTGAACACTTATATGTGAAGTATAATTTCTGCATATTTTTAATTAAAATGCATTTGTGCCATGAATTTTTACTGTTTATGCAAAATGGCATCTTCATATGAGCTGAATCATAATGATCGAAAAAATATCCATTCATGGTTTGTGTATATGGATCAAAGATTATTTTAGACAAACCAATGAAAATAATGATCATGGCACAATGATTATGATAGAATAGTAGAAGCATATCCACAAGACAATGATCAAGATAGAAGCATGTAATTTCATGAAATACAATGATTATGACCATTTAAATTTTAATACACATGGTTCTTATATAGATAGAGCAAGAAATACTTAGGGTAAACCATGTGGACTATGATAAAACAGTAATTTCCATGGTTTATAATTTTCATTTTTAAGCTAAACCATGTGGAGGATAAACTAAAATAATCTCATTCATGGATTTTCAAATTTAAGACAAACCTTGTAAATGAACATGCTTAATAAACTTTTTCAATCAATGAAGAAAGGATGTTCAATATCAATCTTCATATAATACTTTTGCAATATGTTTTAAGGATTTCATATACATAATGTTATACCTTAATTCAACAATTCATGATGCAAAAGATCAATATGTCTTGATGAAAAGATGGTCTCCAAGATTCATTCTTGATCTTCATATTAAATCAATCATTAACAACAGATTGATAGCAAACTAGATTAATTAAAATAGGTTCAGATTTATTGCAAACTTGAAAACAAAAACCTGCTCGGTCGACTATTTCTCGACCGAAAATGTTCTCGGTCGAACAATTTCTCAACCGAGAATGTTTCTGTACTATTTCAGAACTATTTTCAGTAATTGTAGTAAAATAAGAATATGAAAGTTAAAGCTCGATTGTGTTGAGATATGCCATTTGTATATCAAGAATCAGTTTAGGTCAAATCTCAGCTAGTCAAATTTAAACTTCTAAGTTTTAGGAACCCAAGCTAGATCATCATTACTTTTCTTGTATGGGCATGAAAAAGAGTAGTGTCCAAGACGCAAGCAATAATGACAACTAATAGAGTCAATCTCATTTCTCTTTCTAGGGGTTGAGTTTTTCTTGGGTACATACAAGGATTGATTCTCTAGCAATTGTGTCCTTATCCAACTAGGTTTTTGATAAGATTTTCCATTAGTCTTATAACCTAGTCCTCTCCTTCCAATTCGATGATAAGAATCATTTAAGATGTTATCAAGAATATTATTGTTACTCAAGCTACTCACTTTTTGTTGTAACTTCATAATCTCATCCATTTTCTTCTTGATGTCTAATTTTACTTGATCTAGATTAGATAATAAACAATCTCTTTCTTTCACAATAATATCATAATCTAGTTGTGTACACAAAATAGATTGTCTTTGAAGATCATTCACTTGAGTTTGCAAGTTTAACTTTTCTAGGGAAAGAAGATTGCAATTTGCTTCTACAGATTTAAGCTTAATATCATAATCTTCAATACCCTTTTTGAGATCTTCATTTTTAGATGTGAGAGCAAGAAGTTTAGCATGTAACTCTTTATTTGATTTCTTAAATTTCTTCTTGCACTCAATATATTTCTCATGTGTATCTTGAAGACTAGTAATTAGATCTTCTTTTCGTAGATCAAAAAGACTTACCTCTTCTTCTTCTTCTTCTTCTTCATTTGTTGTAGCAATAAGACATTCTACTTCTTCGTTTCCATCATCACTATCATCACTTGAATCATCCCATGCAGATTTATATGCTCTTTCTTTCTTTTTGTGAGATGATTTCTTCCCTTTCTTGAGTTTTGGAAAATCACCTTTCATGTGTCCCTTTTTGCCACATTCAAAGCACCTGGAAGAATTACTAGAAGTTTTGTTAGTTTTAAAACTTTTATACTGCTTACCATTTACAATGAGAGTTTCTTCTTCACTATCATCTTCACTTGTGTCATTATTGATCTTGGTTGATGCTTTGAATGCAATGTCCTTCTTTCTCCCTTGTTGAAGTTCACGTTCTCATCTTTCTTCTTCCTCCAAGGTTGCCTCATGTGCTTCTAGGTTGCCAATGAGTTGCTCCATCCTTAGTCGGGTGAGGTCATTTGCTTCTTCAATGACACTCACTTTGGGCGTGTACTTGGGAGGGAGAGATCTAAGAATCTTTGACACTTGGTCTTCCTCACTAATCACTTTGCCTAAAGCATTCAAACCATTCACAATAGAAGAAAAATTTTCATACATTTCACTAATAGATTCATTTTGATCCATGTGAAATTGTTCGAATTTCTATTTAGGCATTCCGATTTTAGAATTCTTAACTTGAACAGTTCCTTCATATGTTATAGAAAGTCTATTCCATATTTCATATGCCGTTTCATAATTTGATATTCTATTAAACTCACCAACGAAAATTGAACAATATAGTATACTTACGGCTTTTGCATTCATTTGGGCTGACTTTACCGTATTAGCATCCCAATTTGCATACTCCATTTGAGGAAGTTCATATGGAGTAGATACCATTCTCCATAAATCCCAGCTGATTCTTTGGAAGTAAAATTGCATCCTCCTCTTCTAGTAGGTGTAGTTAGTGCCATCAAAAGCTGGAGGTCTTGCCACGAGTGTTCCTTCCAAGTTGAGGTTGTTGAGTACCCCGTTACCCATTCTTCAAGACTTTATTAGAGTTCCTTGAAGCCTTGCTCCGATACCTATTGGAAAACCACTAGAGGGGGGTGAAAAGGGTTTTATAGATATTTTATTAATAATTCAACCAAATCAAGTAACCACAAAAATATTGGACAAGGGGACAAGGATTTAGAGTGGTTCCAACCTTAGAAAATACTAAGGCAGTCAATCCACTACCCAGTTGCTTACCCAACCGAGATTTTGAAAGTATTTAATTTTATTACCTCACAAGGATGTTACATAAAATTACAATACTTTAACCAAACCCTTCAGACAACCTTCACCTAGAAGTTGTCTCACCAACCTCGAAGCAGCCTTTCTTGAAGTAACCTCAAGCTCCTCTTGAAGTAGCCTTCCTCTTGAAGTAACTTCCCGTTGAGACAGCCTTCTTGAAGTAGTCCAAAGTCCACCTTCTCCACCAAGAAGAACCTTCTCCACCTGAGAAGTAAAACCCTCTCTAATCCGCAACCTCCAACCCTAGGAGTAGTAAGGAGAGTACAAACAATATAAAGGAACAAGAAGGAAAAATAGAAATTACAATACCGTTGTAGCACAAGGCTTGATTTCCTATATCAAGCATTTTAATCTCCTAACCAATGTGTATGGAAGTGTATGTGTAGTGGGTAGGAGATGTTAGACTATAGGACATGAATTTAGAGTAATGGAAATGTATAGCCAATGTTGGAATTTCTCAATTGCTCACAAGAATGAATTGCCAATTGCAAGAATGAATACTCAAGTGTAGCACAAGTGTACTTTGGTGTCCTATGGCTTGTCCTATTTATAGGAATGGCCTATGGATGCTTAAGGACGTTCTAGACACTTTCTAGGGGGTTCTTAGTGCTTAACTAGCCGTTAGGTAACCATTAGTTGCTTTAGCAATGGATAGTTAATTAACTCTGAAAAGTGCAGACATAACTCATCTCGGTCAAAGAATTGTCGACCGAGAGTCCTTCTCGGTCGAGGACTTGTCGACCGAGGGACTGTCTGGAGCAAGTGTATATAACATTCTACTCCAACTCCCAACTACCTTGTCTGCTATGTCTAACGACTACCTGGGTCATTCTCGGTTGAAGAGTTTGTCAACCGAGAGTGTCTCGGTCGAGAATTTTGTCGACCGAGATTAACCCTGTTTCAATGTTTTAAACTAAGTACTGAGTGTGTGTATGAGTGTGCAGTTGTGACACTATTGTAGGGGATGACCTATCTAAGTGTTATGATTGACTACGGAAGATCTAAATGCTTGATTTACATGATATCTAAGTACTTGTACATTATATACTTGTACAAGTTTTTACATTTGATTACAATCACGAATTAAAGTAATTTGAGCATATAGATCTTCCAAGTTGTTTGTCATCCACCTAATTCCTGCAACACTCAAGTAGTACGTTAGATCCACAAGAATGAAATGTTTGTCATCATCAAAACAAAGGGATTATAATAATGTCCAATTTGACCAAAATGATATACTTGTGTTAAGGAAGATACATGTTAGAACCAAGATCGATTCACAGTAAATCACGCCATTCACATTGTCAGTCTTCAGGTGTTAGAATACAAGATTTACCATGTACATTTATATTAGATTGGGTGTTTGGGAGGATCATGGTTGGCAGAGAGGTATTAAATTTGAACTTGGATCGATGTTACTAGATTGCTTCAAGACCTTGCAATTCATTTAAAAATTAATGATTTTACATATATCTTGGTATGAAGGAACAAATAATGATCAAAATAATGTAAAAAACAAGCAAGCACATAATAACATACCAAGGGTACAAGGAATTTTGTCTTCATCCAACACATATAAAACAACTTGTTACATTTGTGAAGTATATTGATTTGAGGATATGAGGAAATTCAATCTACTCATAAAGGATATGTACACCTACCAGATGACAAAAACAAGTACTATACAACATATGCACCAGGAACATTCAATCATAAGGATGATCATGATTTAAATGTCTGAGGTAGAATAAGAAAGTGCACCTTGTATTGTGGGTTGGACTTCTACTTTTGCTACCATTGTAGTTTGTGGTCACACCATTGAAGCAACTAGTTCTTCATAATTACTAGATTCTAAACTTCTTAATGAAAATAAGTGACAACAATGAAATACAATCAATACTATGGTTGGTTCTAAACTTCTAACTATAAAATGAAAATTCTAGTAATTAAGAATCCCATGATAAATCTTAGAAAGGAATTCTTCAACTAAAGGTGACATTTCATATCAGTATTCAATGACAAACTTGTGGTATAACTAGCAACAAGGCATAATCATACGGAACACTGAGATAAGTCTTTTGAGTAGTCAATGTTATCAAGAATGCCTTACAACTTGGCATTAAGTTATTACACATAAGCCTCCATAATTAATTATTGGATACAAAATCGTAAATGAGGATAGGAACTAATTTAAACATTCCATATGTTATATCCCATAGATTAAAAAGTTCCATGGTGTATGGATCATATTTCAGATAATATCGTGTCCCATGACGTCAATTATTGTAATTTTCATCATTCCTCTAAATGACAAATCAATAGACACATAACCTAGATAAAAGAAAACAAACAATGGCATGTGTACAAATAAGCCCTTCAAATTCCAGATCATAATTAGCTACCACTGAGAATAATGAATATATAGGGCATATAACAAAATCTAGGCATCTTAAGTGGCTATTTCATGATCCTACATCCAACTTTGAAATGAACTAGCTTTAGCTAAACAATTTCTACTTCTCCGGTATGTCATAAATAAGTTTTCCCTTCGTCTCTTTACTCCTACTTTTGGGGTTTCAATAGGCCTTCCTCCACCAGTTAGTAACATTTTCCCCAGAAAACTCTCTATTCTGGTGTGTATACCAGGTAGTTGGAATGTATTTCTTGCTTTCAATAGGGCACTAGTCCAACTAAATCATCATATCCCTACTTGAAATCATAAAGTGCACTATACAAATAGGTAACAAACAACTATTAACTATTTTTAAGGACTTAGATTCAAAATACTTTTTGTTTAAGCCAACATTTCATATAGACAGTCAACAAAAAAGTACATAACAAAAGGTGGAACCTAGAAATAATAGGAAAGGCTAACTAAACAAATTGCACCTTCCACATGCAACTCAATAGGGTTGTAGGTCACCCCCAATTGTGTTAGTAGATTATTAACTCTGGTACAATAAGAATAATATATTTCCTTGAAAAGAAATCAAATACATATCACTAAAAAAATCAAGAGAAGTGTGTGAATATGAGAAACTTATAATAGAATCATGAGAACATACACTTTGTAGAAAGTAACTCAAATGGATCATCTTTGACTTGCCTCCTTTGGCATAAGTCATGAGGACAATAGTTCAAGATATGGGCTACGAGAAGGAACTAGTTACCACTATTATCTTATACCCATTACTGTGCACATAACTCCTTTGTTCACTATCTATAATAAAAACACAAATAAGGAAATAATGCTTATTATTCTTCCACACAAGTCCTAGCCTATGGATGCAAACCCAATTTCAGATAAATACTAACTCAACATTATAACTAAAACCCTGAATCCTAGGCCTAGGGTGAACTTTAGTCAAAACATAAATACTCATTATACATATAGTACATGCAAAATGGAGATTTTATTACATTTTGGTTATAGTTATACAATTTATTAGAACATCACATAGATCACACTTCCCTTGTTCTATCTCATTTGCATTCTGTAGAAAAAACATTATGGTCACTGATAGCCTAAAATGGATCAACCAATGACCCTCAACAATCTCATACACAAATGTTTGTTAAACCCAACTGAACCCCCTCTATAATCCAACAAAGCATGTCAAGAGAATATGAAGGAATCAAGCATGGACCACTCTTTCCATCTATATTGAATAAAATATGTTATATTCCTACATGATACTAAAAAGCAAGAAAACATGGTTGATGCTAAAGATCATGTATCAAAATGATTCCTAGTATTAATCAACACTATCCATCACTTTGACTTAAAGAAATATTGGTGAGAATAAGACAAATGAATATAATTTATTATATTTAGGATCCCATTAGGTCATAGAATGATTGGATCTTAAGTAGACGTCATGAAAGTGTGTATCTGGTTTTTAGCAAATCACATCTATTCATGGGTCCTAAAAATTTGAGCAATGCACTCTGACCTTTAAGATTTTGATCAACAATCTCTACTGTTGTTCCAAAAATATGAAAAGAAAGATATATCAATCTAATTAGAAATGTGATAGAAAAAGATACAACAAATAATCCAACATAACTATTGAGTGTGCAAGCATTAAAAGTAAGTTAACAAACTTACAAAAAATTTCCAACTTTGAACCAGCTTTACTAAGAACTTTATTAATTGCACCGGTTGGAATCAATAGTTCACATGGTGGAAACCTGAATAAGCATATGTGCATGGTAATTTTTTTTCAAACAAGAACCTTACATGAAGTGAAGCTATATATATATATATATATATATATATTAAAAGATTGGCCAAACTTTAATTGTAAATTTTTAGTTTCAACCAATAGAAATATTACAATTCTTAAACAGACGATTATTCATATCATCATGAAACTATTTTAGGCTTTCTGTGTATCAAGCATATTTCTACTAAATGAGGATTTCTACTTGAGGTTCACTGAATGTAACATACTCAATTTTGAGTATTAAACCTATGATGATCTACGCTTCTTGATTTACCTAATGTTGACTTCAAATGCAAAGTTGTCTTTCATTTCAACTCTTATTAAGCTATTTTGGGAAACCACATTGTCCTTTAATACTACTCAATCCAAAGAAGAATTCTTATTTGCAATATAGTCCCTCTTTGAGTATCAATTGTCAAATTTGAAAACATTTAGTCCAATTTGATGTTTGTGTGCCCAACTACCTTGATTAGACCTCAATCCCACCTAGTACTCTTAATTTGAATACTACAGATCTGGAATCAATGGAAAATATTAATTATATTCAAAGAAATGAATATTCAAATTAATTATGAGAGTAATTAAGCTAGATATATCATATTCATAAATAATAATGATAGTATCATTAAAATCTAGTCAAATAGAACTACACCCCATGGTTAAAATCTCATAGCATTTTTCTTTTCAGATCAAAAGTTACAAAATTGGGAAGGGATTAGTAAATATGACATTGAATATAATTAATAGCTTAACTTTTTGTAAATGAGGTAACACCCTTCACTCTCTCCCGGAAAACCCTCATGATTACTCTTCAATTAACTCTGCTGGTATTGGACATTACATGGCTCCTCTTCCTTGCCTCCTCCTCCCCCTCCTCTTTTTCCTCTGTCAATGCAACCCTAACTCAATTTCTTATACGGTTATCCTAACCATATGTGAAGAGGCACCCCATCATCTAAACACCCTGCAACTCTAGATGTAACAACTATCATCATCACGACTCTGTCACCTACTATCAAGACCTCAAAAACCTGCAACAGTAGTAGCAAACTGCAACTTCCCACTACAGTGCCAACCTCCATCAAACGTGCGACCATATCCAACATTGACCTTGCTATCTCATCAACCTCCACCACCAGTGGCCCACATCACATCCTACCAACAACTTCGACCGCCTTACTAGAACCCGACCCCCTCCATCTTCCTTCCGATCAACAACATCCCCAGAACCAACCCTGATCATCTTGTCGCCTCAGTTGTTTGTTCTTCAGATACCCTATGACCCTCTAGGCCTACAAGCATGAGCACAATGCTTCCTACTTCAGCCAACAATGACGACAATGACCATCATCACCAATCTGCAACCCCTTATTGTCAACAATGCCATCTAGCCCAGTAGTACAAGTATCATCATTGCAATCTACATGACATTAACTTTTCTCGTCTCTGACTTCACAATGATCCACTGCCTTTTGTAGATTCAACTCAGCTACCATTGCACCTCTTCTCCGGAAGTAAGCATGAAGATGGAAATTTTCTACAAACACCAACCACCAACTTTGTCAGAGGTTCTAAGCCCCTATTTGTCATGGTGACTTTGGAATAAATAAAAAAAGGGTCATTGAACCTGGGGACTTTTTAGCACGTATTAGTTTATATAGTCCCATAGGAAGGTGATTATCTTCATATTCTATTAGATTATTTCAGAATATGATTATTCTATATGACGGTTAACCAACACCACTTGGTATAAGGTATATATCAACAATCTATACGTATCAAAGTTACACACCAATAAATGAATGTATACATATTTGGTAAAGTCAGGTGGGTAACTTGTAGCTCTAAGTACTGACTTCAATCAATACATCTCTATGAACCATAATTAATAAAAAATTGTCAATAAAGATCTATTAGATGGAATCTGGAATACCATTTAAGCAAGTACAACTAATACACTAACTCAATAATTAACTGTCAAGGTGGAAAAATAGTAAGTATCAATCCATCATCATCATCATCATCATCATCATCATCATCATCATCATCATCATCATCATCATCATCATCATCATCATCATCATCATCATCATCATCATCATCATCATCATCATCATCTAAGCCTCTACATGTATCCTTCGTGTCCTTTCGGTTCTATCATGGGCCATATTCTGGTTAAGATGTAGAGATTCAAAATCTCTCTTTATAAGCTCATCCCGTGTTAATTTAGGCATTCCTTAGTAAGTATCCATCTATATTAACATATTTTATAAGACATATATATTTTTATCTACGTACTACTTACTTAATAACATAAACTGCCTAATGCATGGGTGATAAATAAAGAATCAACAATTACATTAGGTTAGATAAGTCTAATCATGTTGTCATATTAGATAAGAGTGTTATAATGATATGGATATCTAGACATGAAACTTACCTTGTTGATACATTAGATAGGTCAAACCATTTACAACTAATTATATCATGTTTATATGTACACATACGGGTCAATATATAGGTAAATGATATGTATTTAAAATTTTAGCAATCAATCATTCTATACATTGATTATACTTGTTACAAATCGTGATGATAATAACTGATAAAGTTGGTAATAGTGTAATAGTGCTTTCATTATTGCTAAACTAATAGGTGGAATTAGTGTCCATTTCTATATACTACATCCCTAAACTCATAAAAATGTACAATAGGAGTAACTTTCAAAATATAGTGATGAGTAACGACCATATTGATCTAAACATGCATACCTTTAGTAAGAGAAAATTTAAGAAAGAAGATCTTATTCCAAAGAATAATATGTTTGACAACCTTGAATTTTGTGGTATAGACCTAGGCAAGACTTAAAATAGAATCACATGTGAAATTTCCTATAGTGATAAATACACCATATTACTTAGGTGAAAGAAGATATTTATACAAATTGGGTTGAAAAAAAGAATGGGAAGATCTTGAATGATCACTAAAAATATATAGATTAAAACAACATAGATAACCATGAGAATGACATATGCATCAAATCACTAGTCTTATAATCCCTAATTATGTATTTATATACGTGTGATCTTGAGGACTTTTATGACCTCACCTGAAAATAGGCATGTAATAACTATCATATGGATATAATGAAAATTAAATGGATCATGTGTTCACTCAATAACATAGGAATCTAGAGAGAGAATATTATGAGTAAACATAATGGGATGGTTATCTCTATGATAAGAGAAATGAACACGTCAAACATTTTGTGGGCAATCCAACTAGAAATACTATATGGAAAGATAATTGCAGAACGATAAAATACCAACAAACCCAATTGGGAAATAAAGAAAACCTAAATAGAAAAGAATGAAGAACAACTGATTCCAAGCCAATAGTAACCACATCATTCCAATTTGTAGATATATCTATTCATTGACTCTTGTAGATGTTTAAATCTTGATCATGAAAACTTTGGAGCTCTATAGTTAGACTTTTTGCATACTTTTGATTCAAAGAAACAAAATTTCTATTTCTATTTGGAAAGTTATTTCCCTCATTGATTTCATGCATGATTAGATAGGTTGGTTGGGTTGCAATTGTTGTAAACATAGCCCCTCCTTAAAAGCCATAAAAAATAATCTTGAAAATAATATCAAATATTTTAAACATCGAAAAGGGCATGCTAGTGCCCCTAATTTAGTGGAATAACTCTTCCACGACTGTATAAAGGGAGAAGGACATGAGGTCCCTCATTATACTGGTAAATGTCATTTGTGTATTGTTGTTCTCCACGGAGAGAACATATGGCTTCTCCAACAACATACACATTGACATGTGCTATTTATTTGAAAACTAAATTACTAGTCTAAAAAATTGTACATTGAATCTTATTAAATTTGAAAACCCATTGCTACCCTTTGATACTTAACTATATTGTTCATTCCTTTGAATTTTGTCATGAAAATCCTTTGAAGACAAGTTCATATTATTTTACTCTCCAAATACCAATTTTATACCAACTTTGCTAACCCATGTTTCCCTTATTGAGGCCCATGAGAACTCATGGGAAGGTGATCATAGAAGACCTAGAAGAGTTGTGCAAGAGATGTCCCCTATTGAAGAGAACATGAAAATCAATGACTAATCTTAATTTCGTAAATTTTATGTAAAGCTTCTATGACTCTGATGTAAAGCATGATTGTAAAAAGATTTGTTCATATTTTCTGATGCAATTGTGTAAATATTTGATCGCAAGGATCAAGTCTTTAGAACTTGGATATTAGAGCCTATTAACAGTCATCACTCATGTATGTCTCATGGAAATTAGGGTTAAATAGTAGTACACATAGAATATGGGCAAATAGTTACAATAAATCCTAGTTTCCTTGGCTCAATCATTAGGATATATGTAGACTCTATATGAAAAAACATTAAGAGCATAGGATGTGAGGTATATACATCAATATAGAAAGTCATAAAACATACCTATCTCATCTACTATGTTTTGGACTCCCCATAAGCATCGAGTTACATGGAGATATTATTGAGGAAGAAATAATTAAGATATATGTATATAAGGCACTTGGAACATTTAAATCACCACTGTATGCATATGAATGGATAGAGTATCGTAGCATTTCTCCTTAGTTTGGGAAAACCCCAAATAGTTACCAATATATTAAAAAATAGAATAGTTATACGACATAACCCTAAAATCTTAACTTTCATTTTCACATTTGACAACTATCATTCGAAACCTTAAAATATAGTTGATATTGATGGAATGTAAAAAACACTTCAAACTTGTTAATTGAGGGTAATTACTCACCATGTAAGTGGAATTATTTGAGGTGTTGAGGAAGTATGTTTAGCAAAGGATTTGACATAGTTTCCCCTGATCCACTTACATAGTGGCGGAGTTTCATCACTTTACATACCAACCTGGCCAAAGTAGTGTCTACTACGAGAAAAACCTTAATCTTGAATTTAGTCACTAACCTAAACCGAAACAAATGTGTCTATCTGTAATCAACTTCAATGGAAAAGAAAAAAATGATAATCTATTAGGACTTAGATACAAAACTTGTTCAAAATATTGCCTTATTGTAACTTTGACATAAATACCCCTATAAACATGATTAATTGAGAGTTAAATAATATGTTCTACTTCTATATTTATAATTATGATATTCATAAGAAAAAAAAATATGAATCCAATATTTATCTACATAGATGAAAATTAAAAAGTAGATATTAAATTTCATCCCAATCAATGTTAAGATAATTAACTGGTAAATGGCGACAAATATTAGGACATATACATTTTTGAAACTCCTATTTTTGATATATAAAACTTTGGATAATATTGAAGTAAAACCCTACCGACCAAAAATGGAAAAATAAATATGAAGTATATCTAAAATTTTACCCCAATAAAATATCACATAAAAAATTACTGATAACAATATTAAGTAAATTTTGATAAAGGTTTTAGCTTGTATATGATAATATAGATTATCTAATAATTTTTTTAAACAAAAATTTGATATTCTTAAACCTAGAAATGTGTACATGACCCTAGAAAAATTATATGGATCGAACATCACTATGTGGTTAGGTGATTCTTTATGTTTCATATAAATCTGTGTGAAACAATTGAGATGATGGATTAATAGTAATTAGAAGGTAGACATGAGTTGATTGTGACTTAGTTCGCACATTGATTTTGGCTATTTTATTATGTTCTCACATAATTTTAGCCATTTTTATTAAGCATTGAAAAGTTTACTCATTCCAAATTATTTTCTTTATAATATATGTATAAGGAAAATTGACTTATGGGAATTTATTGATGATTTCTTGGGAATAATAACAATCACCTAAAGTGGAGTTATATGAAATTCTTAGAAGTTAGAAATTGGTGTAGGTCTACACCTTAGATTTCTAGTCAGATCCTTTGAAGGGGCAGAGAGTAATACCTCAAGAGACCACTAAAATGGTGATTTTGAGGATGATATCTACTTTAAGTGGTGGAGAGTTGTAACATAATAAATTTTTAGTAGTATTCGTATGATAAGATATGCTTCTTGATTTCCCTACTGTTGACTTCATGTGCAAAGTTGACTTTCATTTCAACTCATATTAATCTATTTATCGAGAAATCATCTTGTCATTTTATACTACTCAACCAAAGGAAGAATTATTATTTGCAATACAATCCCCCTTTGATTATAAATTGTCAAAATTGAAATCTTTTAGTCCAATTTAATGTTTATGTAGAAAACTACCTTGATTAGACCTCAAACCCACCTAGTACTCTCAATTTGATTACTATTGATTTGGAATCAGTGGAAAATATCAATCATATTAAAAGAAATTAATATCTGAATTACTTAAGAGAGTAACTATGTTAGTAATATCATATTCATAAATAATGGTGTTAGTACCTTTAAAATCTAGTCAAATGGGAATGCACCCCATGTTGAAATCTCATAGCATTTTTCTCTTCCATTTAAAAATTACAAAATTGGGAAGGGATTAGTAAATATGACATTGACTATAGTTAATAGCTGAACTCTTACTGAATGAGATGATGCCCATCAACAACTCCCACAATCTGCCATCCTTCCCCTTAAAGTAACTAAATATTGCACATTACAAGGCTCCTTTACCTTGCCTCCTCCCCCTCATTTTCCATTGTAAGCTTAACCCTAACTCAAATTCCTATATAGCTATCCCCAACCACATGTGAAGAGGCACCCCATCACCTGAACATCCTACAACCCTAGCCAAAACCATGGTCATCATCAAAACTTTGTCACCTACTGTTAAGACCTTGACAACCCACAACAACGGTAGCAACCTACAACTCCCTACCACAACACCAACCTCCATCAAACCTACAACCACCTCTGACATTGACCTTACCATCTCATCCACCTCCACCAGCAAAGGCCCACATCGCTACCCTACTAATAACTATAATTGTTTCACTAGAACTTGACTCCCTCCATCTTCCTTCTGATAAAAAGCATCCCCAGAACCATCCTTGATCAACCTGCTGCTTCTTCTATTACTTCTTTAGATTCCCTATGACCTTGGCTTCATACTATAGCCTGCAAGGATGATAATGACCAACATTACCAATGTGCAACCCCTCACTATCGGTGATCCCATCTATCCCAGTGGAACCAATATCACAATGCATTATATACGACATCAACTTTTATCATATAACCTTCATAGTTATCCACTGTGTAATGTAGATTCAACTCAGCCACCATTAGACCTCTTCCTCTTGAAGTAAGGATGGCGATGGCAGTTTTCTACAAACACCAATGACCAACTCTGACATAGGTCCTAAGCCCTTCTTCAGCTTGGTGATTGTGGAATGGAGAAGCAAATGATCATTGAACCTAGGGACTTGTTGGGGCATACTATATAGTCTCATAGGCAGGTGAGTATCTTCATTTTCTGTCAGTTAACTTCATAACCATGATAATTCTACTGAATATGTTGGATTAACCAACTCCACTTGATAGAATGTATATATCACTAATATATAAGTATCATAGTTACATACCAATAGATGCATATATACATATTTGGTAAGACTAGATGGGTAACTAGTAGATATAAGTAATGACTTTAGTCAATACATCTTTGTGAACCATAATTAGTAGAAACTTGTCTATAAAAATCTATTAGATGGAATTTGGAACACAATTTAGGCAAGTACAAACTAATACAATAACTCCGTCATTAACTATGAAGGTGATGAATTAGTAAGTATCCATCCATACTAATATATTTTGCATGACATTAATATTTTGGTCTACCTAATGAATTAATTAATAGAATAATCCAGCTAATGCATGGGTAATAAATAATGAAAAACAAATTTCATCAGGTTAGTCCCATGTATTCATGTTTCCATATTAGATAAGAGAGTTATAATGATATGGATGTCTAGACATGAAACTTACCTTGTTCATACATTATATTTGTCAAGCGATTACTAGTAATTGAATGATATTTGTACAAATACAAGTCAGTATATATGAAAATGAAAAGTACTAAGAATTTAGCAATCAATCATTATAGATATTACTAATACTTGTTATAAATCGTGATGATAATATGTGATAAAAATGTTAAAAGTGTAATAGTTCTTCCATTATTGGTAAACTAATAGGTGGAATTAGTGTCCATGTCTATATACTAAATCACGAAACTCTTAAAATACATATAATAGAGTAACTTTCAAAATATTATGATGAGTAATGAGCACACAGATCAGAAGA
This sequence comes from Alisma plantago-aquatica, assembly GCA_963693085.1. Lineage (NCBI taxonomy): Eukaryota > Viridiplantae > Streptophyta > Magnoliopsida > Alismatales > Alismataceae > Alisma > Alisma plantago-aquatica. The sequence continues at coordinate 1,721,912,366 of OY856409.1, read as the reverse complement.
CACACCTTTATAAAGAGAAAATTTAAGAAAAAATATCTTTTACTCCAAAGAATAATATGTTTGAAAACCTTGAATTTTGTAGTACCGGCCTAGGTGAGACTTCATATAGAATCACATGTAAAATTTCCTATAGTAATAAATACTCCATATTGGTAATATGGAAGAAGATCTTTAAATAAATTGGGTTGAGAAAGAGAATGGGAACATATTTAATGATCACTGAAAATATATAGATTAAAACATCATAGATAACCATGAGAATGACACATGCATCTAGTCACTAATGTTATAATCCCTAATTAAATATTGATATATGTGTGATCATGGATGACTTTCAAGTCCTACCTTAAAATGTGCATGTAATAACTATCATATGGATATAATGAGAATTAAATGGATCATTTGCTCACTTAATAACATAGGAATCTAGAGAGAGAATATGGGGAGTAAACATAATGGGATGTTTATCTATATGATAAGATAAATGAACAAGTTGAAACATTTCGTGGGCAATCCAACTAGAAATACTATATGGAAAGATAACTAAATAAAGTATAAAAAACCCAGATGGGAAATAAAGAAAACCTAAATAAAAAAGAATGAAGAAAAATTGATTTCAAGCCAATACTACCATTTTGTTCCAAATTGTATACATATTTTTACATTGACTCTTGAAGATGTTTGAATCTTGATCATGAAAAATTTTGGAGCACCATACTTGGAATTTTTGCATACTTTTGATTCAAAGGCACAAAATTTCTATTTCTATTTGGAAAGTTATTTCACTCATTCGTTGCATGCATGATTAGATTGGTCAACTGGATTAAATTGATGTAAGACTTAGCCCTTCTCCTTAAAATCCGTCAACAATAATTTGAAAATAATAGCACATTGTTTAAATGTCGAAAAATGTAGGTTGGTGCCCCTAGTTTAGTGGAATAACACTTCCATGACTCTACATAGGAGAAGGACATGAGGTCCCTCAGTATATTGGGAAATTTAGTTGGTGTCTTTTCATTCTTCATGGAGAGATTACATCGATTCCCCAACAACATAGACAGTGGAATGTGCTATTTATTTGAAAATTGAATTACTTGCCTAAAAAATTGGATATTGAATCTTATTGAATTTGAAAACCCATTGCTGCCTTTTGATATTGGCCTACATTGTTCATTCCTTCACATTTGGTCTTGAAAATCCTTTGTAGATAGGTTCATATTGTTTTACTTTCCAAATATTGACTTTATATGAGCTTAGTTCACCCATGTTTCCCTTATTGAGGCCCATGTATGGTTTTTGTTCCCTGTGGGAACTCACGGGCCGGTGATAAGACAAGACCTAGATGAGACATTCAATATCTCTTCCCTATTGAAGAGTAGATAGGAATCAATGACTAATCTTAATTTTGCAGATTTATGTAATGCTTATGCAACTTGATATAAAACATGATTGTAAAATGATTTGTTTATATTTTTTTGTTTCAATTTTGTAAATATTTGATTTTAAGGATCGTGTCTTTATACTCAAGCTTGATTTTTTAAATCCGCATGGAGTACCATTAAATCACTCCTTGCTAATGAGTCCATATTTTACCTAGAAAAGCATGGCTGCTAGAACAAAGCAGTGAAGTAGTTACTTCAATGTTGAAAAACTCATCTAACACAATAGTGAATGATACCTATGAGCATTTTGGAGTCATGACTACAAAAAATCTAGTCTAAAAAAAGACTTTGACAGATACATAAATACATGTTCCTTTTGGCTGCCAACTTTCTTCTACAAATTATAATGGAGAAGTGCATAAACAAGATTCTAAGGTAGGCTTGTCTCACATAGACCAAATATATATCGATTATGTTCTATTATGCTTGATTTAATGAACCATGTGAACTTATACTTTTTGTATATATTTAAAATGCATATGACTATGTTTCATACTATAGAACAAATTGAAAGTAAATATGAAGGTTTTATACATATGAGTCAAATTGTATTATATTGAAGCTTCCTACCAACATTTCATGACATTGTAATGACTCCATTTGAGCAGCACCTATCTACAATTAATTTCTAGAAATGTTGGGCCACATTTATCACCAACCAAATTAGTAGAAAGGGATAGAGGTAGGAGTTGATCAATATCCCATCATGTGTACAAGATATGAAAACCATTATTTCTCATATGATCAATGGTGAATATGTGGTTAATGTAGGAGAAATCGAATAGGAAAAGGAGACCAATCAACGATGAATGGATAGGCTTTCACGAGTACTTAGTGGTGTGATCAACATCAAAGATAGGAATGATGGGTAGGCTAGGAGATGAAGAGTTTTCCAATGATGCATACATTATTTCTAGCAAGATCTGTGGTGATTTCCAGCAATTAATGTTTTATAATTCATCACTTACTCTACAAAAGTGAATGGGGGTTTAAGAAGGGGAAGAGAATCTACACTTTCATCTTCTATGTGGTTTAGAGGATATAAGAAATGTAGTGATGGGAATTTGGAGGGAGTATACTTGATCAAATGCGTTTCAAATTTGATGCTCACCTCTCTTTTTTATGTTTCCTAGCATGGGCATAGTGTTTTCAGTGCCTCTTCTAGGTGGTACACGAGGTCTGCTGCTAGTATAGGGGAGGAAATGGGGTTTTAGGTAGGACAAGAGTGTGAGAGGGAGAGAGGTGATTAGATCTTAGGATTTGGGAAGGAGAATAGGGCATGAGGGCTATTAAGGTGGATAGAGTTGCGCATGTGAAGTTGTGCCAATACGGAAGGTAGGGGGAGTAGTGTGTGGAAATTTTGAAACTTTAGGTTTTTGTTATTTGGGTAGAGTGAGAGAGAGATGGAGGTAAGTTGTGGAAGAGTATTAGTTTTTACAACTACAAATGGAATATGTAATCAATTTTGTACCTATTGTTATTAACTATATTTATTTTATTAAGAATTTTTTATAAATGAAAATAGTTTTTAATAGAAAATATAATAATTATATCTAAAAAAATTGTATTTCTATTATAATTTTCTTGTAGTGATATCGGTAGATCTGGATGAAAATTTGGCTTAAGATGATAGGATTTCTGATTATGTAGTAAAGGATGAACCTTAACTTGATGAGAAAGATCCTAAGAATGCTAATCAAGTTATAAATTAGAAGGAGGGTGATTAGTTGTGAATAGCATGCATTCTCTTAGTACTGAACAATAAGGTTTATGATGTAAACTCCAAACCTCCTATCATGACTAGCAATATTCTACAGAATATGTTAAACAAGTAACAAAAAATACAAAATTAGGGTGTTGAAACATATCTTATCTCTAAATTTCTTAAGTTTTAGATAGTAGATGGTAAATCTATTTATGATCAAGTACATGACTTCCAACTCTTGTGTCTAAACCTCTCAAATGTGAGTATGAAACTTGAATAACTTATCGTTATGTCAATAGTTGAATGTTTTCTAAGTCTTGGGAGGATTTTGTCTCACACACAAGAAGGGTGACATAACCCTAAGGAGATATGGAGAATATCAACATTATTGCAATGTAACATCAATCAACTAACTTGGAGTCATCTCTAACAAGTTATACTACATGGTTGATTATGTTTTACAAACAACATTATGCCCTGTGGAGATGAGGCTTACCACTCATACTCCAACTGATCGTTGAGAAGTCACATCAGTATCATACATAGGTCATTAAGAGATATTTCAATAAGGGAGGAACATAGGAAAGAGGATGTGGTCAAGGTACCAATTGATGTAAACCCTACTATCAAATTTCTATTGGGAAATAGGCTATAGATATAGGCAGCAGAAATAAATTTTTTATTGTCATATTCCTCAAAAACTAGTGGACCGAGTCAACAACTATATAATGGAAAGCATGGTTTTGAGGATGTACCTGGTCCTGGAGAAAGTTTAGTGACATACTCCTTGTCATTATAGATGCATAACTGTAGTCTAGTTGCTCTTGGGTGATGTATGTGCAACTCCTAGTCTTCACCATGAACAGCAGACTGAAACAACGTTTGCAGCGGCTCCTGTGGTCTCGCCATGGACTACAGGCTGACATTATCCTCTAAGTGGTAGACTAAAACCTCCCACCTCTAGAGTAGTCCATGCGAACCACCAAGAATTTCACATTGCCCTACCATATCCAGAGGGGAGGAGTTGTCCCCTTTTGTTAGAGTACTAGTCACAAACATGATCTCCCACAACTGATTCTCAGTCGTTCTCTCCCTCTATGGCCCTCCCTTTAATGGGTAGGACTTGCTTGAGCTCTCTATTGGTTACCACAATCAGAGAGGACAACAATTGTAAGAGAAAATGATTCTCAATTGTGTGTCTTGGGAAGCCCCCATTACCCCTCTATTTATGGTAGAGTCCAGGGTCAGGGTTCTTGATCAGTGTGGAAGTAGGAGGGTCAGGAATCATGAATGTTCTAGAATCTAAGAATCGTGAGATGGTCATCTCGTATAGTGAAATAGTCATCTTGTGCATGAGAAATTGTCTCTCATAGCAAAATATTCATTTCACACATTTTCCTATTCTAAATCAAATTGGAAATTTGAATCCAATTAATGCACAACATGACGTCATCACTAATCCTTGATGCAATAGAATTTCCCCATGAATTAGGCGTCTCTCTCACGCAAGCCAGTTGTCTTGTGACCACAAACCATTCATCTCACTCACGTGAGCCGATCATCTCACAACCATGAACCCGTCATCTCATTTACGTGAGATAGTTGTCTCATGACCATCACGTGAGATGGTCATCTTTCTCACGTGAGATGGTCGTCTCCTGCCCCAATTTTGGCAGAACTCAGCCAGTTTAGTTTGTAATCAACTTGGCACTCCAAACAGTTAGTCCAACACTTGAACTTGATTATTCTGAGTCCAGTCAGTTGATTTATTGTTTAATTGAATATCTAAACACCTTTAGCATTCAATCTAAACATCATTCATGAATATACTTCTTCAATCGAAATGTATCTTATGAGTGTGACCCTATAGGTCCAGAATTACATTGGTAGTCAATATCAATAACAAACTTATGATATCACAAACAAAGAGCTGTGCCTAGTCGCAAATCATTGCTACATAAGTAAATTTGAAAAGTTGGAAAACAACTTCAACCTACAATTTGTGATTGGTGTTATTGTGATCGTATAGTTCCTTTGTCTCTTATATTCAGATTGAACTCTAGGCATGGAATCATCATGCTCTCATATTTCAATCCATGTTCCGTGAAATAAAGTAGACTATCTGAGATGCATATGAGTTCACATATCACATATTGAACCACATCAGTATGGTCGTACATTTCTCAATCTCTCTTATCAAGAGGCTTCGGATATCAAACTCCTATAGGAGGGACAAATTCCATCTACATCACTCACATTCAGTCCCCATATGTCAAAGCTACCTAATCATAATCTTTATGGAAACATGTATTTCATAATTATGTTTGATGATGTCAAAACAATGACATATGATGAGTGTAGTGACATTAGGTCTAAGAACAACAACCACCTCTATCACTATGAGAGATGATCTTGACTACCATTTCATGGTCTCCATGTATCACTCTCATGGTAGTTTGTCTAATACATTGTTCTCTAACATGTATTTGTGTGAGTGACTTGATATCATATATCATGATTAATGAGACTTTGTCATCAATCCACACACCGTCTAGTCTTATGTATTAATGTTGTCTATTTTGCTTCCACAATGATATCCGACTATGGACATAACAAGAATGTCTGTACTCTTAGCATTTGTGTGATCTCATTCTTCAAATCACGTACCTGAGGGCATACATCATCGAGTAACATCATTCTTTAGACATCTACTTATGTCTGTGTCAACATCTCATGACTGAGACAAACATAATAGACGAAATTACCTTTACTATTATCAAATCAGGTATCTAATGCCACATTCTAATCATCATATGGTTGGCTCTCAGGACATACATACTAACATCTTATAACTACTAAGAATAATGATAAGTAAAAATAAGAACATACATAAACCTAAGGACAAGATTTAGAACAAACCAAAAAATAGACCTTGTTGAACTTGTAGACAGGTTGGTCATTTGAAAAAAATTATCCTACAAAGAAGGCAAAGAAAGATACTACATCTACACTTGAGGAGGTGATGCTCAACATAATGACTAATTCCTTGAACTTCAATGATGAATATGTTTCTATTAAACTTGAAATCCTTTCAATCTTTGAACCACTTGACTTGATTATAATAGTGGGGACAACACACATGTTTGTGCTAATAAGTCTATATTTTGTCTTACCTGGCCTCTTCATACTGATCAATGACTTTGGCCAATGAAAGCAATGCAGAAGTCAAAGGCAAAGGATGGATTGATCTATAATTTCCTTTCAAAAATGTTCCCACTCTTCATAGAGTCATACATGTTCCATATAGTTGTCTCAATATAATTAGTGGTGTGATTTATTTAGAGACAATTTAAGAATACATTGAAAATCTAATAAAACAATTATTTCTCATGTTCAAGATGGTTTTATTCTTTGATAAGGGGTACGTATGTGCTATGGAGAACTTGTTCAAGATTCATGTACACAAACTTGTAAGATATTTAAAAGTTTAAAGTCTGATTGGGGAGGAGACTATACCTCAATCTTGTTCTTATAATTTTGTCAATTCTATGGTATACTCCATGAGGTTAATGCTCCTTATACTCCACAACCTAATGGGACTATTGAACATAAGAACCAACCCCTGATAGACATGGTAAATACTTTGCTTCAAATTTCAGGTCTACCAACTTTATGTGGGGAAATGCTTTGAATACAAATTGCCATATTCTGAATAAAGTTCCCCATAAACATAAAGAGAGTAGTCCTTTTGAGTTACAGATAAGCTAAAAGGCAAGTCTCAAATATCTTTTAGTGTGGGGATGCCTTGCAAATTTACTTGTCCCCAAACACGAAAGAAAGAAACTCAGACCAAAAACTATATATTCCATTTTCTTGCGTTATGTAGAGACATGGTATGTTTGTAGATTCTTGATTGTGAAATCTAAAATCTCATGCAATGATTTGAATACAATAGTGGAACTTTACAATTGAACATTTTTTGATATTTTTCCCATGAAATCCATTGTTCCCTAGGAATTTTCTTAAGAGGGATCCCATTACTACATGTACCATTCCCAAGTACATGGAAAGGATAACATATGTGTCAGATGACTTAGTACATATCATTGTTGGGTATGATAATAATGAGGAAATGATTGAGCCAAGGGAAAGTAAAAGTCCTAGGACATCAAGGACATTGGAAGTGATTTGCCCACTTACAAAGTTAAGGATGCCTAGTATCCTTCATTCAAGCCATGGTTTCCCCATAGCATAATTTTTAGAAGGAAGTATTTAATGATGAAATCCAATCAATTCTCTCAAAATGGATCTTGGGAATTGGTGGATTTTCCTACTGGTTGTTCTACAACTGCATGTAAATAGATCTTAAAAAAAACTCAATGCAAACAGGAAAATAAATAATATAATGCTAGATTGGTTGCCAAGGGGTACACATAAAGGGTGGGAATAGAATATTTTGATACATATTCTCCTATTTATCAAATGAAAACAATTTGTTTTCTCAACTCACTAGCTTCCATTTATAATCTCTCTATCTATTAGATGGATGTCAAGACCACATTCATACACAATGATCTTCAAGGGGATATATATATATATATATATATATATATATATATATATATATATATATATATATCAACCAGAGAGTTTTGTGGAACATGGGAATGAATCCAAAGTGTATAAACTTGTAAAATTTTTGTATGAATTAAAACAAGACTCTAAATAGTGGCATAAAATGTTTGATTTTGTAATATCATCTTTTGTCTTTGAATCTAATGATTTTGATAAGTGTATTTACTACAAGATCATTAGTGATGAATTTTTCAACCTATTCTTATATGTAGATGACATTCCACTTTTTGTTTCCGATATGAAAGTAGTAAATGAGAAGAAATTTTTTTGTAGCAAGTTTGATATGAAAGATATGGGTGTCATCCCGGGCTACTCCCGGTCCTAAAGACAAAGGGGATTAGCCCCGCATGTTCATCTCAGAGCAAAACGTGGAGTAGAAAAAGGGAAACATGGAGAAAAATGTGATTGAGTGGTGAAACCCCTGAACGGAGAAGATCCAAGCGATCTTTGGCATGGAATATGCGTTCTCCCGCCTTTCGATGGTGGAAATCGTCTTCTTCGGCGTCCGGATCGGTTGGGGCGTGCTTCTGGGCTCCGTTCTTCTCTCCACCCCTTCTCGGGACGTGTGCAGCGGCTAATGACGTGATCCTTCCCTCTTGGGCGCCATCATTAGGTATAATTCCTGTGTTAGGTCGCCAATTAATCACAGCCGTCGGATTAAGATCAATCTGAAGCAAACTCATATCTGACGGCGTCGATACTATCGACGCGGGTCGATAGTATCGGCCTTGCGTTGTATCGACTGATTTTCTTTTCTTTTCTCTGTCGCGACTGATGCTATCTCGATACCATCGACGCGTGTCGATAGTATCAACATGCATAGGCGTCGGTTTTGTCCTTTTACCGTCGTTGTAGCTCCACTAGTCGATAGTATCGACATATGTGTCGATAGTATCGACATATGTGTCGATAGTATCGACATATGTGTCGATAGTATCGACGCACTTCTCGCCAGCAACCTGATGGTATCTCGATACCGTCGACATCCCTGTCGATAGTATCGAATTTCTTCTGGTCGTTGCGGCTGGCAACCTGTGGTCTGGTCGATGGTATCGACCACTGTCGATGGTATCGACCACTGTCGATGGTATCGACCACTGTCGATGGTATCGACAGTAGCAGATACTTGTTTTTCCTAAAATTAACACACGAAACCACATAAGTCTACACAAAACGTATTCGTTTGATAATTAATACTCAAAATGTTGAAATAAGAGAAATTTGACCTAAAGAAGTAGCATAGACCAAAGTAGATGAATTATGCAACATTAACCATGAAAATGACTAATAAATGCATAAAACACATATCAAACCAGTCTATAAATGTGACTCAAAAATCATCGCATCAAACTCCCCTAAGCTTGAACATTGCTCGCCCTCGAGCAACTATACCTTAGAATAGAATTGCCAGAGTCAACTAAAGAACAAAGCATCACAACAAACATCCCATATGACTCCCACCGGACATCCACAGACCGGCCCTCGCTAACCACAGAATGATAACTACCCTAAAGGCGACAGTAATCATCCATAAAAGATGTCTACCTCAAAACTGATGAATACTATCACATAAGGCAGTTAACATAATAGAATTCGCCGGTCCAGACTTAGTGCATCTTGTGATCTCCTATACTACGTTGCTCACCCTAACTACCATCTACATGGAAGCAGTTCTCCTGATATTCACAAGTGAGGAGAAAATCACGCTGGCCTACCAATCCGAGCAACGGGTGGATGGAATGGATGGCTAATGGAAGAAGTGGAAGCATTATACAGTTTCAACATGCATAAAACAAAAATGCCCTAAATGATGCAAATGCACATGTAAAAATGCCCAAACTCCCCTAAGATTGGGTGGAATGATGCATGCACTAACATCCCATCTCAAAATGAAATGCATATCTAATTGAGCTACATCATGTACTTACTCATCTAAAAATGCAGGTGAGATTATGTTCCTTTCTCCTTCTTATTCTAGTTGCTTCGAAATAACTTTTTTTTTTTCAATTTCATTTTTTTTTCAAATTTTTTTTTCAAGCCCTTATATCCATAATTGCTAATGAATACTTTATTGGACTTACTTTTTCTGCATTACTCGAATATTTGAACTATTTAGAAGGTATGGAACAATTTAATTCACCATTAAAGAAGAAATGAGGTACATGGTGTACTCTATGTATAAAAGTTATGAATGCAACTAAATGACATGCACCTAAGGGTAATGTGCATGTATATTGTTCTATATTTTTTTTATTTTTCATGCAAAACATATGCAAGTCCTATCTACATGACATGCAATCAAAAAGGTTAAAACCGTACTTTACTTCCAAATCTTATTGTGGATTGTGAAAAGCAATGAGGTGGACAGATCACAAGACTAATTGACTGAACCTTTGAAAAGTATTATGTGTCCCTCCTTACTGACATGTGTAGTAGTTAAGAGGTTTCTCTGTCTTACTTCAAATTAGAGTCTCGTTATCATTTGGTCAGTTTAGGCTCAAACAACCAATTCTGTCCACTTTTCATGAATCATTAGGAATGTATAGTTGTGATTTTCTGTTCTAAAGTTGACAAAACCAATCATTTTCGTAAGTTAAGTGATCAAAGTTGAACAACACTCAAGCTTGCGAACACTCACAAAATTTTAAGTTTCCCTTAATTCCCATGTACATGCAACTAAGATGACACAAGACTTAAGACATCCACGATTACACTAGATAGAATGTGGATCCTACAAACAACTAAGATTGCAAGAAACAAATGACAAGAACAAAAGTAATAAAACTAAAAATAGAGAAAATAAAAGATAGAGCTGGTCCAACACCCCCCCAAGCTTGAATTTGACTATGGCCTCATAGTCAAAAACAATCTTAAAGGTTGGAACAGAGATACCGATTTACTCTTCAGGCGGAGGCGGGTACTGTGGAGCCGTGGGGTCCCAAGATGGATACTCCCCCTGGAAGCTCGGATCAAACTGGGCCCTAGGTTGAGGTTGTGGATAGCCTCCAAAGTAGTTCTGGCTCCAATAGTGATCGTAAAAGGGTTGTTGTTGCATCTCCATCCTATGCAACTGATCATGAATCTATTGTTGGTTGTCGAGGAGAAGACGCTCGTTCTCGAAGATTGCCCTTTGATTGTCCAGTAGCCGGTTTGTCGTCTCTTGAACACCGGTGTACATCGTCATGTGATGCTGTTGTGTCTATTGTATCTCATGCAGCATAGCATACATGCCTTGCATAGAATAGACATCCTCACTTGGTTGTGAGGGCGGTGGTGGTGGTGGAGGCTGTGAAGATGAAGATGCACCCGGATGCATGTGAGGACGCTTCCGTGGTGCCACTCGTTCCCGAAGAGGGGCGTAGGCCTCCTCTTCCTCTTCGGCCTCATCGTCATTGTTGTCATCGTTGTCGTTGCCGCCGTCTTCATCGGAGTCAGCAATGGCTATGATAGGCCATCAGAAGTGTTGCACCCCTTCGATGTTGAAGACCGGATCGGGAAGCGAGCATTCTTGGTAAGCATGGTTGATGTGGCAGTGTGCATACGCCAAGCCATATCGAAGAAGGATGAGGTTGGAGTGGTGCAGATGTTGCAAGTTCACCTTGCTCCTGTTGGAGAGAGGAGTAAGCTACTGGAAATTCAACCCAAGGTAGGAGGCCAGCTTTGTGATAAGCCCTCCAAAGTGAATTGGAGCTTTCCGTGTACTCCTCTTTACCGTCAAAACCCGCTGCAAAAAGAAAGCTCCCCAGTTGCATTCTTGGCGCTTCAGGAGTTTATACAAGAAAAATAGGTCTGTCTCCTGAAACTTGCTAAGAGCCAGATCACCCCTAGCAAACAATGTAGAACTCATCATCCGGTGGAGTATCTGGACAAATGGATGCTCATAGTCGGCTACCGCAGCATTGTGGTAACTCACTGACTTGCCCGGCGGCACCGTCACAAGCTCGGCGAAGATTGCATCGTAGTCGGTGCGGTTGTCCGGTCACCGGTAGTCAGACCGCGAATGATTCCAGTTCAAGATCTTGTTGAACTGCCGGAGTGTAATGGTGTAGTCGTTGTTGTACATCCAGAAAGACACCCGGCCCTTGATCCACTCGCGGTCAGTTTCTATGACGTCATTGGGTACGACGCAGACGTCAAGTGATGCCATAAACTCAGCCACCGGCTCCTTTTACGTAGGCCACTCACCAAAGAACGGTTGGCCATCTGCATGAAACTCCAGCTCGTCAGGCCGTCTTCCCGTGTGTCGGGCCTGTCCCTTCAGAACGTAGTCGAGGTTAGCTTCGAACCCCAAGTTGCAGATGGTTTCTCGTTCAACATAACAGGTCGGCTCGATCTTTCTCTTTATGATCTCCTTGTATATCTTCTTGACCTCCGTGGATGGATGAATCAACCGCAGGCGTGCAATCGACGTCGTAGGTGGTGGCACGAATTCTAGGATTTCCATCGGGTCAGAGCGTGATGACGATGCACCAGCAACATGCACCATGATCGCGACAGAAAGAGGAATAGAGAGAGAGAGAGATCGGTGAAGATCGGAGAAAGGAATCTCCGCTCGATGAAGAACGTACTCGGTGTTGCTCGTCGTCGGGCTCGAGTCACTCTGGAATACGCTCGGCACAGGTGGAGGAGGATTGCTCTGGATTTGTGATGTCATCTGACGCAAAATCCTTCTCATATATAGCCGTGGCCGTCACTGCTGTATGCCCGTCGATACCATCGACGCGAGTCGATGGTATCAACACGGGTAGCACAATCTGTACTGCTGTGAGTATCGACGGTCATCGATGGCTGGATCTGCATGGCCCGGATTGCTGACGCGTCGATACTATCGACGCGAGTCGATGGTATTGACTCGTCCCCCGGATCGACTTCCTGGTTGTTGCGATCGCCGTAGATCTTTCCTCATGGATTGTTGACGTGGCACGTTGATACTATCGACGCGAGTCAATAGTATCGACTCTCTGATTAGGGAAAACCCTCACGAGGCCCGGCCGCTGCCTTCTGAGTGTGATTGTGTCGATACCATCGACAGGCCCATCGATGGTATCGACTTTACTTAGATGATTTCTTCTAAATATCTCTAGAGATCTCGATGGTATCGACTGGCATGTCGATACTATCGACCTTGACTTGGCGATTAACCTGTTGGTGTGTTGATACTATCGACGAGGCCGTCGATAGTATCGACGTAGTGTGATTTCTGCAGTCGCCAACCTGTAACACAGTCAATACCATCGACACAAGGGTCGATGGTATCGACTCTGCCTCAGTCCTGCACATGTAGCAAACGATCACGGTATCTTTTTTACACTACAAACTAAGTTAAAACAAATCAAACTGCGAATGTAAAGGAACTAAACTATAGTACCAATGGTTGGGTTGCCTCCCAACAAGCGCCCTTATTTAACGTCTTAGGCTAGACGACTTGTAGCTCCTCATGAACTTGGTATTTCGGAGAAGGTGCCCAAAGGATCGTGCGGTAGCATGAACTCTACTCGATCTTGACCAATTCCCAACGTCAGCGTACCTCTCCCAATTGCAGTGACTACATCGGCCATTTCTGGAAACAGCCTACCTAATAGCATCTCGAAACTTTGAAGCTGTGGCATATCCATGATGACGAAATCTACCAGAAAGATGAACTTGTCCACCTTGACGAGTACATCTTCGCAAACTCCGTATGGCTTTACAATGGACCCATCCGCCAACTCAATAGTTGCTGCTGATTTCTTCATTTCTTTCAACCCAAGCTTTTGAAATGTGGCTAGTGGCATTAGATTAATGCTCGCGCCCAAATCACACTGAGCTCGTGGAAAGTGTCAATCGCCTATCGAACATGGAATATAAAAGCTTCTTGGGTCTTTCTTCTTATGTGGCGAATTCCCATGGATGATTGAGCTCACCATTTCATTCATCTAGCAGCAATCTGTGTCTTTAATCCGCCTCTTCTTATTGATGATTTCTTTGATAAACCTCCCGTAGGCGGGAATCTTCTCTATCATCTCCACTAACGGAATATTTACATGGAGTTTTCTGAACATCTCCAAGAATTTCCTATAGTGCCTATGCTCTTTCTTCGACCTAGGGCTATCTGGACTAAACACAACTGCCTCATTCAAAAGCTTATGAGGTGGCACATATGAGCTTTTCAGGGCAACCTCCCCTAAGCTTGCTTCAATGACCCCCTCTGGCGTAAACTTTGTCGGAACATCATCAACAGGTATAACTTGCGGTGGCTCCTCTCTCACAGTGGATGTATCCGCACCTTGACGAATGGCCTTCACATGCTCTTCTTGACTAGGTGGGGGTGCGACCATCATGGGCTCTTGGTGGGATTTCCTAAAAGGAGTGTATCCGCCTGGTAGTCCATAATGACTGCAAGGATACAGTATTGCCGGTATAGCCTTCGTATCATACATAATTTTTCATTGGTCCTTGATCTCTGTCACCAGGGGTTCTTCCTCATTAATCACAGACATGTATTTAACTTGATGATGTGCTTGAACCACATCTGCATTTCCATCCTATCTCTACTGATTGGCATGCTTGATGGCCACCACTTCATTGGAAATTTGGGTCACGGTGGTTTCTAACGCCCGCATTTGTGCTCCATGACTTTGTAGTGTCTGCCCAAATTTGGTCAAGATGTCACCCTGGGACTGCAGTTGTTTACTGAACATACTCATCATCTCCTGATTCTGCTGCACCATTTGACTAAGCAACTCGATGCTTTTATCTTTAGCTCTAGGTTGTGGCTTTGCATCAGGATCTTGTAGGAAGTTATTGGGATCCTTCCATGAGAACTTCTTGTCCCTCCTCCAAGCATAATCATTGTTTCTATAGCCATGTTGTTGCATGAATTTGACTTGGGCTTCCTCATCAGACGATGGATCTTCCTTGTCTAGCAATTTCTTGGCTAGAAGATTGAGCTTGTCATTCAGCTCCTTTATGGCTCTGGACTCACCTACAACTTTAACTTGTTCTGGTGCATCCCTATCGCCCCAAGATTGCTTTTTCGCCATATTCTTCAGAATCTCCCAGCACCTCGTGTCTGTGTTATTTAAGAAAATTCCTGACCCTGCTGAATCAAGGTTACTTCTATCATGCTCAGAGAGAGCAAAATAGAAGATTTTGACCTGCTTCTCCTTATTCAGACCATGGTGTGGGCACCTCCTCAACATAATCTGAAAATGTTCCCACGTCTCCGGGTAGGTCTCACCTGCCTTCTAAGTGAAATTGTGAATCTTTCTGATCAAATTGTTGGTCTTCTCGGGCGGGAAGAACCGTTAAAAGAAAACCTCGACCATATGGTTCCATGATTCCACATATTCGTCGTCGCGATTATGCAACCACTCTCGTGCCGCTCCTGCCAGAGAACTCGGAAACAATTTTAGGTAGAGTACCTCCTGTGGAAATCTGTCAATCTTGACCATGTCGCAATTTTCCACAAATTGGCTGATATGCGTAACTGGGTCTTCATTCTTGAGCCCATGGAAAGCATTTGACTTCACTAAATTTATTAATGCGGGATCAATTTTGTATGTTGAAATGTTAATTGCCTGCTTCTTTATTGGCCCCTTGGAAGCGGATGAGGAAGAAGCCTTGATCTTCTCCCATATTGTCGGTGGCTCTTCTATTTCTTCTTGTTCGGATTCTGAATCTATTTCTTCTAAATGGTCTTGATTGTGGCCTTCCTCGTTGTCAGGTCCCGTCAGTGGAACCTCTGGTGCTTGTTGTGTGTAGTCGATACTACGCGTCTGCACCATGCACAGTACCTGCAAATAGAAAAATTTAATTTCAGTACAGTACTTGTCGATTGTAAATATTTAGAAAATAGACTATGAATTTTTTAAAATGATAAAAAAAAATGTGGCCTAGAGTGGCCGCTTGCAGCACTCGTAGTGCCGAAAACTTGCCGTATCCCCGACAACGGCGCCAAAAACTTGACACGAATTTACCGTGCGTAGAAACGCAAGTGTACGCGTCAATGTAATATAGGCCTTTGTGAGGCCCGAGTCGAACTCAGGGATACATGAAATTGTCAGAGACTCCTACTAACTACTCGCGATCAGCTAGACCAATTAAAAAGTTGAGAGTTGTTGTTAAAATTAAAAGAAAATTAATTTAAAACAAAACAAAGCAATCAATTAAATGTTTGGTTTAATCAATTCAAAATGAGATCTTTAGGATTACGGTTTCACCGTGGGTTTTCATTGTATTAAATTCTATGCAGTCACTCAATCTTATCTCTCTATCCAGGTAGTGGCCTAAGATCAGAATTGCCCACTGTCGTGGTACAATTCACTACCTATGTCTAGGTCAGTTCCACCGTCGTCGTAACCTATACCCTAAACTAGGTGCATTAAAAAGGATCTCTGGATATCCACCATTAACCTTACACCACCTTGTTCAAAGGATTTGTCAATTAATGTAAATTCCGTCTCTTTTCAACCATTAATTCTTCTTTCAAAGCAATTAAGGGCATTAGATTATTATTATGGTGATCAATCATAACAATATAATTGAGAAAACAAAATTATACCACAGATTTAAGAGATAAGATATGAATTACTATGATAAAATTGTCATACAATGAATTCTCGGGCTACTCCCGGTCCTAAAGACAAAGGGGATTAGCCCCGCATGTTCATCTCAGAGCAAAACATGGAGTAGAAAAAGGGAAACATGGAGAAAAACGTGATTGAGTGGTGAAACCCCTGAACGGAGAAGATCTAAGCGATCCTTGGCGTGGAATACACGTTCTCCTGCCTTTCGGTGGTGGAAATCGTCTTCTTCAGCGTCCGGATCGGATGGGGCATGCTTCTGGGCTCCGTTCTTCTCTCCACCCCTTCTCGGGACGTGTGCAGTGGCTAATGACGTGATCCTTCCCTCTTGGGCGCCGTCATTAGGTATAATTCCCGAGTTAGGTCGCCAATTAATCACAGCCGTCAGATTAAGATCAATCTGAAGCAAACTCATATCTGACGGCGTCGATACTATCGACGCAGGTCGATAGTATCGACCTTGCACTGTATCGACTGATTTTCTTTTCTTTTCTCTGTCACGACTGATGCTATCTCGATACCATCGACGCGTGTCAATGGTATCGACATTCATAGGCGTCGGTTTTGTCCTTTTACCGTCACTGTAGCTCCACTAGTCGATAGTATCGACATATGTGTCGATAGTATCGACTCACTTCTCGCCAGCAACCTGATGGTATCTCGATACCATCGACATCCCTGTCGATAGTATCGACTTTCTTCTGGTTGTTGCGGCTGGCAACCTATGGTCTGGTCGATGGTATCGACCACTGTCGATGGTATCGACAATAGCAAATACTTGTTTTTCCTGAAATTAACACACGAAACCACATAAGTCTACACAAAACGTATTCTTTTGATAATTAATACTCAAAATGCTGAAATAAGGGAAATTTGACATAAAGAAGTAGCATAGACCAAAGTAGATGAATTATGCAACATTAACCATGGAAATGACTAATAAATGCATAAAACACATATCAAACCAGTCTATAAATGCGACTCAAAATCATCGCATCAATAATTACGAGGATGCCAACTAAAATTGTGCACCTTCTTTGCTATAGTTTGGAATCCAAAGAAACAATATGTACTCGAGAAAAGGATATATGGTTATATCATCTTGGATGTCCAAATACAAGGAAGTCTCATTGGTATCTTATTGCCTTCCTATACGATTTCATGTGACATGCTTGCAACGTAAATATTTTTTACCATGTTTTAGTTTTTCACCAAGAGATGATTTTAGTTTCATTTGATCAGTTGATTTAATGCAAATTGGAAGATTTTGGTTTTCTTTACATTTTAGAACCAGATAACCTCATGTGCTCAAAGCAGTAGATAGCATATCCTCTTACTACCCAAAACTGATTGGGGTTGTGCCAATAGAAGGTCCAATGCTCTAAATATGATGAGAGGTGTGTCTTACACTTATCACTTCCTTTTGGAGAGTATTTCTACTAAAGGAATTTGATTTCACATATATCGCATTGTATCCAACCATTATGATTGTAGGGAATTGAATTTTTTTCTAACTTTTTGCTCCGAAAAATTGTGGCACATATATAATTTGTTTGTAACTTATTTTAACTATCGATAATAAACGTGTTGAAATACCAGCTCATATAAACTTTGGAGTTCCTTGATGGATTGCAGAAACAATCATTGATGCGTAGTGTCACCTATATATGCTGAGGTGAAATGTCAGAGATTAGGAAAGATTATGGTAGTCTGATATTTTTTAAAATAGGTATTTATGTTGCATAACACATACACATTTCGTTTGATTAATTTGTATATTATGATATTTGTAGCATACCATATTTTCTTTCTTGGGCATAATGTTACTAATTACGAAATGAAGTGAGCTATATGAAAATCGGTAGTTTTTTGCTTCATATATGTGTACATGTTAAACAAAAAAAATTATATGATGGATACATTTTGCTTCAGGTGTCTTCGAGCATGTTAGGTATAAAGAGGTCTATCAACCTTGATAAGGTGGAATCTCACATAGTTTCAATGTTGAACACCAATATCTCATAATGATTGAGTTATGGTGTAGAAAATAAAACCATAAAAATCAATGAATACAGATTAAGTGTATCTAACAGTTAATATTCTGTTGACATAAACAAGGAAGTCAAATCCTTAATTTGATACATTCTAATAATTTATTACATTGAATTTACATGTGTTTATGTTAATTAGAATTGAGAATCTTAACTTTATAACTACAATGCATCTAATATTAAGTTTTTTCTATAAAACACAAAGATCATATATAATATAATTAGGGGTGGAAGTTGAACCAAGATTATATAGAAATAACATGTAATAATGTATATAGTCTATTAAACACTTCTAACTTTATTTTCTAATGTTTATTCAAAGAAGCAAACATTTTAATAAAGTTATTTATTCTTTATTTTTGGATAGATAAAGATATCACTTTACAACTATTGATTTCCACTAGAATTGTATGTGTTTGTAGGCACATCATGTACTGGATTCTAGAAACAAGGTAAATTTTTTATAATGTAGTCATACTGTTTATATATATTTATATTATAAAATATGATGTGAACAACTTTTGACAAATAAAATGTTATCGATAATTTTGTAATCATAATCAATTACATAAATTTCCCTTTATACTTATTTTAGAATAGATTTTATTTAGTCTATAAGAAAATATTCCTCAAGATATTATTTGATAAAATATTTATTCACAAATACTCATCAAAATCTTATACTTATCATATGTTCTACAATTGTTAACCTTTAATTTGGTTTGGTGTGGTGATTTAAAGGAATAACATCAAATGTCAATAAATATTTTTTGTTATGAATAAGAAATTTGTTCATATGCTTTAAGGAGTGTCAGATAAACATTTTTAATTACTTCAAAATGCAAACTTGAAAGAGGCAAGGATAGTATATTTATTTATATATGGTGGTTTTGAATCCTCCCCAACTATAATGCAAATTCATCCCTATGATAATTAATGGTTGACTAAAATACAATATTGTATACTGAAAGACATAAGACAAAAAAAGAGTACTACCATTTGAAAAGTGTAGATATAATGTTGATTTTTATTTGATTAAGAAAATACTTTTTAACTATATTCTCTTAATGGGAGAATATCTAATCCACATTGGTTAGATATTTAGAAATTATACATTTATCATACAATATAAAATATGTGTCATTATGTCTCAATTGTTGTTGTGGACTATAATAAAATATACATATCATAATATCATATTATAATATTCTCAAATCCATCCAAGGGGTTCTATAGGGGGACCCTATCAGCCCCTACCTCTTCGTGCTATGTATGGAACGTCTTAGTCAAGCTATCTCCAAGGCATTGGCATCGGTTACCTGGAAGACTATCATGCTCTCTAGAGATGGCATCCCCCTCTCTCATGTGATGTTTGCTGAAAATATCCTATTTATGGCTGAAGTCTCAAATGCTCAAGCTTCTAATATCAACAAGATCCTGAAAGAATTTGCCTCCATGTCCAGTCAAGTCATCTCTAAGGAAAAGTCATGCTGCTATTTCTCTCCCAACACCACCATACCCGAGCAGAGAGCCTTTTGACGTCATGTGGTCATTTCTAGAACCACAGATTTGGGTCGTTATCTGGGAGTACCTGTTATTCATCATAGGATCAATAAGAAAACACACTTACACATTATGCGCTCGATTCAAAATCACAAGGATAGTTGGTCTGCCCACCATCTCTCACTCGTGGGGTTCATCACCCTAGCATAGAGCTCGTTGCAGACGATCCCCTCTTATACTTTGCAAACTATTAAGCTCTCCCCAACACTTTGTGATGATATTAATAAGCATATCAGGGATTTCATCTCGTTTGGTGGATGTGAATAGCAGAAAATTTCCTTGGTCTCTTGCGAGAAGCTGACTAGAAGCAAAACACTTGGCAATCTTGGACTTAAGGATGTCAGGAACCATAATTCAGCATTGATGATGAAGAACGCATGGTAGTTTCTAAACAACTCTCCCACACCCTGGGTAACGGTTATGAAGAATAAATATATCCACAATGGGTCCATTTCTAAGAAGTCAGGTTCCTCCACATGGTCCTTCGTCAAAAGACACATACCTGAACTCGAAGCCTTCTATCATAAAACAATCATCTCTGGCTCCAATACAAACATTTGGCGTGATAAGTGGCTAATGGGCAAGTCAATCATTGATATTGACCCCAACACATGTATCGCCGACAAACTCAATGATCTCACAGTTCATTGCATGATCACCGATTATGGCCATATATGTATACAAAGAAATTGGGGCTTCCCTATCATCTTATCAAACTAATCCACATCGATTGACATACTGCAGCAAGATAGCACTCCTTCTTGCAAGCTTCACCCTTTGAGAAGAGAGTACAATCCCACCCTCTCCTCTTTGCCAAACCTTCAACTTTCGTTTATCGACCGGAAGCACAATTTGGTGGCAGACAATATTGGAAAACACTCCATGTATTCCTTTTCCCAGTGTTGTTTCCTTCATGTTAAGCCAGTCTGGCTATCTAAATACATTAATATCCATCTCTCTTCTATTTGGCCCAGTATAGGAATGGGACGAATAATATTTAATCTCTATGGTTTTCAAAAAAAAGTTGTCTAACACGGTTGGGAGGATTATACAATGATGATATTATAGCATCAATTCCTTTTCATATTGATAGAATGTTAATCAGTTTATCATATGATGTAGTGAAACAAATTCACATATCACATAGATCTATTGGTGCATCAGTAGATATCCACTTGTGGCCCCAAGTACAGTAGTAGTGTTTAAATGTAGTTTAATCAATTTCTTCTTAGTTTACTATATTTTACATAACACTACTTCAAGATGTTTTTGCATGTGAATGAAAACTACATAGATAGTGGTAGAGGGTATATTTAAGAAATCAACACGACGATGCCATTTATGTGTCAAACATTTTTTTTTGTAAGATTTCAATGATTTTCAAAATTAACTATGTTAGTAGAAGCAAATGATTATATATCAGTAGTAAACTTTTGGGTATTATGGATCTCAGTAACCCATGATGGAATTTGAAGTCAATCACTTGCTAAAAAGTTTCTTTGGTATTTCTTCCATCTACAACAACTTCTTTCACCTCCATACTTTTTCCCTTCATCTTTTGCAACAAATAACAAAGTGTTAGTTAAGCAAAATTCCATTTTATCCAATATCGAGTATGAATATTTCAAGATACATTATTTTTCCAATAAAATGATATATTGTTCTTATTCCATTATCATTTTTATGTCTACATATCTACAAAGAAAAGTGGTACAACCACTTATTCATGAATTTAAATTTTATCCAAACTAATATAAAGACAATCCATTTTACTGGAGTAACGGATATTATATCATTTGTTAATTTATTGCAAGTTAGATCTCAAAACTAACATGACTATTTATGAAAAGATAACCTAAAGTCTAATAATATCTAACATTTTAGATACATAATCAAATGCATTTTCTAAAAATCAATGTTTAGAACATCTTTTGGGATATTCACATGCAATCTGTTTAGGTTGATTGTGACGAGAATAAGTTTTCAGTTACTTATTCAATATCTATTTTACAAAAAAACATCAATTTGTAAGGTATAATATGCTACCATTGTGGTACTAGAGAAGTATATATTTGACAAAGACAAAATAGAGAGTGAATCATTTTGTACTATCAAATTGAATATACTAAAAAGAATGAAATTTTATATTTTTCAATTCAATGGTTTTTAGAAATTAAGATGTGAGTATGAGTTGTGTTTGAGTTATAATATTATAGTTAAACATAAAAACACGATTATATATGTAATACAAATGCAACCAAATTTCGATTACTATAAATTTAAAGACATAAATGTAATTCAATGGTTTTTATAAATTTTTCTATCGCTCATTACTTATATGAATGTAGTAATCAAGACTATGTATTTCCATCACTAAGTATTTCTAATTTAATGTCATCTCAAAAATTGAGATGTGAGTATGAGTTGTGTCTATCATCTATTATTATAGCGTAAAAATAGAAAATCAACATTGTATATAAATTTAAATATATCCAAATATTTATTACTAAAAATTCAAAGACATATATGGCAAAGATGACTTCTTAGTTTCAAGTAACATGCCAATACTCAAGGCTAAGTTTTTCTAAGCAACAATTTGTTGCAATTTGATATGAAGTATATACTTAATCTGGTGATATTAAAATAAATAAAATATTTGTTATTCATTATTCCCAAAAAGCTATAAACATATATAGAAGTTTTTTATCTTCATGTTTTTTTATGCATTTATCAAATGTCTTATTGATTTTATTAATACTTGAAATATTATTGAAAAATTAATATTATGTAACTGTACTAATATGATTAACAACTTTATATATGGGGTAACATATACACATCATTTGAGCTACTCAACATTAAGAATGTGAACACACCCTTAAAGTAGAGGTTCAATATTAATGTAATGATGAAGATATCCAAAAATATTTATGATCAATAGCATAATCCAAACTATTAAGTTCTATCTAAACTAGATGGTCACAAAATATGCATGTTTTCTATTTAATATGGTCTCTCAAGTAAGTGCATGACTTATGGTTTTGTTTTTCCATTTGATTTGATATGTATGTTTCTTCCAAATACAATATTTAAAGATTCATCTTACCAAATAAATTGCAAATATAGAGGACATGACATTCTAATTTTGCATCTAAAAGTAAAGTATACTATTGAAGGATTAAAAAACATTACAATAGGTGCATGATAAGAACAACAAAAATGTATATCAAATTGGATGGAATTGCAATTTGTCATATTGGCATTATTATAGTTTTATAAAATATTAATAATTTCTAATGTATCATATAGATTATATTAGATGTCTCGTGCAGAGCACATGCATTTACTAGTATATATATAGAGGAGGGAAGTCTCTAAGCTTACCATATGGGACTAAAACTTTTCATTTTGGCTTTAAAATATCACTATTATAAGTCTGAGTCTATTCCACTTCCAAATAGAAAAAATAGAATACGGGGATTGTGAAAAGGAAAGTGACAATAAAGTACAAAATCTAGAACATCGAATAACACATTATTAAATAATGATAACATAGAATACAAAATAAAATTATAATATAAAAAATTAAATATAGACATCGAAGGGCTAGTTCGTGTCCACGTCACTCAGGAATCCTTTCAAAGCCCAAAGTTTATGCATTAAGGACTGGTAACTTTGGTTGTAATACTAGTATCTAGTCTTCTATATGCATTACTGTTGTCTTATTCTGCCCTTCAAGAGCATAACATAGGATTCTCTATCCTGATTAGGTCAAGGTAGGAATTCTCAGGCACTTGTTCTCCTCTTGCCTGGTCCCATGCACCCTCTTTGGTACAACAACATTGCCCTTAGCAATGTGTTCCTCATGTTCTCCAGTCATTTTTAAGTTCTTCTTCTCCTATGTGAGCAGAAGATACTATCAGATAAACTGGAAGACACTTAGAACAGACTCTACAACCTTAGCCCTATGTCTCTGTAGACTCAGCGAACCTAGAGCTCTGATACTACTTAATTGTGGCATACAACTCATAAAAATATAATTAACTAATGTGGAAGCGTTCACTAAGCAGCGGATTACCAAAAATCACTAAAAATTAAAACTTTTTTTATCAAGAGATCCATCAAAGGAAAACTTTCTCACATAGGACCAAAGTAACATATTTACATTCTTGTTCAAAGGTACATATTTTGTATCATCTCCTTCAGAGAATTACAAGCATTAACTGTCCTGCTAAGCTAAATACAGGAAGTATAAAATCTCGAGGCACTAAGCCAAAATCTCAAAAGCACTGACTACTACTCCGAGGACCTGAGAGTACAAAGATGACACATATGACTCTATTTACATCTATACAAAGCATAACAGCCAATGTCTCCACCTGAGACTTCACTACTGTCCCTGCTGTTGTTGTTGCTGCCCTTCACCTACTAAAGGATTCCTACCTCCTCATCCGTGTCCACGTAAAAATGTGATTCCCACGGAGGTGAGACAATTGTAAATTGTCCCAACGATAGATATAACTCTCTGCTAGAAACATTATTATTGCAGCTTAAGAAGATAAATATACACAAAGGAATCATATTTGTTTGGCAGTAGTTAATTCAATGTCTAACATATTAGAACATCATTCTTATCAAAATCAATACAACTATAATTTGATAGATTAACATGTCACTTATCCTTTAAGTAAAATGAAGAACATGTATAACATTTATTCACTATAGAATCATTACCACATCATTAACTATCTTCAGGCTTAGATCATATATCTAATGTCTGGCATTGCCATTGGGAATTCATGTCCTATAGCCATACTCTTTTCACAAAGTGTTGGGATCTTAGTCCCTCATCTCATCAAGTACATTTCCACTTCTTAACAAGTTCATTATCATGATTATAGAATCTGGGTATTTGAACCCATTACTCACCATAGAACACTTGTTACAACTCATTAGGTAATTTCATACCTTCATATCATCTAACCCAGAGACATTATAATTCTTGTTACACAAAGCATTGCACATAATTCACAAAGTTCATACCACCTCTTATTACCCCTTAATAGGAAATAAGGCATATTATGGCTTATGAAGCTCATAAACAATCTAAGATAATTAGCACATCATGTGACACACATGACTCATTAATTGTAGGTTACCTCTCACTAAGCAACAAAGCAAATGAAGGCTTATAAGGCCTATAGAACATTTTCAATATACAAAGCATCATAGCTCATTCCTGGCTATGTTAATCATCTCAACATATCTGCATGATTAGTAATCATGATACAATTTCATATTAGTACCATGCAATACAAGGGTTATCTTATTCATTCATAACCCATTAGTATGTGTTTGAGCTTCACATAGGATTACTCTACATTAGATCTTCACATAGCATCACCCTATATGAAGCTTTCACATAGCATTACCCTGCATTAGGGTTCACATATCATTAATTTGTATTAGGGCTTCACATTGCATTACCCTGTATTAGGGTTTCACATAGCATTACCCTGCATTAGGGTTCACATATCATTCATTTGTATTAGGTCTTCACATTGCATTACCCTGTATTAGGGTTCACATAGCATTAACTTGTATTAGGGTTTCACATAGCTTTACCCTGTACTAGGGTTCACATAGCAAGGAAATCAATATGGATAACATAAGTATTCATTCATACTTATTTATTCTCATCATTCACCATTAAATGAATTATCAACACACATCATGAGTTTCTCTCTCATCTTTTCCAGAATATGATTACATCATAGTTTATAGGTTTGGATTAACCTTTTCATAAGGCATGTTAGCCTACAGTCAATAGAGTACATTACATCTCAATGTAACCATTGACATGACACATCTCATGTGTCATTCATCCAATTATCCTGGACTTGTTACACATCAAGGTATACCAGTATTGGGGTGTTTGATGTGATATCTATCATATCTTGATGTATCACTTCCCTCAACACCTTTATCTTACTTGAGTTCATACACTTAGATTGTATTAAGGTATTCCCCATCCTAATACTTTATGCACCAGTTCATCATATTTATCATGTAAAGTATTGGTCATTAGTCACTCACTTAGATTATACAACCATTGTTAATACTATGGATACATCTTGAGTTAGGAACTATTAATATAAGGATATTCATTATTAACCTCTCTAGGTGTTACATTTTTCATAACATTAATCACTATTCCATTATTAGGAATAGTATTCTCCATATTTATAACTTGATGATTCACATAGAATATTCCATACATTTATGGATTTCACCTAGTAATACTCTTCAATAGAGTTTCATATAATCATCCTTTTATATCAAGGATTCACTTAGTATTATGTGAAATTACAATTTCACAACGCATCACCCAGTGCTAGGTCTTCACATAGGATTAGTGGCACTTCCCTATATTAGGGTTTCATGCACCATACCCCATTTTAGGGATTAAGGTTTTCTATTCACATCCAAGTAATATTTCTCTTACCTCATACCCAAATTAGGGTTAGGATATACAATTTCCATTAAATTAGGGCTTCCTTCATTGTTACACTAAGTTAGGGTTACATCATCACCCTGGATTTATGATAACACTCAGCTTTGCCCTCACTTAGGGTTTCACACATAGCATTGCTCTAATTAGGGTTTCACACATAGCTTTGCTCTAATAAGGGTTTCACACATAACTTTTCTCTAATTAGGGTTTCACACATAGCTTTGCTTTAATTAGGGTTTCACACATATCATTGCTCTAATTAGCGTTTCACACATAGCATTGCTCTAATTATGGTTTCACACATAGCATTGCTCTAATTAGGGTTTCACAAATAACATTTCTCTAATTAGGGTTTCACACATAGCATTGCTCTAATTAGGGTTTCACACATAGCATTGATCTAATTAGGATTTCACACATAGCATTGCTCTAATTAGGATTTCACACATAGCATTTCTCTAATTAGGGTTATGACTCATTGATTAGGGTTTCATGATCTCATTATTATGGATCAACCCTTATCACATAGTTTACTCATAATGAGAGAATTAGGGCTTAATTACATAAGAATTCATCTCTCTCATTCTCTCTCTCATCCTCTTTAGGATGTTAACTACTCCAAGATTAATCTAGGTCAACTCTTCACTTGAGTACACATAGCTAGGGTTAACCTTCACAATCATCATGGGTCTACATCTTTAATAATCACATAGCTGATTGACCTTAGATCATATTAGATGTCCAAATGGTCTAATCAATTAAACCATCAATTATATACGGAATTCAAAAGAATTGACCAATTAAACTTTCAATTCCACAAAGTGATCAATTGGGTTAACCATTGAAATCTTCAATTGCATTAAGTATCTAAATAGGTTCACCATATTGGACCTTCAATTATATGAGATGTTCAAATGGATTAACCATGTTGAATTTCACAAAGTTTATTACTTGGACCCTCAATGATCTTGGTTCTCAAACATCAATTGGTTGAAAACCATTTGAACAAGTTATACTTGAAACTAATTGGACAAAGTAGGTATTGAAACTGTTTGCACTTTGGGTCTCCAAACGGTTTGAGATCGTTTGGTCCCAAATGGTATTGAGACCGTTTGGTCCCAAATGGTCTTGAGACCGTTTGGACCCAAATGAATGGTCTTGAGACCATTTGATCCAAACCATCTCAAAACCGCATGGACCAAAAAGGTACTTCAACACTCAATCAACTCAAGGTTTCAATCCATGGACCAACTTTGAATCGAACCACTAAAGTATTCATCAATTGGACCAATGAATCACCATTAAATTAGACCTTAACTTTAGGGTTTTGAACCCAATTGAACTAGGTTTGATAATCAAGAAACCATCACTTAGGGTTTGAAATCGAGGATCCATCAATGGTTGTCATTGTGGAACCAAAACAATTGAAATCAATGAACTATCATCATCACATGATATGACCTGACCTCAAACGGTCTTGGATGACCACCAAACGGCCTTGAGACCATTTGGTTGATCTCCAAATGGTCTTGAGACTGTTTTCCCATTCCATCATCAAAATCCATGACATCCAATTAGGGTTATGGACCATTGGATTGATGATCAAATCAGCACTTAGTTGCAATTCCATTTGGTACCTTTGGACCTTCAAACACTTAGCCATACTTAACCCTAGACCTCCAAACAGTACACAAATGGTTTTGAAACCGTTTGGGTCAATCAACCCAAAACATCATCTCAATCAATTGGAAAATTCGACACTTAGTCGATTAGGGTTTACAATTAAGGAATCATTCACAATTGAAACCTTCAAGATCAAACCATTTGAAACCATTGGATCAATATCCAAGCACCATAGAATATATCTTCAAATGGTCAACCATCTCAAATGGTCAACCATTCCAAACGGTTTGGAACTCAAACCACCAAACGGTTTGGTGAAACTGTTTGGACTCAACATTGAAACTGTTTGCCCTAGATATTTGGGGAGATGTGTGCTTATGATGATGTCATCATCATCAAGCTCCAAACTCAAGAAATCTACTGTGATTTCCATGGAGATTCCATCAATCAACCAAACTTAATTTCAGAAATGTCAAAATGATCACCAACTGATAAGGAATTGATTGCAATAATAAAATTAAGGGTTCAAGTTATAAAACCCGCCTCCAATTGACCTACAAAGCTCCAAGCTCATGGAAACAATGGTGGATGCAACTAAGTTCACTATTCCAAGGGTTTTCCTCAAGCTTTGAGTGAAAAGAATTGGTTAGAATTGAAGAGGGGATCGAGATATGAAGAAATCATGCATTGATTTTCGATTTTCACCATGGATTCAAGGTGAAAGGAGGTCAAGAACCTTACCAACAGGTTGGGGGTCGTCCTCTTGATCCTCCACAGATCCTTGGTCGTTTTCCAAGCAAGGGGAAAGAAAAGAATCTAAAAAAGCCTTTGTTTTGGCTTGGAAAGTGTACTTTTATAAGAAAATTGATGAGAGAGAAAATACTTTATAAAAGTCTTTTAATTCCAAAATTATTGCCAAAACTCACCCCTTGGTTTCTTACATGAAAAGGCATCTCTATCCCACCGTGCTCCCTTCCATTATACAAGAATTAAGGGAAAATAAATTAAGCACCTTAACCCTTATAATAAGAATATCCGTATTTGAGTGGAAATTCTTTTTCTTATAATAATGGTGAGTGGAATTTCACCTCCTTAGGATATGCTCGTGCCTTTGCAAGGCTTTAAGCTCATCCACACACATCTGAATCCAACCATTTTAATTTTGGTTGAAGGCACTTTAATTAATACATTCATTTTTTCCCTAAATTGAATTAGGGTTTCACTTAGGATTAAATCTTGATTATTTTAATATCAAGATTCTCTCTCCTCCAACTTAATTCAAATGAGGCGCCCCTCTCATTGTATTTTCTCTACATAATGCCAAGAAACATCAGGGACCTTATTGAAGTGATAATTTTCACATTGAACCCTAGGTTTTGGGAAAATTACACATTACACCAAAACTAGGTTTTAATGCACAAGGATTGTTTTACAAGCTAAATCTTGGTGCCCAAGCTTGTGAAAACCATAACACTACATCATATTCATTCTTATGATGTATCAACATCATAGGAACATTTCATCATGTGAAATTTGCAAGTTAGCTCCTCAACTTGGGTAATTTGCACTTTAGTCCAAAATAAGCAAGCATTGCTTCAACATGGTTCAAACAGGACCAAAATTGAAACATAAGTTCCTCATGAGCCCTAATTACTTTTCACAAGATAAGATTAAGCATATACTCAACCTTATTAGGCAAAACATCTAGGGTTAACACATGACCCAGGTTAGGGATGTTACAATTACACTACATGTTTTGACACAGAAGCATAATTGTGAATAGAAGTCATAACAATAAACATGGAAAGTTGCATTATGTGATTTCAGGAAATCAATATTTCTTGGCCATGTTTGGTGGTAGGAATCAAAAGTGGTATTAAGAGAGAGGATCAAGGGCTAGTACTATTATTTGAAAGATTATGTGTGATTCTTCATTACTTGAAGATGAGAAACACTTACTTTTGAAGTTGACAAATGATTTCATCCCATTTTATTTGCATAATTTATTTTCTATTTATCAATTTTGGACTGCTTATTTCCCCATTTTTAGCTTTAATTAGTCTAGATTGATATTATTCCTAATTTTAGGTTTCTAATGGAAATTCTCACTCTTTTGTAGGGAAATACACTTAACCAGTCAAAGGGAGTCATCATGACTCTTCCCACATCTCACATTTAATGTTTGGAAGGGATTTAAGGCTCAAAGACACATTCTACCATGATCCAGGAGCTAGTCAACTGATTGGCCTCACCAGTTGACTAGTTGGCAGAGCCACATAAGAAGTCTCAAAGTGTCAAGTGAAGAGATCAACTAACCAAGTGAAATGATATATCGGTTAGGGACAAAATATTACATAGGATACTAATTTCCTTGTGCCCATGGTTCGATCAATTAGTTACCCTAGTTGCCCAACCCAAAATAATCACACCACCACTAAGATGAGGCCAGTCGAGTGACTAGCCCTATTGTCTAACTGCCTGAGAAATTTTTAAAGACACTCATTAGTATCCAACCGATCCATCAGGCATACTAGTTGTTGAATAATACTCTAGAAAGAGAAAGCAATTATAAACCAAAAAATTCAGTCATGCAATGAGTCATTCAATCTAAATCCCAAGTGCACAACCACTTAAGGGTAGCATGATCGATACAACAATACCATCGATCGACTGGAGAGACATAGACTGTTTAATAAAGGCACTACCATCCCATCAAAAGTTATATTTTGTGGGACCGGAGGCACTCCTACATAAGAGAAGTGTACCCTAATGACAATGGGATCTATTAATCTCTATTCTTATCCATTTTTGGAGCAAAGTGATAGAAAGAGAGGAGGACCATCTTCTTCTGCATGGATATCATGGGCCTATTGCTGCCAAAGTGATGATGTATAGCCAAAGATCACTTTCCTTGTTTCTCTCATCTTCTATGATATGATTCTCCCTTGTTTTCCTTGTATTTGTGTTATTCTCATGAACATGAGTGAGTAGTTCCTCCGCTGTGGTCAGGGGTGTAGCCATGTTGCCCTTATTTCATTCTACTTATTATCAACCTTATTTCTTTATGGATATTTAGATTTCTTATGAATCATTTATTGTATTTTCTTTGACTTGGCCAATTGGTTCACACGTTTAGTATAGTCCTAGATGTAGATATCACGAATTATAGAATAAGATTATTGATTGGATGCATTGAACCCTAAATGAGATCACAAACTAGGTTCTCTAAGATGATTAGTTATTGATCTATGGGTAATGAAACCTCAAGCTTACGGGGAAATGTCCTTTTTCTATCCACATTCTAAAAGGGAGAAAATTCACATGGTCCTAATCTAAAAAATTATAATTGAGCAATTTGTACCAATTAGATTGATTATTTAGGTGGAGATAATGAAATATGCTTTGGTATCTTTTATTCTTGACTCATTCATCTTTTCATATTATTATAATTCAATGCAACTAGTTTAATCCACCAGTCAACCAACCATCTTCTAAATTTAGATCTTAGTTTCTTGGATTTAATAATGATTTCTTTAAAAGGTTGTCCCTTTTATTCTGCCTTATATATATATATATATATATATATATATATATATATATATATATATATATATATATATATATATATATATATATATATATATATATATATATATATATATATATATATTGTAATAAGCCTCACCACTCATGGGTGGGTGATACTGCACATCATAATAGAACAAACTCAGAGTAAATGACCTTGCGATAACCTCTTGTGTGGGATAAAATATTACATCAATCACTAACTTCACAAGGATAGATTTTCCATTAGGAACGAAGTAGTGATACCTACAAAATACTAACCCGTCACTCTAGTAAACATCCTTATGTGATTGCGTTAGGGGTTCACCATTTATCTTATGATATTCTAATCCTATAATATTGGTCTCTAAATCTATGACTATAATAAACATACAAAT
Organism: Alisma plantago-aquatica; assembly: GCA_963693085.1. Classification (NCBI taxonomy): domain Eukaryota; kingdom Viridiplantae; phylum Streptophyta; class Magnoliopsida; order Alismatales; family Alismataceae; genus Alisma; species Alisma plantago-aquatica. The sequence goes on along the minus strand of OY856409.1, from coordinate 1,721,880,307 downwards.
ATGGTAATTAATCCCAAGCCACGCAAGAAAAGAGCTCACACCATCATATAATCAATATAATGGAATTTGATAATGTTTAGTACAAAGTACGGGTGGCAGGACTAATCCATGTGCCCAAGAAAGGTGACTACTCATTCATGGAAATGTAACAAATAGAATAACACGAAGGTAGAGAAGAGTCCAAGTCACGTTAGGCATTGACAGTCATAGCCATGATCTTCATTGACAAAATAAACACCTCTAGCAACACAATTAGTTTGGTGACACCCCAGGAGGAGGGTATTGTTGTTCACTTCCTTTCCTATCTTCTACTAGGAATAAAACATGATTTGGTACTAAGGAGTTGAACTCTTGTCCCTTAAGTTGAAATTGTATTCATATGAGTGCCACCGAGCCAAAAATATCTATCAATAGATGGCTTAGTGGTGCTCTCTTTGTGTCGAGCAATTGGGTGACCGGTCAAGTGGCTAGACACTTATGTCTTAGCTAGCCTGTCCACTCAGTCAAGTGACTGGTGGATGGGTCTAGAAGCACACTAGGTGTTCCTTTGCTTTAATCCACAAGTATGGGATTTTGTTCGCTAACTCGCAAAGAAAATTTGGCACACCATTGTATTCTAAGCTTTATGAAGAAACATCGGTAAATAGACCCACTTCAAAAACTATCAACTAAGGCTTGTATCGAGGGAGATCACTTGTTTGGTCATTCATACAACTCCAGGAATGTCAGTGCTTGTGATCATCTCTAGTGAATTATGGTCAATTGTTAATCAATTGAATGTAGATCCAGTCACCCAAGTCACCTTACATTCAACTCACTCTTCTTCTACTTCAATCCATTCAGCCAATTAGGAGTGCCAGTTACCTGACTGGGACTTCCAGTGTGGTATATTTTTTCTAATTGGCCTCAGATCACTTCTAAGTGGTTGGAGATAGGGGAAATTTGACCCAACACGTCAAGGATTCATCTTGACTGGGGCCTTGCATTTGTTCATGAACTAAGAGAGAGAATTTATGATTGAAAACCTAAAATAGGAACAAAAGAAATTTAATCATATCTGAGGATAATTAAGAAAATAAACACATAAAAATTAGTAAATTTAGGTTACACATGCAACTAAAATGAGATCAATATGTATTCATTAGGTTCAAAGTGGTAAAAGTGATAGTGTGAAGCGTTAGTAATAGGTATCACGATTGTGGTGGTCACCACAATCATGATGGATTGGTGTAGGAATGATCATGGTATGTCGAAGTGACCATGTTTGAAATGGGGAAAATCAAATAAAAAAATGGAGTATGGTAGCACGGTCATGGCGGACACCATGACCATGGTGGGTAGTGGGTAGAACAATCATGGTGGCCACTATGACCTTTGTAAAAGCGGTCATGATATTGACAACTGTTGTCTTGCTTCTTTATTGCCACAATGATTCCGATTGGCATGATTGTGGTTGGTCCTAATTTCCATGACTGTTTTGCATGGAACAACCATCATGGCTCAAGTTTCCTAGCCTTGATGAACTTGTGATTTCATTAGTTCTTAAGGTCTCATAGTTTAATCATGGTGAAGTACCACAACCGTTTTAGGGACTTCTCTAAGCACTGAAGTGGTTGTCTATCCGTAGTGCTCTTTACTCAACTTTAAATTTGGTCACTAGGTTATGTTGGAGTTGAATTTGATGACTCTTTGGGTTCCTCCGTATGCATCAAAGACTTTGGGATCATCTCTTTATTCTCCTTCCATCAACTAGTACCAAGTATACCTATAAAAACATGTAAAGATCATCCATAAGTACATTTGATACAAAATCAATCATTGGGAGTAATATGAAATATGCAGCAGCTGGATGTGAATTATAATAAAAAGGACACAAGATACATAACCAATCTAGGACTTCATTAGAGTGAAATAAGGGGAAAGAGAAATAAAAAAAATTAGAAAGATAAGGGAAATAATGTAGAGAGAGATAACAAAAGAAACTAGATGAGATAACACATTCGTAAATGATGAAAACACAATTGTAAGAGAAGAGAAAATAGATCATGACACAAAACCATAAAAATAAACCACACTGAATGGGTTTTGATCCATTCATTAAGTATTAGATTTTTTTGGGGTAACTATTTAGCTTTTGCTTCTGTTGTATTAGATAAGTATTGTTATGTATGATTCAAATATGACAATGTGTAAAACTACTAGACATGTTAAGAAAATATAAAATACAAGAAAAAATTAAAAAACACAAAAATTGGATCATAATATAAATAAAATGTACAAATTACACAACAAATATAAAAATGCATATAATATATATATATATATATATATATATGAATTTAGAAATTTATATTTCTTCACTATATTGATTATTTATTTATATTATAATTTAATTTTCATGTCATAAGTCTATCCATAATGAGTGCATATTTGGCTAGAGAGAGAAACCAATACAGAGGTAAAGATAACATATTGATTAATAAAAGAACACACATTATAATGAATACAAACATTAAATAAATACTTACAAAAAATACATAAACTAAAACAACACAAAAATATTATGTACCATATTGCATATATTTATGTTGAACATATTTGTATGTGTTATAACATATATTTAAATTTATTTATGGTGATGAAAATACTCCATAGGAAGAGCAACTTCAGTAACCAGATTCAACAACTTAAACTCCATCCTTTCTTAGCTACATGCACACTATCGAGGACATTCAAACCCTTTGACAAGTTGATTTTTCACTTATGGGACAAGACCTTTTTCGTTTGGAATTTCACAATATGAGTTTGTCATGGGTCTCTTCATTGAGAGCACATTTGTTTATAAGATGAAATATAGAAGTGATGCTTGGAAAAAATCTAGGAATGGAAAATCATGTGTATAATGATATAAAAGTGAGGAATGTGATAGTAAATAAAGTGCATACTACCTAATCTCCATACTTATATACCCTAGCTAGGTATATGATTATTGAAGATAAGGCAAGTATGAAACTCTTAGATTGTTATCTTTTTTATTACTCTGATCAAGTAGTCATTCTGAAATAATCTACAGAGTATAATGTAATTAAAAAGGAAAAGCTATGTGAACATTCCCAACAAAAAGGAAAAGCTATGTGAACATTCCCAACTAAAAGGAAAAGCTATGTGAACATTCCCAACTAAAAAGAAGAGCTATCTGAACATTCTCAACTAAAAGGAAAAGCTATGTGAACATTCCCAACTAAAAGGAAAAGCTATGTGAACATTCCCAACTAAAAGGAAAAGCTATGTGAACATTCCCAACTAAAAAGAAGAGCTATGTGAACATTCTCAACTAAAAGGAAAAACTATGTGAACATTCCCAACTAAAAGGAAAAGCTATGTGAACATTCCCAACTAAAAAGAAGAGCTATGTGAACAATCTCAACTAAAAGGAAAAGCTATGTGAACATTCCCAACTAAAAATAAGAGCTATGTGAACATTCCCAACTAAAAGGAAAAGCTATGTGAACATTCCCAACAAAAAGGAAAAGCTAAGTGAACATTCCCAATTACATAGAGTTTGCTAAGTGAACTTTATGAATAAAGGATTACTGAGTGAAGTATCTCTGTTAGATATATATGTTTTCCCTTTTTATAAATATTCTTGGGTGATGATAGAAGTATGTTCTTTTATGTTTCTTCCTTTGAATAATATGGACATCATATGTTAGGAGTTTATGCACTGTATAAACATAAATAGTGATAAGGTTGAATTAATGAAAGGAACTATGTGTGAATTATAGATCAATGGTATCTCCATAATATTGAGAATTTAGGTGGAGACTTTAGGGCATGATTAATGAATAATCTGTCCCTCCTTTTTCCTGGGATTTCGGGGATGAAATCCTTGTAAGGGGTGGATAATTTGTAACATCCCTGACATGGGTTATGTGTTAACCCTAGATGTTTTTCCTAATAAGGTTTATTATATGCTTAATATTATCTTGTGAAAAGTAATTAGGGTTCATGAGGAACTTATGTTTCAATTTTGGTCATGTTTGAACAATGTTGAAGCAATGCTTGCTTATTTTGGACTAGAGTGCAAATTACCCAAGTTGAGGGGTTAACTTGCAAATTTCACATGATAAAATGTTCCTCTGATATTGAGACATCATAAGAATGAATATGATGTAGTGGTATGGTTTTCACAAGCTTGGGCACCAAGATTAAGCTTGTAAAGCAATCCTTGTGCATTAAAACCTAGTTTTGGTGTAATGTGCAATTTACCCAAAACTTAGGGTTCAATGTGCAAATTACCACTTCAATAAGGTACCTGATGTTTCTTGGAATAATTTAGAGAAAATAAAATGAGAGGGGCGCCTCATTTGAATTAAGTTGGAGGAGAGAGAATCTTGATATTAAAATAATCAAGATTTAATCCTAAGTGAAACCCTAATTCAATTTAGGGAAAAAATGAATGTATTAATTAAAGGGCCTTCAACCAAAATTAAAATGGTTGGATTCAGATGTGTGTGGATGAGCTTAAATCCTTGAAAAGGCACGAGCATATCCTAAGGAAGTGAAATTCCACTCACCATTATTATAAGAAAAAGAATTTCCACTCAAATATGGATATTCTTATTATAAGGGTTAAGGTGCTTAATTTCTTTTCCCTTAATTCATGTATAATGGAAGGTATCACGGTGGTATAGACATTCATTTTCAAGTAATAAACCAAGGGGGAAGTTTTGGCAACAATTTTGGAATTAAAAGACGTTTATAAAGTATTTTCTCTCTCATCAATTTTCTTGTAAAAGTACCCTTTCCAAGCCAAAACAAAGGCTTTTTCGGATTCTTTTCTTTCCACTTGCTTGGAAAACGACCAAGGAGCTTTGGAGGATCAGGAGGACGACCCCCAACCTGTTGGTAAGGCTCTTGACCTCCTTTCACCTTGAATCCATGGTGAAAATCGAAAATCAATGCATTATTTCTTCATATCTCGATCCCCTCTTCAATTCTAGCCAATTCTTTTCACTCAAAGCTTGAGGACGACCCTTGGAATAGTGAAAGGAGTTGCATCCACCATTTTTGCTGTGAGCTTGGAGCTTTGGAGCTCAATTGGAGGTGGGTTTTATAACTTGAACCCTTAATTTTATTATTGCAATCGATTCCTTATCAATTGGTGATCATTTCGACATTTCCAAAATTAAGTTTGGTTGATTGATGCAATCTCCATGGAAATCATAGTAGATTATGTGAGTTTGGAGCTTGATGATGATGACATCATCATAAGCACACATCTCCACAAATATCTAGGGCAAATGGTTTCAATCCAAACGGTTTCACCAAACCATTTGGTGACCAAACGGTTTGCAATCCGTTTGGTGACCAAACAGTTTGCAAACCGTTTGGTGGTTTGAGTTCCAAACCGTTTGGAATGGTTGACAATTTGAGATGGTTTACCATTTGAAGATATATGCTGTGTTGCTTGGATCTTGATCCAATGCTTTCAAATGGTTTGATCTTGAAGGTTTCAATTATGAATGAATCCTTAATTGCAAACCCTAATCGACTAAGTGCTGAATTTTCCAATTGATTGTGATGATGTTTTGGGTAGATTGACCCAAACGGTTTCAAAACCATTTGGGGATCACCCAAACGGTCTCAAGACCGTTTGGGGGTCACCCAAAACCGTTTGGAGGTCTAGGGTTAAGTATGGCTAAGTGTTTGAAGATCCAAAGTTACCAAATTGAATTGCAACTAAGTGTTAATTTGATAATCAATCCAATGGTCCAAAACCCTAATTGGATGTCATGGATTTTCATGATGGAATGGGAAAACGGTCTGAAGACCATTTGGAGATCAAGAAAATGGTCTCATGACCGTTTGGTGGTCATCCAAGACCGTTTGAGGTCAGGTCATATCATGTGATGATGATAGTTCATTGATTTCAATTGTTTTGGTTCCACAATGACAACCATTGATGGATCCTCGATTTCAAACCCTAAGTGATGGTTTCTTGATTATCAAACCTAGTTCAATTGGGTTAAAAAACCTAAATTGAAGGTCTAATTGAATGGTGATTCATTGGTCCAATTGATGAATACTTTAGTGGTTCGATTCATAAATGGTCCATGGATTGAAACCTTGAGTTGATTGAGTGTTGAAGTACCTTTTTGGTCCATGCGGTTTTGAGAAGGTTTGGACCAAACGGTCTCAAGACCGTTTGAGTCAAGACCATTTGGGACCAAACGGTCTAAAGACCATTTGGAGACCCAAAGTGCAAACGGTTTCAATACCTACTTTGTCCAATTAGTTTCAAGTATAACTTGTTCAAATGGTTTTTAACCAATTGATGTATGAGAACCAAGATCATTGAGTGTCTAAGTAATTAACTTTGTGAAGATCAACATGGTTAATCCATTTGAACATCTCATATAATTGAAGGTCCAATATGGTGAACATATTTAGATACTTAATGCAATTGAAGATTTCAATGGTTAACCCAATTGATCACTTTGTGGAATTGAAAGTTTAATTGGTCAATTCTTTTGAATTCCTTATATAATTGATGGTTATATTGATTAGACCATTTGGACATCTAATATGATCTAAGGTCAATCAGCTATGTGATTATTAAATATGTAGACCCATGATGATTGTGAAGGCTAACCCTAGCTATGTGTACTCAAGTGAAGAGTTGACCTAGATTAATCTTGGAGTAGTTAACATCCTAAAGAGGATGAGAGAGAGAATGAGAGAGATGAATGCTTATATAATTAAGCCCTAATTGTGACAAAATGAAATTTTGCATAAGTATGATGAAATTACACTTTTGCCCTATTTATGTTCACTCATGTTCTCAAACCATTTTTCTTGTCTTCATAATCATTATTGATGCTCAAAATTGAAATATGATGATCAATGTGGATTTTATACATGTTATAACACTTCAAATTGGATTCATTCGTCACTTTTTCCAAAGAATCTAATTGGTCAATCAAACTTTGTCTTTTGATTCTCAAACATTTTCTAGATATTCTCCACATTATTTTGAAGCTTTGGTCCAAATTCGAGGTCAATTGGACATTCCTACATTTTAATATGAATTCTTGAAGTTTATGTGTTGAAAACCCCATTTCCCCCTTTTATTTGTTCCTTTTTCTTAGCTTTGCCATGTTCGCGATCCATACAAGGGATCCGGGGTGACTGTTGGCCCTTGGATCTGCCTCTTGCAGATCCCAGCCTGATCCAGTGGCCGTGAGGTCATCATCAACCTCCCGCAATCAGCGGGGAGGTGTCTTTATGGCCAAGGCTTGCAATCTCGCACCCTTGACCTCGATTCAAAATTCCGAGCAAATAGAAATGACTGTCTCACCATTTCGAACTTGAAGAGCCCTAGTTTGACTGCCATTCATGCTCTGTCTAGCCATTAAAATGAGCTCTTGATCTCCTGTCTCACTCCGGCGGCCATGGCCTTTTTCAAATCTCAAACTAGCCCTAACCCTAGCCCGATGCTATAAAAGGACCCCCCAAGGTCTGCTGCAAGCGCATCTTCCTCAGAGATCATCCTCCCACGCCATCTCAGCATAAAATGCCCTTTTTTTGCTCTCTGACCACCTGCTGCTTCAAGCAGCACCGCCACCATTTCTTTTGGCCTTTTACCCTCCCGGCCTCCTTGCCTCAATCAACCACATCCATCAATTTCGCGGGGGGAAGACGAACCCATATGGCCGCATGGCAGACTCCACCTTCTCCTCCTTCCCTATGGCCCCAAACTCTGGCGAGCTGACATCCACCTCACATTCTGGCGTGCACAGGAGACTGCGTGAGGGAGACAAGCCCCCAGACCGGCCGGTCCGAGGACATCAGGCCCAGTCCAAGAGGTCCAACTAACTAGGGTTTGAACATGTAAATAAGAATGTGAACCCAAGGAGCCAAAGATTAGACCGATCCATTGAACCAACAACCCAACGCCCACATGGAAAAATCTAGGCCGTCCAATCAGCATCCAACGGCCAGACTTTATCTGACATAAGGTATTTATATCCCTCTCTACTCAGAATTGCAATAAAATGGTCAAATCTTGTTTAAATCATATCTAATGCATCTGAACTCCAAAAATGATGAACAAGTAGTCAATCTTGATCAGAAAAATCCAATGAACTTTTTAAAAATACTTTTGAAACCTGATTCTAAATGATGCTCACTGATATCCCTAGATCATACACTCTTTAACATTTAAATTGTCAAATGACTCACAATCATGATTAATCTTTGGAAACCCTATATTTAGACTCTGTTGATATTTTGTAACCTAGATCTGGTCTATTTGAATCATCTACTCTTGACAGTGAATTATTAGTGATCTAGATCTATTTATTTGATTCAATCTTGATTATAATGAATAATTAGTAATCTTGATATTGATCTAAATCTTGCAAAACCTTGATATATTCTTGAACCATAAATATAATCCTGAATTCCAATTATACTAAGTATGATGATGATGATTTAGAAATTTGATGATGACTTGGATAATGATCATAAATTAGGGTTAAACATATGATCCTATAAAACCTAGGTAAGTCATTCACACTCGAATATATTGTATACTTGAAATAATGTTGAACATATTGAAATATTGGTCATAAGTGGATGGCATAACCCTAAGGTTGACCTAGGAAGGTGTAACCCTAATCTCGAATATTGCAACATGATATCCAAATATCTTAATCTTGACCCTTGATCCAAATATTGTGTTTTAGGATCTAACTCGAAGGGTCTACTTATTACTCGTGATCTATACTCGAAATCTCGGTGAAAGGTACGCTATTATATGACTTCTCCTTGATTGTATTGAAGATACTTTTATGTATCTCTTGATTGTATACTTGGCTATTTATTTGTATGAGGTACTATTCTCTATGATTAGTCTTCAGTTTTTCTATACTATATTTTGAAAAACATGAAAACATTAATTGCATGCCCATTATGACTGCCCGTATATTGATAATGATGATGATATTGATACTGTTGATAATGTTGATATTGAGTACAACAACCCCCTCATTTGGAAGTGGGACTTGTACATTGGCCTCCTATGTTCCTATGGTGAGAAGGAGCCCAGTGACTTACCCCATCGCGTTGGGGTGATAAAGTCACACAAAAATATATAAGCATGCTTCTCGAATTACAGCATAATGGGAACTCGTAATAAAAACTGAATCATTGAATAATAACCTTTTCATTGAATGATATTGATTTTGGAAATCATTTGTTATACTTTGAAGTATAAGTCCTGCCAAGTATATGTATTTTCTTATAAATCATTTTCCTTGATTTTGATAACGTACCGTGCAATTGCATGATTGAGTCTCGATTTTATTGATTTTAGGTAATACCAATGGAATATTGAATAAGATCACTTCCGCACACATACACTCTGATGACAAAGATAAATCAGATATATCTCCATATTGGGTTAGTTTGTTCTTTATTTATCAGTTTTTGAGTTATTACTTATAATTGTATATGCCAGTGTGATAGATCATATTGAGCCACTCAGGGACAGGCGCTTCAATCCTCTTACTACTATCTAGGAAGTAGGATTGGGATTGGGGTAAGAACGGTTCCGTGACAGTTGGTATCAGAGCTTACACACTCCCATATACTTTAAGTAAATAATTTATCAAGTCTCTTACACCCAAGAAACCCTAAAGTCCATAATGGTGAAAATTGAGGTGTCTAGGCTCGGGGTCCTGGCATAATTTTCTCCTATCTGTCTTCACGGTGGTTGAGATCCCCCGCTCTACCTGGCCTCAATTGATCCAGAACTGGACCTAAAGGTTCTCTTGAGAAACCTTAGAGAGTCTTCTAGCATCTTATCTCTTTTTTAAGGACAATCCTAAGCCACCCATGTAGATGAAGATTAGGTAGTCTTCTCACCTCATCACGTGGTCCTTTTCATGACCTTTCACCACATGATGTCTCAATTATGGGTAGCTTATGAATGGGAAAAGTAAATATTGCTAAATCTTGAAAGGTGATACCATGATCTGACTTTAATGTGAAAACTTGATTTTGATCAATTAAGCTTGAAAATCAAATACTCACGTATGACTCCTGATATCATGAACACTCAATTTAGCCAAAACATGACTACATGTTTGCTATGTTTGAGGCCAATATTAATAATTTTGATATGGTGTAATAAGAAGGACATATACCTTATACCTTATTGTTGATAAGGTCCCTATTTGATTAAGCCCATGTTGCCCTATTGTTGATTAAACCTCAAACATAATTAAGAAAACTAGTATCCTATTTTATACACATCTTGACTATGCTATCAAATGACTATGTCTTAGACTCACAAAATCATGATATAAGACTATGATGCAAAAAGCAATTTTCCTATTGACTATTGATGCTTTTTGCAATCTCGATTTTGATATTATGCTCTAATTCCTTGAATGTCAAATTCAAATCCTCAATTATCAAATTTTGTCACTACCTTGATATTGAAAGAAAGAATTGCAAAACTTGACATTATTGCCCTATTATCTTGAATTTTGATGTTATGACCTTATAAAACATGCTTTGATCATTGGTATTCTCCCTATTTGAATAAACTCAATTGATAAATGTAGGTAATGTGTACTAGATTAGGGTAGTAGTTGACTCATGACTCCCCTAACCTAGGTCACATCCCTATTTTGATTACCTCTAAATTTTCACCTTGTTGATTATTTAGAGTCTGGAAAGGTATACCCTTTCACCCGATTTTGACTGGTTGGCCTAAGCCTAATAGGTTGAACCCATGGTTGATACTCGATCTTGAATAGTGATTTGATAATGATCTTATTGTATGACAATATTGACTATAGCTTGTGGTTGACTTCCTGGATAGACCTAGGTTTAGATCATTCATCAACCTTGGATACAATGATAATGAAATTTGATAGCTTGAATATTGTTGCTCAAAATTGGATATAGATGAGTGATCTCCCCTAAGGTCTAAATAGGAATCTAAACCCTAGCTTCAAAATTTTGGACCTATAACTTTTGATGCTTAAAAACCTCGACTGTTGATACTGATATATAATATTTTGACTCACGATTATCAAATCTCAATAATGATACAAATCCTATGACCACACTATTTGAACATTGAGATATATGACTAATGACTTCCAAATCCCAAATCTTGAAATTTTGAAATGATGACTATATTGACTCTCTCAATTTATGATTTAGGGTTTAGCTCTCATTAGGACTATGGTGGGACTTTCCCATTGATTTTGAGCTCGAAATGTTGATATTGAAAGTATGATGTTGTCTTAAAATGTTGAAATATGCAATCTCAAATCATGGATGTATAACCCCATCTAGACCAACGTAGAAGCTAAGACCCTGAGATTTTTGGACTGAAAGTCACCTTGTACACTTGAACTCTATTTGTTTGACCTAAAATATGATATCTCCAAAGTTGTGACCAATGGGATGCTTTACATATTTGTGACTCATATAGTGACTTTGGACAATATATGTGCTGATTTTGATAATCAATTGCTCGATGATGAAATAATGTTAGTACCAAGTTGATTATGATATGGAACATGGAATCTCAATTGTGTTTTTTTTAAACTAATTGAATCTTGAGGACATGATTTTGATTACATAGTTGAGGACTTTCTAATAATTGATGCTATGATCTGGATTGAATAATTCTAATTTTGAGGACATTTTTGAATTTTGGGGACAAAATTCCTTTTTAAGGAGGGAAGGATGTGACAAAATGAAATTTTGCATAAGTATGCTGAAATTACACTTTTGCCCTATTTATGTTCACTCATGTTCTCAAACCATTTTTCTTGTCTTCATAATCATTATTGATGCTCAAAATTGAAATATGATGATCAATGTGGATTTTATACATGTTATAACACTTCAAATTGGATTCATTCATCACTTTGTCCAAAGAATCTAATTGGTCAATCAAACTTTGTCTTTTGATTCTCAAACATTTTCTAGATATTCTCCACATTATTTTGAAGCTTTGTTCCAAATTTGAGGTCAATTGGACATTCCTACATTTTACTATGAATTCTTGAAGTTTATGTGTTGAAAACCCCTTTTCCCCCTTTTATTTGTGCCTTTTTCTTAGCTTTGCCATGTCAGCGATCCATACAAGGGATCCAGGGTGACTGTTGGCCCTTAAATCTGCCTCTTACAGATCCCGGCCTGATCCAGTGGCCGCGAGGTCATCATCAACCTCCCGCAATCAGCGGACTTGCAATCTCGCGCCCTTGACCTCGATTCAAAATTCCGAGCGAATAGAAACGACCGTCTCACCATTTTGAACTTGAAGAGCCCTAGTTTGACCGCCATGCATGCTTTGTCCAGCCATTAAAATGAGCTCTTGCTCTCCTGTCTCACTCTGGCGGCCATGGCCTTTTTCAAATCTCGAACTAGCCCTAACCCTAGCCCGATGCTATAAAAGGACCCCCCCCCAAGGTCTGCAACAAGCTCATCTTCCTCAGAGATCATCCTCCCACGCCATCTCAGCATAAAATGCCCTTTTTTTTTCTCACCGACCACCTACTGCTTCAAGCAGCGCCTCCACCATTTCTTTTGACCTTTTACCCTCCCGGCCTCCTTGCCTCAATCAACCACATCCATCGATTTCGCGGGGGGAAGACGAACCTAGATGGCCGCATGGCAGACTCCACCTGCTCCTCCTTCCCTATGGCCCCAAACTCCAGAGAGCTGACCTCCGCCTCACATTTTGGCGTGCACAGGAGCCTACGTGAGGGAGACAAGCCCCCAGACCGGCCGGTCTGAGGACATCAGGCCCGGTCCAAGAGGTCCAACTAACTAGGGTTTGAACCTCTAAATAAGAATGTGAACTCAAGGAGCCAAAGATTAGACCGATCCATTGAACCAACAACCCAACTCCCACATGGACAAATCTAGGCCGTCCAATCGGCATCCAACGGCTAGACGTTATCTGACATAAGGTATTTATATCCCTCTCTACTCAGAATTGCAATAAAACAGTCAAATCTTGTTTAAATCATATCTAATGCATCTGAACTCCAAAAATGATGAACAAGTAGTCAATCTTGATCAGAAAAATCCAATGAACTTGTTAAAAATACTTTTGAAACCTGATTCTAAATGATGCTCACTGATATCCCTAGATCATACACTCTTTATCATTTAAATTGTCAAATGACTCACAATCATGATTAATCTTTGGAAACCCTATATTTAGACTCTGATGATATTTTGTAACCTAGATCGGGTCTATTTGAATCATCTACTCTTGAAAGTGAATTATTAGTGATCTAGATCTATTTATTTGATTCAATCTTGATTATAACGAATAATGAGTAATCTTGATATTGATCTAAATCTTGCAAAACCTTGATATATTCTTGAACCATAAATATAATCGGGGTCATCATAGATGACTTATCAATCTATGGAGGTTCATTCAATGCATCGATGCATCATCTTGAACTTGTTCTAGCTATATGTAAACAAGAATAATTGGTGTTGAATTGAGAGAAATGCCACTTTATGGTTAAGGAGGGCATATTTTGGGACACAAGGTGAACATTAGAGGGATTGTGAAAGACATAAAAAATAGAAGTTTTTGACAAGTTAGCCTTGTAGTCTACAATCAAGTTAGACCATTTGTGATACATATCCAATTTTACCAAAGATTAATAAAGGATTTTTCAAAGACTACAAATCATGGAACCAACTTCCTTTTGAAGGATGTTACATTCACATTTTAATTGTCTAGCATGAACAACTTCAATAATATGAAAGCAGTTCGCATTTCTGCACATTTGGGCACCAAACTGGTCTAAAACCTTTTGTTAGAAGAGATATCTGGCATGAACAACTTCAACAATATGAAACCAGCTCACATTTCTACACATTTGGGCACCAAACTTGTAACGCTTGGGCCCACTGCCCTAGGCTCTAACAGAGTTTCAGGAATGTTGACTGGCCCCATAGACCACCACTAGCCTTAATTGTGTGCTTCCCGACTGGTCACCCATCCTAGTACTATTCCAAGTTGAGCATGCTTAACTATGGAGTTCTTTAGTGATGGGCTCCCGGAAACGGAGGTTCACCTTGGTGATATGGGTAGTCCAATCATTCCTTATAAGATCTTTTTATCCAAGGCCTGAAAATCCTGGGATGTTACAATCTCCCTCACTTAGACTCTTAACGTCCTCGTCAAGGCTCAATTATATGGCATCATAATCTGACCCCATTTCAGTGCGCACCCACAATGGCCCATGGACACCCAGCTCCCGATCACGGAATACCAGCGCAAGGGTGGCTACGTCAACCATGGACAACCCTTTCCTACATGCCTGGACCGCACGGCTCAAGACTGGCATGCCATGCCCATGTGGGTCCCACCTACTGGAGGGGTTTTTGTCTCTAATACCATTTGTAACGCCTGGGCCCACTGCCCTAGGCTCTAGCAGAGTTTCAGGAATGATGACTGGACCCACAGACTACCACTAGCCTTAACTGCGTGCTTTGTCCTCACTCACCGTTTTAGGAATGATGACTGGCCCCACAGACCACCACTAGCCTTAACTATGTGCTTTGTCCTCGCTCACGTGCAAGACGGGGGCAACTTCCCGACTGGTCACCCATCCTAGTACTACTCCAAGCTAAGCACGCTTAACTATGAAGTTCTTTAGTGATGGGCTCCTAGGAAAGGAGGTGTACATTGGTGATATGGGTAGTCCAATCATTCCTTATAAGATCTTTTTATCCAAGGACTAAAAATCCTGGGATGTTACAAAATTGGTCTGAAATCTTACTTTTTTTAGAAGAGACATTAGTACCCCCTCCCTCAAATAGGTTCCAAATATTGAATGACCCAAGGGATTGCAAATACGATGTAGAACATGAAGTTTTGAACCCGGGTCACCTAGGGAGGACACGACGGGCATGTTGGTAAGGTATGCCCAGAGAGCCAATCTTGTAATGATTGACATGGCATATAACATAAAGGATTTGATGAATACACATAAAGGCAAGCTTCCAATTCATTCTATTTCACTCAGTTATGAAATAATGATTAAATATTATGAATGTCTAAAGAATGACAATACACAATGATGTATGTCTTCAAGTACATGACTTAGAATAATGAGATCATACCAATGCTAAGAGTATGTACATTCTTATTATGTCCCTAGTTGGTTGTTACTATAGAAGGTAGATAGACACCAGTAACACATAAGACTACAGTGTGGGTTGGTTGATGACAGAATCTCATTAGTCATGATATGGCAATATCAAACCAAGCACATAGATACATGCTAGAGAATAATGTATCAAATAGACCCACCTTGACAGTGACATAGAGAAACTATCATTGGTGGTCATAGTCATCTCTCCTAGTGAAGGTGGTTATTGTGATTCTTAGACCTGAAATTAATGCACTTGTCACATGTCGTTGGGTACGCTTTTGACATCATCAAATGCAATCCTAAAACATGGGTTGTTATTATGGTGATGATTGGGTGACTTTGACAAATGGGAATAGATTGTGAGTGATAGATATGGGATTTTCCCCTCCTACTGGATCATGATATCCTGGCCACTTGATAAGTGAAACTGAGAAATGCTTGTGCATGCACATGTGAATCAATATATGATATTGAGGTCACATTATCTCAAACACTATGTGCTTGGTTCAAGAAACATCATATGAACATTGAGAGGATGACCAGTCCATGCCTTGAGTTCACAATGGATATCAAAGACAAAGGAATTATACAATCACTGCAACACCTTACACAGATTGTAGGTTGAAATTGTTCTCCAACTTTCCATTTACTTGGGTAGCACTGATGTGCGGCTAAGCACCACTCCTTACTTGTGATGTCATAATCTAGTTATGGACATTCACTACAACGTGATATGGGACCAATAGGGTCACACACATACAAACTCATCTAGAAGAGGAGTTTAATCTTGAATAATGATTGGATCGATTAGTAAAGCATTTAAGTATTCAATTCATGCAACATATTAATTGATTGGCTGACTAAACTGTCAAACGACCATCTCAAGTGTTGAGATGGCCGTTTAGGCTACTATACGAGCGTCTCCAGTGTTGAGGCTGTCGTTTGGGCAGCCAGACAGACGTATCAAGTGTTGAGATGGTTGTTTGGGTTTCTAGGATAATCAGAGTTTGAATTGGCTAAGTTCTGCTCAAATTGAAGAGTGAACCAACCAGTTCAAACTGTTGAACCGATCGGCTTGACTCAGGTTCACCAGACGGCCGTCTAGGTGAACAAGACGGGTGTCTTGCATGTGTCATATGGCACGGTTGGGCCGAACTAAGGTTTTGGATGTTTCCCGAACTTGTTTTGATTGCCCATTACTTTTGGTGCAAGGAATTAATATGTGATATTAATTGGAATTGAAATTTCTGAATTTGTATGTGATTGGAAAACTACTACATGGTTGTCTGGTAGTGTGAGACAATAGTCTCATGTGACCAGACGATCATCTGGGTTACCTACTCATCTAGGGAGGGATAGAGATGGGAGAGAATAACTAAGGATTGTTGTTGTAGGTGAGCACATTTGTGACTAGTACACCTATAGGAGGGATAACTCCTTCCTGTCTTTTCTAGTTGAACGATAGGAGTTCTAGTTGGTCAGTGTGGACTACTCTAGAGGAAGGAATCCTTTAACTGCTACTCAGAGAGTAAAGTTAGCCTGCAGTCCATGGCGAGACCATAGGGGTCACAACAGAAATTGCTCTATTTTTCATTCTTGGTAAAGACCAAGAGCTACACAACAACCGTCCAAGAGTAACTAGTTGACAATTGCATTGAAATGAGTTTTTTCATTGGACTTGCTCCAAGGTCAGGTATAACTCATTAAACATCCTTCCTATTTCATATTAGTTGTCATGATCTTGTTGTTATGGGAATACCGATAGATAAATTTTTTGTTTCTGCTACTATACTCTATGCCCGTATTTCCCAACAGGGTCGAACCATCTATGCTACACTGGTCAGGTCACTGGTCTCGACCTTTTGATATCATGTGCAACATAAGTAATTACATAGTGGGAGTAGTTTTGGGAAAGTAGATAGACAAGAAGGACCATGAGATCTACTACGTCTCCAAGAAATTAGACGAAGTACAACACAACTACACCACAACGGGAAATGAGGATCTAGCCATCACCTATGCTTTAGATGTTTTTTAGTCATATCTTGAGTGGTCACATGTGATTGTTTACATTGATAATGTAGCTATTTGCTACTTGGTGGTAAAGATGGATGCCAAGCCTAGGATGATCAGGTGGATCTTGGTACTATAGGAATTTGATATTGAAATTGAGATAAGAAAGGCATCGAGAATGTCATGACTGATCATATAAGATGAATTCACATCATCACAATAAATTATTTATATCAATGACTCTATGTTGGACAAGTATTTGAGGAAAGTATCACCTGCCATATTGTGGTTTGTAGACTATGCTTATTACCTTGATTTTGTCATCTACATCTTGATTACATGGGAAATTCTAAGAAAAAGTTCATGCATGACATCAAGAGTTACTATTTCGATGATCAGTATCTCTTCCAACTATATACAAGTGGTCTTTACTATAGGTGTGTGACAAGGGAGGAAGGCCATCTTATTCTTAGTAGTGCCACTCAGGTCCTACACCTATACACATGAGCATGAAGAAGACATCAATGAAGATTCCCTATTGTAGTTTTGATTGGCCCACACCATTCAAAGATGCATACATCTACATTTTATCTTGTTATAAATGTCAAAGAATGGAGAACATATCAAATAGGGATGATATACCTTTCACATTGTCACAAACAATATATATATTTTACATGTGGGGAGTGGACTCCATGGGTCTATTTCCCACTTCTAGTGGATTTTCATACATGCTTATAGTTTTAGGTATGACTACAAGTAGATT
Organism: Alisma plantago-aquatica; assembly: GCA_963693085.1. NCBI lineage: Eukaryota > Viridiplantae > Streptophyta > Magnoliopsida > Alismatales > Alismataceae > Alisma > Alisma plantago-aquatica. The sequence continues at coordinate 1,721,862,310 of OY856409.1, read as the reverse complement.
TAAGAAATCCCCTTAGTATACAACGATTCCAATCATGTCATTTAGCTATTTAGGGATATTATTTTTCTTGCTTTGAATAGCATGAAATGTGATAAACAATTGATTCTCACATTTCTTGTAGAAGAAGTTTGAATCCTTACTAAAGAAATATGAGGTTCATCACCGAGTAGCATCCTCGTATCATTCACAGACTACAAGATAAGTGGAAGTATCGAACAGTAAAACCGAGGCCAACTTAGAGTAAATAGTTGTCTATACGAAGAAAGATTGGGCTACAGATCTGAATGATGCATTATTGGCATACTAGACAATATTCCAAACCTCTTAGGGCACCACTCTATTATGGATAATTTACTATAACTCATGTCACTCCTTGTTGATATGGAGCATAAGGTTTGGTGGGAAATCTAGCTTCTTAATTTTAACATGTCCTTGGATGGAGAGAAGAGTTTCCTTCAATTACAATAGTTGGAGGCACTCTGATCGGTTGCCTGTGAGAATGCACACATCTCCAAGGAGCGCACTAAGATGTGGGTTGATAACCACGTAAAGACAATATATTCAAATGATAAACAAGTTTTACTTTACAACTTAAGAGCTATATTATTTCCAAAATAACTGAGATCATATTTTCAACAAGAGTGGGTTAGTAATTATGCTAAATAGTGTGTTGCATAGTAAAAGAAGGTAGTAAAGCTAGAGATGATTAACCCAAAGAAGAAAGATAATTTGTATAACCAGATAGAGTGCATGCATAGTTCATCACTGTAGTGAAATTAGTATCCTAAATAAACCATTAATATTATCTTCTTTGCACTTCACTTTTTGCAATTTTAATTCTTGATCTTAGATAAATCAATCAACTGACATTTTTCCTTAGGCCTCATTGCTCTGTTTTGGTTAGTGGTACTCTCTAGTATCCCAGTTCCCTGAGTTCAACATTCAGGCCTCTTTAAGTCCTTTACTACTTTGATGCATACAATTGTGTTTGGCATGTGTACTTAAGTCGTGTCATAGACCAATACAATATGGTATGTTTCTTAGACCTCCAGGAAACAAAGCCTCCTCCCAACAAGAATGCATATCATGAGACACTATTTCTCCCATAGTTCACTGAAATTCACCTTGTGTGATTATATCCTCCAACTATAGAAAGATACTTTTCATAATGTAGCCCAAGCAAACTAGTTCCCATGTAAATCTTTCCAATAGGTCTTGTTAAGATATTTAGTGTATCTATTCAACCTGTTCATAGAAAACGCAATGTTTGGACATGTGCAATTCATTAAATACATCAAACTTCTGATATTCTAAGAGTGTCATAATTGATAGATATGAGCACCAAAATCATTCTTGGACATGGGCCTAAATGAATCATGTGGACTCTTTTTTTTATTGTCGGGGGAAACCCACCCCCCAAGGTGAAGGCCAAGATAGCAGGGATGGTAAACCCGAGAGACCCGTGCGCCCGCACACTGATATCTCAATAAGTCACATCAGAGGCCGACTGACACTGTGGGAAATTCATTTCCGAGCAGCGCTTCCAGCGGGAGTCGAACCCGGGACCCTTCATGAGGGGGCCTGAGCTGCGACCAACTGGACTACTGCTCGGCGGCTAATCATGTGGACTCTTAATAGGTTTACATGATGTGTATTCTCTAATATCTTCTCAACATTGTGAGACTGAGAGAGTGTAACATCATTAGTAGACATTGTGATTGTAAGTCCTAAAATTCATTGTATGACAATTTTATCATAGTAATTCATATCTTATCTCTTAAATCCATGGTATAATTTCGTTTTCTCAATTATATTGTTATTCTTGATCACCATAATAATAATCTAATACCCTTAATTGCTTTGAAAGAAGAATTAATGGTTGAAAAGATATGGAATTTACATTAATTGATAAATCCCTTGAATAAGGTGGTGTAAGGTTAATGGTGGATACCGAGAGATCATTTTTAATGCACCTAGTTTAGGGTATAGGTTACTACGACGGTGGAACCGACCTAGACGTAGGTAGTAAATTGTACCACGACAGTGGACAATTCTGATTTCAGGCCACTACCTGGATAGAGAGATAAGATTGAGTGATTGCATAGAATTTAATACAATGAAAACCCGCGGTGAAACCACAATCCTAAAGATCTCATTTTGAATTGATTAAACCAAACATTTAATCGATTGCTTTGTTTTGTTTTGTTTTTATTTTCTTTTAATTTTAACAACAACTCTCAACTTTTTAATCGGTCTAGCTGATCGCGAGTAGTTAGTAGGAGTCTCTGACAATTTCACGTATCCCTGAGTTCGACTCGGGCCTCACAAAGACCTATATTACATTGACGCGTACACTTGCGTTTCTACACACAGTAAATTCGTGTCAATTATGCATCTAACATCACGTACATAACATGTGTATTGTTGGCTACTACTCCCTGATACTTTAAAAGCATGCAATCACATGGGAAATCATCTTTAGAAGATGTCTTCACTCTGCACTCCTTGACGTAAGTTATAGAATTATCAATGTTTTTTCTGTCTATATATACGGAAGCATAAACACTTTGCCCATCATGAAATAATCAATAATAAGGTTAATTAAATGTTGCATCAAAGTTTATGTATCGCGGGGAAAAAGACACTAATTTTCACTGCCAAGAGATAATGAAAAAAGGTTAAACAAAGTCTGATACCTTCTGTCAAGACAACAGTGCAATGGCGATGTTTGGAGGCTCTTTCTTGCATGGTTCCATGAGATAGAGGATCATCTGGCTCACCAATCTGTGCAGGAAAATAAAAAAAAGTCACAGTTGTCCTTTCCACAGTCTTGCAACCTGGTCAGAAACTGAGTAGCCTGGCAGAATATGGGGGACAGTGAAGGACGATCTTTGCTCCCTTGATGGTGTCTCTTAATCTTGGACCTCATCTCTGATAGTTAAAAAGAAATAGATAATAATGGTTGTGCTACATGCGGGTAGAAGACATGCAGAGCTGGGAGTAACATCCAAACCACTAATGATACAACATAGATGGGCTACTATTTCCTTGTACAAATCAATGTAGAGGTATTCTTGTGTTGTATATAAGAGTTTGACATTTTTGTAGGCGGGGTTCCTTAGTTGGCATCCTCTTGTTCAATGTCATATTTGGAGGGGGCATAGATGGTTGGACAGCTAGCGTTCATTGTGCCAGTGAAGATGTCAACCGTAGGGGGTACTCACACAACGAATCTGAAATGTTTCGCGGCATCTTCTATTGGGCATCGGTGCCATGTTGATATAAATCTTCCATCCCCAACATCAACGGAATCGTTAACAGCTAGCAACCGTAAGTCATTCTTTTGATATTGGTGATATTGGTGTCGTACTTGGCATCCTCAATCATGTTGCTTCTACTACCAAATTGTGTGTTTGCCATGAGTAGGTGAATCCAAAGAGCAAAGGACGGAATTTTCATGGAAGCGTTCCACTCCAGCGTAAGCACGTGTATCTGAGATAGGAGTTTGTCTGACTATACTCCTACTCGTGCTTCTCTTCTTCCTCGTCTAACCCTATTTCATTTCTCATAGCCCCTCTGTTTTTGTGGCGGTTAACAACGTTGGTAGGGTTGGAGTGGGCGTGAGGCAAGACTACAATCCCAACATGGCTCCTTTAGCTGGGAATCCAATCATACGAGGGCTCTTCCCCAGCCGAGAAATGCGGCTAGATCGTCAACTATATAAGAAAGAACGAATTCTAGTTCATTGCTTACTAGGTGTGGATGTATGAAAGGAAAAGAAACACACAAACAATCACTGTGATTATTCGGTGAGGACGGAAGCAAGTAGTTTGGCATTGTGTTCAGGATGTTAAACAATAACTGAAACCTATCGCGATACAAAGACCCTGTAAATAATAACGGAAACTGATCATGATGCAAAGACCGTGCGAGACGGGACTATGACGAAGGACGGAAACGAATTGATACTTAGTATGGTAATACTATATATATATATATGTTTTTATCCATAGGATATTTGAAGAATAAAAGAGGATATGTGTTACACATGTACATGGTGGGACATCCCATGGGTTTTTGGGTCGGGTCAGTTCATAAACCCTTTAATGGATGTGTAGCCGCATGTCACGTCCTGAGCACATAGTGGGTGCAAATCTGGCCTTCTGAGACTCCTTGTGTGGATGTGGCCCCAAAATGATTTTATGACTTGGCGTATTCGGCCAATTTTGCATATGTGAAATAACTCTTGAATGTGTACGGTTGTGTTTATTTATTTGATGGTTCTAAACTACTACTCGTTTAAGTCTCCAACTGAATGCATCTTTTCATTAATCGTATGCTTCTTTATAATGAAGGTATTGTAACTATTTTCTATGAATGAGAAAGCTAAGTCTCCAGTTTCCACCTTTCCTCTCTATTGTTTGTTTATCACTCAAAAAAATTAGATACTTTCACTTGTCATCTTGATTGTGTGTGTATGCTTCAGCGCGACAAGTTTGTTGCATCCTGAAAGAGTAGCCACCATTTTTACAAACATTTTGCATCATGGGAAAGTAGGCATTGTCTTTACCTACCGCATTGGTATTCTTCATTGAGAGCATCAGAAAACTGTTAAAGATAGTGCATCATACACACCTCAATGACAATCTAGTTTTGTATACTCTTTACATCCACTACTTGTTCCTTAATATGAACTAACCTCAGAAAACTCTTAAAAGATAGTGCATCATACACCCCTCAACGACAATCTAGTGTATACTCTTTACATCCACTTCTTGTGCCTCAATACGAACTACAAGCTTAAGAGTTTTTTATTTTGTAATGGGTACTAACGTGGAGCAAAACATCTTCCATGCATGTGATTTCGACCGCTTCCAATAACCAAATCAACAATATTTCTACTATGATAACGACTCATTTACCTAATGTAAATAACATTGAACATTTTAATAAGTTGCATTATCTTCATTGGTAAGAAAACATGTACAAACTTCAAAAATTTCTAATCTAGCCTTTTTTCTATATGAACTCAAACCAAAAACTAATTATGTTGAATAGGAAAAGGCTAGTTGTATTTGTTAGAGAGTCTATATTAGCCTATTTAGTTAATAGGTTAATTAGTTATTGGGATTTTATATTTCAGCCCATTTAGATTACTTGTGTCCTAAGTCTAAGGGCATCTCATCTCTCCTATATAAAGGACAGGGCGTCCAGTCTTCTATTAATCATGTTGCATTCAATCTAATCTTATATTTCACATGGTATCAGAGCGGTGAATAAAAACGGTGGTGCGAACAGTAACGACGGCGAGAACAGTAACTCCGGCGGTGAACACTAACTCCAGCGGTGAACAGTATGCGGCGTGAGCAGTATGGCGGAGTGAACAATACTTCATGCTTGAACAGAGCACGTTCGCTCCTGAGGGAAACCTAGCCGCTTCCCCTCCTCCATCTCCTTTTCAGCGCGTACGCAGCCCTAGCCGCCTCCGCTCGTCTTTTCCAGAGAGTAACTGAGTGGAAGAACCCCCACCTACGGGCAGCCGTCGTAGCCATGGCTTAGGCAGACCGACCGCCTGCCAGGAACATCCCTACCTCCATGATTCTCCTCCTCCTTCTTAAGATTTGATTTTATTTCCGTACACCGGCGCTATCCATCCCGGCTATCTCCAATCTATCTGTCATCTCACGATGCTATGAGCTGCATCACGCCGCCGCCTCTGCATCCTTCGGCATTCGGTGCAAGCATTGTGGCCAGTAGCAGAGCCGCTGGTTTCCAGCAATAATATTACTACTGTTGTTGGCCGCAACCATCAGTGGAGCCACAACCGCCGTCGGCCAGGACGCCAGCCGCTGTTGCATGCCAATGTGCCGCCCATTCTTACCGACCACACGCCTAATGCAGTCAGCACACAACAATAGAGCCATCGCCACCAATCAACAGTGATAACCGCAGCCAGTGACATCCATCATGTTGCTTCCAATCACGTTGCCACCAGTCGCTGCAATCATCGCCATCATTGTGTGTCCATTCACTACAGTGTTGCTGCCTCATTTAGCAGCAACGATCACACTCTTCAGTCGATGTTGCCATCATCCAGGCCCCCTGGATTTTGCTCCATCCTGCTACCGCTGACATCCATTATCCATTGTCATCGTTGTTGAGTCCTTGTTATTGCTACCCCAATGCCATCACCTATCCCTGGCCAAAGCACTCCACCATATTCAACCATGCCATCAACACCTAATCAGTATTGGGTTCTCCCAAGTATGAGTGACGTCCTCTATATTTTTTTATTGCCCTCAACTTCTCTATTTAGATCCTTGATCGTTCATATCTTTGTTGATTGGTCATAGCTTTAGCATATTCTCTCCGGTTATCAGTTTCATTCTCCACATATTACACATCTCCATATCACAAAAGCCTCTCAAATCCGTCGATTCTTTTCCCACCCATCCATATCATGTGTGTATCCCTTTCCACAGTGCGGGGGGGGGGGGGGGGGGTCATATCTCCATTTCTCCACACCAAACACTCACTCTTGTCATATTTGGTGTGCGGGGGGGAGGGGTAGAGAGGAGAGGAAGAGATGAGAAGAGAGAGATTGTGAGAGAATATGTATGAGAGAGCGTATGAGAAGAGTGATATATGTATTCTGGCTATATATGTTCCAGGCTATTGTCTTCATGGAGCTTCACAATGTTCAGCACATCCGTTCTCTACTTCCAGAAGCAATGAAGGATCTTCATTCAACATCAACATCGAGCTATCCGCATTTGTACCGCGTTATGTACATCAGGTGGTGATGGTGTGTTTTAGCTGCATTCACATGAGACAGATGGGTGCTTTTTTAGATTTTCAAAAGATCAACAAGCCTGCCAATCTACTTCTGCAAGGTTGATTCATCTAGATTTATCTTCACCGAGTTGCTTTATCACGTCTTCTCTGAGCTTCATCTATTGTATTAGAATCACCTTCCGTTGATCTTCTTGGGACTTTCCTTGATTGATGATATCTCCTTTCCTGTCAAGCCCCCAAGGTTCATGCGACAAAGTTATGGTACTTGCATCATATCACCAACATATCGTCCGTCCGTGTTCATACCACATTATGCACGTCTTCTCAAATGCTTTGAAGATTCCGCTACTTCTACCTCGACATTGGGCATCCACGTTCGTGTCGTGTTAAGTATGTAATCTAATGAAGATGGTGTAGTGATGGTATTGAGGATCATCTGCTCCAAGTGGGGAATTACTGTTGCAGTATTCAGGTTCCATTCTTCATATGCTCTTCATTCCAGATGCACTCCAAAGACATTCTTCAAAGCTCGAGGATCTCCAGCCTGTAGAATACAATTTTAAAGAAGAGAGGCATTGTCAGCACATGGTTCAGGGGGAGTATCAAATTTTGTATGGGGAGTGATATTTATCTTTTATCTTTCATTTATCATTTCTTTTATCATTTTATCGAGTCTTGTAACCTCCAAGCTTTGGATATGTGTTTCACCCATGCTCCAACTTGAGGGGAAGTGTTAGAGAGTCTATATTAGCCTATTTAGTTAATAGGTTAATTAGTTATTGGGCTTTTGTATTTCAGCGTGCTTAGATTACTTGCGTCCTAAGTCTTAGGGCATCTCTCCTCTCCTATATAAAGGAGAGGGTGTACAGTCTTGTATTAATCCCATTGCATTCAATCTAATCTTATATTTCACTGTATTTTTGTCATGTCATTCCAAAACTATCTCTTTTCGTTATTTGCCACATATTTTTCAAGTAAAATTGCTTCTAAAATTTGAGAGAGCCTCAATAAGAAATAAATTTTAGAAGAGGCTTCTACTTTTTAAATTTGTGAATGTCTACAGACAAATAATTATTAACTCATATCTGTGAATTTCAGATCTTGTTTGACGACTTAAAAAATAAAAAAGTTGATCATCTCAAGTCTTTCATTGTGGGATCTTTAATTGAAGAACTTCCTAATTCTTGGAAACATTACAAGAATAACTGAAAGGATATTGTGTCACTAGATGATGTATTGATATACGTCTAAGTTGAAGATCAAAATTGTACTATAGAAAGATCTAACTTAAATAAAGAATTGTTATCATTTGTAAAAATTTGTTAACAGTGAAGTTAAGCAAAATTATAATTCTTATGATTAGTCTAAAAATCAATAGAAAAATAATGAAGGAAAATAAAGGCATTAAACAAATTAAGATGAAGAATTATTTTGTTATGTTTCTGGTAGACTTGGTCACATATTTTCTAGTTGCAAGCATAGAAAGAACCAAGTGGTCTAGGATTCTAAAGAACCAGAAACCAACCTTGCGGTGGAGAGTGTGTTTGTGGCATTCATCATCTTGGTCAACATACATACATTTCAGCATCATGATTGAATCATAGACTCTAGAGCTACACACCGCATTAGTGGAAATCGAGATGCATTTATGACCTACTCAAAAGCAAGAGAGGATGAACATCAAGTTGTCATGGGAAACTCAAGTTCTTCCCCCGTGACTAGAAAGGGCAATATGATTATCTATATGACTTCTAGAAAAATACTAGTGATCAAAGATGTGTTGTATGTTCTAAGACATTATGGTTAATTTGATCTTCGTCTCTAAACTTGTTAAGTTTAGGATCAAGGTGTCATCTGAATATGACAAGGTCATTCTTTCTAAGTCATGGGATTATTTGGGTATGTGGCTATTGTGCACCTGACCTTTTTCTTCTAAATGTATCAAACCTTATTGTTGATGAAATTTCCTCTTCTACTTAAATCATTGACTCCTTTAATATGTGTCATAATAAACTTAGACATTTTAATTTGAAATATGTACAACACATGAAATCTCTAGATTTATTAAAAGATATACATGATGTTGTTTATTTACATAACAAATGTCAAGTATGTGCAGAAACTAAATCTACAAAGAAATCATGTCTACAAATTCTACATAGAGATTCTGAACTGCTAGATTAATTCACAAGAATCTTTGAGATTTAAAAGGAAATTTGTCTAGAAAGTGGGAAATAATTCTATATTATACTTTTCAATTATTTCTCATGTTATATATAATTAGACTTATTAAATTCTAAATATGAAACTTTAGACATATTTGTTAAATATAAAATAGAAGTATAAAATCAACTTAATAGGAAAATAAAGAGTCTAGACTTAGATAGGGGTGATAAATATGATTATTCTCCATTTAATGATTTGTTTGTGTAAGTCGTTGTATTATACATGAATACACTCCTTCATATTCTCCTCAATCAAATAGAATTGTTGAACATAAAAAATATAATTCTAAAATAGATGATGAATTATATTTTAATTAAATTAGGAGAACCCAAAAACCTATAGGAGGCAGCCATTTTATCATCTTGTTTTTTTCAGAATCGTATTCCTAATAAAGATAAATAAGACTCTGTATGAATTATAAAAATATATTCTCCAATTTTTATATATTTCAAAGTGTGGGGTGTTTGAATGAAGTCATATTAACTGAATCAAAGAAACTAAAATTGGGATCTTGAATTCTAGATGGTGTTTTTATAGGTTATCCTCAAAATAGTGCATCAAAAAGAATCTTAGTTCTTAGAAGTAGCAACAATTTTGTGGAACTTGATACTATTGTTAAATCTAAAATTGAAGATTTTTTAAACATATCATTCCTATAAAAATTAATATAAAAAGATTATCTAATCTTTCAAATGAAATTTTAAAGAATATACCACGTACATCTAATACTAATAATATTTTAGAACCTGGTGATCTAGAACCTAGATGATCCACTAAGGCGAGGAAGGGAAAACATCTTGGTGATAGCTTCTATTAATTTATTGTAGATAACAACCTTCAATTTTACAATGAATTATCAATTCATCTAATTCCTCCTTATGGAAGGAAGAAATTGATTGTGAGATTGAATCTATATTATTTAATCATACATGAAAGTTAGTGGATATTCTATTAGATATCAAACCCATAGGATGTAAGCAAATAGTCAAAAGAAAATTAAAAGTTGATGGGGCTATAGATAAATACACAACTCTATTAGTTGTCAAGGATATAAACAACAAAACGATTTTGACTATTTTGATACATTTTTCCTAAATCTAGAATTTCTTCAACCAAGATTTTAATTGCATGACATCTATTAAAAAAATTAAGTATACATCAAATGGATGTCAAAACTAATTTTTGGAATGGAAATTTCGGTGAAGAAATTTATATGGATCAACCGGAAGATTATGTTGTTCATGGACAAGAACATATGGTTATGTAGACTAATCAAACCTCTGTATAGCTTAAAAGAAGAACCTAAACAATGGCATGGGAAATTTGATGGTATCATTATATCATACATGTTCCACATAAATGAAGGATACAATTGTATATATTCTAAATTTGATAGACAAGGTTGTCTTGTTTTATGTCTTTATGTGAATGACATGCTTACCTTTGACACTAATATTGAAATTATCAATAGTACTAGTACTTTCTTGCCTTCTAACTTTGACATAAAAGATATGGGAGAAGCAAACACAATTTTAAGAATTAAACTTCTTATAATTGATGAATGTATCATGCTCTTTCAAGAACATTATGTTAACTAAGAAGATTTTCCATGATTGATTGTAATCCAATCAACATGCCTTTTAATTCTAATTGCAATTTTAAGAAAAATAACAGTATTGGCGTTCAATAAATCAAATATGCACAAGTAATTGGAAGTCTAGTGTTGTAGTTAATGAACTGTACTCATGCAGATCTATCATATGTAGTTGGGAGGTTAAGTAGATAATTTTAAAATCCTAACAAGGATCATTTGGATGATATATATAGGGTATTGAGATATATAAAAGGCACAATCTATTGTGAATTGATTTTTTTTTGGCTATTCAACTATGATACAAGGATATTGTGATGCCAATTAGATTGCTTATTCGGATGAATTGAAATCTACAAGTGACTATATCTTCATCATGGGTGGAGTTGTCTCTTGGAAATCTACCAAGAAAACATGTATAGATCGTTCCATAATGTAATATGAATTTATTTCCCTAGAAAAGGATGAAACTAAAGTCGAACGGCAGAAGACATGTTTCAACAGATCTTTCCATTCAGGAAAAACAATCTCCGCCAGTGTTTATGCACTCTGATAATCAAACTGGCATATCAAGAGCTAAAATATAACGTTTGTAATGAGAAGAGTAGACATATTAGTCTACATCATAACATTGTGAGGTAGTTTATATGTGATAACATAATCTTAATGGATTGAAAAAACTCAACAATAAACGTAGTCAATCCTCTGAAAAAGTCATTAAATCAAAGAGTAGTGAGTTACACAATGAGGAGAATGGGATTGTGCCCATACCAGAAGTCAAAGTGACAGATACAAAGTCTTCATCAACAGTGATCCCAAGAAGGAGGTTCAATGGGAAAAATTAAGTCGTCGAATGACTCAAATGTATTGTAACGATTTGTTCTCATTCTTAAGGTGTAAACAGTAATTTGTAGTGAAATAGTTGAATATAATTTTATTCTTAACATATTTGAGCCATTTATGATGTTGTATATAAGTTTAGTATATACTTGATAAACATCCAACTATATGAGTGTGGAGTGGGGTCACTCCTGTTCAACATGGACAAGCCTTTGAAGCACTCATGAATATTTCCAGTAGGTGCATGGTCTAAAATTGTCAAAATGTAAGAATGACAATTAATTTTAGGAATGTCATGTGAGTAACAAGCCTCTAATCAGATAAAAGGAAAATTGGTTCAAGAACATAATTTTATCAGTGGTCCTCAGATTACGCACATCTAGTCTATGTTTTAGGTCAAAGATCTTAGTTCTATTAAAGGCTAGGCATGTCATTTGTTTAAAAAAATTCATTGAGCTCCCATTAAAAGTTTTTATTATTTTTATTTTGAAATAGTCGAGGAATGTTGTAGAAAAGTGATATTTCAAAGGCAAAAGGAAAAAATTTAGCCCATATGGGTGAGCTTAGAGACTTTTCACTCTTCCTTATATATGAATTCTTAATCATAGGATATTTGACAATAAAAGAGGACATGTGTTATGTGTGTATGGTGGGGCATCCCCAGGGATTTGTGTCGGACTGTCACCTGCTGGAGTCTCCAACCGAACACACATCTTATATTTTTCCTAGGTCTTCATTATTTATTACGTTGTGGCCATTTTTTGGAAGAAAAAACCAACACTCCAGTTTCAACCTTTTCTCTCTATAGCCACCGTATTCACCTACTACATCAGCGTTCTTGATCAAGAACCGCGAAAATATTGTTAAGACAATGCATTCTACACGACAATCTGATTCGATATATTCTTTACATTTACCGCTTAATCGTATATTACCTCTACAAACTACAACTAACCTAAAAGCGGACGACGGCTTCTGCTCTAGTGATAAGGTGGGCGTCCTAGGGCTCACAGAGGGTGGCTTCGGGCTCGGGGGAGGGGGCTTCGGCGGCCGACGAACGCCACCCTACTCCCCCAGGGCCTTGACTCGGCTCGATCTCCGTCGTGTCTGTCTCATGCGGGTGACGGTCTTCTCTACTCCACCCTCTCATCTTCTACTGCGGTGAGGTTGGGCTCCTGGCTGTGATCTCGGCCCGTGCTGCGTCGAGCGGCAGTTTGGGAGGGGCGGCTTCGGCTCTGTTTCCCCCACCAGGCCTCTGGCCGGATTGAAGGTGGAGTGGCGTTGGTGGTTCCGTCTTCCTCACAGATCCTGTGGTATCAATCTCCCCCACCCCCTTTGAGTAGTTTGCGTTTTCTGAATAAGGTTTCTAACCCTTCCGTCGTGAAGGCTTCCGAGTTCTGGGTTTCCCAGTGTTTCGGCCTCGATTTTTTCTATCTTTGTTGGTTTGTTTAGCCAGTGGTCTGGCAGTTTATCTGTCTTTTGCCGCCACTAGTCGACGTTTATCTGTCGCGCTTTGCTGTGACCTCCCTTCGGGAGAACGATGAGATCTCTAGCCACGGCTAGATCTCAGCTTTACTTTGGATTGATCTTATTAGTCAATTATATGGCTTCGTTTGAGTTGATATCCGAGCAGAACACCGTCTTGTTCCAGCCCCTCTACCACTACTCAATGCTCAGGTTGAAGGAATTTTTCAAGAAAAGTTGCTTAAGACAGCCTTAAGGAAGAAGAATCAATGCGGAAATGTCTCTCTCTCGTTCCAATATGAGTTATAGTGTTTTTGGGTTACTGAACGTGATTTTTGTATGTTCTGTTTGTATGTTCCGTTTGTATCTTTCTTCCCAATTGTAGATGCCGTATGGCTAATGAATCTATCATTTTGCTCTTTAAAAAAAAAAAAAAACTCTACGAACTACAAGACTTACCTCCGTTGTACACTCCTTTCTCCTTGTGTTCTCATATTGCTTCCTCCCAAATAATCCCTGAGGCATCTCAACTCACAATTATTGCCCGTCAGAAGCGATCACCTGGTACGCTCCCGAAGAAACTCTTGGTCCTGAGTAGCATCACTTGACATAGCCACCGCGGCGCTGCATGAGGAATTGGCAACGGCTAAGTCACCATCTAACTGCACCGTCCCCAAGCAACCCGACACGAAGAGGGATTGGAAACTAGCTGTGTCGCGTGCCGAAACCAGCCAAAAACCACCTGCCCGTCGGCATATGCTCTTCCTCCGCTCCCGCTGACGCAACACGTTCAGCCAAACGACATGTTGAATACTCGGACAATAATACTGTCGTCGGAGCTATGTGGTCATATCAACGAGCTAGTGATTGAATTGAAATCAGATATTCTTGCGTGCTCGCTTATACTTATTAAGTCATAACAGAAGTGTATACATCTTAGATGTCGTACGAGATGAGAACCTGGAAACGCTTGGTTCCTTGCCGCGTCATGATCGGCAGCGGCCCACGGGCTGTCTCGTGCAATTATTTGATTGAATCATCAACATTTCGAAGATTGTCGTTTTAGTTGTTGACCGCAGGTCCGTAAGAGACGACCGTGCGAGTGTGCCCTGATGTTGGAAATATGGTCTTGTTCGCCAGGGTTTTTTAAAATAAAAACATGCATATGTGTGTTTGTCGTAACAACAATTGCTAAAAATATGTATAAATTATAATATTAGTAAGTTTGCATTTGATACATAGTGAATCATTGTGAAGAGAATGGTAGGGGGATTAAAAATGCGATTCAGTTAGCTTGATGATGAGGAGAAAAATTCCATGAAGAATCTATAAAAAAAGGTGGTCTATCTTTGTCCTCATAGAAAAGCATGATTAATGAATAGAAAAGAGTTTCTTATGAGGAAATCAAGTTAACTTCTTACAAATTAGTTGGATACTAATGTAAATAATATTTTTGATTTTTTTTGTAAACAAACATATTTTCTTCGGAGGTATTCTTTCCAACAAGTTTACCTTTCTCACTGAGAAATTGTTTCTTCTCGTTGATTTCTCTATTCGACTTTCCTCCAAGTATTTTTTCCTAACAAATTTTATTTCTTTTGTTAAGTAAAAATTAATCAACTAAACATATTCCTCCCCATTGAAAAGCTTCCCTCCAAAAACGTAGTTCACTTCAATTATATTCCATGTGAGGAATTCATTTCTTTCCATTAATATGGTTCCTTCTAAGTAAATAATTTTCCTCCAAAGAAATTTATGTTGAGATGTATTTTTATACAATTTCACTTCAAATTCTTTTTCTTCCAACAAAAAGTTTCATTCAAATTTGTTTCTATCCATGTAGTGGTATATCTTTGTATAAACTTGGAACATTAACTAAATTTATATTGTTATCTTTTCCGCTATAAAAAGTATTGTGAAAATACCAAAGATTGTCTCCTCAAAAATGACTAACTTCCTACCAAAATGTTTTACCGCCATGAATATTTTCCCACCAAGTCAGTTTTAAGTAAGCAGTGTCATCTTTTTATATAAATTTGCATAACGGATGTTGTCTATATTATTCCTCTTTTTTCAATTAAGTATATTGAGGAGGGATAAAATTTCATTCTTTAAAGTGAATAGTATAATGTTTGGGCCCACTACTCAAAGCTTTAGTAGACTTTCAGGAATGACGATTGACCCCACAAATCACCACTAGGCTCAATAGTGTGTTTTGTCCTCATTCACGCTCAATACCAGCTCAACTTCTTGACTGGTCACCCATCCTAGTACTACTCTAAGATGAGCACGCTTAACTATTGGAGTTATTAGTGATGAGTTCTTTGAAAATGAGGTGTACCTTAGTAATATGATAGTCCAATTATTCCTTTTAACATTATTTTATCTGAGGTCTTAAATCATGGGACGTTATAATCTTCCCCACTTGGATTCTTGACGTCCTCGTTAAGGCTCAAATATATGGCCTCTTAATAGTTCCCTATTTAAGTGCAGACTCAGAATGGCCCATGTACACTCAGTTCTCAATCACGACTAATAGCGCAAGGATGCCTACATCACCATGGACAGACCTTTCCAACATGCTTAGGCCGCATGGCTCAAGATTGGCATGCCACATGCCCATGTAAACTCCAACTACTAGAGGGATTATGGCTCTGATGCCATTTATGATATTTGGGCCCACTGCCCAAGGATCTAGTAGAGTTTTAGGAATGACAACTGGCCCCACAGACCACCACTAACATCAACAGTGTGCTTTGTCCTCACTCATGCACAACACGAGATCAACTTCCTGACTGGTCATCCATGCATCCTAGTAATTCTCCAAGGTGAGCACACTTAACTATGGTGTTCTTAGTGATTGACTCCCTGAAAAGGAGTTGCAACGTGGTGATATGGGTAGTCCAATTATTACTTTCCAGATCATTTTATCTGAGGCCTCAAATCCTGGGATGTTAAGATCTCCCCCAATTAGATTCTTGACATCCTTGTCAAGGCTCAAATATATGGCCTCATTATATTTCCCCATTCAGTGTAAACCCATAATGGCCCATGGATCTCCCTATTATGGATAGCAGAGCAAGGGTGGCTACATCACCATGGATAGCCCTTTCCAACATGCCTGGGCCGCATGGCTCAAGACTGGAATGCCACATGTTCATGCGGGCCCCATATACTAGAGGAGTTATGACTATGATACCATTTGTGAATCCTGGGCCAACTGTCCAAGGCTCTAGTAGCATTTCAAGAATGACGAATGGCTCCAAAGACCACCACTAGACTCAAGCTTGCTCTTTGTCCTCACTCATGAACAACACAAGATCAAATTCCTGATTGGTCACCCTTCCTAATACTACTTCAAGCTAATTATGATTAACTATGGAGTTCTTAGTGATGGGCTCCCTAAAAAGGAGTTGCCCCTTGGTGTTATAGATAATTCAATCATTCCTTATAAGATCATTTTAGTTGAGACCTCAAATCGTGGAACATTACAAGTAGTTCGATTATAGTTTTATCCCATCCAATAAAAGGTCTTCTTCCACATTATTTTCTACTTCAGTAGTGAATTCTTTAGATAAATTGAACAACAAATCGCAATTATGTAATAATCATTTCCAGTACGAAGAATATTGTTAAGAAATTTGTGATTGATGTTAATATGATAGTCAAGAATATACCAGATTTTTGTTTATGGTTCTCACCTATAATTTGATTCACAATTTTGTTCCTAGATATAACTTCATGTTATGAGTATTTATTTCATTATGAAAATAAGATGAATTTTTCTAGTGACATTTTTACTTCTTTTACGCAACGGTCACCCTAATATTTGTTAAGTAATGGTCATACTCTTTCACAATATGATGCACAATGAGGTGAAGGTTTACAATATGATTGCAAAATCTAAAAGTTTGAAAGACCACATTACCATCTCAAGAAGATGTTTCAATGAATATGATGATTCTCCTTGTGCCTAAATCCATATAAATGTGCCTTTAGGGTTACAACATAACAAACTTGGGTACATCATCAGTCAAAGAGGAATCAAAGTTGACCTAGGGAAGGTTCGGGCTATCCAGGAAATGCTCTTCCTCACAATAGAGAAGGAGATATGAGGCCTACATGGACATATCCAATACATCACCCACTTGAATTCCTATCTCACACCTATTCATGATACCATTTTCAAGCTATTAAAGAAGAACTCAAACTCAAAATGGAACAACCAATGCAAAGAGGTATTCCCAAAGCTTAAAGACTACCTTGCTAATCCCCTTAGTATCGAGGTTGTCCCTTCCAAGATACTTTCTCATCCTTCTCCTATAAGTCTGTTAATGTTATCTACTATCTCTTGAAGAAATCTAGTGATGTCGAGGATTGCTATTCAACAATTGAAAAATATTTTCTAGCTTTAATCATGCAAGGAGGAAGATACACCACTATCGGATGATATGTCATTTACCACTCATTACTAAGCATGACCCTCTCCACTATTTGTGTGATCACCCCACTATAACTGGATCATGCGCTAAATGGCAAGTGATGTTATTAGAGTTCAACATCACTGGTCTACCGATAAAGGCAACCAAAGCACAAGATCTGGGCAATCAATAAGAGGACTCCCTACTACCAGAAGAAGTAATAGATGAATACCAGTTCCCAGACAAAGACATAAGGATTATCAATCCACCAAACATGGAGGATCTTCCAGTCTAGGCATGTGTGCTATCTTCTTTGATGGAGCTATTAACCAATAAGAAGTTGGAATAGGAGTAGTCCTCCATAACCCTCAAGGAGAGCAACTACCAGTAGCTAGATGGTTGGAGTTCAAAGCCACTAACAATGTGGACAAATATGAAGCTTGTATCTCAAGACTCTAGCTCACCATACAACAAGGGTCACATCACTTACATGTCAATGGTGACTCCCTTATTATGATATCTCAAGTTTTAAAAAAATGGAAGTCACGCCATCACAACCTGGGGCCATATCAAGAACACAAGTGTTCTTTAACTTGAGACTTTGAGCACATCTCCTTCCACCTCATCAAAAGAGAGCATAATGCATTTGATGATGGTATGGAAAGCCTCACTTCATTGATTAACATCCAAGGAGACTAGACCTTCCCCTTTGAGGCACAGATGTTGTCTCACCTCACCTATTGCACAATAATCGACAATGCACCTAATGAAGAAGAAAAGGCTTGGTTTCATCACATCAAAGTGTATCTCTCAAACCACACCATCTTAGAAAGCCTCCCCCGGAGAGAGTAGCATGTGCTTAAATGATAATCCATAAAATATGTCCTAGGGGCATAACAATTATATCACAGATCCTATAACTAGACTCTTCTATGATGTGTCAAGAAGAAAGAAGTAGGAACTCTCATCAAAGATGTCCATGCAGGGTCATGCAGCAGACATGTGAGCATAATCATGCTACTAAGAAGATACAACTCTTAGGGTCCTACTAGAAGACCATGGAAATGAACTGCTGCTAATACGTCCATAAATGCCAGGCCTTCCATATCTATGGAGATTACATATATTCACTCTCCAACCAACTATACAACATGGAATTCCTTAGTGATTCTCTGCTTGGGGACTCGACATGATAAGGAAAATAAATTCCAAGGCATTGAATGAGAATTGATTCATACTGGTCGCAATTGAATACTTCACCAAATGGGTAGAAGTAGTATCTATCACCAATGCATCAGCCCAACAAGTCATCAAGTTCCTCAAGAACAACATCATAACCCAGTACGGGATACCGCATGAGATCATCTTTGACAATTGTATAAATTCCATTTCCAAGACCAAAAAAGAATATCAGAGTTTTCTGGGCATCAAGCATCATCAAGTGTTTCCCTACCGACCCCAGATGAATGGAGCCGTAGAAGCTTTCCAATAAGAAATTGATAAATACCCTAGAGAAGACAACCAACTCTCATGCCAGCTGGAATGAACATCTCCCAATGGCTTTGTGGGCCTACCAAACTTCTATCAGCCTTCCACGTGAGCCATTCCTTATTCTCTACTATATGGAATGGAAGTGTTTTTGCTAGTTGAGATTCAGATTTATTCACTTTGCATACTATTAGAAGAAGATATTCTAGAGGTATAATGGCTTGAAGTTAAACCTACTGCCTTAACACCCTCAAAGTGTAGTGAATAAGAGGTTTGCACCGTGCACAATGTTATCAGACCAAAATGGCTTGATCATAGGAGTCTGACTCCACAACTTCTAGAAAGTTGACTTGGAGCTACGTGTCATCTAGAAAGTCAATTCCAAGGGTAGATTTAACCCTAAATGGGAGGTGGAATACATCATCCATGGCATATATGACTAGGAAAACATTTTCCTAAAGGACATGGATGAAGATATCAATCATCATCACACAAACTCCAACCTCATCAAGCACTACTATTTCTAATGATCGATCTTCAACGATAAACAAGCCTCTAGTAAGGATCCTTTAAGGGAGCCAAAACCTCTCACCCCTCTAGAAAAGGTCTAAAATCTATTTATGTACCTGACCACTTCTGTGGCAACACATCCCATTATCACACAGATAACGAGGTGTTACACGAAAACGTGCGGAAATCACCATAACCACAACTTATCAAAAACACAGGTTAATTTAAACCGATTGCGGAAAACTGATAAACTGAGAAACAAATTACATTCCAGTCCATATCCTGTAAGAAAACATGTTACATACATATCCATACAAGCCTGAATACATGTCCACAGCTTAGAGCAACAGTTGTTCTGTCGTAGCATAAGTTCATCACCTGTTATATACATAAAGGCCCGCATTTGGCTAGCAGCAGGATAGACAAACGTCATCGGTCGTACATCGTAAAACAACGTCAAAACACCACCAAGGACCTGAGAGTACAGGGATGACTCTGGACTTTACAACAAAACATCCAAAACATCAACATCTACAAAAGCTTGCCTGCTACTGATCTTCTTGCTGCTCGGCTGCAACTCCGCGACCACCACCATGACAAGCTCGACCACCTAAAAAGGGTGTAAACCAGTGGAGTGAGACAATTGAACATTGTCCCAACGAGAGGCATAACTCCTCGCCAAAACTACAAAACCTCAAGATCATATACATTAAGCAGCTATCTGATATAAGATATAGCAAGAACAGTTTATTGGAATAAAACTAACTAAATTTACGAGATATATTCAAGTATTACATGTGAGACACAATTGATGAGATAGGATACCCAAATTCTACTGCATATGAAAGACATATGAATAACTACAATATATATAATAAGAGAGTAACTACACAAACAAGGCCTCAACCAATGTTTCGTGTTTGCCTTAAGCAGTATATACTAAACGGCCGGATTACGTTTTATTATTATGCCCTGAGGAAGTGAACCGTACCGTTCAATTCCAACCATCGGTTGCAAAGCCCATAACCGGTGCCATACAAGGTCAATGGAAGAGTCGGAATCCACGACCTCACCCCTCGTGGTCAGTACACGAGAACACAAAGTAGGACCGCAGTCTCATGCTCAAGTGGTCTAAAGCCACAGGGTCAGCTTCTCAGGCTACCCTTCCTTTAGTCCGCCTTGGTACAGGTCACGACGCTAGTAAAACTGAGCCACGGGTCTCAACACCGTTCTCTGAGCCATGAACGCATTCATGCTCATCACATATCACATATCCGGAGCCATGGGCCATTTTCACCATGCTCATTACATATCTGAGTCTGCAACCGCAGATGCACTCGTTTCACCTCTCTATTTGAGTCTAGGATAAACCTCGCATATTCAAGAATATGCGCTCCGGGTTAACCTGTAGGAGAACCCGTTTCGCCATCACCCTATCCTGACTGATGATGGATCTATGGCCAGGGCAACTACATGATAGATTTCACTGTAATTAATTAGTATCTTTTAGATGGATTGCAAGATTCAACCAAGTTGTATAACATGCAAACTATAGAAGGAAACAAATAACATAAACTCAACATTATGTTATTATTACAGTCACATCAACCTGATCCATATCAAGGATCCAACATCACATGTTATCACTTGGCATCTTGCCAACCATCCAGATCCACCTCAAGGATCATCACAAAACATTGGATCTCAATCCCTCATCACATAGTGCCATAGCCTCTCAAGGCTTTCATCATCATTATGGAACACCATTCATAATACACCTATCATCACAATATTCACATATAACCATTCCTCATAGCCTTTCATTTGGCTAAGCATTACCTGCATGGTTAGCATCATTCAACAACCATATGAATAATCAAGAGACTCATATTATTAACATAAGATGACAATTGGGGTTAAGTATATTGCCAGCACATAATGACAAAGATAATTACATCCATGCCTCATCTTAAGGTCACATATGTAAGCGCATTATTAAGCAACCCTAATGCATGCTTAACGTTACTCTTAGCATTAAAGATATAACCAGGGTAGTCACACTCATACACATAGGCTTTACCTTGCTTCAACATCATGCTCAACATACAAACTAGCATTATTACTATTGCTACCATTGTCACTATCTTCATCATTAAGAGAACAAGGAGTCACCAATGATATCAAGGCATATATAGATCAAGCCATTTTCATGATGCAAAGATCCCTCACAAAAGGTACCCAAAACCCTCACCAAAAGGAGTGTGTCGGGCAAGGCTCATTAACACAGTGTCAGGCACCTCTACCCTCACCCAAGGCCATGGTGTGCAGCCTAGTCAGGCGTGCAACATGCATCACTAAGCGTATAGCTCTGTCGAGCGTGCAGCCCCAAGGAGTGCAAGGTGTAACGGGCGTGCAGGGCGCTACTGGGCGTGCAACTCTGTTAAG
This sequence comes from Alisma plantago-aquatica, assembly GCA_963693085.1. Classification (NCBI taxonomy): domain Eukaryota; kingdom Viridiplantae; phylum Streptophyta; class Magnoliopsida; order Alismatales; family Alismataceae; genus Alisma; species Alisma plantago-aquatica. The sequence continues at coordinate 1,721,840,530 of OY856409.1, read as the reverse complement.
TGCGCAAGTGTGTTGGGAATGCAGGGTGAAGCTGAGCGAGAAGGGTAGGTATCGGGCGAGCAGAGGGATGTCATGCGAGCAGAGTGTGTCGGGCGACACTGGATGATGCCCGGCGAGCAACATGGTGTCGGGCGAGCAGCATGGTGTCGGGCGAGTAGCCACCTGGCGAGCAGCCCCAAGGCGTGCAGCCTGCCGGGCAGAACTGGCTCAAGGCATGCAAGGTTAGAATGCTCACCCGCCTAAGGAACAAAAGGGATACATTGTTCACTCATGCCATGCAAGGGCAACTAAGACATGAGGGCTGTCGGGTAGCACCTCTACAAGCACCCAACACTCAAGATGCATCTCGTCAAGGTCATCTAACGAGCTCACCTTCTTGCCCAAGGTGAGAAGAGAGTCTTGCTCAAGCCACTAAGTCATAAGCTCACCTCAATCGACTAGGAAAGAGGGGTATTGCTCATGGCATTAGGACCCAACTCACTCTTATAAACTAAGAGGAGAAAGGAGTGTTGCTCCCTAAACCCTAACTTACATGGATCGGCCAACATGGCTACTAGGCAAGAACTAAGCTAGTCACATGCATATACACAAGATTATAGATTTAACATATATGAAAAGAGAGTAAAATAGCTAGGGTTAGAGTTATGCAACCCGCCTTAAGATCCAAGCTCCAAGGAAGAAGAAGAGATCCAAGCTTCAAGGGATGTCGACCACCAAAGCTCCTCCTAGGGGGGTGTCAATCTCCAAGCTACTCCTTTAAGGGTGTATCGGCCACCACTCTCCTTCTCCAAGGGTGTGTCGACCTCCAAGCAAGGAAAGGAGGGAGTGTGTTGTGCACAAGAGGGAGAGGAACCAAAGGGTCCTTAAGCTAAGGAAGGAACCATCTTTATAGAAAGAAAGGGAGGAGAAAACAAGGTGGAACATGGCAAGGTGTCGCCCCAACAAGGGACACTTGTCCTAGAACTCAAGCCACCATTCTAGCAAGGCATAAGACACTTGTCCAAGACATGCACCACGTGTTCAACAAACAAGACCAAGCACCATGGGCGAAACACCAAGCTTGCACTAGGGTGACACAACTCCTTGTTGGCTGACACAAACACCCTAGGTCGACACACTCTTCACTTTGGGCGACACAAGGCTCAATCAAGCCCAAACAAGGCACCTTAAGGCCCAAACAAGCTCAACTAAGGCCCAAAGAACTCAAGCAACAAGCCCAAGCCTTCCCCTCAACTCTAGAGGAAGCAAAGAGAGAGAAGAACACTTCTCAAGGTGGCAAACTTGCTCAAAAAACCCTTGAATTGGGTTATTTGCAAGTAGCACCTTCAACTCTCAACAAAGCACAACCAAACCCTAATCACCACCAAAGGTGATTAGCAAGCACCAAAACACCAGGGTCAAAGCAAAGCAAACAGGGTAAGCCCAAAACGAAGATCAGGGTCCTTACAATCTAACCCCCTTTAAGGGATTTCGTCCCCGAAATCCGAAGAGAAAAGTGAGGGATACTTCCTCCTCACCTCTTCCTCAAGCTCCCACGTGGCTTCCTCAATGCCACGACGCTGCCAAAGAACTTTCACAAGAACCATGTACTTCTTCTTCAGCTTCTTGACTCTTCTGTCAAGAATCGCCATAGGACCTTCCTCGTAGGTCACATATGCATTAAGCTCAACCTCAACTGGCTGTATCACTGTACCTGAATCCTGATGACTTTTCTTCAGCATACTGATATGAAACACTGGATGTAACATGTGCAATTCTGGAGGCAACTCTATCTCGTAAGCTACTTTACCAACACGTGCTATCACTGGGTAAGGCCCCATATACCTGAGTGCCAACTTACCCTTTCATCCAAACCTTAGCACACCTTTCCAAGGCGAGACCTTAAGATATACTTTGTCTCCTACCTGTAACTCCAAAGGTCGTCGGCGATGGTCTGCATAAGACTTCTTCCTGTCCTGTGCCACTTTCAACTGTTGTTGTATCACTTTGTTCTTTTCTGTCGTCTGCTGAACTAACTCAGGACCCAAAAGCTGATACTCACCGGACTCATACCAACTCAATGGAGATCTACACTTCCTTCCATACAAAGCTTCATAAGGAGCCATGTCGATGCTTCGCTGATAACTGTTGTTGTAGGCAAACTCTATCAAACTCAGATGCTCATCCCAACTGCCGGGGAACTGCAAAACACATGCTCGAAGAAGATCTTCCAAAATCTAAATAGTCCTCTCAGACTGTCCATCTATCTGTGGGTGGAAGGCGTGACTGAACCTCAACTGCGTACCCAACGCTCGGTGCAACTGTTCCCAGAAACGACTGATAAACTGAGGACCTCTGTTAGAAACTATCGTCGCTGGCACATCATGCAAACGTACTATCTCATCCACGTACACTCTAGTGAGCTTCCCTGCTGTATACGTCGTCTTCACAGGCAGGAAATGGGCAGACTTCGTCAATCTGTCCACTATCACCCAAATGGAATCATGATTCCTAGTTGTCCTGGGCAGACCAACTACGAAATCCATGGTGATATGATCCCATTTCCACTGCGGTATCGGCAAAGGTTGCAACGTCCCTGCCGGCTTCTGATGCTCAGCCTTCACTTGCTGACAAACCGCACATCTTACCATGAACTCAGCTACATCTTTCTTCAAACTGGGCCACCAATACAAGTCTTTCAGACTACAGTACATCTTGGTGACACCTGGATGCATAGCATACATCGATGTGTGTGCTTCTTCAAGCACCAACTTTCTCAGATCATCAACATCTGGAACCACCATCCTATCACGATAGCAAACTAGTCCGTCCTCGAACTCATGAAACCCATCATGCTTGTCGCTGCCGAACTCTGACATGATCAGTAGTATCGCATCATCTGTCTGTTGTGCATCCTTGACCTGCTGTCTCAACGTAGGCTTGACTTGCATCTGTGCTAAGAGTCCAGCTAACGAGGAAACTTCCATCTGTATGTTCATCTCTCGCAAAGAGACAATCATATCCCGCCAATGGCATACCGGAGAACTCAACTGTGCCTTCCTGGGAGAGAAAGAGGACTTTCAACTAAGCGCATCAGCTACCACATTCGCCTTACCAGGATGATACTCGATAGTGCAGTCGTAATCATTGATCAACTCCATCCATCGTCGCTGTCGCATGTTCAACTCGTGCTGCGTAAAGATATACTTCAGATTCTTATGATCTATAAAGATCTGACACACTTCCCCATACAGATAGTGTCTCCAAATTTTTAACGCATGAATCACTGTTGCCAGCTCCAAATCATGAGTCAGATAGTTCTCCTCATGCTTCTTGAGCTGTCGCGAAGCAAAAGAAACCACATGATCTTCCTGCATTAATACACAACCTAAACCTTTCTTGGAAGCATCACAGAAAACAACATAGCCTTTCCCCGGTTCTGGCAAGATCAACACTGGAGCACTGGTCAGCTTCTCCTTCAAACTCTGGAATGCTTGCTGACATTGATCATCCCAAACAAAAGGTACGTCTTTCCTGGTCAGCTTTGTCATTGGCAACGCTGTCGTACTGAAGTCCTTGATGAACCTTCGGTAGTATCCTGCTAGACCAAGGAAACTACGAACTTCCATCGGCGTTTTTGGCTGTTCCCAATCTGCAACAGATTCCACCTTCTTCGGATCTACCTTGACTCCTTCAACAGATATCACATGGCCCAAGAAAGCCACCTCTTCCAACCAGAACTCACACTTACTGAACTTAGCATAAAACTGATGTTGGCGAAGGAGAGTCAACGCTCTACGAAGATGTTGATCATGCTCTAGCCTGTCCCGGCTATAGATCAAGATGCCATCTATAAAGACTACAACAAACTGATCTACGAACGGACGAAACACTTGGTTCATTAGGTCCATGAAAGCAGCAGGTGCATTGGTTAACCCGAACGGCATAACCACAAACTCATAATGACCATACCTCGTCCTGAAAGCTGACTTTGGTATGTCATCCGCTTTAATAATCCTCAACTGATGATATCCGGACCGTAGATCGATCTTCGAGAACACGGTGGCACCACGTAACTGATCGAACAGATCATCTATCCTCAACAACGGGTACTTATTCTTGATCGTGACCTTGTTCAGCTGCCAGTAGTCTATACACAACCACATCCAACCATCCTTCTTCTTGACAAACAGCACAGGAGCACCCCAAGGCGACGTACTCGGTCGGATAAAACCCTTGTCCAGTAGCTCTTGTAACTGCTTCTTCAATTCGGCCATCTCTGCTGGAGCCATTCTGTACGGTGTCTGTGCAACTGATTGGGTTTTACCCGATAAAAAATTTTAGCAAAAATTTTAAGCCAAATAACCTGAAAACCAGAGTGGTTTTCTTCCCTTTTCAAAAGTAATGTTGTAACCCGTATGGAGCCATCTTCTTCGCATGACTTGCGTTTCTTCTAGGACTCGTTGTCTCACGTAAGTCCTAGAGTTGGCCTCCGGTGCACCAACCCGCGCCCTGGAAATGCCTTGCTTGGCTTGGGGAGCTACCCCAATTTTCCTATTGGCAATATCCGCCTTCTTGTACTGAAAGTGGGGCTTACTTTTCCACCCGCTCTACACTAAGTTTTTCACAAGACTGTCTCCTCCAATCCTTGATGGCCAAGTCTGCTTGACAACTGTAGACCTCGGGTTGACGACCTGGTACCAGATTGATCTCGAAATCAATCTCTCGGGATGGGGGAACACCAGGAAACTCCTTAGGAAACACATCTGCAAACTCACGAACAACTGACACCTCCTCAAGGCCAAGACCTTTTTCCTTGGCAGCCACGACGGTATCCACCACATGAGCTAGGAAAGCCTCGTATCCTTGTCGTAACAACCTATTTGCCACCATAGCTGATACCAGACACGTCAGAAGAATCTTCCTATCTCCCTGGAAGATCCACTTCTCTCCAACAACATCAAACATTGCCTTCTTGGTACCGCAGTCCAAGACAACCTTGTACCTTTCTAAGGTATCCGTCCCAAGGATAACATCAAAACCATGCATATCAAGTGGTATAAGATCCACTTGAATGCAGCGTCCTGAGAAAGACAAGACGCAAGAGGGACACTCTTCTCGAAGCAAAAAGGAAGCATCAAGAGGGGTTTCTAACAACAAGCTATCCTTCTTACTACTAACAGGTAAATGACAGTTCTCAAGCATGCTATAGGCGATAAAAGAGTGCGTAGCACCCGGGTCAACCAGAATAGATATAAAGCAAGAAGAAGACATATCAGAATGAAATAACTCCATCTGACCTGTCACTACCCGCGGGTTGACTATCGCCTCCGGCTGATTCCTCTACGACCGTTGCTTGCTGTCTACGACCTCTGCTTCCTTGAGTAGGCGATCCAGCCTGAGACGCTTGACCGCGTCCTCGTCCTCTACTACCACTAGGTTGTGGCCTCTCTGAACCCTGAAGGTTCTGCCTCGGCTGCTGGGTTACTTCATCATCTCTGAAGGGACAACTCGACTTAACATGCCCTATCTGACCGCAGGCGTAGCATGTCCTACCTTCCACTCATGGCCTAGATGGCCCTGTCACTGCCACAGAAGCCAAAATTTGTGCCTTAGATGGTGAAGAAACATAACTTCTTCCTTTACTCGGAGACCACTGAAACGGTCCTCCAGAACCTCTCATCGCTGACGGTGCTGAAAACCTATGCTTCTTGAAGCCACCAAACCTCTGACCTTGAAACTGAGCAGGTCTCTTCTTAGCCATAGACTCTCTCTTCTCCCTAACAAATCGTTCAATCCTCCGAACAGATTCCACAAACATAGCAAACCGTTCTCGGTTCTCTAACGTAGAAAACGGTGTCATCAACTCAGCACTCAGACCCTTCTCGAAACATCTGATCTGTTCCTCATCTATCGCTGCCATGTGAGGACAAAACCTCAACAGATCCATAAACTTGGCTTCATACTCAGTGATGTTCATCGTTCCTTGCCGCAGACTCTCGAAATGACAGATCTTCTCATCCAGATATGTCTTGGGAAAGTATCTGGTGACGAATTCGCGTCGAAACACTCCTCAACAGATCACTTCACCAGGCCGCTTCTCTTCCTTGATGGTCCACTAGTGACCAGCACTACCCTTCAGAAGGTAGACAGCGTGCTTTACTTTGTCTGCTTCGGGGATGTCGAGGATCCAGAAAGCCTTCTCAAGACTTGTCAGCCACAGATCCGCATCCGCTGGATCAGTCGTTCCAACATATTCCGAAGCTCCGACTCGGCGAAGCCGCTCGAAGGTCTTCCCAATACCCGATGCTTCTCCATGGGGAACCTGTACTCGTGGAGGAGTCACCGGTAATCACTCAACCATGAGATTCATCGTAGCCATCATCTGCCTCATAAGCTGTTGGTAGGCAGGATGTTCAAATATGGCTAGGTCAGGTTGGGGGACCTCAGGCACCCAATCTTCATGTGCCTATCTTTCTGCTCCATCAACAGATGCAACATCACTATGCTCAGGAGTATGTTCTTCATGGTTTCCAGACATCTTGGCTTTTCTTCCATTGAGGCAGAAGATTTCTATGGGAAAGTCTGGAAACACATAAGAACAAACACAACCTAGTCCTAGATCCATGTAGACTCAGCGAACCTAAGGCTCTGATACCAAAACTTGTGGCAACACATCCCATTATCACACAGATAATGAGGTGTTACGCGAAAATGTGCGGAAATCACCATAACCACAGCTTATCAAAAACACGGGTTAATTTAAACCGATTGCGGATAACTGATAAACTGAGAAACATATTACATTCCAGTCCATATCCTGCAAGAAAACATGTTACATACATATTCATACAAGCCTGAATACATGTCCACAGCTTAGAGCAACAACTGTTCTGTCGTAGCATAAGTTCATCACCTGTTATATACATAAAGGCCCGCATTTGGCTAGCAGTAGGATAGACAAACGTCATCGGTCATACATCGTACACCAATGTCAAAACACTGCCAAGGACCTGAGAGTACAGGGATGACTCTAGACTTTACAACAAAACATCCAAAACAACAACATCTCCAAAAGCTTTCCTGCTACTGATCTTCTTGTTGCTCGACCGCAACTCCGCGACCACCACCACGACAAGCTCGACCACCTAAAAAGGGTGTAAACCAGCGGAGTGAGATAATTGAACATTGTCCCAGTGGGAGGCATAACTCCTCGCCAAAACTACAAAACCTCAAGATCATATACATTAAGCAGCTATCTGATATAAGATATAGCAAGAATAGTTTATTGGAATAAAACTAACTAAACTTACGAGATATATTCAAGTATTACATGTGAGACACAATTGATGAGATAGGATATCCAAATTCTACTTCATATGAAAGACATATGAATAACTGCAATATATATAATAAGAGAGTAACTACACAAACAAGACCTCAACCAATGTTTCGTGTTTGCCTTAAGCACTATATACTAAACGACTGGATTACGTTTTATTATTATGCCCTGAGGAAGTGAACCGTACCATTTAATTCCAACCATCGGCTGCGAAGCCCATAACTGGTGCCATACAAGGTCAATGGAAGAGATGGAATCCACGACCTCACCCCTCGTGGTCAGTACAGGAGAACACAAAGCAGGACCGAGTCTCATGCTCAAGTGGTCTAAAGCCACAGGGTCAGCTCCTCAGGCTACCCTTCCTCTAGCCCACCTTGGTACAGGTCACGACGCTAGTAAACCTGAGCCACGGGTCTCAACACCATTCTCTCAGCCATGAACGCATTCATGCTCATCACATATCACATATCCGGAGCCATGGGCCATGTTCACCATGCTCATCACATATATGAGTCTGCAACCACAGCTGCACTCGTTTCACCTCTCTATTTCAGGCTAGGAGAAACCTCACATATTCAAGAATATGTGCTCCGAGTTAACCTGTAGGAGAACTCGTTTCACCATCACCCTATCCTGACTGATGATGGATCTATGGCCAGGGCAACTACATGATAGATTTCATTGTAATTAATTAGTATCTTTTAGATGGATTGCAAGATTCAACCAAGTTGTATAACATGCAAACTATAGAAGGAAACAAATAACATAAACTCAACATTATGTTATTATTACAGTCACATCAACCTGATCCATATCAAGGATCCAGCATCACATGTTATCACTTGGCCTCTTGCCAACCATCCAGATCCACCTCAAGGATCATCACAAAACATTGGATCTCAATCCCTCATCACATAGTGCCATAGCCTCTCAAGGCTTTCATCATCATTATGGAACACCATTCATAATACACCTGTCATCACAGTATTCACATATAACCATTCCTCATAGCCTTTCATTTGGCTAAGCATTACCTGCATGGTTAGCATCATTCAACAACCATATGAATAATCAAGAGACTCATATTATTAACATAAGATGACAATTGGGGTTAAGTATATTGCCAGCACATAATGACAAAGATAATTACATCCATGCCTCATCTTAAGGTCACATATGTAAGCGCATTATTAAGCAACCCTAATGCATGCTTAACGTTACTCTTAGCATTAAAGATATAACCAGGGTAGTCACACTCATACACATAGGCTTTACCTTGCTTCAACATCATGCTCAACATACAAACTAGCATTATTACTATTGCTACCATTGTCACTATCTTCATCATTAAGAGAACAAGGAGTCACCAACGATATCAAGGCATATATAGATCAAGCCACTTTCATGATGCAAAGATCCCTCAAAAAAGGTACCCAAAACCATCACCAAAAGGAGTGTGTCGGGCAAGGCTCACTAACACAGTGTCGGGCACCTCTACCCTCACCCAAGGCCATGGCGTGCAGCCTAGTCAGGCGTGCAACGCGCATCACTAAGTGTATAGCTCTATCGAGCGTGCAGCCCCAAGGCGTGCAAGGTGTAACGGGCGTGCAGGGCGCTACTGGGCGTGCAACTCTGTTAAGCGGGCAAGTGTGTTGGGCGTGCAGGGTGAAGCTGAGTGAGCAGGGTAGGTATCGGGCGAGCAGAGGGATGTCGTGCGAGTAGAGTGTGTCTGGCGACACTGGCTGATGTCGGGCGAGCAACATGGTTTCGGGCGAGCAGCCCCAAGGCGTGCAGCCTACCGGGCAGAACTGGCTCAAGGCATGCAAGGTCAGAATGCTCACCCGCCTAAGGAACAAAAGGGATACATTGTTCACTCATGCCGTGCAAGGGAAACTAAGACATGAGGGCTGTCGGGTAGCACCTCTACAAGCACCCAACACTCAAGATGCATCTCGTCTAGGTCATCTAACGAGCTCACCTTCTTTCCCAAGGTGAGAAGAGAGTTTTGCGCAAGCCACTAAGTCATAAGCTCACCTCAATCGACTAGGAAAGAGGGGTATTGCTCATGACATTAGGACCCAACTCATTCTTCTAAACCAAGAGGAGAAAGGAGTGTTGCTCCCTAAACCCTAACTTACATGGATCGACCAACATGGCTACTAGGCAAGAACTAAGCTAGTCACATGCATATACACAAGATTATAGATTTAACATATATGAAAGAGAGTAAAATAGCTAGGGTTAGAGTTATGCAACCCGCCTTAAGCTCCAAGCTCCAAGGAAGAAGAAGAGCTCCAAGCTTCAAGGGATGTAGACCACCAAAGCTCCTCCTAGGGGGGGTGTCGATCTCCAAGCTACTCCTTCAAGGGTGTATCGGCCACCACTCTCCTTCTCCAAGGGTGTGTTGACCTCCAAGCAAGGAAATGAGGGAGTGTGTTGTGCACAAGAGGGAGAGGAACCAAAGGGTCCTTAAGCTAAGGAAGGAACCATCTTTATAGAAAGAAAGAAAGGGAGGAGAAAACAAGGTGGAACATGGAAAGGTGTCGCCCCAACAAGGGACACTTGTCCTAGAACTCAAGCCACCATTCTAGCAAGGCATAAGACACTTGTCCAAGACATGCCCCACGTGTTCAACAAACAAGACCAAGCACCATGGGCGACACACCAAGCTTGCACTAGGGCGACACAACTCCTTGTTGGCCGACACAAACACCCTAGGTCGACACACTCTTCACTTTGTGCGACACAAGGCTCAACCAAGCCCAAACAAGGCACCTCAAGTCCCAAACAAGCTCAACTAAGGCCCAAAGAACTCAAGCAACAAGCCCAAGCCTTCCCCTCAACTCTAGAGGAAGCAAAGAGAGAGAAGAACACTTCTCAAGGTGGCAAACTTGCTCACAAAACCCTAGACTTGGGTTATTTGCAAGTAGAACCTTCAACTCTCAACAAAGCACGACCAAACCCTAATCACCACCAAAGGTGATTAGCAAGCACCAAAACACCAGGGTCAAAGCAAAACAAACAGGGTAAGCCCAAAACGAAGTTCAGGGTCCTTACAACTTCCCTCTTTACTCCATGAAGCGTAAAGGTCAAAGTAGAACCTAGGGTCCATAACAACCATTATCTTGAGGCCTTGATGGTTCCCCAACCTAAAAATAACTCCTTAAAATAGGCCATCTTTAATAAAATGAACCCAAAATGTTAATGATTACAAAATTGGTTGGGGAAGCCCCATAATCAACATCATAGGAGGATGGTAGAATCTATGAGTACATGGATGCAAGTTATTATTGATCCTCACAATCAATATCTTGACACTGATACTCTGGTATATGCCATAAGGATGACATCTGTCAGGATCCACGTAAAAGGGAAGGACTATATGAAAAAGGTAGAAGTTGAAACTCCTTGTGGATAACCTCTCCACACCTCTTTAAAAGAGGTGATACCAAACTCTACATAGACTACATGGGAGTTATGAGGTGGTAAACCTTCGGTATGAAGACTCCATTCATTCCTCATGGATTCCTAATCTCTCATACTAAGGCTTTGAGCATCAATATCCAATCAAAAGCTTCACTGAAAAGACTCACAGCTAGTGGGCACCTCACAAGAAATGATTAGAAAGCCCTTTAATCAGGTTGGCACATTCTTGTAATGGATCACTAAACTAAAGCATGTCAAGAGTAAACCCTACCATTGTATCTTTGACATATGGCTTCTATGGCACAAAGGGTAGTGAGTTGGCGCATATACAACTATTACATGACATGATTTTAGCACTTATCTTGACACCCAAGTCCAATAGAGCTCTTATTCCATATCCCCCAATAGAATGAAGGATCACCCACCAAAATTCCGCAAATATTTACAAGGAGGAAACACCTACCATTTGGAAATTAAGGTAGGCAAAAGCTTAAAAATCCTTGGGGTTTCAACCTTTTGACTTTGTGGAAAGGGGTGGATGATAAGCATGTGATCCTTCCATATTCTAGAAAGATCTATGGCAATACATGATGTCCTAAAACACATATACAAGAGGTCTAGATTGATCCCAACTGACTAGTTTGTTAGAAGCAAATTGATACCAATATGTGCCTCAGGACCTAGGTCCAATGCACATTGCTAAACATCATGGAGGAAGTACTCATTGCCGAAGTCACATGCAATGAAAAAAAATCTCTATTTCAAAAATGAATTTATTAAAAAAAAACATGTCTCCTTAATCCAACGAATACAAAATAAAATCATTTAAGAAAATAAGTAAATCACATATCAATGTGATTCTCTAGAGAGGTCATAGGGCACTATCATAGGAGATGTTGATCCAAGCCATTCCGGATAGTCAAGAGAGCAGTCCTAACCCATGGGGAAAGATTCATGAGTCAAACTCTTCCAGTTCTTCCACATCTATGTTGCTTTCTCATTGACCTTATATGAGTCTATCACTAGCTTCTTGAAGAAGGGAAGAAATGATTTGACTTGAGAGATATTTAAACTGCCTCAACACTAACACAAGATAGTATGCAATGCAACTCCCCAAACCTAGAAAAATGATTGGCCACTGGAAGATAGTCATGGCAATTTTGAAGTCTTGATTACCCAGACAAAACTCTATACATCCCCAACGCACATCCATAGACTTCAAACCAGCAAGAAACCAAGCTAAATTGCCATGCAATTTAAGGGATTCACATACTTGAATATGCTTCAACAAGAAAGTCTTTGCCACACTATAAGGAAGGTATGAAGAAAATATCACTATGGTAGGGCCTATATGCATTCCCAGATAAATTTGTAGGACTTTGAAAGGTCCCCTCATTATCCTAGTCAATTGTGCTTCATCTACACACTCTCATAGATTAGTCAGGCACAAAGGGATCATGGTTTCTTTCCTTTAGATGGAATTAATAACTGCCAAAGAAACAACTGTCATTTGCTTGATGATCTCTCCAAAGAACATATCTTCCATCATGATCAAGGCATATGCCCACAAAAGATGTATATTAGGAGAGTCGAAACCACTTGGAACTTTGCTCTTAAATGACTCCCACAAAGGGGCCATATGAATGAAGTACCAGTCAGCCATCGAGAAGCTTGAGACTTCTTCACACCAATAAGACTCCCTAGTTCAATTGCCCAACCTTTACTTATTCAAAACAACATGTTATTAGTCATGGAGGGGAATCCGAGTAATATTGAATACATCATCCAAGTTATGAGTCAGTCGACATCTCTAAGATGAAAGGAACAACTGAAAGGATCCCATAAGGGAATAATGTTGACATCATGCCTCTCGCAATAGGGATAAACATATGAATGACATGATGGGTCACACCAAATATTACCAATTTGACATATTAATTATCAAAGAGATTGCTAATGCAATGAAACAATAGAGAAAAATTAATCAGAGGATGTCATAGAAGTGGGATCTCATATTTCCCTCTCTTCCATAACTCTGGGTTGTGAAAACCAAGATGCGCATAGTAGATGAAGGCACACAGTCCTATTTATAGGTGCCAAGTAGGAAAACTTCACCTTCTAGTTGACATGACTACTTTTCCTATTTACAAGTGGAAAATCACAATCCGCCACATGAATCTACATCAACCGTCAATGCAGACACATATCCTAAGCCAACAAAATTTTGTGTCCCTCAATTCGATAGATTATTGCAATTTGCCACCCATAGTTGGCATGTGTATCAAGGAAATCTACTGAGTCTACCAGAGATCTTACAAAGATCAAGCTCCTAATATTTCATTCTAAATCAAAGATAAAAGACCTACAATATGATTCAACATGAACTTAGACTATTATTTTATAATTAAAAAGAGTGTTAGAAACACAAACATGGCTAGTACATGAATTTTCTTATAGGAAAGGAAAATACATGATAAGACAGAATTGTTAAGACAATTTCTACTTCTTCAGCTTCTTCTTTAGCCACCTTGTTCAAAGCTTGACCAAAGGCCAATTATCAGTGAAAGAAGACCACAAAGAATGACACTCCTCGCTTGCATCTGAGCGAATACCATTGGTGGACCATCTATGACTAAAAGAGGAGCTGGTGGAAGGCACCTCCATAGCCAAAGAAGCATATCTCTAACCATAGAAACCTACTCCAACGCCAGCATATGGCAGATATATAGTCTAAATTAAGACGTCTAAGGAGAATTGGTAAATGCCAGAAGATCCCTCTAAGTGTTGAAAATGCCCATACCCAAGAAAAATACTCATGTTGAAGAGTCCACCAGCTAAATATGAATCCTTTTCCAACCCCTAGAAGGATGAGGTGCAGTTAAAGACACCAAAAAGTAACAAAATCCTCCCACACCAAAGTCATGTTGAGGCATCATCCCGTGGAAGTCTTCAAATCCATGAGACTCAACAAGCAGAGAAGGCAAGACCTCAAGGGAAGGATCTATCTTAGGAGAATGTGGACAATGGAACTCATACTCACAATAATATTTCTCCTTAATAGAATCATAGTTGAACACATGTAGTAAACACGTGTCAAGGTAGTACAAGTAAACAAATACAGAATCAGAATCAAAATACTTACCATTGGGGGAGGTCGAAGTCAATCGTACGCCTCTATAGAAAAATGCATCATTTGGTTGGAGCATAATACCACTCTTTTTTTGGCAACTACATGATAAAGCTTATTGATCCTTCTCTAAGATGTAGGTGAGAATAAAAGAAATTTCTACATTGGCTGTATTTATCCAAGGAGGAGTTACATCTAAAAAGGAAATAGGGTTTGGTTAATCAATGAATTTTTTGGCAAGGGCATCCGCAGTCCCTTTATGCTCTCTTGGTAGAAAGCATACTTGTGTCCCAGGTTGGTTTGCAAGAATCCTTATAAGGTTAAGGATGTATGGTTGGTACTTTGTCGGGGCAAGTCTATCTTGCCTGATGAAAGAGGTCGCTTGCAATGAATCAGTTAGAATGAGCCTGTTTCCCGGCGCTCTATCCCTATCAAACATGACAGCATTGGTAATTGCTTAGAGTTCAGCCTCAAGAGGGCTAGTGGCCGTCGTTGGTGCTGCCCAGCCTTAGCAGGTTGCTCCACAATTATCAACCATGTGAATGCCAATACCAGCCTATTTGTTGCTAGCATGGAAAGAAGCATCAGTAAAGATAAGGTACTCAGGTTCAGCAACCAGGCTAAAAGGGCGCCGGTAGGTCGAGGGAATGTGTGTGGTGTCATAGAGAGGGAGACTTGCAATAGTGGCCACTCTCTCTTTGATAAATCTGGAAATCATTCTAGGATCTTTAGGAGCACCTTGGTGTAGACGATCCGCACGGAAAGACCAGATGTGCCAACATGCAATTGTTGTAGTAATGAAGGTGAACGAGCCATCAGATGGGCCATGAATAATGAAGGAAATCCAGTCTTTCTCTAAAAGGAGGAAGTGGTTTTGATTGATGCCAAGGGCATTCCAGGAGGCTCTGCTGTAAGGACAATCCCTTAGCGCATGCAGGAGTGTGTCAGTGCCATTATTACAGATTGAGCATTGAGTATCTACATCAATATAGCGACGGTGTTTCTCTTCATTTGTGAGCAGCGTTCTATGAAAGAGAAGCCAGAGAAAGGTATTTACCCTTGTAGGTAAAGAGAAATTCCAAATCATTGACCATTTTTTCATATATATCCACCTCTCTACCCTGTCTAGACCAGTCATAGGATAGCTTTGAGGTGAACACGCTAGAATCTTCAAGCGACCAGCTCCAAAGGTCCTCTTCGGTAGTGTTATCGGGGGGAGGGATTGCATTGATGATAGGCCACACCTCCTCAAGAATGTAGTGATGAATGAAATCCCAGTCCCAGGAGTCC
The DNA here is from genome assembly GCA_963693085.1 of Alisma plantago-aquatica. Lineage (NCBI taxonomy): Eukaryota > Viridiplantae > Streptophyta > Magnoliopsida > Alismatales > Alismataceae > Alisma > Alisma plantago-aquatica. The sequence continues at coordinate 1,721,825,366 of OY856409.1, read as the reverse complement.
AGGGAGGGGGACATGGAAGCAACTTTTAGCTCGATCAGATTAGCTGGAGGTTGAAAGTTTGGGGCAAGATCTTGGACCGATTTCCCCATGAGCCATTTGTCGTGAAAAACATTGGTGATGTTTCCATTGTTGATGATGTGTTGACTCAATAATCGCAGTGAGGGAAGGTGCTTCCTAATGATACTCCAAGCTGAGGAGCTGGGTTTATTCTTGAAAGTTCCTGAGCACATATATTTGTCTGTCATGACACGCACCCAAAATTTGGAGGGGTGATTCATGAAAGTCCAAACATTCTTGAGCATCAATGCTAGGTTATGGTCCCAAGCATCCTTGATGCCCAAACCTCCTTTATTCTTGCTTGAAGTGACTTTACTCCAGGAAACCAATGGAATTTTTTGATGTTCCCAGTTACCACTCCATATAAAACGCCTGGTGTGACGATTGATCTCATCACACAATGCCGGTGAGAGATTAACTATCTGCATTGTATAAGCGGGAAGGGCCTGTAGGGTAGAATGGGGAAGTGTAATAAAGCCTGCTAGAGATAAATGTCTCGTGGTCCAGCAATTCATGCGATCCCTGATTGAGTTTAATAAAGATGCATGAGTTTCTTTATTAACCTGATGGTGGAGGATTGGAACACCAAGATACCTACCCAAATCATCGATCCACTGAAAGTTGAGCTGTCTACTAATAGATCGCTTCTCAGAAATTTGTGTGTTGGAACTGAAGAAGCAATGAGATTTTTCCAACGAGATCATCTGACCCGAAGCTGCTACAAATTTCCGGAGTATCTATTTCATTATCCTAGCCTGTGATGATGAGGCTTCACCCATAAGGAGGATGTCGTCTAAAAAGAACACATGGCTTAGGGGAGTACCACCTCGGGTGAGAACCAAGGGCTTCCAAGCCCCTTCTGCAACCGCAAGGGAAATTGCTTGACTGAGTTGTTCCATACAGAGGAAAAAGACGTATGGACTTATAGGGTCACCCTGCCTAACCCCCTGGGTGGGTTTGAAAGGTGTAAGGGGAACACCTTCACAAAGAATGGAGGTTGAACCTTGGGTGATGATCTGCATGATGATGCTACATATGCTCGAAGGCAAGCCTGTGCAGTTGAGTGTATCACTAATGAAGTCCCAATGCATTTGGTCAAATGCCTTAGAGAGATCTAGCTTGACGTAGATCATCTGTTTCTTGGTGGACTTTGCCTGCATGGAGTGTATGACTTCTTGGACTAGGAGAATTTTGTCACTGATATGAAGACCAGGGATGAAGCTAGACTAGGTCGATGAAATCCACGAGTTAAGAAAAGGTTTAATGCGTTCAACTATAATTTTAGATATCAGTTTGAAACATCCATTTGTTAGTGAGATAGGCCTCAGATCGCTGCAACATTGCGATACCTTGACCTTCGGGATGAGGACCATATTGGCATCTGCCATGGAGGAATCAATTTTCTTAGTAATGAAGATTGTTTTATTAGTTCTTGCCACTGATGATTTGATAGTATTCCATTTGGACTGAAGAAATTCATTATGTAGGCCATCTGGACCTGGTGCTTTTGAGGGAAACATTTTAAAGAGAGTGGCTCTGATTTCCTCTAACTCCGGTAGTGCCTCCAAACTGAGATAGGCAAAAGTAGGAATCACTGGGAAGACTCCAGGGTAAGCACTGATGTTTGCCGCTATTGGGGTAGTTGTGGCCGTAAGAAGGGACTTGAAATATTGGGAGACCAGGCATTGGATTTCAGCAGGTGATGAAATCTAGTTTCCAGATATGTCTTTCAGCTGTGTTATTTTGTTGGAGTGGCGTCGAGCCTTGACAAAGGACTGAAAGAAATGGGTATTGTTATCTCCGTAACGATGTCAGTCAATGTGTGCCTTTTGTTTCTAATTAGCCTCCTCACGCATGAGGAGTGTGGCATATTGTTCCTGGAGAACAATAGAGTTATCAGATAGGATATGAGGTTGGGAAAGGAATTGTACTTGACAACGCTCAATGCAATTCAGTAGGGTCCGTTTCTCCATGTGGTGTTGTTTCAAACGTTTGTCCTCCCACTATAAAGCAGCCTTTCTAAAGGAGGCGAGGGCATCTTGGAAATTAGTGGATGAATCCCATTGAGGAAGAAGACACGATTGGAAGTTGGGTATCAGGCACCAACTGGGTATTAGCCACGCAGACGCTGAATGTAAACACATCATCATTTTAGCGGGTCTACCAGTACATGTTTAGCAATCTGAGACCCTAAGAGAAGTAAGTCAGAATACAAAGTCAAGGATGTCACCATGAAAAGAAAAGCCCAATTCTAGCATGGCAAAGCAAAAAGAAAATTACATGGAGAAAACTTTCCAAGTTATATCTCATCACCCGCTCGATGACCTCTATGATGCAAATTTGTCCACATCATGGCTTGATGAAGCACAAAATATTCAACTAGGAGAAGTTCCCCCACGATCTTGCTCACACGCCATGACACATTTTCAAAGAAAATAATGATAAGAGATCTCATAAGCCAAATACAAACTCTATAAAGGAAGCTACCATACGTACCATGGATATGCGTTGGGTCCTGCATCATCACATGCATCCTTATCACCCCTGATAGAATACTGATCATGCCATTCACAAGCCCCCATCTACATAAATACAATCACAATGTCATGAGATTTCTAGATGAACTGAAAATGTCTCAATTGAATGACGAACAGTCAAGAAAATTTCTAAATAGTAAAATCAAATGGATCATGAATCAAAATGTGCATCCAGACCATCTTTAATATCCAGACTGTAAAGAATTCTGGGAAGCCAAAAGCTGGATTTCACCATTGATGGAAAATATTTCTGACTAAAGTGAAAGAATAAAAGATAGACCTTCACTGATATGGATGTATCATCATCCCACACAAAACAACCCTACAGAGGACAATTTGAAGCTCCTCCACCATAGCAAGACCACCACCCACAACACTACAAGAGAGAGCTAGTAGAATGTAGTGATCTACACCTTTGAGGTTGGCGAATCAGTGCAATATGGAAGCTCTCTTTCTCACTCTTCTCATTATCATTGTTGCCTTGATCGCCTCCGAGCTGGTCGCCACTATTGCTTCCTCATGGGAGAGAAAAAGTGGGAAGGGTGCTTGAGCCTACTCCAATTTTCCTCTTAAAAAAAGTTTTACAAAAGTTGCAAACTTGTGCCTAGATTTTGAGAAGAATTTCTAGAACCCCATAAAAATCACAGAATACTCTAAAAAATACATATAAAATAGCAAAATATTAAAAAAAGCTAAATTATTATCAAAAGGGTCCTACACTATGACCTAAAACTAGACTGATGTCATTATCATCTTTGCAAATTAATAATATTATTCCTTGAAAATCTCCTAAAATGAACGTAGATAACAACTAGGGCATCAATTTTGCTTTCACGCATGCATCCTTTGACAATTCTGATCATGATTCCAAAATGAGATGAATAATTGCCAGTATCATTTTATGACCCTATGTTATGGCATACATTTCAAATCTCAAAATTAAGAACTAGAAAGCCAAGGGTAGATGCTTTTTGACGTTCTAGGGGATAACTGATGAACCACTACAGGAACACGTCATGGAGACCACCTTTTATTGGATATTTTTTTCAAACACCCATTCTCAGCTTAATTAGATGTTTCAAGCGAACAAATAGTTGGTTGATACAAGCTTGGAAAAAATTCTTCCTTAAGTATGGAAATAGTCTAACTCTCAATAACTAACCTTGATTATTCAAGACCTATATCAGATAGTGAAAATCTCTATATTGCACTTTTAGAGAGTTTTGATCCTAACTTTGAATTGGCTCACTGAAAAAACTAAAGATAGCAGAAATCTCTATATTGCACTTTTTATAGAGTAATGACAACTGGCCCCACATATCACCACTGCCTTTACTGTGCACTTTTTCCTCACTCACGTACAAGCCAAGATCAACTTCTCGACTAGTCACCCATTCTAGTACTACTCTGGAGTGAGCATGCTTAACCACAATTCTTAGTGATAGGTTCCCAGAAAAGGAGGTGCACATTGGTGATATGGTAGTCCAATCATTCCTTTTACGATCATTTTATCTGATACCTCAAATAATGGGACAATACCATCTCCCCCACTTATACCCTTCATGTCCTCATTAAGGCTCAACTATATCTCTTCTTAATATCTCCCCATTTTAGTGCATACCAAAATGGCCCATTGGCACCCAGCTCCTGATCATGGCTACTAGCACAAGGGTGTCTATATCACTATGGACAACCCTTTCCAACATGTCTGGACTACACATCTCAAGACTAGCATGCCACATGCCCATGTGGGCCCCACATACTGCAGGGGTTATGGATTTGATACCATTAGTAATGCTCGCACCCAGTGCCCAAGGCTCTAGTGGGAGATTCAGGAATGATGAATGGCCCTACAAACCACTGTTGTCTTTAACTGTGCACTTTGTCCTCACTCACTCACAAGTCGAGATCAACTTCCCAATTGGTCACCCATCCTAGTACTATTATGGACTTAGAACACATTACTACAAAGTTCTTAGTGATGGTTTCCCTAAAAAGGAGGTGCACCTTGGTGATATTCCTAGTCCAATCATTCCTTTTAAAATCATTTTATCTGAGGCCTCAAATCATCATACATTACAACCTACCTAAGTCAAAGGCTTTCCCTACTTAGGAGAAATCATTTATTCCCAATCGTATCCTCATGAATCCATCATTAGAAGGAAAAGACATCACCTATGTTTTCCACCCTTCATAAGATTTGTCAAAACATCTTTGACGAGTCCAACCTTTTTGGCCTGTCATGAAAAAGAAATGGGGGTCAGAATTGGCTCAAACATGTGAAAAAACTCTTATCTAGAACATTGTCTTAATAAAGGCAAACTATTGACACCCAATTTTTGCTCACTCAGTAGAAATTCATGAGTAATGAAAGTTCTCTGGATAATGATGTAGTCCATTCCACATTCCACTCATTTCCTACATATTCCATTTTCTCCACAATTTTCCACATATTTAAACACCTAGTACACCCACTTTCATCTAGATTGGGGCTTTACGTGAAGAAACCTTCTTTTCAGAAAAAAATTACAAATTGTTCCTCAATTCTACTTAATACAAGCTCTTTTTCATAAATCTCTCAATTGAATTATCCAAAATAAAAATATTTTTATTTTTCCCATGGATATTCCATTACTTCTATGATAAATTCCAGATTATCTTTCTCTCCAATTTTGCTTATTTTCTCCAAACATTCCTAAAATTACTAGGAAGTTGAGAAAACCAGTTTTCAATCTATTAGGACACTCGAAAAATCCAAGCCATCTGCGACATGTCATGTGGAGGATCGCCTTGATCTGTGCACCCCACCTTTTTGGTGTATTGTGGTGATCCATCACCTCCTCCAAAAGGTTCATCCCAGAAACGTGAACCCTAATATTCCATATGTATTTTTGGTCCCTTTCAAACCTTCTGCAGTTAGAGAATGAATCAAAGTAACTCTCTCTTTTATTTCTGCATTGCTCATGATCAACGAATTCTTTCTTTGGCACCTCCTTCTCTATTAGCATATGTGGACTGTTAAATGGGTAATCATTTCTACTATAATTACTATATCTGATCCATAACTACTATAACTTCTCTATCTACTTCTTTGATTTACTGCTCTGTTATATTATGCTTCTATTCTACTTGCCTAAAATTAGATCTTATTAAGTCTAAATTTGCTAATCATCCTTTAATCCTAACATCGGTCCTAATCACCTATGAGGGATCTCCTATGTGGGAGGGCTTGAGGTGATTAGGATCCCAATATACCTAAAAATAGGATTTTTAGGGCTATGGTGGTAAGAACATGAACATCTTTAGCCTCAAAAGTCTTCCCTACAATATGTACTTATTTTTTATTGTTTTTATTTTGAATTCTACTTTCACCCTCTTAAATCTATCTCATTCTTCACAACAACCTAAAACAAATTTGATACTAGTTTACTAGGCTAGACGAGGGTGCTAATCCCTCCCCACTCTACTAAGATTTTCGAACATCATTTCTCTAGGTATATTTTTATTTCTCTTTATCTTATATGATTCAGATGACAACTTAGTTTTATACCATGGATTTAATAGGTTATTGTGTTTTCCTCATTTTTCATATAAAACGTGGTGGCGACTTTGAACATCCAACTTTTACTTTCCATTCGTCCACCCAATAAAGTTTCACTCCCAAGAGGAAAATATTTTATCCATTTCTCCATATTTTTTTTGAAGGGTGTGAAGCAAAGCTGCCACCAGAATAACTTCAATGTTGGATAGTACCAAAATGACTTCAATCAAAGAAAGACCTACAATCCATATCAGTAACCGTACAACCTATAACAACTTATCCTAGGGGCAAGGAAGACAAAAAGAACATTCTTGACTATAATAATCAATGTTTCCTAGGCACTATTATGAAGATACTAGCTAGCCAAAGAGGATATATACGTCTATGAAGGCTCAAGTTGTGCAGATTGTTGCATCTATTCACCCTTCAGTGGGTTCATTCGCTAGTCAACCCAAGAACAACCCCAAGCATTATGAGGAGCAATTGAAGGTTGTAACTACACATTCTAGGTTTGTTTTACCAAAACTACGAGCTCGAGTTTCTAGCAGCAAACTGATTCTTGAAGTTTATGATGATGATGAAGTCACCCAGATGGATGACCCTATTGACTAGTGATTGAAAATCCAAAGCAAATTGATACATCCACTCTGTATTTGAGAAGAATACCCAATCCCAACAAGTCACTAGAATCTACACCAACCACCCCTACTATCCTAATAGTCCCCATCAATAAACTGCACACTGCTTACCAAGGTCATCTACCCTAGATTAGAATAGACTTGAGATTCAATAAGTTCAAGGAAGAAATGAAGAAACTACATGACAATATCACTTCCCTTAATTCTCTATTAGAGATCTCCTCATGGTCCAAGTTCTTAAAGGCACTCCTCACCCTCAAGTACAATACAAGGGAATACAAGACTATGAAAATAGCCCAAGATACATCATATATCATCCAAAGATAGATGCCTAAAAAAGTTAAAGATCTAAGATATTTTTGGATCTCATTCTTTAATGGATATTTCACATGCCAAAAACTTCATGGTGACCTTGGGATTATTATAACTATCATGTCTTATAGTTTATGTAAAAGGCTTGGGCTCACTATAAACATCTTACCCACTGATATTGGCATTCAACTTGCAAACTCCTCTATGCCCACTTGTATGGGTATTGTAGATAATATCCATATGAATCATGGACACCAAAGATGAACTTTGTTATCCCCTCATTTGTGGCCATCTATTCCTTGCAAATTCTAGAGCCACCATCGATGTTGAATTTGGAATTTAAATGTAAGGCCCCTAAACTTGCTTAATGAGTTGAATAAGATTAATTATCATAATTGAATTCTTATTACCCTAATATAATCTTTTTATATGCTTTGAAATCATAATACAAGCTTAATTTTCAAATTTGGTCCAATTTGGACACTGTTTGAGCAAGTTATGCAATTTTACGCACATTTTGGACTTTTCTACAATTTACCAAATTGAGAGGTTTTCGTTGCAATTTATCACTTGCATTATGTTCCTTGGATATTATCTCATCATTATTGAGCTTTTTGAACCATGGGGTGCCTATTTAAACCTTGGCCTGAAGGGGTTTTCTCTGAGGGTATTTTAGGGTTTACCCCTTCATGGATGAGCTACCTTTAGTAGCTATCAACTAATTAGTTATTTGTTTTTCTTGTAAATTCAAGAAACAAGGGATAATCATGTCTCTATGGATGGTGGGGGAACTTCTTGTTTGTGTGCTTGTATATTCTTAATAGTTTATGGCCATAGACACATAGGGAAGCTACTTTTACACCTCATGCTTGCTCCCATCCTTATCCATGGGCTATATTTACCTCTTCCTTGCCCAAGTACCAAACTTTTCTTGATTTATCTTTCCTCTAACCTGGATAAATTACTCCACTCTGTTTTTCTATGGAACCAAGTGCTCTAAGGTAGAATACAACCTCTTTTTGGAGAAGAAGGTCTCCTAGAGCTCCATTTAGTCCTGCCTAGGGTTTCCAAGGTCATCTTCTAGGGATTTCGACCAAGGAAAGTTATTTGCTTCCTTCCATCTCCATTTCACTTTCTCTTCTCCTTCCTTAGACCTTCCTCCAGGTCGGAAACTTGCTGTTCCATGGTAGAAATTGCTCTAAAGCTCTAAAACCTACCTTTCTTGCTCCTTATGCTTAGGGTTTGCTCCTTTGATGAAGAAAGGTGCTAGATGAACGAGTTCATAGCTAATTCTTAGATTTTCTACCCTATCTTCTGAAGATTTATTCTGTTTGGGATTTCATATTCTCATTATAGGCAAGTTTTATAACTTGCTCCACGTTTATTGCTTACCATAAGCTTTCTAGATCATGTTCTTGCTTGAAAATGATGATCCATGCACTAAAAAGCTATGCTTGACTTGGATTTCGATTTGTATAATGTTCCCTGTTCTGATTTCAGTTATAGATGAACCTGTGATCATTTTTAAATTATTCCTAAGGTATAATATGACTTGGATAATGTTGGTTTGACAACCTATGGTGCTAAGCACCTATCAACCAATGGTCAATTTTAGGGTTTTAAGTTGATTTCTTCTATAAACCCATGACCCAATGATGGTACCATTGCAACAACCCTATGGTGTTTTCTTCATGACAATTGATGGTGGCAACCAAGGTTGTCAACTGAGGTTCACCCCTTAGGTCATTTTTGGGCCTAATTATAAGCCTAGTGATTAACAACTAAGTACTCTAATGATGATATCAATCAATGGTGATATTAGTTTGATATTTGATGTTGATTAATGAATATATTGTTGATCTAACAACCTATGGTGACTTAATGGTCACTAATGATGGTTTATCAGGTCTAAAAAACCTATGGTGAGTTAATGATATAGTTGTAGCATCAATTAAGCCTTAGACAATGGTTTCTTGGGTAACTTGATGCAATGGTCGGACCTAAATTGTAATTGATGATTTTAATATATGAACTTGACCCAATGGTCAAGATATAATGTTTATTCCTGTAATAAAGTGGAATGATGGATAATGTAACATGTTGGTCGTAATAATATGATTTATATGGTTTCCTTTATATGACCAACTTAATGAGCTTACTTGTTGACAATAGATGGCTTGTTTTAAATGAACAATCAGTTGTGGGTTTTACACTACTTTCAATGGAACTTTTTGATTTGTTAATCAAGGGATGTCTAGGGTTAGATGGTGACTCTTTATAGAGAAAAAATCAAGATCTTAATAGATGGTTTATCCAAGTTGTTTACTTATGTAAACAACCAATGGTCTTACCTTTTAAACATCCAATGGTTCTGGGTGACATTGTGGTATGGTGATATGGGTTGAATGATGATGGAATAAATGGAGGATTACCCTTAATAAGGTAGTCTTATCTATTCACTCATATGAATAGAAGCGATGATAGTCATATTGTGTTGATATGTAACCCTAATGAGGTATATCTTGTTATACCTAGCTTTAATATAACTAAATGATGGTAATTGGGTATGAATAGTCCTTGAATGACTAATACAATCATGAAGTACTATGTTAATGTTGTTGAAACCCTAGTAAGCTATAACTCAATGGTTACACCTTGATTTATGTGTGGGTTCATACTTGAGAATAGTATGGAATGTGAGGGTGATGCTTCACCTTATGCATCCATGATCCAATGGGGATGTCGTGAGTTAGGGTTTGGGTATAAGTGATGATTAGTAACATTGATATATTTTATCTTTTTGAAGCTAACTCTAATGCAAATAGATAAAGATGAGTATTCATGTTTAACATTCTTATATGATGGCATGATGGTGAAATAACCTACTTAACGTGACCATAACCTTAATGTGTTAATTGGTGGTTGTTATAGCCACATGGTTGATACTTGCTTATGCGAAATATGTGAATTATGAATATGATGAGGGTTAATCATATCTAGATTCCTTGCATATTGATGCAATAAAGGAATGTTGTTAATGTTAATTTAACCCTTCTATGATTGTTTATGAATGTCTCCTAGTTCATTAATGCAATATTGTGCTGATCTGGTGTATTATATGTAAGTGATGTTGTTGAGCCTTGTTATAAGGCATGCAAATATAATGATGATCTTGCAGGGAATAGTATGATGGTATTAATGACCTTTGGGCATGGTTGAGCCATGAATGAGGTATAATATTCTTATGTTGATAAGGGTTGATACCCTGTGATATTGTGAAAAGGATTTATATCTTGCATTAGTATGATGACTAGTGTGGTCTCATGAATGGAAAGTGAATAGTACCATGTGATGATGAGATGAGAAATTATGTTTCACACATTTGATATCTTTTCAAAGTTTTGATATTTATATGCTTGCTTGAAGTGAATTAGGGTTTGTATGTCCACTTGTTTTATGCAGCCTTAATTCATCCAATTGGCATAACTAATCATGTGCAACTCTAATCATGTAGTGCCCTATGTCGTAGAACCATCTTTAGTGTCAGAATTTGCTGGATGGTGAAATGAGTATTCCTAAGGGAAACTCAGAGTGCATACTATTGAGTATGTGGGGGTGGCAGGTTGAGGATATATCCTTGTCATCTACAATGCAGATTGTGGAAGTTGGCTATGGTCATGCCTCATACATCTGATGTGATTGAGAACGGTTGCAATCGTGTCTCGGTGATTATAACATGATGTCATTAGATGACAACCGTGGTTGTACCTCAGTGATTGGATTTGAATACCCTAGATGCTTTCATCGTGACCTGTACCAAGGTGTGCTAGTTATAGGACTATATGTTGTTGTGGTGGCAACTTTGACTGATATGTCACTACCTTTTACTCGTACTGACCGAGGGAAGATACTGGCACTCCTAGATATTGTAAGGAACCGAATAGCCCTTCACAGGGGTCAGTTGGACTTTGAATGGTACGATTCAAATTCCCCAGGGCATTATAAAAGATGTAATACAACCATGTAGAATATTTGTTTAGGGTTATACACAACGTTTCACATTGGATGATAACCCTCATTTGTTATCTTTACATAAAGATGATGCTTAGTGCAATTAAGAGATAGTAGATACACTTAGGTTGTGGATATTCTTAAGATTGTAGATGGGTACATACAGTAGATATGCTTGTGTTGATAACTATACTACTACTTATAATTATAATAATGATGCTAGCTATCTCATGTTATTAGTTATGTTTAGTATGCTAGCCATGCCTTTGTAACTAGAGATGCATATACTGCTAATCATGCTTATCTAGATAGTTGTGCTTATGGTTTTAGCTCTTCTTATGATGTTGATATGTTCAACCAATTAGACATGCTCATGTTGTTAGCTATGCTATGTTACTAGACTTGCTCATGATGCTAGATATGTATATGTTACTGAATTGCTTATATTATCAACAAGATAAATGATGATAGCCTGGCTAATGATGATTGTTATTATCAGCTCCTTTATGTGTTTTGTTAATCATCAATACTGCTGATCTTATTTGTTATATCTGATTAAACTTCTTAATTGTTTAATTACTTTAAAATGTTGTTATCAATAAACATTGTTGGAGGTTATATCACTTGCTGGGACATGGGTCTCACCCTTGTGGTTTGCCACATTTTTTTAGGTAATTGCAAGTGACGAAAAAAACATGTGGCAGCAAAGAGGAGCTATAGTAATGAATCTTTGATAAAGTTGATTAGATGTATAGTGTGTCCTAGAGTCATCCTTGTACTCTCAGGTCTGGGTAGGAAAATTTTGTATATGGTGTTTCAAACGAATCGGAATTTTATTAGCATATTAATGCCTGTTTGTGTGGCATATACAAATATTGTTATCCTGTGTATATATGTTGTGGCTAAGGTGATAGAACAATTTGTATCAAATTCTTGTCATAGTATGGATAAAAGAAAGATATTGGGATCTTATGCAAATGTTTCTAAGAGGGTGCTGACATTGAAATCGGTTCTAATTTACCCATATTTTTGGGCATGTGATTAATTGGTGATTGATTGTGTTTTATGTTTTGAGTAATCTTGTTAATTAGTGTAACATGTTCTCACAAGTTGGTATCAGAGATTTAGGTTCACTGGGTCTACAGGGACACTAGGACTTAGGACTAGGATGATGTCAAAATTAGGAATATGACATAAAAATATGGTGCATACTGCCTAATCTCAGTATTTGGGTGCCCTGGCTAGGTATTCAATTATTGAAGAACAGTAAGTATGGAACTCTTAGATTGTTATCTTTCTGATTACTATGATCAAGTAGTCATTTTGAGACAATCTAAAGAGCATAATGAATAAGAAATCATGGTGTGAATGTCTCTATCCTACGTTAAAGAAGATGAGAATTGCATCATAATCTATCAAAACTTGGATGTTTGGTAGCTAAAGAGAAAGACACAACATCATGAAATCTAAATCTAAATACAAATAAGCAAAAGAGGAGTTCTTGAAGATGTGATTCAAGAAGATAATAAAGTAAAAGACAGATAAGTCTATGCTTATAAAGTGACTCAAGGTATGAAATCCACATAACATGGAGAGAACTCCAATGATAAGTATAAAATGAGAAGATAACTGAGAACAATGACAAAGGAATAAGGTTGAACCTGAGTTAATCTCAGACCAACCTATCTATGTAAGAAAGTGTTAATGTAAAATAAGCATGGCATTTGAAAGAAATTAAAGGATATGATCCATGTTTAATGAAGAAAATGTGGAATATGAGTATTTACTAGTTGACAAGTTGTTGAAATTTTAATAAAATAAGAGAGCATACCCAAAATTCCTATGCTAATGGAAAGGAACCCAAAATGAAAAGGGTAAAATGCTACATAAGAAGTTGTAACTTGCATAATGAAAATAGAATTGGTTACCTTTTTTCTAGTGACCCTTGAACAATGTTGTTATGATGCGGGAAGTGTGTTTCCCTTTGTGTCTTTCCTTTCCAGGGCAAAACTTTCAAGTGGATCATTGCCACTTGGTATGTGTGGATTTATTGTAAACATGAGGGTGGATAGCTTATTATAGCATAAGGTTGTTTTTACTATGGTTCCAAGATCAATAAGTTAGTGATGATTTTGCTTTTAAGCCTTCTAATAATTAGGAAGACTCCTTTTATATGTCTTGATATTTGTTATGTTGGTAAAATTGGATGAGATAATGATGTGAGTTCCTTATATCACATGAGGTGGATACCAAGGTAATGAATCCTAGTTTCCAAGATGTATCAATAGTATGAGAAATATGTGTAGGTTAGAGATATTTACCAAATGAACATATCAAGTATTCCTCCCCCATAAAGAGAGGGAGAGAGTTGATTATGACCCTCTAAATGTTGTTTGGAAGGAAAAACAAAAGTGATTCTATAATGTTGTGTATAGTTTAGTGATAGATGGGAAAAACCACTATCAAGGATAGATGGTTTGTTCGTCAATAGATATGTGATGCATGTTCCTTTAAGATTAACCTATGATAAAGTATCAATGCATAAGAATTAGATTGGATGACATAATTCACATGACCATGATGAGTTTAGAGTTATGTCCTTTAGACTAACCAATGTACCAATAGAATTTATGAAAAGGAGAACCAGAGTGTTCAGGTCATGTCATACAAGTTATATCAAACTTTGAATGATGACATGTCAAAGTATTTTAAATATGGTAAAAAATATGATCAATATTTCTTTTGAAAAAAAACCTTAGGGTTGCCGAAGTAGCAATAGCTATGAGACAAGTTGAACAAGAGTGAGATGGAGTTGATTAAGTGTCTTTATGGGATCATGATATGTCTTCTAAGTAGGTTGTATAAATCCTAGTAAGGTAAAGATAGTGTTGTTGTTTCCCCCCTAACAAGGTTGACTAGAATGATGTTTCCTTGTATGGAATGATAGGTGCCAGCGTCATCATTTCTTTTGATGCTGAAAAAGAACTGACAAGTGTTCTAGTGTCAGTGTATATAAAGAAAGGGGATGGATACATCACCTTTTTTTGCTTCAAGGAATGGTATGGGACACATGCCATGATTGGTAAAAATCTAGAAAGTATGACTTTTGAGTAATGTGTTGATACAATAGATATATTTTTAGGATGATAGATAGAATTTAAAGTTGAACATTACTACTAGAGTTGTATTGATGACACAACAAGTTTCTACATTCCATATTGAAAATGTCTTCTTAGGTGGAGGTTTTTGTGCTGACCTAAGAGGAGATATGTATGAATGATGTTACATCACCATGATAAGAAAGTAACCATGTGAAGTTAATAGTATGAGGTGTAAAGGAAGTGCTCATCTTTGTTTACCTTGGATTTCGGGGGCGAAATCCCTATTAGGGGTTTACAGTTGTAAGGCCCCTAAACTTTCTTAATGAGTTGAATAAGCTTATTTATCATAATTTAATTCTTAAAACCCTAATATAACCTTATAATATACTTTGAAATCATTAAACAAGCTTAAGTTTCAAATTTGGTCCAATTTGGACACAGTTTGAGCAAGTTATGCAATTTTATGCACATTTTGGACGTTTCTACAAGTTAACCAATTGAGAGGTTTTCCTTGCAATTTATCACTTGAATTATGTTCCTTGTATATTCTCTCATCATTATTGAGCTTTTTGAGCCATGAGGCTCCTATTTAAAGCTTGGTTTGTAGGTGTTTTCTCCAAGGGTATTTTAGGGTTTACCCCTTCATGGATGAGCTACCTTTAGTACCTATCAACTAATGAGTAATTTATTTTGCTTGGAAATTCAAGTAAAGAGGGATAAGAATGTCTCTATGGACGGTGGGGGAGATGCTTGAGTGTGTGCTTGTATATTCTTAATAGTTTAAGGCCATAGACACATGGGGAAGCTACTTTTACACGTCATGCTTGCTCTCATCCTTATCCATGGGCTATATTTATCTCTTCCTAGACCAATTATGAAACTTTGCTTGATTTCTCTTTCCTCTAACCTGGAGCAATGACTCCACTCTTTTTTTCTGTGGAACCAAGTGCACTAAGGTAGAATACAACCTCTTTTTGGAGAAGGTCTCCTAGAGCTCCATTTAGCCCTACCTAGGGTTTCCAAGGTCATCTTCAAGGGATTTCATCAACGACAAGTTATTTTCTTCCTTCCTTCTCCGTTTCTCTTTCTCATCTCCATCCTTATACCTTCCTCCAGGTAGTAAACTTGCTATTCCATGGTATATGTTGCTCTAAAGCTCTAAAACCCTACCTTTCTTGCTCCTTATGCTTAGGGTTTGCTCATTTGATGAAGAAAGGTGCTAGATGGACGAATTCATAGTTTATGCTTGGATTTTCTACCCTACCTGCTCGAGATTTATTTTATGTGGGGTTTCATCTTCTCATTAGAGGCAAGTTTTATAACTTGCTCCATGTTTATTGCTTACCATAAGCTTTCTAGATCATGTTCTTGCTTGAAAATGATGATCCATGCACTAAAAAGCTATGCTTGACTTGGATTTCGATTTTTATATTGTTCCCTATTCTGATTTAAGTTATAGATGAACATGTGATCATTTTTATGACTTGGATAGGGTTTTTTTGACAACCTATGGTGCTAAGCACCTATCAACCAATGGTCAATTTTAGGGTTTTAAGTTGATTTCTTCTATAAACCCATGACCTGATGATGGTACCATTGCAACAACCCTATGGTGTTGTCTTCATGATAATTGATGGTGGTCACCAAGTTTGTCAACTGATTTTCACCCCTTAGGTCATGTTTTGTCCTAATTAGAATCCTAGTGATTAACAACTAAGTACCCTAATGATGCTATCAATCAATGGTTATTTTAGTTTGATATTTGATGCTGATTAATTAATATAGTGTTGATCTAACAACCTATGGTGACTTAATGGTCCCTAATGATGGTGGATAAGGTCTCCAAAACCTATGGTGAGTTGATAATATAGTTGTAGCATCAATTAAGCCTTATAAAAATGGTTTCTTGGGTAACGTGATGCAATGGTCAGACCTATACTGTAATTGATGGTTTCAATATATGAACTTGACCCAATGGTCAAGATATAATGTTTATTCCTCCAATAAAGTGGAATGATGGCTAATGTAAGATGTTGGTCCTCATAATGTGATTTAGATGGTTTCCTTTATATGATCAACTTAAGGAGCTTACTTGTTGACAATGGATGGCTTGTTTTAAATGAACAGTCGATTGTGGGTTTTACCCTACTTTCAATGGAACTTTTTGTGTTGTTAATCAAGGGATGTCTAGGGTTGTATGGTGACTATTTATAGAGAAAAAATCAAGTACTTCATAGGTGGTTTATCCAAGGTGTTTACTTATGTAAACAACCAATGGTCTAACCTTTTAAACATCTAATGGTTCTGGGTGACATTGTGGTATGGTGATATGGGTTGAATGATGATGGAATAAATGGAGGGTTACCCTTAATAAGGTAGTCTTACCTATTCACTCATATGAATAGAAGCGATGATAATCATATTGTGTTGATATGTCACACTAATGAGGTATAGGTTGTTATACCTAGCTTTAATATAACTAAATGATGGTAATTGGGTATGAATAGTCCTTGAATGACTAATACAATCATGAAGTACTATGTTAATGTTGTTGAAACCCTAGTCTACTATAACCTAATGGTTACACCTTGATTTATGTGTGGGTTCATACTTGAGAATAGTATAGAATGTGATGGTGATGCTTCACCTTATGCATCCATGATCCAATGGGGATGTCGTGAATTAGGGTTTTGGTATAAGTGTTGATTAGTAACATTAATATAATTTGTCTTGTTGAACCTAACTCTAATGAAAATAGATAAATATGAGTATTCATGTTTAACATTCGTATATGATTGTGTGATGGTGAAATAACCTCCTTAACATGATCATAACCTTAATGTATTAATTGGTTGTTGTAATAGCCACATGGTTGATACTTTCTTATGTGAAACATGTGCATTATGAATATGAAGAGGCTTAATCATATATAGATTCCTTGCATGTTGATGTAATAAAGGAATGTTCTTAATGTTAATATAACCCTACTATGATTGTTTATGAATATCTCCTAGTTCATTAATGCAATATTATGCTGATCTGGTGTATTATATGTAAGTGATGTTGTTGAGCCTTATTATAAGGCATGCAAAGATAATGATGATCTTGTAGGGAATAGTATGATGGTCTTAATGACCTATGGGCATGGTGGAGCCCTGAATGAGGTGTAATCCTCTTATGTTGATAAGGGTTGATACCCTGTGATATTGTGAAAAGGATCTATATCTTGTGATAGTATGATGACTAGTGTGGTCTCATGAATGGCAAGTGAATAGTACCATGTGATGATGAGATGAGAAATTATGTTTCACACATTTTATATCTTTTCAAAGTTGTGATATTTTTATGCTTGCTAGAAGTGAATTAGGGTTTGTATGTCCGCTTATTTGATGCATCTTTAATTCACCCAATTGGAATAACTAATCACGTGCAACTCTAATCATGTAATTCCATGTGCCGTAGAACCATCTTCAGTGTTAGAACTTGTTGGATGGTGAAATGAGTATTCCTTAGGGAAACTTCCTTAGGGAAACTCAAAGCGCATACTGTTGAGTATGTGGGGGTGGCAGGTTGAGGATATATCCTTGTCATCAACAATGCAGATTGTGGAGGTTGTCTATGGTCATGCCTCATACATCTTATGTGATTGAGAACGGTTGCGGTCATGTCGCAGTGATTATAACATGATGTGATTAGAGGACAACTGCAGTTGTACCTCAGTGATTGCATTTGAATAACTAGATGCTAGAATCATGACCTGTACCAAGGTGGGCTAGTTACAGGACTGTATGTCGCTATGATGGCAGCTTTGACTGATATGTCACTACCTTTTACTTGTATTGACTGAGGGGAAGAGATCTTAGGATATCAGCACTCCTAGATCTTGTACAAAACCCAATAGCCCTTCGCAGGGGTCAGTTGGACTTTGAATGGTACGATTCAAATTCACCAGGATGTAATAAAAGATGTAATACAATTGTGTGGCATATTTGTTTAGGGTTATACACCACATTTCTCATTGGATGATAACCCTTCATTGTTATATATACATAAAGATGATGCTTAGTGTAATTAAGAGATAGTAGATACACTTAGGTTGTGGATATTCTTAAGATTGTAGATGTGTACATAGAGTAGCTATGCTTGTGTGGATAACTATACTACTACTGCTGATTATAATCATGATGCTAGCTATCCCATGTTGTTAGTTATATTTAGCATGCTAGCCATGCCTTTATAACTAGAGATGCATGTACTGCTAATCATGCTTATTGAGATAGTTGTGCTTATGTTTTAGCTCTTCTTATGATGTTGATATGTTCAACAAATTAGACATTCTCATGTTGTTATCTATGCTATGTTACTAGACTTGCTCATGATGCTAGATATGCATATGCTACTGAATTGCTTATATTGTCAACAAGATAAAGGATGATAGTCTAGCTAATGATGATAGTTATTATCTGCTCCTTTATGTATTTTGTTTATCATCAATACTATTGATCTTATTTGTTATATCTGATTAAACTTCTTACCTATTTAATTACTTTAAAATGTTGTAATCAATAAACGTTGTTGGAGGTTATATCTCTTGCTGGGACATGGGTCTCACCCTTGTGGTTCGCCACATTTTTTAGGTAATCGAAAGTGAAGAAAACAAACATGTGGCAGCAAAGAGGATCTATATTAATGAATCTTTAATAAAGTTGATTAGATGTCTAGTGTGTCCTAGATTCATCCCTGTACTCTTAGGTCTGGGTAGGAAAAATTTGTATATGGTGTTTCAAATGAATCCGAATTTTATTAGCATGTTAATGCTTGTTTGTGTGGCAAATACAAATATTGTTATCCCGCGTATATATGTTGTGGATAAGGTGATAGAACAATTTGTATCAAATTCTTGTCATAGTATGGATAAAATAAAGATGTCAGACTCTTATACAAATGTTTCTGAGTAGGTGTTGACGTTGAAATCGGTTCTATTTACCCATATTTTTGGGTATGTGGTTAATTGGTGATTGATTGTGTTTTATGTTTGGAGTAATCTCATTTAGTGTAACAGGTTCTCACATTAACACTATGGTTCGGTACAAACAAGCTTGACTTTAGGGTTTTGAGAGTCTTACATGTCCTCTTTCCCGTTACAATGATTCCTCATTCATTGCATTGACAAAATGGTACAATTGTTTAAGGCGACACCTTCTTTATAAGTCCCCTTGACATGACACTCATGGGCCCTCTTGAGATGGTGCTCATCAACCCTATTTCTCATGATTTGAATGATAAACAAGTGAAGTAAACTCTCCCTCACTTAAAAAACTTTGAGGAAGACTCTAAAGCTAAATTTGAATAATATAAATGTATCTACATCATTTAGGAAGAATATAAGGAACACACTACACCAAACATGAAACCTCTACCTGAGGGGCTAAAATATGTCTTCCTATATGAGAAAAAGGTTTTCCCCATCATCATCTATGCAGGTCTTGACGTTAAGCAAGATGATTGGATGTTGAATGAGACAAGGAAGAGGTATAAGACAATATTCTACAAACTCTAACCTACCTAAAGTTAAACAAGCCCTCTACATGCATAGAATGAATATCATCAACAACTACAAGCCCTTCATAGAACCTCAAAGGAAATAGAACCCAATTGTGAAGAGTCATGTGTAAGGAGGTGATAAAGATACTTCTTTCTGGTATCATCTATACTATCTCTAATTCACCATGTATGAGTCATGTTCAAGTGTTTCTGAAGAAAGGATGTGTTACAATTGTTTTTATTTTGAAGAACAGACTTATTCCAATGTGCGCCATAATTGGACGTCGTATGTCCATTGACAATTGCAAGCTCAACATTGCTACTTGGAAGGACCATTTTGCTTTCCCATTTCTTGATTAGTTCTTAGAAAGACTCGCACACTAGGATTTCTAATGTTACTTGGATGGATACTCTGAATTCCACCAAATACCCATCAACCCAAGTGATCAAGAAAAGACTAACTTCACATGTCCTTTTGGCACATATGAATTTTGTAGGATACCCTTAGGATTATGCAATGCACCTACTACCTTCTCATGATACATGTTTGCTATATTGGGAAAATGCATGAAGAATCACATCTGGTGCTTAATTGGAAAAGATGCCACTTCATGGTGAATGAGGGCATTGTGGCATATATAAGGCATTGAGGTCAACAAGGGGAAATAGAAGTGATAACCAAATTATCTCTGCCTACTACTATCAATGACGTCTGTGCATTTTTGGGACACACTGGATTATATAGGAGGTTCATTCAACACTTCAATAAGATCAATAAACCTCTTATAAATCTTCTCGAAAAGGATTTGAACATCATCTTTGACTCTGAATGCATGAAGAGCTTCACCACCATAAGGAAATTCTATTCTCTACCCTAATCATGCATGCACCAAATTGGTCTCTTCCTTTTGAGATCATGTGTGATAACAATGAATATGTCATAGGTTTAGTTTTGGGATAGCACATTGACAAGAAGCATCATTTCGTTTACTACATCAGCATGCATTTGACAACACACAAAGAAATTATGCAACTATTGAAAAGGATCTCCTCGCTATTTTATGTGCCTTCTACAAGTTTTTCTCCTATCTAATAGGCTCACAAGTGATCGTCTACAGTATTCATGTTCCATTCAAGTATTTCATGGAAAAAAAATATGTAAAGCCTAGATCAATCAAATGGATCCAATTGTTTTGGGAGTTTGACTAAGAGATAAAGGATAAGTAGGGAACAAAAAACTTTGTTGTTGATCATCTTAGATGATTGCACACGCAAGACAGTAACCCAGTCCCTATCAATGAATCTTTGCATGATGACCACTTACTAAAGGTATCCAAATCCACCCTGTTGTTGATGACTTTGTAAATTACCTAGTTGCAGGGGTCCTTTATCCAAATTGCATGGAGAATGGAAGAAAGAAGTACATGTTTGAAATCCTCCATACTATTGGGATCATCCTTACCTATTCATATTATGTTTAGAAAGCCTATACCGTGGTGCATATCTGAATACGAAGCTCCTCTCATTCTTTAACATTGTCATTATGGCCCAACTGGGGGTCATATGAGCTCCAAAAAGTCTAGCATCAAAGTCCTTATGTCTAGATTCTTTTGTCCCTTCTCTAAATATGCTTAGAGATATGACACGTCTTGTGTCCAATATTAGAGTACTAGTTATATTTCCAAGAGGAATGAGATGTTACTCAATCTTTGGCAAGAAGTCAAGGTCTTCAATGTGTGGTGTGTGGACTATATGGGTCAATTTCCGTCCTCTTATGGATTCTCCTACACATTATTTTTTTTTATTATGTTTCCAAATGGTTCAAAGACATTCCCATAGTTTCTATCGATTCCAAGTTAGTCATCAAGATGTTCAAATATGTTAGCTTTCCATGCTTTGGAGTCCATCACACTGTCATTTCTGATGGAGGATCTCAATTCCTGGAGTGTAGTTTTGAAGCTCTCCTATGCAAGTATGGTTTGTCACCTTATTTCTACTCCATACCACCCTCATTAGAGTGGTCTAGTAGATGTTACCAACTGTCAAATCAATGCTATTTTGGAGAACACAGTTGGCAGGATGCAACAATATTGGGCTCCCAATCTAAATGACACACTCTAGGCTTATCAAACCACTTACAAGACTCCCCTAGGCACTACACCTTTTGGCTAATTTGTAGGATGTCTAGTCACTTACCAATGGAACTTGAACACAAGGCTCAACGGGCCATCAAACAAATCAACTTTTACCTCTAAGTAGCAAAACCAAATTGTTCACTTCAACTGCAAGAATAGAAGAGTGAAAACTAATAGCATACGAGAATGCACACGTTTACAAGGAGCGCCCATAGATGTGGCACGATGGGCCACCTGAAGTGAAAAGATATGTGGGTCAAAGTTCAAATATTTCTAAACAACTCTTGTCTCCGTCTTTCTACAAGAAAGCTTAGGACCCAATGGTTGGGTTCATTCACCATCAAGCACATTTTCCCTCATGGATCTGATACAATTTTGAGCGACAAAAATGGTGAATTGAAGTTAATATCCAGTGGTCTCAAATGCTACTTCACAAAGTACAATATGTAGGACAACCAACCTCTCACAGTTCTTCCTCTTACATATCATGATTGAGCTTCATGTGCCGAGCCATTGACATCAAACCGAATTGCTTCTTGGGAAGCAACCCAAATATTACTTTCATCTTCAAATATTTTTCTATTTTACTTTATATTTTCATTAGTTAGTTAGTGCATCTCAAGACAAGATCACAAGTTTAACAATTTTGATTGTTGGTGAATAACTTTTGTGGAATCGACATCAATTGTGGCTCATGGTCAAACAAATATTGTTCTTCTCCTCCAACTCAGATTTAGTTTTTTTTCGATGAAGAGAAAATATCTAAGTTTCAGATGGAGGGCGGGTGGTACATATACTAATTTCCACCCATACCTATTTGTTTGTAACTTATGATCTCACCACAACCTTTTTTAATATCATTTAGCTTTTTTTATTTTTTGAGTAATCAAAGACATTATCTAGGAAGCTTAAATTCATTGTTTTTTGTTGCATCCATGCATGTTATCATCCATTAACTTCCCTTACTGAAAACAACACCTCACAATTACCAATTTCTAACACAAACAATGACTAGAAACCACTCTATGTTGCCTAGGAACCCAAACATCATGTCTCCCTAGAAAATATGGCAAGTATACGTGCAAGAAATAAGGATCAAACACATCCTTATTCTAATTGACTAGTCAATTGATAGAATCTTCATTTTTTCCCATATCAGCTAACTATTCAAGCATGATGTGACTTAGAGAACAACTACATGCACTAAATTTTAAATAAACTTACATGCTGATCAAACCCCTCTTGTATACTTCTTCTCCCATCTTTTTACCTTTCATCAACCAAAAAGAAAATAAAATTCCACAAAAAGTGGCAAACCCTAAGTTTGGGATGGCCCCCTCCATACTATATTACTTCTTCCATACCCCTCTATGGTAATAGGGGAATAGCATGAAAAGTTAGGAAAAGATTCTAATGTACACTACATGCAAAGATTACCCATCATTTAAGCAAAGAAAAGGAAAAAGTGTGTAATCTCAAGTCAAATAGAGGAGTGGTTTTCCATTTTATTTCCACATCCCCTTCTCTTAATTTCCCACCCATAGACTCAATGAATGTCTCATTGTGATATCCATTTCGTGGATGCCAATTCAAAATCATACAAATACTTATTATTTTGTGGGTCTCTGGACTCTCATGAAACTCCTAAATGTGGTTGGTATTGGGATAGTAGTGAAAAAAAGTATTTTTGGGAAGCAAAATTGGAAATAAAGACATGGATACATGTGTTCTATGATCTCAATAAATTGGGTAGTTTTCCATGTCAGGTGGTCTGAAAGTGAGCCTGACGTGAAGATCAGGCAATAATGTGGGCTGAAAGTATTTATGAGACAACAATTTTAGATTTTTTTTTACTCAAGGATGATCAATGTGTAAGTTTGGCAATACTTAATAAAGGAAAATTAATCCTAGTTTTAGTTGCATGTTCAACTTAGTTTTTCATTCATTTCCCTTATTTTACTTTGTAACTAGCTTGCATTTTGGTTTTATTAAATTTATGTTAACTTGTAGGATTTTGATCCAAAATATTTGTTTTTAATAGAAGGTTTGGATTTCATATATTATGCACTAGCATAGGAGACGGTAGTCTCACTAACCAACTGGCAAGCACAAGAAATTTTGACAAATGGGCCATATTTTTGTTGATCCATACCTTCACCTATTGATGATCTTCATCAGTTGGTGCTTCATATGTAGAGATTATTTTTGACACACCAATTCCCCCCCCACCCAAGTTGGGTTCACCTTGTACTAAAGTCTAATTTATTTTGTTAAATTTTTCCTTTCCATCATTTGATTATCGATGAAACATTATGCTCAATAACTAATGATAAGCCTCCTTAGCCAAAAACAATGAAATGTCTACACTATCTCTTGATGGTAGAGAAAACATTGCCTACTAATGGCCATCTTTTGATGGAAGTCCTACATGCCTCAACCAAATATGCTTCTGCCTAGTTACCTATAGAAGAAACTGTTAAGTCCCACATACTAATGAAACTTATACCTCTGTCTTCTAATATACTCCTACCCTTTTGTCGACTTATGGAAATACTGAATGTCATGAGACCCATCATATTTCTCGTACATCCACCTATTCACTTTTGTGGTGGTGGACCACTTAATTGTAAAATAAGTGGGAATTTTCCAAACCTTGCCATCCACATATAAATAGAATCTTCATGCCTTCATGGATATGAACTTCCTCTGATGCTTCCAGGCTAGAAAAATTAGTTCTCAACGTCCATATTATGTTTTTCCATTGACCATTTCCATCATTGGATGACACCTCCACCTCCACTTCCACTAAGAAATCAAGATTTAGACATTGAAAGAGGCTACTCTTATGGTTATTATTTGCATCGATTGATGAAATCATCCCTCATCACCCTATTTTTGTTTCCCTATAGAAGACCGACCCTAACTTTGAGAAGGAAGATGACACCCTCTAGACCCTCTCCAATACATGCCAAGGAGAAATCGTGCATCTATATTTACCATCATCATCCCTGACATCAAACATGGGCATTTGTACACCACAACTTCTCCTTTGTTGTATATTGTAACGATGACTATGTTCCCTTTTTCCACTATTAATCTTGTTACCACTTTGATGAGTGACTAATCATCTAGATAGGGTATGGGGAGTAGCCCAATTATCGAATTTTTTTCTTCTCTCACTATTTTATGTCTATATGAACATCACTTGTTATGGAATGATTGTTTTATCACTTGCATATATTTTTTTGTCAACCTTTTAGCATGTTTGTCAGTTTTTAGATGTAGAGAAGTTTAAACTTAAGATTTTAGATATCATTTGACCATGTGAAACCATTGATGAGAACTTCTGATAGGTGTTCTTTAGGAGATAGGTAAATGATCTCTAGGTAACATGACAACTATATTAGAGTAATATCATGATTTTAATACTAATGCCAAAAGGTGTTTTTAACCTATCTCATTATATGTATTAATACTAATTATGATACATTGAGATAGTGAATAACAAGTAGTGGTTGTGAAATCCATCCACCCTGATGTTTCCATCCATTGATAAATACAATTTCAATCTAGACCATTTGTCATTGTCGTTCTAGTTTAATTGAAGCCAATCCAACCTTGTGTTAAGTGCTAATCCTTGCTGGTTATATTGATTACATCATTCTTAAATATGTTGTTCTCTATGTTTGATCCTAAACTACCACTACAAGATCCATTATCTTGTAGGAACAATTGTTATATGTTGGTTAGGGTAAAACCTAGGGAGTTCATTCTTAGGGAATTTCTTGTGTGATAAATCACCACATCAATGGTCCCTTTGTAGAAGGTTAAGATTGACTCTTCAAGCATAACATGGGGAGTGACAAAGAGAGAGAAAGAAATATGGAACATAAGATGGATCATAAGAGGGGGGTTTGGGGTTTTTTTCCAAGATCCAAATGAGTAGTAGAGTTAGAAGGGGAAACATTGCTAGAGGAGAGAACTCAGAATGTAGCAGAAAACTAGGCATCCCAGATTTTTTACTTGGGGCAGAAAACCCTGGCATCAACTGATTGTTCACT
The DNA here is from genome assembly GCA_963693085.1 of Alisma plantago-aquatica. Classification (NCBI taxonomy): domain Eukaryota; kingdom Viridiplantae; phylum Streptophyta; class Magnoliopsida; order Alismatales; family Alismataceae; genus Alisma; species Alisma plantago-aquatica. The sequence continues at coordinate 1,721,799,429 of OY856409.1, read as the reverse complement.
CTAAAAAAGATGTTGGTTGTCCAAGACCCAAGCGAGGAATTTGTATATAACATGAATTCTCAAATTCTACATTTTAGAGCCTTAAGGACAATAAGTTGTTGGAGCGGGGAATTCTTTCTTATTGAGCATTCTTGAGCAAGTTTTAGGACAACACGTAGAGTGTCCAAGTTTTATGACAACACGTAGAGTGTTAGTAAAGTGCAAATGACAAAGAAGAGGGACACCCTTTATTGTAGGTACACCTACAAAAAAGCAAAAATCAATAAGATTTGCATTGTATTGGAGATGGTTCATAAGTGGTGGTGATTGTTCAACACACTGATGGGACATCATGGTAGATGGAACAGCTAGAAAGCCAGGCTTTATGGGGGCAGGCAAGCGAACAATCACATCGATTGGGTCCTAACCAAGATGGTAGAGTAGATTTGTAACGACATTAGAGCCTTTAAAAGTGCAGTGGGTGCAAGACTTAGATCAAAGTTGTGTGGATAGACATAATCCACACATCCATTATTTATAAGAATGCAAAGCAATGACGAAGTCTTTCCAAACATCAATCTATTCTAACACCTTATGGATATCCCCACATCGAGTCGATAAAAAAATGCACAACTTGAAGATGATTGGAAAAACTACTAGGAGAAAGGGACTTAACGCGACATGTTTGGACACTCTCAAAGGGGCATGTGGTGTGGAAACATGAGTTGATCAACTTCACATAAACTATGAGGCACTTGTTGGTGTCAATCTTCTACATAGTATTGTGATTGTTGTTGATGGTGAAAGGTTATTGATGAGGAAGATAAAACAGAGACCAACACCATCAACTATGAATAAAAAAGGAGACAAGCCTTCATTAATCGTGAATGGATATGAAGATGGGATGGAAGAGAAGATTAAAGGACATCGAATAGGAGACCTAATAGGATCCTTTAACCCAAACTATCTCTAGCTCTATCTTCTCTAACCCAGAATATCCCACATTTATCTTCTATCTTCTCCAAAGAGTAGCCATTGACAATTCTACTATTTGAGAAATAAATTATGCTTGTATGGGATATATTTTATAAAAAGAACTTCTCTCCTTGACCCCTTACCTAAGTGACAAATAATATTTTATAAGTAATCTTCCTTATCATCTCTTCTCTATGCACATGTAACTAAACAACACTTTTTAACAATGTCCTCATCCCACTCCTCTCATCTCTCTTTCTCTTTTTCCCTTCCCCATTATTTTTTCCACATACCAAACACAGAATAATATAACAATAAATAAAAATAAAGAGTTAGAAAAGTAAGAGCCTAAGAAAAAGATACATCAAATTGTAATTGTTCTGAAAATTGAATTCATTGCTCATGTGTATGAGTTTTTAGGCACTCACTCTCATAAATGTAACCAACTCAATTTGTGGTCTAGCCTCCAGTGGAGGCCACTGAGAAAACTATGTCAAACGCAATCCATGTCTGATATATTTCTTGTAAGAGATAAAATGTCTAAGGAGAACATCAAGATGTCCATCCATGAGGTAGATGATGCCATATTTGAAGAAGTAGGTGACTAGAGAACTGTGGAGAGTGTTGTTGTGAAGGAGTGATGGAAGGAAACAGAATGTAGATAGTTTGATCTATCTTACTTTGTTTCAAAGAAGGGACAAATTCAATGATAAAAGGAGACTATGAATTGACTCACAGGTCCTTTTTTCTTATGAAAATTAAAATCCCAATAATCTTATAAATACATTGCACCTGATATGAGTGCTAATCAGGTGCCAAGGATGTAACCAAATGTTTATGGTTGTCAGCGATTAGGCAAAATATGTAACCCCTGAACACAAAGGCCATACATCAATGGCAGCGATACATGCGAACTTCCATATCTTGTCAATATACCATAGTAATGGTCAGAAAATGTAGAATGGATCTAGTAGCCATTAATTTGAACTCTTCATTATACTTAACTACAACCACTTGAAATTCTTCCACCAATACGGATCCCCATGGAAGAAACATTCTTATCAATATTATTCCTCTAGAAGAAAAAATGAATACATGGGCATAATGCATATACTAATTCTCCTTATGAGAACAAACAAGTTTGAAATATACAACTGGATAATAAAGGTATAATGATTATGAAATCAATGATACAAAGGCTTTAATTTGAATTTATAGAGACTAACACTAGAATGCAGTAAAGATAGCCAATTAAAAAATTAGGTAGTTTTATTATTGTAAATTTTGAGGATATCAATGGACACAATAGAACTCTTACAAGAAATTCTAAATATGTCTTAAAATACCATGAAAGAGGTCTTAAGTCAGATATTTATAATAGATATGTTATATCCAACATTCTCTCACATGATTTGTAAGATTTGAAAAGAGAAATGATCACTAATATATGTTTTCCTATGTAGGTAGCTTGTGTTTATAACCACAGGCTGGCGTATTTTATTTACACCCAAAGAGGAGTGGTGAACTATCTCCTAAAGAAGACCTTATTCATATTTCAATAAACTACACAAGGATAATTCATGCATGGGATCTGTGTTGTCATGTGTGCACACTGTTGGGAAATATGGGCACAAAGTATAGTAGAAGAAATACGAAATGTATCTATTTGTATTCCCATAACAATAAGATTGTGTCAACTACTATGAAATATGAAAGACGATTTAATGAGTTATATCTGGTCCTGGAGCAAGTCCAATGACAAAGCATGCTTCAATGCAACTGTCAACTAGTTTCTCTTGGATGATTCTTGTGCAACTCCTGGTCTTCACCACGAACAACAAAAAGAACAAGTTCTACAACACACATATGGTCTCTCCACAAACTGCATGCTGGCTTTTCTCTCCTAGCAGCAGCCAGAGGACTCCTACCTCTAGAGTAGTCCACACTAACCAAATAGAACTCATGTTATTCAACTAAATAGAAAGGAAGGAGTTGTCCCTCCCGTTTGTGTACTAGTCACCAACATACTCTTCCACAACAACGATCCTCAGTTGTTCTCTCCCTTGCTATCCCTCCCTTGTCTGGTAGGACTTTCTTGGTATCTCTTGGTTACCAAAACTAGAGAGGACAATAGTTGTCAGATGAATTGATTTTATTTGTTTTTGTTGTGTTATGGGAAGCCCCAAGTACCCCTCTATTTATAGGCGGGACTTGGGCCAGTGTTCCCAGTCAATACAGGATTGTGCGGGAGTGGAAGTGACCGAAAGATCTTGAATTTTTGGAACCTTTAAATAGTAAAATGGTCATCTAGTTACCCATATGGTCGTATGGTCACATGAGGCAGTCATCTCACACTGCCAAATTGTCATTTGGTAGTTTCCCAATCGCACTTAAATTTGGCAATTTTCATTCCAATTAATATCACATATTAATTTCTTGCACCACAAGTAATGTACAATCGAAACAAGTTTGGTAAACATCCTTAACCTTCATTCGACCCAACCAAACCATCTCACCCATGCACGATGCCTATCTCATTCACCCAGATGACCATCTGGTGAACCTGAGTCAAGCTGGACGGTTCAACAGATTGAACCGGTAGGTACATTCCTCAATTTGGGCAGAACTTAGCAAATTCAAACTCTCACTATCCTGACAACCCAAACGGTCATATCAACACTTAACACGCTCATTTGACATGCCCAGTGACTGATAGAGATGGAATATGTCCCTGCTACTGGAGTATGATATCTTGGCCACTTGATAACCAAGACTGAGAAATGCATGCACATGCGAATGCACATGTGAATCAATATATGATATTGAGGTCACATTATCTCAGACAATCTACTCTTAGTTCAAGTGACATGGATTGAATGTTGATAGGATGATGATTCCATACCTTGAGTTCATCCTGGATATCAGAGATAAAGGAATTATACAATCACGGCAACACCTTACACAAATTGTAGGTTGAAGTTGTTCTTCAACTTTCCATTCACTTCGGTAGCACTGATGTGAGACTAGGCACCACTCTCTGCTTGTTATGTCATAAGTTAGTTATGGATATCCACTTCCAACATGATCAGTCACAGTCTATCCCCATGTGTCAAAGTCACCCAATCACCGTCATAACAACCCATGTTTCAAAACTGCATTTGATGATGTCAAAGCACGTACCCAATGACATGTGATGAGTGCAGTGATTTCAGGTCTAAGAATCACAATTGCCACCTTCACTACGAGAGATGACTATGACCACAAATTCATGTGTCACCCTCAAGGTGTGTTTGTTTGATACACTATTCCCTAACATGTATTTGTGTGCTTGGTTTGATATTGCCATATGATGACTAATGAGTTTCTATCATCAACCAACCCACATTTTAGTCATATGTGTTACTAATGTCTATCTGCCTTCCACAATAACAACTGACTAGGGAAATAATAAGAATGTACATACTCTTAGGATCTCATCCTTCCAAGTCATGTACTTGAAGACATACATCATTGAGTATTGTCATTCTTTAGACATTCATAATATTTCCTCACTATCTCATAACTGAGAGAAACAAAATTGATTGGAAGCTTGCCTTTATAAGTATTCATCAAATCCTTTATAGTATATTCCATGTCAATCATCACATGATTGGCTCTTTAGGCATACCATACCAAAAGACTCCCACTTGCACTTTGAGCCAATCACCCACGAATCTCATTCTTAGTGATCCAAACATGTCCATCATGCTTCTGCTTCGTAAGTGCTTTATCCAGCGGGTTAGCAGCACTTTGCTATTAGTCAGTATATTGCATGTTTCATATCTCTTTGCTCAAAGATGAAACAATTGTAATATGGTATTTGATATTCCTTTCCTAACAAGTAGCTCCATTGTTGTCACAGTATCACTGACGTGTCATCAATGGTTGGAACATCTATAAGTTCATCATATGAATTTCTAGATCCATATAGTATCACTATGTGTTCATAACACAAGTATACTCGGCTTCTATTGTAGAATAGAAATATTAGCTATTAGTTCAGAACCCTTCCAATAACAACATTTCTATTTTTAAATCAAACATATTTTAATTTACGATCACTTTTTTCATATGGAATCTTACATCGATGTAACCTTTTACATCCAACTCTTCCTCTTATTTCTATCCTTATTGACTAGCAATTATCCTTAAGTACTTCACAAGTACTAATGGATGTCTTTAATGACTTTCCAATAACCCTTATTGGAATTTACCATCATCTTTTCATGTCTAGTACATACACTATTATATGGGGGAAGTACACTTATAGTTATAACATTCATGTTAGATCCATTTCTATAGCACTTGGCATCTTAATCATGGGATTTCCATTCTTCATAAGAATTTGAACATCTTGTTCATGAGAGACCCATCTAGATTCTCTATCATTGAATCATTCTGTGTTGAAATCTTTCAACACTTTGCTATTGTATGTGTTCAAACTTCCATTGTGAAACATTTAAGAACTATGTTTATAGATCTTAATCCTTATCTCATAAGATGTTTCATCTTATCCTTCATTGCTGAAGGGATTTTTTATGCCAGATCTGAATATTCACAATAATGAGATGTCATTCCTCATCATATGTGGAATACTCATGTAAGCTCCCACAAAATATTTTGTAATCACAAATTCAATCTCTGAGATTCTTGATTGAACTTTGTAGATCATAGACTTTATTTTCATTGTTGAAGTTATAAAACATTTTCAGTTGTGTCATGTACTCATCCTATGATGTATTCCCTTTAAGGAATCTAGTTTTATCTTCATATGCCAAATCTCTTAGTCTATTTTAACTACAACAACAAGCATGACAATTGGTAAAGGAATTTCTATTAACTTGAATTGATTTGAAAACATGTTCAACCAATTCATCCCTTTATGTTTTCCATGTAGGTCTATACCACAAAACCCTATTGAACCTTTAGGTATTACCCCTTTAGGTGTCTCAATTGAAATCCTATCTTGCTAACTTACATGGATCCCATAATGGCCTTAAGCCTTGCTCAAATTATGGTACTTAATAGCTTCTAGTTGATTTAGTTGGCATATCATGTATGACAAACTCATCTGAACTATTAGATTCACAATCCTTCAATCTCAAGCATGTTCTAGTAGAACTATTTTATATAGGGTTAAAAGACGAACTTGAGATTCCACAACAACTTGTGGTTCTCTTAGTTCACATTGTATCTCTTTGTTGATCTCGAACGTTTGGAGTTCTACTTTTACTCCCAGTGATTGTTTAGGTACTTAGTTATCCTATCAACAAACATTTTGTTATTGGATTGGGATTAATAGTAGCATTCAACAATTATGGTTTGTGGATAAACATTTTCATGAAATAACTTTCTCAATATAGGTTTCAATCCTTTAGACATATTGGGACATCCCCATATCATAGCATATATGATTTCTAATAAATCTATTAGAAGGTACATTATTTAGTGATAGGAATATATATTTATGATGATAAGAATATTATATTATATGATAATCATATCATGACTCATCATGGTATAATTCCTTCCTTCTAACACATCATCATATTCAGATGGATTTGACTTGTGATACATTATCAAAGTTCTTTCTTTGAAACTAATCAAGCCATTGATGGAAAGTATTTCAACATTTGATCTCATCAAAGTTTCTTCATACTTTCATCAAAGCCAATACTTCATTTATAATCTCCTTGAACATTTCAAGAGATTTGCATTTTACTGAGTACATACCATCATATTACCAATAAATGGATATGAGGTATAAGTAATTATCTATAGAATTCATTCTATAAGATCTTCATGCATCACAACTATGAGGCCTAATGGAAAGCTTATCCTCCCACTACATCTAGTGAAGAATGACATGTCACATTATGTACAAGCAAGAATCGTATATTTCCCTAGGTTCAGTAATTAAAAGAGTCTAGATTAGCATCAACATGTATTCTAGATATGCATTTCTTATATATACATTTAAGGTGACTAATGCTAATGATGGTCTTGAGTTATCAACTATATTCCTTTGGTATTAATGTTATAAACATTCATCTCAAAATCTTCTGTACAAAGACCCTAAACCATGTCTACCAATTTGTTTGGTAGTATGATGTAGGATATCATTAGGACTCTTTTTACCAACTAAGAATTTTTGAAAAGAATATCTCAAACTATCATTATCATGCATAAGAGAGGTAATAATAGAAGAAAAATGATTGATATTATCTCTAGCATGCAAAAGATCATTTTCTAAGCAAAGAGATTTAGTTAAATAAGAATCTCTATTAATGTGAAAAGCAGAAACATCATTCTTTCTATTAGTAGAACTAGAACAAGATTCATGCATATTGATTTTAGCAAGCAAGGAGGCATTTTTTGTTTCTGATTCTTGCAAAACAAAATCTTTGTCCTTGTTTTCAGATTTAAGAACATCAATATCATGCATGAGAAAATCAATAATTAAAGTATGCTCTTCATTAGAACTAGGAATAAGAGGTTGAGCTTCTAGAAATCTAATCTTATCAAGAAAACTAGCATTTTCAAGTTTAAGAGAATCTACTTGACTAAGACAAGCATTTTTGTCATCAAGCAAGCAAGAATTAGCATGTTCAAGATCATCTACTTCTACATGCAAATTATCAACAATTCTAGCAAGCTTTTTCTTTTTCCTTTTATAAGACTTAAGAGAGGCACAAGTATCATAAATAATAGCAATCAAAGATTATTTATCTAAAGAGTTTAGATTTACCTCACTTGAGTCCTTACTTTTTGATGCTATAAGAGAAAAATGGCATTCTCCTTCATCACTAGAGCTTGAGCTTGATCCTTCACTTGAATCTTCACTTGATTTTGAGTTGGAGGAGCCACTTGAGCTTGAGTGCCATTTCTCCTTCTTCTTGTGAAGATGGGTCTTTTCCCTTTGGGGGCAATCTTCCTTGTAGTGACCCTTCTTTCCACATGTGAAATACCGGATGGAGGAGGACTTGCCTTTGTAGAATCTACCCTTGGAGTACATGTCATCTTCTTTAGCTTGAGAGGATGGAGAGACTTGTTCCATGATAGCTTCAATTTGAGCCTTCATTTTAGCCTTCTTCATTCTCTTTAGCTCTTTCTTCTCTTGTCTTTATACTTCCTCCCTCTTTTCAAGTGTGGCTTCATGTGCTTGTAGATTTCCAATGAGCTCTTCAATAGGAATATCCCTAAGAGACTTTGCTTCTTCAATGGAAGTCACCTTGGGTTCCCACCTCTTGGGAAGAGTTCTAAGGATCTTTGAGTTGATCTCTCCACTAGACATATGATGACCTAGAACAGCAAGACCATTCACAATGGTGTTGAGCATTGAGTACATGTTGGCTATCCTATCCTCCTTTCCCATCTTGAAGCTCTCAAGCAACCCTTTGAGCATGCATAATTTTCTTTCCTTCACATGATCTGTCTCTTCATAAGTGATGCATAGCTTTTTCCATACCTCATAGGATGTTTTCATGAAGAAATCTGGTTGAACTCGGTGGGGGGCATGGAGGCATAGAGGATGTGCATGGATCTAGCATTCAAGGTTGCTTTCTTCAAGGTAGCTATAAGGACCCTGACCTTCGTTTAGGGTTTACCCTATTTGCTTTGCTTAACCTTGGTGCTTTGGTGCTTGCTAATCACCTTTGATGGCGATTAGGGTTTAGTTGTGCCTTGTTGAGAGTTGGAGGTGCTACTTGCAAATAACCCAAGTCTAGGGTTTGTGGGCAAGTTTGTTACCTTGTGAGGTGTTCCTCTCTCTCTTTGTTTCCTCTAGGGTAGAGAGGAAGGCTTGGGCTCGTTGTTTGAGTTCTTTTGGGCTTGGTTGAGCTTGTTGGGCCTTGAGGTGTCTTGCCTTGCCTTGGTTGAGCTTTATATCGGACAAGGCATGTGTGTCGCCCATGGGGATGAGGTGTTTCGCCCATAGGTGCTGGTTGTTGTGTCACCCATGCTATTTGACCTAGCCTTGAACTTGTCTAGTGGACACTTGGTGCATATCTTGGACATGTGTTTGGATCTTTCTAGAGTGGTGGCTTGTGCACTAGGACAAGTATCCCTAGGCAGGCGACACCTTGCTTGGTTCCACCTTGTTTTCTCCTCCCTTTCCTTCTATATAGGTGGTTCCTTTCCTTAGCTAGGAGTTCCTTTGGTTCCTCTCCACCTTGATTGCATGACACAACCCTCTTCCTTGCTAGTGGTTGTGGGCTCTGATCTCCAAACCATGATATAAACACGATTTAAACTTAGCGGAGGCGAATCGATCAACAACGGAAGACAAAAATCACGGGAAATTAAAACTTTTTTAGACAAGAGCTTGAATCCATAAAGCTTCATTCAAAAAAGGAGATAAACTGTTTACATCTCATGATAATTACTTCTTGAGTAATTATATACAACAAGATACAAAATCTCAAGAACTCATAACCAAAAGACTCCAAGACCTGAGAGTACAGAGGACACATAGGACTGACTCTTACTACACCACATGGCAGGCTAAATCTCCACCTGAGATTTACTTCTACTCCTGGTGTTGTTGTTGCTGGGACTGGTCACCTGTAGACCTGTTCCTCCGTCTCTGATGTCCACCTAAAATGTTGAAGTCTACGGGGTGAGACAATTGTACATAATTGCCCCAGCGAGAGTTATAACTCTCCGCCAGAAGCTTTATTATAAAAATCAAAGAATAACTTAAGCAGTAAAAGCTTACAAAGTATTCAATAGTAGATACAGTTGTATACAAGAGCTCAACATTTATCAAGCATGAAGAACATATGCACTATACAGTGTAACATCAATCAATTAGCTCATAGTTACCTTTAACAGGTATACTACGCTGTAGATTATGTTTTTCAAACATTTTTATTATTATGCCCTGTGGAGATGAGGTTTACCACTCATACCCCAACCAATCACTGTTAAGTGCCTTAGTATCATACTAGGTCATCGAAAGAGTCGGATTCTCATGACCTTCACCTTCCTCAGTCAGTAAGAGGATCACTTGTAGGACATCTTGTGTCTCTACTATTATAGCTCACCAGGGTAATCTGGTCCTTCGCTATTTTAGAGTTACAGTGGCATTCTGTACTCTCTTCGTCATCAGGAGATTTCATGTTTATCTTCACTGATACGGATATCTATGTTTTCCTCATCATCATGAGGTTTCATGTTTACCATCCACTGATACGGTATGAGTTTTGTAGTGAAGGATTGACGGATTATACATCTACATCAAATTCCTACACTAGGATGTAAGGTTCTACACATCCATATACCCCACATACTCAACAGTATGTGATCCAGGAGTTCCCGTAGGAAAACCTGTTTCACCATCATTTGATCTCTAACAATGATGGATCTATGATCAGGGCTCTACATTTCACTTGATTAGTTAGGTACATTCAGTATTCTTTTACATCATACATTGTTCTTCAAACAATAACAGTAGCATAACAGTTATGAAAGTAGAATACTAAATGTAACAAACCTAACTCACATCAATCATCATTTCTCAGTATACTCATCACAAGTCATCTCTAAAGCATGACCTTGATGGTATTCATGGCTCTTACAGCCCATTAAAACATAGGATTCCACTGACAAGGCATCCAGATATTTTACTATTCATAAAGCTAACAACATGCTTTCAATGAATATAGTATCATCATTCATACCTGGATATGATCACCTTCATATCACAACCTGCATGGTTAATTCAACTGATAAAGGTAATTCAAAACAAGAATATACTTTCCACTCTTGTCATAAGAGCTAAGTTCTCTGATTCTCATCAATTAGAGTTTACTACTCATATTGCATGTCATCACCCTTGAATTAGGGTTTACTATTCACATTACATGTCATCACCCTTGAATTAGGGTTTACTATTCACATTACATGTCATCACCCTTGAATTAGGATTTACTATTCACATTATGGTAAATTGAACTCATAACATCATCATGTATGAGGAACATCATTATTGATGCTCTCATATTAGTTAAGATTCATCATTTATCATAATTAGGGTTCCATGATCTCACATAGGTGGATCATACCCTAATCATGCACATTCATGTGTATTGAAGGTACTTTACTTGAATTTCCATCATAAAAGGGTACTTTCTCCTTCTTAAGATACTTTCTCTCTCCTCATACTTGTAGATGGTGATAACACCAATCTAGATCAGGTTGGGTTAAGTCCACTTTGATTAACATAGACCAAATCACCACTATTGAGTGATTAGGGTTTGATTAGAACAAGATTTCACTCAATTGAACCTTTCAAGGGTATTATGGTAAATTACACATTGATCATCATCATGGTTTAATTTACTAACCACTTGACCCTTAATGTCTTTTGGTATCATTAGGGTTTAGGTTGAACAACTATTAAACCATTTAAGCCTTCAAGGCATTAGGCAGACTTAACTTCAAAAGTCTCCAATAGGTTTCCCACCTTCAACCTTCATACAATCTTGAGGTCGTATGCCCTCATTCGATCTTGAGGTCGTATACCCTCATTCGATCTTGAGGTCGTATACCCTCATTCGATCTTGAGGTCGAATGCCCTCAAACGGGTTGAGGTCGAATGACCTTATACGGTTTGAAGTCGAATGAACTTAAACGGTTTGAAGTCGAATGACCTTATACGGTTTGAAGTCGAATGACCTTCTAAGGTCTTGAGGTCGAATGACCTTATACGTTCTTGAGGTCGAATGACCTTATACGGTCTTGAGGTCGAATGCCTTCAAAAGCTCAAGATCGTATGGACCTCCAAGGTGGTTCAAAGGGTAAACTCAATTAGGGTTTCCTATATTGAAGCCTTCAATTGGTCTCAAGCTTGCTAACCACTTATTAATTGAGACAATTAGGGTTAGCCTTAACCAATTGGTCACTCAATGAACCTCAATTGATATCCAATTAGGGTTGGAGTTGGTTCAATTAAGGTCTATAAACGTTCAACCATCAACACTCAACAATGTGAATCAAATCAAAGTTGAACCCATCAATTGACCTCCAATTGGGCTCAAACTTGGCCCAAACGGTCTTGGGATCGTTTGGATATACTCCAAACGGTCTTGAGACCGTTTTCCCAAGAATTCATCAAAATCTAGATTGATTTGATAGGGGTTGAACCTTAATTAAGTCACAAATCAGCAATTTGATTATTTTAATAACCCATTGTAATTGGGCCCTCAATTGATCAAATTACCTTAACCCTAGACCTCCAAACGGTCTTGGGTTGTCACCAAACGGTCTTGAGACCGTTTGGATGAGTTCCAAATGGTCTTGAGACCGTTTTCCCATCCATCCTTTGGACTCTAGTGAAAATTCATCAAGGTTTGATTTATTGAGTTGATCATTACATCAATACTTAATTGCAATGTAATTTGGTATCTTTGTACCTTCAATTGGTCAACTATACTTGACCCCAGACCTCCATATGGTCTTGGGTGATCCCCAAACGGTCTTGAGACCATTTGGATGATTCCCCAAACGTTCTTAAGACCGTTTGGGCTAATCAACGGAAAATCTCAAATTAGCTCGTTGTGATTTCAGCACTGATTTCAATTAGGGTTTGCCCTAGTAATCAACCTTCAACTCTTAACTCGTTTGGAATTAGTCCATCAAATTTGGTGAGTCATTAACTAATATCATTATGAACAGTAATCTCATACGGTCAACGCTTAGTCAACCATCTTATACGGTCTTGAAACCGTTAGCCCAAAAAGGGCAAATTAAGCAGATTGAAAATCAGAACTAAATTCAATTGAATTTTCTAATTGTTTTGCCTATATCTCACGATTCCTTTGGAGTTAACCTTTCAAATATTGTGGGTGATTAACCTACATAATTATGAACAGGATTCTCATACGGTCCACGCTTGGTCAATGTAGGCATACGGTCTTGAGAACGTATGCCTTCATACGACCTTGAAACCGTTTGCCCATCAAACGATTTTGCAAACCGTATGGGCACTTGGTTGAGGTCGTATGGCAAAGTAGAAAACCATGGATAAGCATAGGAAATAACGCCCTCATCTTCTTCCTCAAGAACAGCAACAGTTCCTCACGGATTTGCTTGCAAGGAAGCAAGGGAAGATAGGGAAGAAGAAGAACTAGCAACTAAAAGCATAGAAAAGATGTATATAACAAAGCATAGGTTTAGAGTTATAAAACCCGCCTAAAGCTTGCTCCTTGAGCTCCAAGCTTTCGATCTCCAAGCCTTTAATGGCTTCCTAGAATCTCCACAGGTCGGCCAAGGTGAATCCTCCAAGAAAAGTTGGGAAGAGATGGCTAGAAAGATAGAGCTAAGTGAGCTAGCCATGAATTTGACCTTGAATTCGAGTTTCATCCAAGAATTTAAGAAAAAGGAAGGATCCAAACCTACCTTGCACTCCCATGGTCGTCCTCCTGAGACTCTAGAGCTCTCCTTAGTCAGTTGAGCAAGGGGGAACAGTGAAGGAAACGAAAGAAATGTTCCCTTGTAAAGAGGGGAAGAAGGCTTATATACTTAGATGGAATTTCAACATAGGCACATAGGTTTTCCTCATTTTCTCATCTAAGTCCTCCCTTTCTTCTTTGCTCGCCCCTACTTCTTATTTCTAAGGACAACCTTCTTCTAAGGTCAATAAATGAAGGTAAGAAGGTCAACTTATTACTAAAGCACACACATAAAAGGTTATAGTACTTACACCTTGATTATTCAATCATAAAGGTGTTTTTCATTATATGATTATTCAATTGAAGTGACTTCTTCATCATTTCTTCTCTAAATGATGACAAGAGTCTTACAAGATATTTTAGATGGTGTATTTTACAAGTTGCACCCCTCAAATTGGGTAAATTGCACTTTACTCCAATTTAGGGTTTCAAGCACAGGGATTGCTTCCACAGCTGCACCTTGGTGCTCAAGCTTGGGAAATCCCTCAAACTTTACCATAATCATTCTTATGATGTCTCAACATTAGAGGAACATCTCAACATGTGCAAATTGCAACCTAACCCTTCTAACTGGGTAAATTGCACATAGGTCCCTGTATTACAAAACAATCAATTCAACATTGTTTAAAAGGGACAGAAAAGGAAACGTATGTTCCTCAGGAACTTAATTACATGCAAAAAGATAATCACCAGTATCTTAATTACATAATTAGGCAAAACACCTAGGGTTAACTCATAACCCAGGTCAGGGATGTTACAGTGGTGGTCGATATCCCTTGGAGTCTCTCCTTCCTTACTTGGTGGTGCTTGGAGCTAGAAGCTTGGAGCTTGCTTGAGGCGGGTTGCATAACTTCTAACCCTGATTACATTATCTCTTGCTATGATCTTGTTTACATGTTAGTAGCTAGTTTCTTGCTTAGCTTCCATGTTGTTCGAACCTTATGATCTAGGGTTTCTTTGGGAGCAATACTCCTTTCTCCCCTTGGTCTAGAGGAGTGAGTTTGAGCTTCTAGTCTCATGAGCAACACCCCTCTTTCCCTTAACTGATTGAGGTGAGCTTGTGTTCTAGTTTCTTAAGCAACACTCTCCTCTCACCATGGGCTAGAAGGGTGAGCTTGGTTATGGTGGTGGCTCTTTCTAGGGTTTCTCCTTGTGACCCGTTTGGTGATAGAAGATGTGCAAGACCCCTCCTTCTTAGTTGATTGAGGTGAGCCTCTTCTTGACCCACTAGGGTTTCGAGTGACCATGTGTGAGGTGGTAGACGACCTTGAGAGTTAACACCTCGTTCGACATGAGCATGGGAGGTGCTTCCCGACTGCCCTCTTGACCTAAACCCCTTGCACGGCTCATAGTGTGGGCGATCCGACTTTGGTCCTCTTTGGTGACGAGCGTCAGAGCTCTGTCTTGCACGGATTGCGCCTGAGGTGTGCTTCATTGTGCAATGGCAGGTGAGCATACTATCCTTTGATGCCCGACACAAGCTCTACACGCTTGGATGGGGTGCACGCTACCCGTGCATGGTTTGAGCTTGACCTTGGCTCTGTGATGCCCGGTCGAGCTACAGCTTAGAGTGCGCAACACCCCTGCCCGACACCGTGTTGCCCGGTGGAGTTGCATGCTCAAGAGGGCGCGTTATGCCAACTAGTCTCTGTGTCGCCCGACATAGTTGCACGCCTAGCGTGCACAACACACAAGCCTGATACCGTGCTGCTCGGCAAGCGCTACACGGCAGGGAGTGCGTTACACCCCTACACGACACACCTGACGCCCGCGCTACCCGCTATGCACCTTGCACGGCACGCGTTTGTAGTACACAACTGAGTTGTTTCAATGATTGCTCGATATCACCTATAGTGAGGGTGAGCCCTACCCGATATGGTTTTTAGTGAGGGTCCTTAGTGTTTAGAGTGAGGGACACACGTATCCTGAAAAGTTGATTGTTGTATATGTTCTTATTGCAAACGATGGTGACATTTGTACATGCTTAGTAGTATTCATTATGATAAAGCTTTTCATCTAAACCTTACATGGCTATACACACAAATGAAATCACCTTGATTATCTTATAATGAGCATGCATTAGAGTTTGCTTATTGATGTGCCTTATACACGTGATCATAAGATGAGGCATGATTAAGGATATAATCATTAATGTCACTTTGTGTTGATTAAGCACCAAATCCTAAAATGTCACCCTATGTTGACACTATGAGTTTCTAAGTTATTCATGATGATTATTGAATAGTGCTAACCATGCAGGTAAGGTATAGACAAATGAAAGGCTATGAGGAATGAATAGATGAGAACAATGAAATGACAGGTACATTATGAATGTTGTTCGATGTTGATGATAATGTAAGCCCTGAGAGGAAGTGGCATCATATAATGGGAATTGAGATCCCATGGTATGAACCTGGATGATTGGCAAGAGGCCAAGTGATAACATGTGATGTTGGATCCTTGCGTTGGATCAGTATGATGTGAATTATAGTAAAAGTAACTGTGGAGTTCCATATTGTTTACTTCTGTTATAATTGCATGTTATATAACTTTGTTGAATCTTGCAATCCATATAAAAGATACTAATTAATCACAGTGAAATATATCATGTAGCTGCCATGGCCATAGATCCATCATCGTCAGGAGTTTGTGATGGTGAAACGGGTTCTTCTGCGGGTTAACCCGGAGCACATATTGTTGAGTATGCGAGGTTTCTCCTAGCTTTAAGTGAGGAGGTAAGAGTGCAACTTCAGTTGTAGACTCCAGGGTGCGTATTCAGGCCTGTAGCCCAAATGTGATAAGAGCATGGTGAACAGGCCCATGACTCAGGATATGTGATATGAGGAGCATGAATGCGTTCATGGATCAGAGCATGGTGAACAGGCCCATGGCTCAGTTACACTAGCGTCGAGACCTGTACCGAGGCGGGCTAGGCAGAGGGTAGCCTGACCCTGTGGCTAAGACCACTTCAGCATGAGACTGTGGTCATGCTTGTGTTGTACTCATGTACTGACCATGAGGCGGAGAGGTCATGGAGTCCGGCTCTCCTATTGACCTTGTATGGCACCAGCTTGGGTTTCGCAACTGAAGGTTGGATTTGAGCGGTACGGCTCACTTCCTCAGGGCAT
This sequence comes from Alisma plantago-aquatica, assembly GCA_963693085.1. Classification (NCBI taxonomy): domain Eukaryota; kingdom Viridiplantae; phylum Streptophyta; class Magnoliopsida; order Alismatales; family Alismataceae; genus Alisma; species Alisma plantago-aquatica. Next base: position 1,721,782,856 of record OY856409.1, on the reverse strand, counting down.
AATAATAATAATAATACGTAATTCAGCCGAATAGTACTAGTGCTTAAGACAAACATGAAACATTGGTTGAGGCCTTGTTTTTGTAGATTAATCTTGTCATATCTTGCAGTTGCCTATGTGTTCCTCATATGTAGTAGGACTTATATATCTTGATTAATCATGATCCACAATACATATACTCCTGGTAAGCTTGCTAAGTATGAATAGCTTTACTTCATTTAACTGCTCTTGTTATACTTCCTATCAGTTAGCTGATATATATATATATATATATATATATATATATATATATATATATATATATATATATATATATATATATATATATATATATATATATATATATATATATATATATATATATATATATATATATATATACCTCTGAGGTTTTGTAGTTTCAGCGGGGAGCTATGTTTCTCGCTGGGACAATGTTCAATTGTCTCACACCACTGGTTTACACCCTTTTTAGGTGGTCGTGCTAGGCGTGGTGGTGGTCACGGAGTTGCAGCCAAGCAGTAGGACGAGCAGTAGAAGGAAAGTGATGGATATGCTGTTGTTTTGGATGTTTTGTAGTAGAGTCTACAGTCATCCCTGTACTCTCAGGTCCTTGGCGGTGTTTTGACATTGTTTCACGATGCACATCTATAGTTGTTTTGTATATCCTGCTGTTGGTTGGACGTGGGCTTCTATGTATGTATGAATAGGTGATGAACTCATGTGGTGATAAGACAACTGCTGCTCTAAGCTGTGGACACGTATCAAGGCTTGTATATGTTTATATAACTTGTTTCTTGTAGGATGTGGACTGGAATGGAATAGTTTCTCATCTGATCAATTTTTTGTAATCGGTTTTTGTTAACCCGTATTTTTGATAATCTATGGTTATGGTGATTTCCCCACATTTTCGCGTAACACCTCGCTGTCTGTGTGATAGTGGGATGTGTTGCCACAAGTTTTGGTATCAGAGCTTTAGGTTCGCTGAGTCTACAGGGATTTAGGACTAGGTTGTGTTTGTTCTTGTGCATTTTCCATATTTTCTCATAGTTTTCTTCTGCCTCAGCGAAAGAAAAGCCAAGATGTTTGGAAACCATGAAGAACATGTTGATGAGCACAGTGATGCTGCATCAGTCGATGGAGCTTTTGAGCAAGCACATGGAGATCGGGTGCCTGAGGTCCCCCAACCTAACCCAGCCATTCTCGAACATCCTTCCTGCCAACAACTTATGGCACAAATGATGGCTATGATGAATCTCATGGTTGAGCGGTTTCCAGTGCCTCCTCCGAGAGCACAGGCTCCCCATGGTGAAACATCAGGTATTGGGAAGACCTTCGAGCGGCTTCGCCGAGTCGGAGCTTCAGATTATGTTGGAACGGCTGATCCAGCAAATGCAGATCTGTGGCTGACAAGCCTTGAGAAGGCTTTCCGGATCCTCGACATCCTCGAAGCAGACAAAGTAAAGCATGTTGTCTACCTTCTGAAAGGTAGTGTTGGTCATTGGTGGACCATCGAGGAAGAGAAGCGGTCGGGTGAGGTGATCTGTTGGGAGGTTTTCCGGCGTGAGTTTGTCATCAGATACTTTCCGAAGACGTATCTGGATGAGAAGATCAGTCAGTTTGAGAGCTTGCAACAAGGAACGATGAACATCACTGAGTACGAAGCCAAGTTCATGGATCTATTGAGGTTTTGTCCTCACATGGCAGCGACAGATGAGGGGCGGATCAGACGTTTCGAGAAGGGTCTGAGTTCTGAGCTGACAACACCTGTGTCTGTGTTGGAGAATCGAGAGCGGTTTGCTACGTTTGTGGAATCTGTCCGGAGGATCGAACGATTAGTAAGGGAGAAGAGAGAGTCTATGGCTAAGAAGAGACCTGCCCAGTTTCAGGGGCAGAGGTTTGGTGGCTTCAAAAGGCCAAGGTTTGCAGCACCGTCAGTGATGAGAGGTTCTGATGGACCATCTCAGTGGTCTCCGAGTAAAGGAAGAGGTTATGTTTCTTCACCATCTAAGGCACACAGTACATCTTCTGTGGTAGTGACAGGGCCATCTAGGCCACGGGTTGACGATAGAACATGCCATCTGTGTGGTCAGATCGGGCATTGGAGGTTCAATTGCCCTAATAAAGATGTTGAAGTGACGCAGCATCAGAGATAGAATCTTCAAGGGTCAGATAGACAACAGCCTAGCGGTAGCAGAGGGTGAGGACGCGGTCAAGCGTCTCAAGCAGGATCGTCTGCTCAAGGGAGCAGAGGACGTAGATAGCAAGCAACGGCTCGATTCTATGCTATGAGTTAGTCGGAGGCGATAGTCAACCCGCGAGTAGTGACAGGTCAGATGGAGTTATTTCATTCTAATATGTCCTCTTCTTGCTTCATATCTGTGCTGGTTGACCCGGGTGCTACACACTCTTTTATCGCCTATAGTATGCTTGAAAACTATCGTTTACCTGTTAGTTGTAAGAAGGATAGCTTGTTGTTAGAAACCCCTCTTGATGGTTCCTCGTTGCTTCGAGAAGAATGTCCATCTTGTGTCTTATCTTTTTCGGGACACCGCATTCGAGTGGATCTCAAACCACTTGATATGCATGGGTTTGATGTTATCCTTGGGATGGATACCTTAGAGAAGTATAAGGTGGTTTTGGACTGTGGTTCCAAGCAGACAGTGTTTGATGATGCGGGAGAGAAGTGGATCTTCCAAGGAGATAGGAAGATTCTTCCGACGTGTCTGGTATCAGCTATGGTGGCGGATAGGTTGTTACGACAAGGATGTGAGGTGTTCTTAGCTCATGTGGTAGATACCGTTGTGGATACCAAGGTGAAAGGTCCTAGTCTCGAAGAGGTGATCGTTGTTCAGGAGTTTGTAGATGTGTTTCCCGAGGAGTTCCCTGGTGTTCCTCCGCCCCGAGAGATTGATTTTGAGATCAATCTGGTTCCAGGTATGCAGCCAGTTGCACAGACACCATATAGGATGGCTCCAGTAGAGATGGCAGAGCTTAAGAAGCAGTTGCAAGAGTTGCTGGACAAAGGGTTCATCCGACCGAGTACGTCGCCTTGGGGTGCTCCTGTGTTGTTCGTCAAGAAGAAGGATGGTTCGATGCAATTGTATATAGACTACTGGCAGTTGAACAAGATCACGATCAAGAACAAGTACCTATTGCCGAGGATAGATGATATGTTCGATCAGTTGTGTGGTGCTACAATGTTTTCAAAGATCGATCTATGGTCTGGATATCATCAGTTGAGGATAAAGGTGGATGACATACCAAAGTCAGCTTTTCGGACTAGGTATGGTCATTTCGAGTTCGTGGTTATGCCGTTTGGGCTAACCAATGCACCTACTGCTTTCATGGACCTGATGAACAAAGTGTTCTATCCGTTCTTATATCAGTTTGTTGTAGTCTTCATAGATGACATCTTGATCTATAGTCGAAATAGGCAAGAGCATAAGCAACATCTTCGTCGAGCGTTGACTCTTCTTCGCCAACATCAGTTGTATGCCAAGTTCAGTAAGTGTGAGTACTGGTTGGAAGAGGTGACTTTCTTGGGTCATGTGATATCTTCTGAAGGAGTCAAAGTAGATCTGAAGAAGGTGGAATCTGTTGTAGAATGGGAACAGCCGAAGATGCCGACAGAAGTTTGTAGTTTCCTGGGTTTAGCAGGATACTACCGGAGGGTTATCAAGGACTTCAGTACGATTGCGCTTCCAATGAAAAAGTTGACCTGAAAGGACGTACCTTTTGTTTGGGATGATCAATGTCAGCAAGCTTTCCAGAGTTTGAAGGAGAAGCTGACCAGTGCTCCAGTGTTAATCCTGACAGAGCCTGGGAAGGGCTATGTTGTTTTCTGTGATGCTTCCAAAAAAGGCTTACGTTGTGTGCTAATGCAGGATGACCATGTGGTTTCTTTTGCTTCACGACAGCTTAAGAAACACAAGGAGAACTATCTAACTCACGACTTGGAGCTGGCAGTAGTGGTTCATGCGTTAAAGATTTGGAGACACTATCTCTATGGGGAAGTGTGTCAGATCTTTACGGATCATAAGAACCTGAAGTACATCTTTACACATCATGAGTTAAACATGCGACAACGCCGATGGATGGAGTTGATCAATGATTACGACTGCACTATCAAGTTTTATCCTGGTAAGGCGAATGTGGTAGCTGATGTGCTTAGTCGAAAGTCTTCTTTTTTTCCAAGAAGGCACAATTGAGTTCCCTAGTATGCCCTAGGCGGGATATGTTTGTTTCTTTGCGGCAGATGAACGTGAAAATAGAGGTTTCTTCATTAGTTGGACTTTTAGCACAGATGCAAGTCAAGCCTACATTGAGATAGCAGATCAAAGATGCACAGTAGACAAATGATGTGGTACAATTGATCAGATCAGAGTTTGACAGTGAAAGGCGTGATGGGTTTCATGAGTCTGAGGATGGGCTAGTTTGCTATCATAATAGGATGGTGGTTCCAGATGTTGATGATCTAAGGAAGTTGGTGCTCGAGGAAGCACACACGTCGATGTATGCTATGCATCTAGGTATCACCAAGATGTATCATAGTCTGAAGGAGTTATATTGGTGGCCCGACTTGAAGAAAGATGTAGCTGAGTTCGTGGCTAAGTTTGCAGTGTGTCAGCAAGTGAAGGCTGAACATCATAAGTCGGCAGGTACGTTGCAACCCTTGCCGATACCACAGTGGAAATGGGATCATATAACCATGGATTTCGTAGCTGGTCTACCCCAGACAACTAGGAATCATGATTCCATTTGGGTGATAGTGGACAGATTGACGAAGTCTGTCCATTTCTTACCAGTAAAGACGACATATACCGCTGAGAAGCTCGCTCGAGTGTATGTGGATGAGATAGTACGTTTGCATGGTGTGCCAGCGACGATAGTTTCTGACAGAGGTCCGCAGTTTACGAGTCGTTTATGGGAACACTTACACAAGGCGTTGGGAACGCAGTTGAGGTTCAGTACCGCCTTCCACCCACAGACAGATGGACAATCTGAGAGGACTATTTAGACTTTGAAAGATCTCCTTCAAACTTGTGTTTTGCAGTTTCTAGGCATCTGGGATGTGCACCTTAGTTTGATAGAGTTTGCCTAAAACAACAGTTATCAGCGGAGCATTGATATGGCTCCTTATGAGGCTTTGTATGACAGGAAGTGCAGATCTCCTTTGTGTTGGTATGAGTCTGGTGAGTATCAGTTGTTGGGTCCTGAGTTAGTACAGCAGACAATAGAAAAGATCAAAGTGATACATTAACAGTTGAAAGCGGCACAGGATAGGCAGAAGTCTTATGCAGACAATCGTCGATGACCTTTGGAGTTCCAGGTAGGAGACAAGGTGTATCTTAAAGTCTCGTCGTGGAAAGGTGTGCTGAGGTTTGGCCGGAAGGGTAAGCTTGCACCCAGGTATATGGGGCCTTACCCAGTCATAGCACACATTGTTAAGGTAGCTTATGAGATAGAAATACCTCCAAAGTTGTACAGGTTACATCCAGTGTTCCATATCAGTATGCTGAAGAAAAGCCATCCAGATTCAAGAACAGTGATACAACCAGTTGAGGTTGATCTTGATAAAGATGTGACCTACGAGGAAGGTCCTATGGCGATCCTTGACAGAAGGGTCAAGAAGCTGAAGAGGAAGGACCTGGTTCTTGTGAAGGTTCTTTGGTAGCATCGTGGCGTTGAGGAAGCCACATGGGAGCTTGAGGAAGAGATGAGGAGGAAGTATCCCTCACTTTTCTCTTCGGATTTTGGGGATGAAATCCCTTAAAGGGGGTTAGCTTGTAAGGACCCTAACCTTCGTTTAGGGTTTACCCTATTTGCTTTTCTTAACCTTGGTGCTTTGGTACTTGCTAATCACCTTTGATGGTGATTAGGGTTTAGTTGTGCCTTGTTGAGAGTTGGAGGTTCTACTTGCAAATAACCCAAGTCTAGGGTTTGTGGGCAAGTTTGTCACCTTGTGAGGTGTTCCTCTCTCTCTTTGTTTCCTCTAGGGTAGAGAGGAAGGCTTGGGCTTGTTGTTTGAGTTCTTTTGGGCTTGGTTGAGCTTGTTGGGCCTTGAGGTGTCTTGCCTTGCCTTGGTTGAACTTTGTATCATCCAAGGCATGTGTGTCGCCCATGGGGATGAGGTGTGTCGCCCATAGGTTCTGGTTGTTGTGTTTTAATGCTCTTTGACCTAGCCTTGACCTTGTCTAGTGGACACTTGGTGCATATCTTGGACATGTGTTTGGAGCTTGATAGAGTGGTGGCTCGTACACTAGGACAAGTGTCCCTAGGCAGGCGACACCTTGCTTGGTTCCACCTTGTTTTCTCCTCCCTTTCCTTCTATATAGGTGGTTCCTTTTCTTATCTAGGAGTTACTTTGGTTCCTCTCCACCTTGATTGCACGACACAACCCACTTCCTTGCTAGTTGTGGCCGATATCCCTTGGAGTCTCTCCTTCCTTGCTTGGTGGTGCTTGGAGCATGCTTGAGGCGGGTTGCATAACTTCTAACCCTGATTACAATATCTCTTGCTATGATCTTATTTACATGTTAGTAGCTAGTTTCTTGCTTAGCTTCCATGTTGGCCGAACCTTATGATCTAGGGTTTCTTTGGGAGCAATACTCCTTTCTCCCCTTGGTCTAGAGGAGTGAGTTTGAGCTTCTAGTCTCATGAGCAACACCCCTCTTTCCCTTAACCGATTGAGGTGAGCTTGTGTTCTAGTTGCTTAAGCAACACTCTCCTCTCATCATGGGCTAGAAGGGTGAGCTTGGTTATGGTGGTGGCTCTTTCTAGGATTTCTCCTTGTGACCCGTTTGGTGATAGAAGATGTGCAAGACCCCTCCTTCTTAGTTGATTGAGGTGAGCCTCTTCTTGACCCACTAGGGTTTCGGGTGACCGTGTGTGAGGTGGTAGACGACCTGGAGAGTTAACACCTTGGTCGACATGAGCATGGGAGGTGCTTCCTGACAACCCTCTTGACCTAAACCCCTTGCACGGCTCATAGTGTGGGTGATCCTCCTTTGGTCCTCTTTGGTGACGAGCGTCCCAACTCTATCTTGCATGAATTGCGCCTGAGGTGTGCTTCGTTGTGCTGTGGCGGGCGAGCACACTATCCTTTGACGCCCGACACAAGCTCTGCACACTTGGATGGGGTGCACGCTACCTGTGCATGGTTTGAGCTTGACCTTGGCTCTGTGACGCCTGGTAGAGCTACATGCTCAGAGTGCGCAACACCCCTGTCTGGCACCGTGTTTCCCAGTGGAGTTTCATGCTCAAGAGGGCGTGTTATGCCAGCTAGTCTCTGTGTCACCTGACATAGCTGCACGCATAGCGTGCGCTACACACAAGCCTGATACCGTGCTGCTCGGCAAGTGCTGCACGACAGGGAGCGCATTACACCCCTGCACGGCACGCCTGACACCCGCGCTGCCCGCTATGCACCTTGCACGACACGCGTTTGTAGTACACAGCTGAGTTGTTTAAATGATTGCTCGATATCACCTATAGTGAGGGTGAGCCCTGCCCGATATGGTTCTTAGTGAGGGTCCTTAGTGTTTTTAGTGAGGGACACACATATCCTGAAAAGCTGATTGTTGTATATGTTCTTGTTGCAAACGATGGTGACATTTGTACATGCTTATTAGTATTCATTATGATAAAGATTTTCATCTAAACCTTACATGGCTATACACACAAATGAAATCACCTTGATTATCTTATAATGAGCATGCATTAGAGTTTGCTTATTGATGTGCCTTATACACGTGATCATAAGATGAGGCATGATTAAGGATATAATCATTAATGTCACTTTGTGTTGATTAAGCACTGAATCCTAAAATGTCACCCTATGTTGATACTATGAGTTTCTAAGTTTATCATGATGATTATTGAATAGTGCTAACCATGCAGGTAAGGTATAGCCAAATGAAAGGCTATGAGGAATGAATATATGAGAACAATGAAATGACAGGTACATTATGAATGATGTTCGATGTTGATGATAATGTAAGCCCTGAGAGGCAGTGACAACATATAATGGGGATTGAGATCCCATGGTATGAACCTGAATGATTGGCAAGAGGCCAAGTGATAACACGTGATGTTGGATCCTTGCGTTGGATCCGTATGATGTGAATTATAGTAAAAGGAACTGTTGAGTTCCATATTGTTTACTTCTGTTATAATTTCATGTTATACAACTTTGTTGAATCTTGCAATCCATATAAAAGATACTAATTAATCACAGTGAAATATATCATGTAGTTGCCCTGGCCATAGATCCATCATCGTCAGGAGTTGGGGATGGTGAAACAGGTTCTTCTGCAGGTTAACCCGGAGCACATATTGTTGAGTATGTGAGGTTTCTCCTAGCCTAAAGTGAGGAGGTAAGAGTGCAACTTCGGTTGTAGACTCCAGGGTGCAGATTCAGGCCCGTAGCCCAAATGTGATAAGAGCATGGTGAACAGGCCCATGACTCAGGATATGTGATATGAGGAACATGAATGCGTTCATGGCTCAGAGCACGGTGAACAGGCCCGTGGCTCAGTTACACTAGCGCCGAGACATGTACCGAGGCGAGCTAGGCAGAGGGTTGCCTGACCCTGTGGCTAAGACCACTTCAGCATGAGACTGCGGTCCTGCTTGTGTTGTACTCATGCACTGACCATGAGGCGGAGAGGTCATGGATTCTGGCTCTCCTATCAACCTTGTATGGCAGCGGCTTGGGTTTCGCAACTGAAGGTTGGATTTGAGCGGTACAGCTCACTTCCTCAGGGAATTATAATAATAATACGTAATTCAGCTGAATAGTACTACTGCTTAAAACAAACATGAAACATTGGTTGAGGCCTTGTTTGTGTACATTAATCTTGTCATATCTTATAGTTGCCTATGTGTTCCTCGTATGTAGTAGGACTTATATATCTTGATTAATCATGCTCCACAATGAAATACTTATACTCCTGGTAAGCTTGCTAAGTATGAACAACTTTACTTCATTCAACTGCTCTTGTTATACTTCCTATCAGTTAGCTGCTATATATATATATATATATATATATATATATATATATATATATATATATATATATATATATATATATATATATATATATATATATATATATATATATACCTATGAGGTTTTGTAGTTTCGGCGGGGAGCTATGTTTCTTGCTGGGACAATGTTCAATTGTCTCACTCCGCTGGTTTACACCCTTTTTAGGTGGTCGTGCTAGGCGTGGTGGTGGTCACGGTGTTGCAACCAAGAAGCAGGAAGAGCAGTAGAAGGCAAGCGATGGATATGTTGTTGTTTTGGATGTTTTGTAGTAGAGTCTAGAGTCATCCCTGTACTCTCAGGTCCATGGCGGTGTTTTGACGTTATTTCACGATGCACAACTGTAGTTGTTTTGTATATCCTGTTGTTGGTCGGACGTGGGCTTCTATGTATGTATGAACAGGTGATGAATTCATGTGGTGATAAGACAGCTACTGCTCTAAGTTGTAGATGCGTATCAAGGCTTGTATATGTTTATATAACCTGTTTCTTATAGGATGTGGACTGGAATGTAATAGTTTCTCAACTTATCAGTTTTTCGCAATCAGTTTTTATTAACCCATATTTTTTATAATATGTGGTTATGGTGATTTTCGCACATTTTCACGTAACACCTCACTCTCTGTGTGATAGTGGGATGTGTTGCCACAGTAGCTTCATGCCATTCTTCAATCGTTGTCTTTGGTAGCATGTATGGGTTGTTCACCATTTGCCACATCTCAAGACTTGATCCTTGGATGTAGAATTGAAGCCTTCTTTTCTAATAGAGGAAATTTCTCCCATCAAATATTGGTAGGTGAATCGAGTATCTCCCTCCTTGGTAGTCACCCATCTTCTCCTACTTGTAGAAGTATGCTTGGAGAAGACCTGCTCTGATACCAATTGTTGGATCCTAGATGGGTGATTAGATGCTCTAGAGGGGGGTGAATAGAGATGAATGCACTTAAACTAAATTCATTAGACTTTCAAGATATATCACAAGATAAGGTTGCTAAATGGGAAATTTGTGTGCAACTAAAACATGTATAGCAAGGATGAGAGAGATTGAGCAAACACAAGAGACAAACAATTTAGAGTGGTTCCACACTTCAAACTAGAAGTATGTCAGTCCACTTACCTAGAGAGGTCAACCTCTAGGATTTCTTAGCCATTGCATTCTTATATTCATTCATAAGACTTACAATACATGACCAAACAAAGGACTTACCTATCCAATATAAAGAGTCTTCAACCTTACCAAGGAGTTACCCACTTTGCAAGGAGTCTTCTGCCTTCTTCCAAGGACTTACCTACTCTTGCACAAGTCTTCAACCTTGTAGGAATTACCCACTCTTTTAGGATATTCTGCCTTGGACTTCACCTTCACTCGGAGAAGCTTCCACCAAGGACTTACCCATTTGAGCAAGGAGTCTTCTGCCTTCACCAAGGGCTTACCCACTCTTGCTCCAAGTCTTCAGCCTTGATCTTCACCAAGGGACGCCTTCCCTTGTTCTTCTTCACCTCTCTTAGCCAAGAGAGAGAACCTTCATCTTCATGATTGAAATGAGAGATGGGGAGGTGGTGGAAGTGAGAACTGCACAAGATATACATGTAGGACTAGCTCTCTTATAAATTTCCGACTCACTCTAATGGATGTAGCAAGTGATTAAGCTTAGAGAGAGAGAGAGGAGGTTGTAGGAAGCACTCAACTATAGAATAGGAACCTCACATAGAGTTTTCATTGAATGCTCAACCTTGGAATGAAGCACAAGGGGTCCTATTTATAGTTAGGGATTCCTCTTAGCCTTTGGGAACACTTGAGAACGAAAACTAGCTATTTTGTGGCTTGCAACGGATATATTTTCACTTGTTGTAACTCCACAACGGCTAGAAGCACTTTTCTGCACATTTCCGTACAGTGCAATTGGTCGAGTTTCTATAAAGGTAACTCGACCGATCAAGTAAACGACAAGGCTGATACTCAAATGATCGGTCGAGTTTGTCCTGACAAAACTCGACCGACCATTAGGAATCTAAATGGTCAATTACTTGATCGGTCGAGTTCTGTGTAAACACAACTCGACCGATGCAATCTCTAGAAAATTGATCAAGGTTGATCGGTCGAGTTTTCTGGCTGGGAAACTCGACCGATAAAGTGCCTGTAATCAATTTCAAAGTTGCATCTAAAGTGATCTAACATTCGATCTAAGTGCTCCTTGTATTTTTCTAATCTTAATTACAAGTCATACAATCATTACAAGTGATTTACAACATGATTCTAATGGATTTACATCATATTACAAAAATGTGCACTTGTATTGACTTTGACTTGTCTTTTCTCCAATTTGAGATGCACAAGTTAGGGCAATTGGAGTGTGTCTATACCTAATCTAAAATCACTCAAGTAGAGACATTAGACACCAATATGTGGAATGGTTAGTCATCATCAAAACACAGGTTTTGTCAATTTAAACGTGAGTTAACATTGACCTAATTGACCTTGAGTCAACATTGATAACTTTATGTCCTCATTAATTTTAGCTGATATCGATTGGTTTCGTTACAACTCTCACCTTAGATAGTGTTCTTTTTAATCTTTTCATTCACAAGTTGAAGGATCCAATTGAAGGAGTTAGGACTCATCTCTCTCCCACTCCATTTTTTGCACCACTACTTTGATACGTTTATGTCTTCATTCTCAAATAATTACTCAAACCACTCCTTGTTAACTTCTTGGTTTCTTCTCTTGGTTCTTATTCTCATGGTGCAAACTGATAGCATACCCACATTTTAGCTTTGTCTTGGAAAGATCTTTTGAAGTCATTTATTCTTCTAAAGATTGAGGCGCAATATGTGCCCCAAGTTGTATCCAATTGATTAAGTCACATATACTCCTAAGTAGATGTAAAGGAGATACCAAATCTCCCATGAAATGGAATATTACCAACTATATGTTACCCTATTAATATTACCAATTATATGTTACACTACTATCCTATTTGATGGTTTGGGAACTAGTTGTAGTCAAAGCTATAAGTTAGGCCCTTAACCTTGTTATGACCTAGAAGTGGAGCATGTTCGCCTCCAATGAGCTTAGAATTATAACTCTTTTCCTAACCCTTGTATCTCAACACCCACCACTTATTCATAAATTTTTCTTATTCCATATATATATATATATATATATATATATATATATATATATATATTCATCAAATTCCAACAATATTAACATTATAACAAGTATTTCCCTAACACTGGAAACCAACACGAGCTTAGAGGGAAAAAAGACTTTGATTAGCAATGTAAGTTATTTTTTGGATGATTGAAGATAAAAATGTAGAATGTGATGTGAATATACCCAAAAAAATCTCTATTGCGAGAAAGAAATGCATTATTAGCTTCTTCGTGCATTGATTCATCCATCTCAAGCAATGGTTGAATAGTTTCCTAGTAATTTATCCATCTTAAGAAACTAATATGACATTCATCATTTTATCTTTTATATATGTTCACTTACATTGTACTAATTTATATTAGACATGGAGTTTATGTTTACTACGCATAAAAATAGTTTCATCTTGAACTCGAAGTTTCAATTTGTAGCATGCAATTTGAGATGGTCTTTTATAATTGTTGTACATGTTGTCGCACAACATGCACTTTCCTACTATGCAAGTTAGTGCTTCGAGTGTCTTGACACAACAATTCCCATAGTGTTTTCCCTCTTCTACCCTTTTAGCCCTCAACTACTATCGCTATATACCATTTTTTGACGCAGCCAATGTTCTCTACTCCTGTCATCTGTTTTCATTGCAACATCAACCACTCTTGTTTAAAGAGTTTATTCCACCAATACCTCTATCGTCATACTCATATCGTTGAGCAGAACAAGACAGTTGTTCGTAGGGGTAAGCTAATAGCAATCACAATAACAAACTAAGAAGTGGTGGTTTTAGTCTATATTGGTGGGGTGCCAGTTGCTGTGTTGGTGGAGCAGCTTGTGGTGAATGGTTATGCATGGAAATGGTGACATTATAAGAGGAAGAAGAGGTTGCGACTGGAGGCAATTGAGGCATAATGGAAAAAGGATAGTTTGAATGTGCATGTACTAAGATGAGAATCTTACTTGGTTCATTAATGTACTAAACAAATAGCACAATGTTGGTACCGTACTTGTGGTTAATCCAAAAAGTGTTTCTATTTTTATTTTAGGGGTAAAGTATCACTCCGAATATGTAACTTCCATAAATCTAAATTCGGAAAATTATTCCCTCCTTGACCAGCTAAGCTGGCCATTTAAGCCCCTACTTAACTATTGTTTCCTGGAGGTCATTTTCAACGGCCGTCGGCCGGGCGTGTGAATTTGATATACGTTGTAGAGCCAACAACTGCCATAAAGGCCACTTGTTCGTCCACGTCATTTATCCTCATCCCCCATTTTAGGCATGTGGGATGCTCACTCGTTGATGACAACAACTTGTCAGAGATCTGAATCTGATGATTGACCGGCCTTTTTCTCGCGTTCGGAAATGAACACGGGATAAAGGAAGGAATCAAGCTTTAAATTTATAACCTGAAACCTTCTAGGCCCCCGCAACTTTATTACGGGGTCGAAGTAGATATGTGGGGTCGAATACAGGGACGTGGTGACGTTTAGGATGCCACAGATCTTGTTCTTTAGTCAGATAAGCCAAGATGATAGTCGATAAAAGTAACTGCTAGAACTAGTCTAGCAGGTTGTCACGATTTAAAATAAAATAAAGAAAAAAAAAGAAAAGAAAAGAAAACAGAGCTCGTGGTTCTACTAATCAGAGAAGGAGAGTTCCAAGCTATGTAACCACAAACGGGGAAGTCTATGCACTCGTTATTGGGCGTAGACAACCCTTGAACACCCAAGCAAGCATCTAGTATGTACAGTGGTATCTGTCATGTGGGGTCATCCCACTCGCTCTCACGATGCGTGACTAAAACCATTAACAATATGTCATTGACCCTCTCTCTAGGAATGACATATCAACACCTCGGAATACACTAAGTTCCCTCTCGGGTCTTAGGACATTCTGGGGTGTTAGGAAAAGGATACCTTGGATTGTCCTCTTCTCGGGTTCAGATCCAAACTATCGTCTCTTAGCTATTCCTACAACGGGTCTCTCCATACAGGCAGAAATAGCAGTTCAAGCGAGTAAGAGGTCAACCAAACTAGCAATCTTAACTTAGAAAGAGAAAATAGAACATGCAACATACTAGATTTGATATGAATCTACTTGCTTAAGGCAAAAGTATATAAATATGCCTAGATCGGGCTACATAGCCAAGAAGGAGCTAACTAGCCATAGACAAGCATGGTTAGCACCGAACAAAGATGGATGAACATCGTTTGTACAAGAAATAAAGGAATGTAGTAGAATGAAAGAGAAGAAGGAAGAGATATAGCCCGTAGAGGAGAAGTGGCTCTCCGTGCATGCCAGATCTCGCCCCTTGGGTCTTCTCTTCGTCCCTCTGGACTATCTGGTCCTCTCTCTCTCTAGACCGTATTGGGAAAAAGACTTTTGAGGAACTCGACACACTAGCTCCTTGGTCTAGGAACTAGCTCTTGCAGGGTCCTCCCTCCAGGGGTCCTCCCCTACTTTGTAGCTTGACAATTGCTATTTATAGGTAGTGAGTTGATGGGAGTTGTAACTTTTATTGGTCCACGTGTCCTTCATATCTTGAGACATCAGGTGGGCCAATATGACTGTCGCCTGACGACCGTGTCGGGCAGGGGGAGTGTCGGGCAGATGTATCGGGCAGGTCATATCGGGCAGACTGTATCGGGCAGGCTGTATCGGTCAGACCATATCGGGCAGACCGTATCGGCCAGACCGTATCGGGCAGCCGTATCGGCCAGACCATATCGGGTAGCCGTATCGGGCAGTCGTATTGGACAGCCGTATCGGGCAGCCGTATCTGCCATACCATATCGTCCAACTGCTAAAATTCTTGTCTTTTCAGGTTCGGTACTTGAGAGTCCCAAAATTGGCTAGTTTCGGTGCCTGCAAGTCAAAAATTGGCTAATTAGCTACATTATTGGCTATTCTAGCTACATTATCTAATGAGAGACAGAAATCATAAAATATGAACATTATTGGGTATATTAAGACTAAAGTGACACAAAACTATAGATAAAATGCATAGAGAATATGCACTAATTTGGGTGTTATCAATGATGTTCACGATGCAAGATTGTCTCCTGTCATTTATTCTACAATTCTTGGATGTGGTCCATGTGCATGGCGTTGACTATTTGTATATAGACCGGTTAGCTGTTGTTCGTTAGTAGTGGGACGCTGAGAGTGGACGTACATAAACAACTTTGTTTAGAAATTCCCATTATGTTTATAGGCGGTGGGATAATTGGAGGGCTATCCAGTAATTTATCAGTGTTTTTCAAACAATGAATTGCAACTGTAAGGTGTTAAGGTAAGCAAAGACTTCTATGTATAAATCAAAGGTTTACTGAATCCATCTTCTTCATCAACTCAAGCAGAAAGTAGACAAGATCTATGTCACAACTCACAACTAATTAATTAGGTTCCTTTAAGTTGCATTTCTTTTTGAACGCCAACAAATGCATGGGAAACGTTCGCTCAATGCATCAAAACATCCATCTACCTTGAGAGAGCAGGCTGGTTTTACAACCAAAATTGTTCAAGTCCGAACAGTGAGTTGCAACGTAGTGTATATGTGCTCGTTCGGAAAGAAAAAATTTTGAGATAAAGTGCACGAAAAAGAGGGTCTTTTCCCTTCTACAATGTTGTCTATCAATCTATATAGAAAGACAGTGAATATTTGTCTACAAGAATTTCTGAAGGATATGGGGACCACATATATGCATGTTGTGTTGGACAACACAAGAGCCTTAGCACCCGAGTCGAGAACAAATTCAATTTGTGATCTCTTTTTTTATGACTTGAAACAAAGAAATGTAGTATCTGCTTCTAAAATGGACAAGTTATTATAATTTGATTATCCTAAAGAGAAGTTGGTGTCTCTTCTATTAGTAATATGTGAAATGTGCGCATTTGTAAACGTGCATGTGTTGTGTGGAATACATGATATCACAGCATGTTGTTATGAAAGAGGCACCACGAAGTGAGTAAATCAATTATCCTACTGGTTTTAATTACTCCTAGTAGCCTCCTCTCCTTGGCATATAGAGACCTTCAACTTTATTGCTACACCTATGAAGCCTTGGCATGGATCTCCCCTCATAATGTTGATGTTGTTTGCATGTTGCATTGTTAGTTCTCTTTGGGTTATGTCGATGTTGGTGTTTATGTTTTTTGTATTAGACCATGACTTGCTCCACTTTCGGGAGACGCTTGAGGCGTGGTCTACATATACTACAGCTGAAGTTGTGGGTTCGGACATCCCACGAGAAAGGCATTATCAACATGATAAAACCTTGTAGTCGAGTGTTGGTTTTTTGAAGACAAGTTTGTTATGTACAATTAAATTTGTTAGGGGCCTAACAATTTTTTTTTAATTCTCCCGCTAGATTTGTTCTTATTGATTCCTATGATTTTATTATCTTTACATGAAAATCAAACATTACTTATACGCATGTCTTCCCACCTAAATTTTGTCAATCACCGTTGCTTAAAACTAAATACAAAAAGGCATTTTATACATAGTTACATCAAATTAAAATTTATTTAATCCTACGCCACCCCCCCCCCACCTATGAATTGCTAGTGATTAGCTGAACATCTAAGTTAGGATCAAAAAATTTATGTACATTTCATTTTAAATGAATAATGGGTGATAATCAAATGCATCTACAACATTTTGACAATGCAAAGTCAACCTAGTTAGATTTTTGTAGACTTTATGTATGTTGACCCTAGGTTATAGTGTGGAGTCAGCATGGCAAATTTCAGAGATCTAGGTTAGTATTGTGATAGTTAAAGAAAAAACTCCAAAATGTAAGCATTATATACGTTCAGCTCGAACTGAGAACGAAATACAAGTTGAGAACGCTTCATATCTGTCATGTTGTGAAACATGTCCTAGCATTAGGTTTTTTAACAATATATAAGTGCCTACATGATCAAAACTTGTGCCAGAATTCGTTAAAAATGATGCAAGCAACAAATGTTCACTAACAATTTTTCAAAAACAACAATACTGTAAGTAACAAATCTATATAACAGATATCTGAATGGAATGTTCGTACTAACATATCACTGCCTATGTTCGCACTTAGGACATTCTACGATAGTTTTTTAAAGAGTTAGATTTTCTCTCTTAACAAAAGGTTATGTGTGGAGTACAACTATAACAACCTTAAAAAGTAAGTGATTTTTGGTTCTTAGGACATCCTTTTGCATTTAATAAAAAACGATTAGAACATCATTCTTGTCTCAGATCGTCGTGCGTTACATAAAGTGGGACATGTTTCATAATACTATATGACAATACTTGTTTTCAATCCTTTAAATAACGTCGGAACACTTCACTATAAGAAATACATCAGATCAATTAAGGTTGTTGCAGCTGTACGCAACTCTTTATGTAATTTGTTATCAAGGATGAACATGAGATATTGATTATGTAATATTTTCATATTCTGAAGAGTTGCATTAACATACTAGAGTCGTTCCGCTATTTGTTGCCATTTATCTCGGTAGTCGTGCCAGTGTAATTCCAAGGAAGATCATTGGAGATACAAACATGTATGAATTATACATGGTTAGATAAACACACCCCGACAGTCTGAATAACAATAAGGTTACAAGGCCATATAATACGTCCACATTCATCACATGGATCGAGAACTGACGGCAAGGTCAAAGGATTATATATATGAGTACAGTGTTAAATACCAACCCTAGCATGTATATTATACAATGAGACTCTAAAGCCAGTCTGTGTCCCAGAAACAACCAGCCAAGACAGGTGCATACACAGTATAGTACAGGACATACTTTCACACACTTCCAAGCGGAAACAAGCGTGCAAAGCAGTTACGTTACACAGTTTCTATTTCCTCAAACTCGACCCGGAGCCCTTGGGTCATGACGGGGGTTGGGTCCAGATCCTGGATAGTCGTTGCTCTGGATATCCATCCTTCCATGAAAGTTAGCTTCTTCGACCTCCTCTACAGCGGCTGTCTCTTCCGTGATTGCCTGCTACACCGAAAACAGACCCACAAAAGTAGTCAGCACGAAACTGTAGAACCCCTCGGCACATATCGCAAAGGAAGTTAATACGACTGATTTATTGATCTATAGATCCATGCTTCTGTATGCATGTTCCAATCAACTTTAGCAATATATACATGAGTGTAGATTGGGATGTCTATAGTTCTAGATTATGATCTAACGGCAGTTCATTTGATATTGTCATGTAGTGCTTTATAATATATCCATTGTGGTTACACGTACAGACATCCTTTGGAGGGAAGGAGAGAAGTAGATCTATAAAGAAACGACAAGATTTAAAGATAACCTCATTTAAAACATGGACAGTTTGTTCTTCCTTTTTTTCTGCTGCAATTATTCCTGAAACGACGGGAGTGACAAACTGTTACTACAAACAAGAATATGCTATAGATTTGTACAAGCGAAAGCAGATAGAATATGGCAAATAATCTTAGCTTAACCAAAAATTAATTGAAAAAAGCAATACAGAAATAAGCTGGGGTGGTTCAAGTGTGGCGAACAAGACATTACTTGTGGCAGGCACCGCTTCCAGGCAAGCAAACCAGGAGAAACCCAGCAGAACTAGCATCATGACGCCAAGGGGAAGCACCGTTTTGCTTTCCATCATATCCTCCAAGAATGGCAGAAAGATCTTACCTCTGGCAGTTGCAGCAGAACAACCAAGCTAATGAGAATTACAGTTTTGAAGGGAGAGCGCTAGCGTGTTAGCTGCTATGTGGCTGGTTTGATTGCGGTACTGCTGGCGGGTGTCTGGGTTTTATAAACAGGGAGAACTCCAAAGAGAAGTGGGTGTCTTCATCAATTGGCATCGTAAAGTCAGCCCAGTCTTTTGCAGTTTCCCTTTCTTTATTTCGAGCTAAATAATTCTGAGGGGAATGCTCCTGTTCTGTATTGGCTTTTGATATATGGACTCGTCAGCATTTTTGTCTAGTGAACCATATTCGAGCTAAATAATTCTGAGGGGAATGCTCCTGTTCCGTATTGGCTTTTGATATATGGACTCGTCAGCATTTTTGTCTAGTGAACCATATTCATTCCATGCAGTTCCATCACACACGTACAGTCCATTAAAAATCTCAAATAGTAGAGAAAAAAATGCTTTCATTGAGAGTTGAACTCAAGACCTCCCGCTTACTAAACGGGTGCTCTAACCAACTGAGCTATGAAAGCGTTCTGTGACAACGGTTAAATTTATATGCTATTAATATAAGTTTACAGGGACGTGATAATATGCAGAGATGAAAAGGACCTACGCAAACTCCAAAGTGGGAGGTCAGCTTCCAATTTCAAAAAGTTACGAAGCACTAAAGAGAGTAGGGATGACACCATTCACAAAAGTCCATGAGAAAATCAGGGTACTTGGAGTTGCGTTTGTCTCCCATTCTTTGGTGATGGCTTCGGATTTGTCATGTTTCCCTCCACTTGGGATAATGGCAGTGCGACTCACTTTCTGTATGATAAATGATGATACTACGGTCGATATCGAACTCAAATCCTCAATCAATACGTTTCTGTTATGCTTGCCATAACTAAATTCCTTTTCTTGACGTCTTGACCAAATCCAATATCCCATTCAATCCACATGGGTTGCAGCACGAACAGACAGTGGTAGTGTTGTTGACTAGTCGATACCCACTGCTGAGACTGTCATGGCAGCAAAATCAGAGGAAAACACATCTGTGGATGAGCACGAGACACATGCACAGCTCCCTACTTTGCCCATTGTCGGCACTGCACAAATTGCTGCTCGAAAACACAGACACCAAACAAACGGTGGCGCATCATCGTTGGTGCGCTGCGATTGAAATCTGTTTGCCACTGGATTTCTTTAACCTCACAGAGGCGGAAAAGGTTAAAGATTCTTCTGTTAAACAAGAGTTCCCCTGCTTTCCCATGGACGTCCCATTTGGGAACATGAGCAGGGCACCCATAGTTTAATGCGGTGCCGTTGAAATTATGGTTCTCCTGTTCCGTAAAAAGGTGTTCTGGATAGGGGCACAATGAATAGTTTAACCTTTGCTTTAACCCCGCCCCAGCTTTTTTCAGTTTGGCCTGATGCTGGGCACTTGGGAATCCCCATCATTAAGGGGTTCTGTGCCCCTCTCTAACCTTTTCAACTTCCTTGAGTGGCATACCTAATTTTTGCTCGGAAGAAAAGTGGGTTCCCTGATTAGGTTCCGTAACTGAGTCATGCCTTCATCATAGATGCGAGAGTTTAAGGGCATGACATAGGGTTTCTTAATTGCAGGAGATACCTTCCTTGAAGGCAGCCTTCTCTTTTCCTGGATTCCACTAATGGCGTCGCCTTTCCTTAGTTGCGGAGGCTAATGGCATGTCTGCGTGGCTCCATGTTATTAGCCACCACTCCTCTGATCCATCCAACTAGAGCCGCAAAGGTTGACAAGTTGTGGTATGCTAGTGACGTAAACAGATTATTTGTCACCAATTTCCCTTTGGTAGCACTAGTTATATAATCTTACTAATAATCAAGGGTGTGTGCACTAGTATGATATTAGTAAACAAATTGTATCCGTTCATAAACCGTATAATCGTACAAAATGGCTATAGATTTGTGGATCCAATTTTTTTTATCTTAACAAGCTCTCTAGTGGTGCAGCAACTGGTTTTGCAAGAAAAAGAACACATTAAATCACACTACAATTTTAATGCTTATATTTATACGCATAACATCACCCATCGAAGAAGGCATTGCTTCAGTCATATTTTCATTAGTCGGATAGGGCTCTCTCTAAGGGTTCAGCCCGTCTTTTTGTAAGGATTCAAACCATATTGTATAGTTCATCATATTTTTCAGATTTTTAGGAATGTTGGTAATTTATATATATTTCAGATTTATGTGTGTTCGTTTTGTGGTCCGATGGAGTTATTTGGTGGCATGACACGTTAGCCAGTGTAGTATGCAAAGACGGTTTCCCTTTTAAAGGACTTAATATGTCATCACGTGCTAATTGTTTGTACATATGGATGCATTTGTAGTCATAGGTTCCAGCATAACTGTAGCATATATGTGTATTACAACTTCCAATGAGCACACAGCGTCAATGTCTAAAGCAGATATATTTCTTCTATGAATCAAAAATTCAAAATTTCATTCACTCTACGGTAACACATACCTTCTCTGTGTAATTCAATTTACTATTGAGCGCTTTCAATCTTTTCTATCTCTCTTATTTGCCCGTCACGATCTAACTTGTTTATACTACATGCATAGGTATATATATACATGTGTATATATATGTATATGTATATATGTTTGTGTATGTATGTATACATCCTCATCTCTCTTTTATATGTCCCTTGCTTTGTTTCTTTTTTCCAAATATGTTTGTCTTCCATAACATGCTCCTAGATTTTGAAGGAACTACAAAAGATTTTGCAGAAATTTGAGAGTTCTATTCATCATGTCTCTTGTAAGATAGAATTTGCCAACTAAACAATTAGACATGAGCTGATAGAATTCACCAACCAAACAATTAGACATGAGCTCCCTCCAACTACATAGTTGTGTAAAAGACAAACTTCAAAATCTATGTTAGTTTAGTCTACATCCTCCTCATATTGTTCCCTCTCAATCATACATGTAGATTTTTTTATCAACAACATGAGCTTTCTATGTAACTAACATGTAATCTATTATATGTTTCATCAAAAAATTCTACCATGTGATCCCATAACACAAAAGTCAAGGTTTTGGTGAGTTGTTATGCCCTGATGAACTATCAAATGATCTTGAATTCCCTCCTTCTTCAAACTCATGTGTGCACGCCATAAAGGATATCAATGCCCTAGTAAATCCACTTCCATATGATCATGTACAATTACTATAAATATAAATATATTGCAAATGTAGAGTGATTTGATAAGACCATCTTCGCCTCTTTGTAGTCTCTCATATGTGAAGTGATCACTAGGGTCATCATGACACTTCCATCTCTACAAATACCACTCATTTTATCCAATTGTCACCTCTATTGTGATCATGTTAGAACCCAAGACCAATCATCAACCAATACTAGTGAGGATGATTCCATCAAATCATGTATTGAAGAAAGTGGTGCCAGTTGTGGTGAAAGTTTGTGGAGAAATACCAACCTATGGGAATCAAAATAACTTAGTGCTAATAAACAAAAGGTCCCTTCACAAATCTGTCACAAGGAGGATGACTCTCCACCCAAAAATAGTTGGCCCCTCTTTCCTTCTTTCAAACTTCAACGAATAGGATTAGACCAAAATTTATCACAAATCTGGTGTAATACCCTAAAGTGAAGCCTCATATAATTAGTTAAATTATATGGATAAATTATAAATAAACTTTGAAAGAAAGGTTTAGCATGTTATTGATCCTAAATAGTAATCCCATTATCTTGTGAAAAAAACAATGAATGTATTATTTTGTAGGATATCTATACTATAATCAAATTAATAGCCACAACTATGATTCTAACATACATATTAGGATATATTAATAAGTTCATATTGACTTATCATGCCAATACATGACAAAAATGCCTACATTTGAGATATAATCAAGAGATAAATAGTGTTGACATTGTAACAAAGAATGGAAACCTAGGTTTTTTTAATTTGGATTTCTAGAATGTGAATAAGAGAGAGCATAATACTACTAATAGGGTGCATGTATCGTCAAATCACCTTTGGTAGCATTATATTTATATTTCATAACAAATGGCCATTTAAGAATCAACAACATAGTCAAGGAAGAACATGAATTGAATTGTAAGCATAAGATTTATGACTTGGGGAACTATTTATTAAAATAAGGAGTCAAATCACTCAATGATAGAGATTATTTTTGGGATTAAGAGAGAAAGATTTCTCCCCCCTGCCATGCCAATGGCGGAGGCCGAACGCCCGGGAGGGTGGTAAATCAAGGCGGCAACTGGGATTCGAACCCGAGTCCCTTCATGAGGAGACACCGTGCTTGACCACTTGAGCCACTCCTTGTCGGCGATAGAGATTATTTTTGAAAACATAGATATGATGGCGTTTGTCTACAAATTCATGTAGTTGTTTAGGGAAGCCTTTTGACCATTTTGACGAAGAAAAGAATAGGAATCCAAAATGTATTTGTCAAATTTTATATAATTTAATAACTCTTTTGTTGTAGCAATATTTTTTTTAGCTTTGATCACCAAAATGATGAACTTGTATTATGTTGTACTTTGCGCAAATGAAATAGCATGTGTAAAAATGTTGGGAATATTTTGAGGTGAAATGACCTCTATTGTGGAAGATAATGTGGATACCCATTTGTCTTGGTATTTCTCATATTTCCTCATCAATCAAAGACATTAAGATCTGGACAACACCTTAAATAATATAGTTTATTGACAATTAACCAACATTAATTTCATTTTTGTCTACGTAAGGTGCATGTCTGACCTAGTTTTGAAATCCAACATGTGTAGTGTCTAAGTCATTTTAATTTGGATTTCAATCCACAAGATTCATCTCGCTCAACCACCAATGAAGTCTTCTTTTGCTAGATTAAATATTACAAACATTTAGTACGTGCTTAATATCAAATTCAATACTAACTACTTTCAACTCATTGAATCACAAAATTACCAAAACTTTGGGATACTACTAAGAATATCTAATAAATTTTTATAAGGCTAAGACACAGACATTTTGAGAAATATACTAAGAGTACTTTTGTTAAATCTCAAATAATATTGTGTCCATAGCACTTCAATTTGAACTAAATTTCACCTTAGATCACCTCTTACACCATGTCACTCATGACTTGCTCTCACTTTAATCTCCTTTGAATCTTATATAACAATATTTTGAAAGGGTTTTTGATACATTAATATTGTTTTCTTTGAATTTGTCTCCCACTTATTTAAATCAATTAGTTATGAGTTGTCTTATTTCTCTCTCTGTCTTTTCTATAATCTTTAGTCCCGTTGGATGTCTTAATAACTCCAACATTCCTCTACATAAGGGTTATCGTGCTCTCTCCAGTGGCACTATCACAATCCCAATAGGTATGTTGGAGGTGGGTTGTGCTAATCGTCTATTTAAAAACACTGATCTTAGATGATTTGATTTGAAAATGTCCCTTCACTTTGCATAATAATTTCTTGTTATTAAAACTTTATGTGAATCATGTAGCATTTTAAGTTCATGTGGCATCTTATACATCAACTCAGACCTGCATAATGTATCATAAACTTCCGTATTAGAATTCCACATTCCAAAAACATGCCAACTGTTTTTGTCACCTCCTTAGCTTACCAACGTCATATTTTCTTGATTATAAATGATTATACCTCTATTCCCTCATAAGCTACCTTCTATCATGTGAAGCCATGTCATTTAAAGATGAAAGGTAGATCTCGAATTTAGGGATGGAAAATATCCACACTAATCTAATAACCCAACTAGTTCAATGCAACTTAGCCTAAAAATAATGGGTATGATATGGGCCTGGTCTGTAAGATGAGTCTCAAACGGGGAGCTCGTACTGGGATAACTTTTTCATGTAACCCCATTATTCCCCGTTACTCCCCATTAAGATGTTCCAAGGGTCATCCCCTCTCAATGTCCCACCCCTCAAATCATGATCCATGTTGGCGGTTCCAACTATGCCTAGGTCCCAATTCTTCCACTCCTTTGTCAATGTCAAAGGTGTCATGTTGGACGCTTGAAGGAGCCACCAAGATACCACGCCAAGTAGGAGACGCTGAGATTCTATGCATGAGGTTCCATCAAGATGCCAACCATCAATTGATCAACTTGTATGTCGTTGAAGGTTGCAACAACGGAGACAGATTTGAGCGGCCTTCAAGTCTCGATGCCACAAAAGTCCTTTTCTTTTCCAACTACATGTTGATGCTCATGAAAGACATTTTGAATCTAGGGAATGGTGTGATTTCATACGCCTGACCCTACCTAGTTGACAACCTAGTGGCATACCTCAATCATTTACAGAGGTTCCAGAACGAAGTTGCCTCCCTAGTTTCGGTCTTTGTGGAAGCCAAGCTCATGGAGTAAATTATGGAGAGGCACTAAACGTGACACACTCCATTGGATTGCAGATTCGAGTAGTTGTAGTGGGGCTAATCTATCAAAGGAGTTTGAGGGTGGTAGTATTCCTAAGAAGGAACATGGCAAATTTGGTGAGCATTGATGCCTACAGAGTAGATGCACGATGTTTTCCTTGTCCTTGTGAAGATAACATTGAGATTTTCCACCATCTCTGGCCTCTAATCTTCATCTTTTACTTTCTCCCGATAAAATGATAGGAATACGAAAGAAAATTTCTACATTTATGACGAGCTATTATATCAGAAGGGGCATGTGATATTTGATTAAATGCATGTTTATGTATTTTTTGATTAAATGCATGAAAGTATAGAAGTACAAAATTCTATCACGATAATGATTTCATTGTTTATTTTGTGAAGTAGAAAATATTTTATAAGTAATCAAGTGCATACATAATGCCATTGTTTACATTACATGACTGGTTATTTAAAATATATGTATAAGTTATGTATTCAAATGATATGGTATGTTGGAAGTTCATAATTTGAATTGGAGCATACATTTTGGAAACTAGCTATATACCAACAATTAAGATAGATTCACTCAGATGGATAACTTTGTATTATTTTGCATTAAGTTGTAGTTTAATATAAATGGGTCATATTGGGTCCCCACAGGCATTTGGGTTGGGGATGGGTATTTAATTTTTTAACTTTTTTTCTAATGGGGTGGTTATGGGTCATACCAAAACTAAATGGGTTGAGTGGGTAAGGGGATGGGTCCCCCAAACCCACCCATTTGCCATCCCTAATCTCAATGCATAGTTTCTCTTATCTCTCATACACATGGATAGAAACTTTAATAGTTATATATCCCTTTTGTATTTGACCTTCATATTTGAATTAGTCATTTCTTCATGTCACAATCCTTAATTTTATTATATTAATAAAGCTAACAATTCTTGTGGTTTATTTTAAAACCAAATACCTTATGTTTTAGGGAATTTGATATGAAAACTTAATTCCTATGATGGATTGCAGAACCCTTGATACTGAAATTTGATAACGCTTCTACATACCCAATTATTTATTGATTAGTGTCTATTACCACGTTGATTGGTATTGTTATATTCACATAATATTCACATAAAAACCATATATATTATGTAACACATGTTCATGTTTCTTATTTGGTGTTACCTATCAAAATGCACTAAAAGTTTGAAATCTATTATCCTTTTTCTACTTGTGAGAACTCATTACCTTTAGTTTTGAAAGAATGTTTAATTTCCATAAAAAATAAACATATCCAATCTATTAAGAAAATAAAAGTAAACATTTTCAGTCCAACATTGTCATTCCTCTCTGAAAAAGGAACATTTATATATTCTTTGGTGCAACAAATTTATTATTTCAATGAGATGCAATGATCTTAGAAATATTTTCCACTTTCATAATCTTATTTGGCAAGTTTAAACGAGAAGTTTTCAAAATCCTTATTCATTCCACATATTGGAATGGGATGGAATCTACTACACATACTGTAATGACCCCACCACCCAGCAACCCCCAATTAAGGAAGTCCAAAAAGCTATAGTCATTATCCCAAATAGTTCCATATGGTTTTGCAAATAATAAAAAATAATTAATAAATTCTACTACAACTAAGTTTAATACATGATATAATTTTTTTTTCTTTTCACATACCTTTCAAAAATGGGATTTTAGAATTTTACCCAAGGCAAGAACTATCTAATTGTATTCCTCCAAATATTATATAGACTTGTTCTTTTTCAATGTCAAATTTTATTGAAATCCACTTTTCCATTAAGCTTATAGATGCAAAAACATATGACCCTAAAATGCTGACAAATAAAAGGTCAGTCAATGTCACAAGTTATACTGGAATGTGGCAGAAACAAAAAGTTTGCATCTAGTTGTAACAACATATTACAACAAAATTATTGTTTAGCAGATCAAACTTTACATCTTAAACATAACTACTCAATCTCGACATATCCAAGCCTTTGTGATATCCCAGCAGTGGACATGGATACTAACCTTCTCATATGGTAGATCCTTAGTAGCCCCTTTTGGTCCTACCCCAAAGGTAGATCAAGACTTGGAGTTGTATAGTCGTATGATCCTACCCAAAGGTAGACCAAACCTCTACTCATGACAATCTATTGATCCTACCCCAAAGGTAGACCAATACCTAGATCATCAATTTCTTGCATGTAAACAAATATACAAAGGAGTATTAGGATCTAAGCTATTCATGCACATAGTTATGGTGATATCCATAGTCACTTTCTAGTTGCAAGAAATAAAGTTCATCCAAGCAGTTAATTTCAAGCAATCGGTAAAACCTCAGAAATTTTTGTGAAACTAGAGAGATTAGCCATAAGCATAAACACATGCTTGATTTGGCAGTCTCAAAACCAATCAAGATAGCTACTCCCATCAAGAAGTCCAATCAACCAAGCCAAGCAATAAATCAAGGAACTAGATTCTAAAAAGTATTTATAACATCTAATTGTTATAATCACATCTAAACATCTTTTATTGACTTGGGATTCCATTCTAGGGGTTCTAAGCCTTATTAGAGTTTCCTTAGGGTTTCTTGGTTTCCAAACTTTTACTTTCCAATTTTACCCTTTCTAGGTTAACAAACCCTAAAAGCACTTTTCTACTCATAAAAACCCTAGTTACTCAAGTTGTCCATATTAAGGGTCTTTATCCACAAATTAGTTCAAGAACATCATTTTCATTCCTTCTTGACTTCCATATTTAAAACCACTAAACCTCATAAATATCAAAATTAGGGTTTTTGAGTCCATTAATGCACTTTTATAATCATGGAACCCTAATTAAGAAAATTACAAAAAAATATCATCCAATTAGATCTAATCCATCCTTTCCATGTAAAAAGGCTAAAATTTTCTCATAATAGTAAGGGAACATCATTAGATCCATTAATCGTCAAAACTTAGATTTTTGAAATTAATTAAAACCATTAAAAATAGCACCTTTATTAACTTTTCAAACTAGAAGCAATCTTTGATCCTAATCATATTTTGACGGGATTACTTGCATTCTTCTGAGCAAAAACCATATATTATTTGTTCCCATTGGATAATACTACAATTAGTTATGATTTTTCTAAAATAATTATGTTTTCAGCCAATCAGGAGTGGACACGTCATCAGTGACTACTTTTCTTATTATATCCTGAGCTATTATGGTTTTCAGGGGAAAGGACTATCGTGTCCCTGCCTCTTATGTATGCATGATGGGGCGGCCTGGTCTTTTCATCCTAACTCACCCCTAACCTAGAGACAGGCTGAACTATCGCCATAGATAGGGGAGAGCAGGCTATCCCAACGGGGTCCCAGATCATGAAACCCGAAGGAGGGCCAGAAAGAGTTCTCCTATCTCATCTGGTCCCAACTGGATGTTGCGTGCTTCTGAATATGACCAGGTGTAGAGGAACACATGTTCTTAATAATTGAGTGTTGCAACAACATAAAAAAGAGGATGGAAGGTTGTGACTCTTACCTTGGTTCCCAAGAGGGTAAAGCTGACTACAATGGATTTCCCAATGTTCCTCCACCTTCTAACCATGCTCTAAAACTTGTCATGAACCTGTTTGATCTTACTTCATCGTGAAGATGATGAAATAGTGCTACCAGCACTTTCCAACCATCATTGGGTTCTGTACCTTATCAATGGGGTTTTGGTGGTTCAATTCTCCTACTCAATGGCCTCCCATGCTTATATAGGCTCTGGCATCATGAGGGGGATAGGAAAAAGACGGTTAGTGTTTTAGGGCTATCGGGGAAAGAAAAGGGAAAGGCTAAAAGTTTTTTTCTTTAAAAAAAAACCTAATGTCAAAAATATTTATAGCTCCTTATCCATAACTCAATTTCCTCTCAAAACTTCCAAAAAACTTCCAAGAGACCTTACCTTTTTTGTTCCTAAACATTATGTCCAACCTAAACGATTAAATAGTCCAAATTTGCCTCTTTAGCAAATTTTAGATAATTACACAATTAATTTCCTAGATCACAAAACATCTTGGAACGTTTTGATTTTTCTCCCATAGTCTTATAATGGTATTACCTTCCATTTAAAATTATATTGGATGATCAACATAGGTACAAAAACACCATCTTCCTATTTTTTTCATAGGGGCCTATATGTAAGCTTTTAATTGAGCAAGAGATAACTCCTTATTTTACCATTTTAACCTCAAATTTCAAGAGAAAATCTATAATGACTTTATCTACTCATGTGCAAGGCTTGAGACCAAAACTCGAAAATAATGCTCCTTTTCTTAACATGCAAGTCATCCATTGTATATATTATGCATTTAAATCATATATTTTCTCTTTCTTTATTTTCTATTTTCTTTATTTTGATTTACTTTCTTGTTAGAAACCAAGTAGAGCCGAAACATAATCAATAGTGGCTATCCATGCCACTTTCTAGAGAATTCTACATGATTCTCACATATGCACACAATTATCTTCTATTTCGTTTTCCTTCTACTTATTATGGGATTTTCTTTTATCCTTTTTCCCTTTTATCCATCATTGGATTTATCAAAATAGTATAACTCACAAAGTCATGCATCCAAGGGAAACTTTATAAAGGAATCCATTATTTAAAGTAAAACATACAAATTTCCATTCAAGTCTCTTTCTCTTCCATAATTTCATTTCAATTTATTTAAATACAAACCAAAATTTGAGGTTATAACATCCTTCCCCTCTTATAAGAATTTTTCCCTCAAAATTCGACTAATCATACAAAGAATTCAAGGTAAGACTTTTCCATGTCCATCTTCAGCTCCCATCTGGCTTCACCCTCTTCATGGTGCTTCCAAAAAACCTTTATCATCTCTATCTTTGTACTCCTGAGCTCCATCACCTTGGTATCCAGTACCCTCACAGGTGACTTAGGGTATTTCATCCTCCCTTGGAGTTCAATAGGTTCAATGCTCAACACCTTGCTCGTGTCCTTCACATAGTGCTTTGGATTGAACACATGGAACACATCATGCATCATACTATACTGAGGGGGTAGGGATAAATGATAGGCAGCTTCACCAATCCATTCTAAAATCTCAAACAGAGCCACATATCAAGGAATCAACTTTCTTCTATTCTTAAGTATAGCTCGGAGGTGTCAGATTTTTAGAAACACATGTTCACCCATAGTGAAGTGCAAGTCATCTGCTTCGCATCAGCATATGACTTTTGTCTATCTTGGGCTCTTTTCATCCTTTGCTTGATCAAAGCAACTTTATCATCATACAACTACAGTTCCTATAACCTTATTAAGGTCCTTTCACCAACATCATCCCAATGAAGTGGTGAACGACACAACCTCCCATAAAGAGCTTCATACAAAGGCATCCCGATACTAGCCTGGTAATTGTTATGACAAGAAAACTCAGCTAAGGGCAAATACTTCTCCCATGATCCACCCTAATCGAGCACACATGCTCTCAATAGATCCTATAACATCTGGATCATCTTTTCTGATTGTCCACTAGTCTGGGGTGATAAGCTGTGCTAAACTTGAATATACTACCATTTTCTTCATGCACTTGCTTCCACAACTTGGAAGTGAACTTAGGATCATGATCAAAGATAATTGAACTCGGAACACCATGCAGTTGAACTATCTCTCTAATATATAGTTTAGATACGTCTGTCACCTTGGTAGTGATCTTTAAGTCTAGGAAATGTGTTGACTTGGTAAGGCAATCTACCACAACCCATATTGCATCGTGACTTTGACGTGGCATATTATCGCACTACAAACTCACTTAGGGTTGAAATCCCTAAGTTTTTAACTAAAACAAAGTGCAATAATACCACCCACAAGCGGACGGGTCTTATCGCAGTATAGTTTAGGATCGAATCCCAAGGGACAACATTTTTAAGAATCTTTCTCTAGTTGAATCTAGTTGAATCCAGACTAATATTTAGAACAAGGTTGGTTGATTTGAGTTTAATTAAACTAATTGAAGGAAAGTAAAAGAGCAAGATTAAAGGATGACTAAAGATTAATGATGGAAATCACTGGGATGGTCCCGGGTTTCACCACCACTACACATGCAAACGCGTCCAAACACAAACATCCAGGCAAGATATAACTATCCAAATAGCGCTGCTGCAAAACCCCTCATATGGGCGTCAGGTTCGCGTAAGCATCACCTTAGGTATCAGATGACTCGTCACCACCCAGATCATATACTTACTGCTTTGAAGATACAGATATCCAATTGAAGTTGTGGCCCCCCTATACAGGCGTTAGGAACACAGAAGCGTCATTGTGGGCTAGATGTCTCGCCACCGCACGGATCACACACTTGCTACTTCAGGGAATCCCATCCGATTTCTCATCAAGGAGTCAACCGCATTAATCGACATTCAAATACTACATATTGAAGTTCTCGCAACATAGGATATGAACAAGATAAATGCAAGTAGGTGAACAAGCCACGAGCACACATCGACGATTAACAATGAAATGAAAGATTATATACATGCCATGGAATGTTTAGTATTTGAACATGTAAGCATGGGCAGCGGGGCTAGTTCCCACACCCCAGAAAAAAGGATCTACCCGCTCATGGTGAGAGAAACAAGAACAATAAGAGAGAGAGAAGTTTCCGCCATGACCATGGTGAAGAAGATGATCGTAGCTCGGTCAAAAAATGGTCTTCTACACAACGTCAGAACAGATCTGGAAGAAGAGAGAAGAACACCACGACAGACGGGGCAGATCTCCTCTCTCCACCTTCTTCTTCTTCTCGTAGTCCTTGCTCGCAGTAGGAGGAGTAACTCATGGACGAGATGGCAACATAGAAATGGTGTAGATGCAGTAGATCTAGATCTAGATCTAGATCTGAATGAGGTGGCCTGTAGATCTGAGTCTTCACTCCAGATCTCGGTGAACATGGCACAAAACCACCACGGGGGCAGGTTCTGGCTATGGAGGTCGTCTCCTTAGGCCAAAGATAGTCCTGCAGCCTAACGACGTCTCGAGATGATCCTTTGACGGGCTGGAGTTGCATTCTATTTATAGACAGGCTGGGCACCGACTTAGATTCGCGACCTTAGTATTTTTGCAGTAGGTCGCAGCTTTTCGAATGATGCAGCGGTCGCGGTCTTTTTATTAGCATCACGTTGCGATTAGTTTCCCAGCTGGTCACGGTCCTTTGGAAACTGTGGTCACGATTTTCTACAGGTCATGATTCTTAATCTGGCTCCCTTGGTCATAATTTCCTAGCTGTGCGTAGTAGCAGCAGATCCTAAGGATCATGGTCACGGTTGTGGTTTGGTAGACCCTGGTGAAGAGCGTTGTTGTTGGCGATGGCTGCTGGTGTATGCAACTTTCGATGCTCGGATGGAGAACAACCACAGTCTGGAGAGGGTACGACCGTAGGTCAAGGTTCAACGAAGATCATGATCTAGTAGGGAAGAATATCGTGGTCTGTAATGGATGAAGGTAGAGGTATCTTCTTATGTAACCAGCATAGGTCACGATGGGTGGCAGGTGTTGTCAAGGTGAGGAAGAAGGATGGGTCGTGGGCGCAGTTAGTGGTTAGCAGTAGCCCACGGTGTTGCTGTGGTAGGTCGTGATTATTGGTAGGGAAACCGCGGGTGGTGGTTTGCTGGAGTTCGTGATCGAGGGGGTGAATAAGAGCAGAACCGCGGAGGCGTAGGAATAGGTCGCGGTTAAGGCTGGGAAAAACCGCGGTCGCGGTATTGCAGGAGTCATGATCTAAGAACCACGGACAGGTGTCTGCAGTTATTTGGAAGTTTAGGTCGCGATCTTTGGAGATTGCGGTCGCGACTTCTCTGTAGGTCGCGGTCTTTGGAGATCGCGATGAGGAAGAAGGAGGGAGCCACGGTGCAGCAGGTGTTCATGATATGGCTTAGGTAGAGAGGAAACCCACAGTCGTGGGAGGCAAGGTTGAAGCTGAGGTGCTGTGTGGTGGCGAGTGGCCAAGGCAGAGAAGTAGGGGAAATGACCCCGGGTTGCTTTGTGGAGGTCGCGATTATAGAAGATCGCGGCCTCTACTTTGTTGTAGGTCATGGTTTTGAGGTGGTCGCGATTAGCAGCAGTCGCGGACAGGTGGCGGGAAGGTCGCGATTCCTTTTCCATGGTTGCGGTTGTAGTAGAGTAGAACCGTGGGTGCGGTGTTGCCAACTGAGGGAACTGTAGTTGAGAAAGGCAAGGAAGACCGCAGACAGGTGGCTAAGAAAAGATCACGACCAGGCCCTATGAATCACGATCACGATTAGGTTTAGCTGGTAGATGAGGGTTGCGTGAGGGAAAAGGTGGGAGGGCCCCAGCAGCCTGGTGAGAGGCACATGAGGAAAAGAGGAGGAGAGGGTATCACTCGTTGCTGATCAAAACTAAGCAAAGCCAAAAGAAAAGGATATGGGCCAAGGAGATAAGGCTCAAAGCTCAGAACGACCTGCACAAGAGTGCAAAAAAATAAATAAAAATAGTAGTAAAATCAATTAATCCAATATAAGTTGCATATAAGAAGATAAGTCCAATAAAAGCTCATTAAAGCAATTAAGCCAAATAAATGCACATATTAGAAGATAAAGCCAATAAATGCATGAATGTAACAAAAACTGGGCTAAAAGAGATGATTGAACTAAGATGAATATGCATTCATCAAAATACCCCGAACTTAAACGTTGCTCGTCCTCGAGTAACACAAAATCTAAAACACTAGCCACATGAATACATTCATCTCATGTGATTGCCTCATCTTCGCATCACGATTATTTCTTTTCTGCTCGGTATGAATAAGCATCTCAACTTCCTGAGATCACAAAACACATCTTACCATATCTTCGTTCCCAAGTTTGCTTCCCAATGTCACTTCCTCTCCACTTTTTCCAACATCAAGCATGTCTAAGAGTTTCATAGAAGTCCAGAGATACCCACAGAACAACAAGTGTGCACCTGATCTGACACTGGTGTTTTTCAAGATCAAGGATGCATTCATTGTGCCTTTAGGTGGAAAAGGGAGTGAAGGGTGGTGGTATGGAAGGAAGACATAAATCTCTCCTCTATTCGACTCAAGATTTTTATTATGTGATTTGCAATTCCATTGATTGCTTTTTTTTGTTCGAATCTCTCCTCTATTTGACTCGAGATTGCATTTCTTTTTGTGTGCGCTAAGGCATATTTTCTTGGTGATACGCCCCTAGTTCGTAGTGAGGGGTATGGAAGAAGTGAAAAGAGAGAGAGAGTGTGCCACCCTGAACTTAGGGTTTGGCACTATTTTGGTTATTTTTGTTTCTTTTTGATGGACGGAGGGGTAAGAAGATGATGGAAGTGTAGAAGAGAGTTCAGATCAGAGTGCAACTTGATTTAAAATTCAGTGCACCGGGTCTTTCTCCTTATCATACTCTGCTTAAATAATGACTTGATGAGGATCCGGTGGAGATTCCATGCTATTGTTCCACTAGTCATATAGGAAGCACAATGTGTTTGATCCCTCTCAGTTCGACATATACTTGCCATATCTACTTATCATGATGTTAGGATTCATAAACTTCACACGGTGATTTCTTATCATTGGCTAGTTTCAGAAATTGTTCTCCTTGAGGCTTCGTTTCAAATAAGGAGGGTATAATGATTCAAAACTACATGGAAAAATAGGATAGCCGGCTAGGTAATGGCTTTGATTGAAACAAAAGCATCAAAACTTCATCAAGTTTCTATACAAACTTCTATGAATACGTTTGAATATTTTGAATTTTTTTTGAAAAATTTGCTAAAAATGCAACAATGAGATCTTAAGTTAGAAATAAATAGGAGAGGGTGGAAAGTAAAGTACGTACCACCCACCCTCCACCCCGAAGTTAGAATTTTTCTCGTCCCGAGAAAACTATAAATCCGAGATGGAGGGGAAAACTCGTGTCGGTTGGTCCACCAGATGTGGTTGCATTCCTTTTGGCGACGCATCCTCCATCTGAAATCTCAAAAATGGAAACTATCAGAACTTAAGACTGCATCTTGCGATACATTGTCTGCCAGGTGAGAAATTTTCTAAAAACAAAACTAAAAGTAAAAGCTAAGTTAAAGATCGGGTTGCCTCCCGACAAGCGCCTTTGTTTTACGTCGATGGCTCGACGTGCATTCTTCAGCTTTCTGGTAGGTATGTGGGTTTGGACAAATTCATCAATTCATTAGTGCTAGTGTCAGCTGTGGTGAAATATCTTTTCAAGCGTTGGCCATTTTCCACAAAATCACCTGACTTGTCACTCCATAAGGTGAATGCACAATGTGGATATATGCTTTTGACAATGTATGGTCCCGACCAACACAAACGGAGTTTCCCTAGGAATAACCTCAGTCTCGGGTTGAACAGTAGAACTTGGTCTGCTACTTGAATGTCCTTCCTCTTCAGATGACCGTCATGCCAAAGTTTCGTGCGTTCCTTGTAGATTTGTGCATTCTCATAAGCCGTCATCCGGAGTTCTTCTAGATCTTGAAGTTACAAAGTCCTAGCTTCTCCAACTTTCTTAATGTCAAAATTCAGCTATTTTATTGCCCACTATGCTTTATGTTCTAGTTCCACGGACATGTGACATGATTTTCCATAGATAAGTCTGAAGGGTGTTGTTCCAAGAGGAGTTTT
Source organism: Alisma plantago-aquatica (assembly GCA_963693085.1). Classification (NCBI taxonomy): domain Eukaryota; kingdom Viridiplantae; phylum Streptophyta; class Magnoliopsida; order Alismatales; family Alismataceae; genus Alisma; species Alisma plantago-aquatica. The sequence goes on along the minus strand of OY856409.1, from coordinate 1,721,746,904 downwards.
GAACACGGTTCGGTAGGCCCATAAAGCGTCATTGATTTTTACTGACCAATCCTTTCGGTTGCGTCCTACTGTCTTTTCCAGGATAGCTTTGAGTTGACAGTTTGAAACCTCTACCAACCCACTTGTTTGTGGGTGGTAGGGGGAAGCTTCCTTGTGCGTAACGCCATATTTCCTTAACAGTGTTTCAAAGCTTCTTTCTAGAAAATGAGAACCTTCATCGGAGATCACAGTGCGTGGAACTCCAAAATGGGGAAATATAATATCTTTGAATATCTTGATAATAGGTTTGGAATCGCTAGTTACAGTTGGTATGGTATCTACCCATTTAGAGACGTAGTCAACTGCAACTAGGATGTAGGAAAATCCATGTGAGGATGGAAATAGACCCATGTAGTCCACTCCCCAAACATCAAAAATTTCAACTTCTTGCCATAGCTTAAGTGGCATCTCATCTCTTTTTGTAATGTTTCTCATTCTCTGACACTTGTCACATGACAACACAAAGTTATAAGCATCTCTGGATATGGTTGGCCAAAAGAAACCACATTGCAAAACCTTCAAAGAATTTTTATTAGAACTCATATGGCCTCTGACTGGGCCTGAGTGGCATTGTTCTAAAATAAGTTGGGCTTCTTCCTCAACAATACAACGTCTGTAGAGACCATCAACATAGAGCTTGAAGAGGTACGTATCATCCTAGTGATATTGCCTCACATCATGCATGAATTTCTTTAGAGCACTGCCAGTACACTCAGGGTGGATGACACCAGCGACAAGGTAGTTCACATAGTCCGAGTACTAAGGAGTAGCTTCTGAGACTTTCATAAGCTGGTCATCTGTAAGAGAGTCGTTAATTGGGATCTTCTCAGTTTCCGGAGTGTGGATACAACTTAAGTGGTCTTCTACAACATTTTTTGTGCCTCTCTTATCTCTAATCTCAAGATTAAATTCTTGCAATGGGAGAATCCATCTTATTAGCCTTGGTTTTGCATCTTTCTTTTTTAGAAGATAACGAATAGCAGTGTGATCAGTGTAGACAATCACCTTTGAACCAATGAGGTAGGATCTAAACTTATCAAAGGAATATACGACTGCTAGGAGTTCCTTCTCAGTAGTTGCGTAGTTCCTCTGAGCTTCGTCAAGGGTCTTCGATGCAAAATAGATGACATGATGTTTCTTCTCTATACATTGGCCCAGAATGGCACCCACATCGTAATCACTGGCATCACACATAATTTTGAATGGGTTATCCCAATCCGGGGCTCAACTGATGGGTGTTGTTGTAAGGGCATGCTTTAGATTGTTGAAACTCTTGATACATTCTTTATCAAAATAGAAGTCAGCGTCCTTTAGCAACAAGTTTGTCATGGGCTTGGTTATCTTAGAGAAATCCTTGATAAACCTTCTGTAGAAGCCCACATGACCAAGGAATGTGTGGACTTCTCTTACATTGGTAGGGATAGATAGTTTGGAGATCACTTCGATCTTGGTCTTGTCCACTTCGATTCCTCGGTTAGTGACCCTATGGCCAAGGACAATGCCTTCTTTTACCATAAAGTGGCATTTCTCCCAATTTAGCACAAGATGTGCTTCTTCACATTGTTTGAGGACCAAGGAGATGTGCTTCATGCATGAGTCGTACGAATCCCCATATACAGAGAAGTCATCCATAAAAACTTCCATGATGGTTTCGGTTAAACCAGCAAATATGGCTGTCATGCAACGTTGGAAGGTTGCAGGCGCATTATAGAGCCCGAATGGCATCCTTCTAAAGGCGTATGTTCCAAAGGGGCAAGTAAAAGTAGTTTTCTCTTGATCATATGGATGTATAGGAATTTGATAGAATCTAGAGTAACCATCAAGATAGCAGAAATATTCTTGTTGAGCCAATCGCTCTAGGACTTGATCTAGGAAAGGCATCGGGAAATGATCTGTGTGTGTGGCCTTGTTCAACTACCTGTAATCGATGCACATCCTCCACTTGGTTACTGTTCGAGTGGGGATGAGTTCATTATCTTCATTCTGTATCAAAGTAGTGCCACCTTTCTTTGGAACAACGTGTACATGACTCACCCAAGGTGAGTCAGATATCAGATAGATGATTTCGATAGTGAGCAACTTGATGACTTCGCGGAGGACTACTTCCTTCATATTAGGATTCAACTTCCGTTGATGCTCAACAGTCGGCTTGTGGTCTTCCACCATAGGGATTTTTTGCATGCAAAGTGCTTGACTGACCCCGGCGAGATCGCTCATCTTGTAGCTGATAACTTTCTTTCTTTCCTTTAATTCTTTCAAGAGTTTATCTTCTTGTTCGGTCATTAGATCAGAATTTATAATAACTGGACAAACCTTGAGATCATCCAAAAACACGTACTTAAGTCCCTCGGGAAGGGGCTTCATTTCGGGGGCTTCTGTCTTCTCGCATGGCTCTTCAGTTACATTCACAGCTTTGAGTTCCTCATACCTAGCTTTAGGATTTTCTTCTACAGAGTCGAGGTGAATGATACAATCCTTAACTTGTTCGCTGATGGAATTATCAGCCGATGGGTTTGTTAGAGCCACTTCTAAAGGATTGTCTTATTCATTCTCCTCTTGTGTGAGGAGTGACATTTTCTCAATGCAATCAATCAAATAGACTTCTTCCTACATGCTCGGTCTTCACATGCTTTCAAAAACCTTGAACTCTAGGGTTTCTTTCCCTAGTATGAGCAGCAAGGTCCCTGCTTCAACATAAATCAAAGCTCTTGCAGTGGCGAGGAATGGACGACCAAAGATAAGAGGGTATCTGGCATATTCCTTTATGTCCATGATGACAAAGTCACATGGGACATAAGAGTCTTTTCCAACCTTGACAGGGACATCTTTAATGATTCCTAAGGGAAGAGTCATAGAGTTATCTGCAAGTTGTATGGTCATTCCAGTTGGGAGAAGTTCTGCAAACCCTAACCTCTTACAAAGGCTAAGTGGTATGATAGAGATGCTAGCACCGAGATCGGCCAATCCCTTCTTACATGAAGAGTCACTGATATGGCATGAAATCCCAAAGGATCCCGAGTCTTTCTGCTTCTTGGGCATCTTGCTCTGAATAATATGGGAGGTAGTTGTTGCTAAATTCACCATCTCATATTCTTCAGTTATATATTTCCTTGTGAGAAGTGACTTCAAGTACTTCGTCCAGGCTGGTATCTCAGCCAGGGCATCAAGGAAGGGTATATCAACATGAAGCTTCTTCATGGCTTCCTTGAAATTATTGAAGCGGGTATCGAGCTTTGTCTGCTTTAAATGAGCTAGGAAAGGAGGATGAGGCTTGTATACTGGCACATCCGACTCAGGTGTGTCTTCTGCCTCTGCATCCAATGGTTCCTCCAATCTTGCTTTGTCAGTCTTATCAGCGGTTGGTGGTTCCTTCAGTTGAGACTCAGGTATTGTAGAGTCTTGAATATTCACAAAGTCATCATCGTTTGTTGCCGCCATTGGTGCCTTAATAGGGGGGTCAGAATAGTCTTTTCCAGACCTAGTGGTGACATCCTTCAATTGCTCTAGGTGCTTAGGATTGTTCTCTGGTTGGCCAGCAAAGGCTCCAACAGGTGGCTTCATGCTAGCTGCAAGTTGAGATAGTTGAGATTCAATAGCCTTCTGACGAGCTTGTTGATTAGCAATTATAGTCGACTGCGACTGCAACATCTTCTCAATAGCTGACAATTTGTCATCAGGAGGGATGGGACCGGCTTGTTGCCCTTGTTGTTGCTGTTGTTAGGGGACTTGGTTGGGGTTCTGAAACTGAGAATTGTTCTGATAATTGTTGTAGTTTCTACTCTGGTAGTTTCCTCTAAAGTTCCCTTGATTCCCAAAATTTGGTTGTTGGTTATACTGGAATCCTGGCGGGCCTCATTGTTGAGTATTTGAACCAAGTTGTCACTAGTTTTCCGCTCCAGAAGGATTTCCATATTGAAAACCTAGATGGTTCCTATTCTGATTTAGATTATAGTACCCTTGACCAGGGATGGTGTTGATAGCATTTAGATTTTCCATTTGACCATTATCTCCTTGGGCACATGTATTGCTCAAAACAACATCATAGAGAATGTTACAGGCTAGAGTAGAATGATCATTTCCTTTGCATGCTTCACAGAAGAGTGAAGCTAACTTAACTTATTCTTGTTTTCGAGGGGCTGAGCGTCTTCTTTGATAAGCGGAAAAATATGTTTCAAGTTGGTCTTTCTTGGCTACTAGAAGCTTAAGAGACTCCGCAATAGACTTGTACTCAGGAGTAGCTTCTGCCATAGAAACCTTCAACACTCCTTTACTTACGGGTCTACCCCAATTGGCTTGATTTTCAGCTCCAAGGGTGACAACCTTCCACGCGCTATCATAGCTTTGACGCATGAAGTTTCCTCCATATGAGGAATCCAAAAACTTCTTGATGTCATCATCCATACCCCCATAAAATATTTTGATGAGTTGATTTTTAGGAATGTTGTGATGTGGACACTTGCGTAGGAGCTCTTTGTATCTTTCCCATGCTTCAGCTAGGGATTCTCCAGGGACCTGAGTGAATTGCGTTATTTAGCCCCTGATTTCAAAGGTGAGAGAAGGTGGATAAAACTTTTCTAGAAAAACATTTTGAAGTTGTACCCAAGTGGTGATGGGTTTGCATTACAAGGAGTTATACCAACTCATGGCTCTATCGACAAGAGAGTATTTGAAGAGATGGAGTCTGATGGCATCATTTGTGACTCCATTTTTCTTTGTCATGGCACATAGATCTATAAACCTCAGAAGATGTTCTTGACTATCTTCTCCTTGCTTACCATAGAAAGGACTGTTTTGAAGCAACGTGATCCAATGTGCCCGTATCTCAAAGTTGGGAGCATTGATGGGAGGAGGTTGCACTGGGTGATGAACGTCAGCAGCTTTAGGGATTGAGAACTCCCTAAGGTCTTTTTGTAACTCTGCTTGTTGAGTTGCTACTTGGGCTTCTTGGATTTCTTCTTGAACTGTAGCTCGGGCTTCTTGCATAAGTCTATCTCTTTGTGCATTAAGGGCTTGAGCTACCCTTCGAGCAATTTCCTCCTCTTGAGCCATTCTTGCTCGGTTCTCTCTGTACTGATGGCAAAAGGTTCTGTCTATCTCAGGATCAAAGCTAGCAGAGAGTCTGGGACTATCCGAGCGGCGCATACACTAGACTTTGTGGGTACCTAGGATGGAAAGATCTTTTGCTATTAAGATGGATGAAGTAGAACCGAATTCAAGTATATATGATTGATAGTATCAAAAGTAAAATAAAAACCTAAATTAGTCTCAAAAGATCTAGATTTAACTAGACGATTCCGTTGTCCCTGGCAACGGTGCCAGAATTTGGCGTGGCATATTATCACACTACAAACTCACTTAGGGTTGAAATCCCTAAGTTTTTAACCAAAACAACGTGCAATAATACTACCCGCAAGCGGACGGGTCTTATCGCAGTATAGTTGAGGATCCAATCCCAAGGGACAACATTTTAAGAATCTTTCTCTAGTTGAATCTAGTTGAATTAAGACTAATATTTAGAACAGGGTTGGTTGATTTGAGTTTAATTAAACTAATTGAAGGAAAGTAAAAGAGTAGGATTAAAGGTTGATTAAAGATTAATGATGGAAATCGCTGGGATAGTCCCGGGTTTCACCACCACTACACATGCAAACATGTCCAAACACAGACATCCAGGCAAGATATAACTATCTAAATAGAGATGCTAAAAACCCCCCCATACGGGTGTCAGGTTCGCGTAAGCATCACCTTAGGTATCAGATGTCTCGTCACCATCCAGATCACATACTTACTGCTTTGAAGATACAGATATCCAACTGAAGCTGCGGGCCCCCTATACAAGCATTAGGCACACAGAAGCGTCATCGTGGGCTAGATGTCTCGTCACCTTACGGATCACACACTTGCTACTTTAGGGAATCCCATCTGATTTCTCATCAAGGAGAAAAATGCGTTAATCGACATTCAAATCCTATGTATTGAAGTTCTCGCAACATAGGATATGAACAAGATAAATGCAAGAAGGTGATCAATCTACAAGCACACATTAACGATTAACAACGAAATGAAATATTATATACATGCCATGGAATGTTTAGTATTTGAACATGTAAGCATGGGAAACGGGGCTAGTCCCCGCACCCCAACAAAAAGGAACTACCCGCTCATGGTGAGAGAAACAAGAACAATAAGAGAGAGAGAAGTTTTTGCCATGAGCATGGTGAAAAAGATGATCGTAGCTCGATCGAGAAACGATCTTCTACACAATGTCGGAGCAGATCTGGAAGAAGAGAAAATAACACCACGATATACGGGGAAGATCTCCTCTCTCCACCTTCTTCTTCTTCTTGTAGTCCTTGCTCGCAGCAGGAGGAGCAGCTCGTAGATGAGATGGCAGCGTAAAAAATGGTGTAGATACAGCAGATCTAGATCTCTAGATCTGAATGAGGTGGCTTGCAGATCTGAGTCTTCACTCCAGATCTGGGTGAATAGGGTACAAAACCACCATGGGGGCAGGTTCTTGGCTATGGAGGTTGTCTCCTTAGGCCTAGGATAGTCCTGCAGCCTAACGATGTCTCGAGATGATCCTTTGATGGACTGGAGTCATGTTCTATTTATAGACAGGCTGGGCACCGACTTAGATTCGCGACCTTAGTATTTTTACAGCAGGTCACATCTTTTTGAATGATGTCACAGTCGCGGTCTATTTGTTAGCATCAGGTCATGATTAATTTCCCAGATGGTTGCAGTCTTTTAAAATCTGCAGTCGCGATTTTCTGTAGGTCCTGATTCTTAATCTGGCTCCCTTGGTCATAATTTCCTGGCTGTGTGTAGTAGCAGCAGATCCCGAGGATCATGGTCACGGTTGTGGTTTGGTAGACCGTGGTGAAGAGCGTTGCTGTTGGCGATGGCTGCTGGTGTATGCAGTTGCCGATGCTCAGATGGAGAACAATCGCGATCTGGAGAGGGTACGACCGAAGGTCAAGGTTCAGCGAAGATCGTGATCTAGTAGGGAAGAATATCATGGTCTGTAATGGATGAAGGAGGAGGTGTCTTCTTATGTAACCAGCGTAGGTCATGATGGGTGGCGGGCATTGTCAAGGTGAGGAAGAAGGATGGGTCGTGGGTGCAGTTAGTGGTATGCAACAGCCCACGGTGTTGCTGTGGTAGGTCATGATTACTGGTAGGGAAACCGTGGGTGGTGGTTTGCTGGAGTTCGTGATCAAGGGGGTGAAGAAGAGCAGAACCACGGAGGCGCAGGAACAGGTCACGGTTAAGGCTGGGAAACACTACGGTCGTGGTATTGCAGGAGTCGTGATCTAATAACCACAGACAGGTGTCCGCGGTTATTTGGAAGTTTAGGTCACGATCTTTGGAGATTGCGGTCACGACTTCTCTGCAGGTCGCAGTCTTTGGAGATCACGGTGAGGAAGAAGGAGGGAGCCGCGGTGCATCAGGTGTTCATGATCTGGCTTAGGTAGAGAGGAAACTCGCGGTCATGGGAGGCAAGGTTAAAGCCGAGGTGTTGTGTGGTGTCGAGCAGCCAAGACAGAGAAGTAGGGGAAACGACCCTGGGTTGCTTTGTGAAGGTCGCATTTACAGAAGATCGCGGGTGCTACTTTGTTGTAGTTCGTGGTTTTGAGGCGGTCGCAATCAGCAGTAATCGCTGACAGGTGGCAGGAAGGTCGCGATTCCTTTTCCATGGTCACAGTTGTAGTAGAGTAGAACCGCGGGCGTGGTGTTGCCAACTGGGGGAACCGTGGTTGAGAAAGGCAAGGAAGACTGCAGACGGGTGGCTAAGAGAAGATTGCGACCATGCCCTATGAATTGCGATCACGATTAGGTTTAGCTGGTAGATGAGGGTCGCGTGAGGGAAAATGAGGGAGGGCCCCAGCAGCCTGGTGAGAGGCGCATGAGGAAAAGAAGAGGAGAGGGTATCACTCATTGTTGATCAGAACTAAGCAAAGCCCAAAAGAAAATGATATGGGCCTAGGAGATAAGGCCCAAAGCTCAGAACGACCTTCACAAGGGTGCAAAAAAATCAATAAAAATAGGAGTAAAATAAATTAAGCCAATATAAGTTGCATATAAGAAGATAAGGCCAATAAAATCTCATTAAAGCAATTAAGCCAAATAAATGTACATATTAGAAGGTAAAGACAATAAATGCATGAATGTAACCAAAATTGGGCTAAAAGAGATGATTGAACTAAGATGAATATGCATTTATCAGACCTTTCTTTGTCTTGGGGAGACCTACCACAAAGTCCATGGTTATATATTCCCATTTCCACTCAGGAATCTTAATTGACTGCAGTAATCCACCGGGTCGCTGGTGTTCAGTCTTCACCATCTGGCATGTGAGACAACTGGCCACATATGCCACTATGTCTCTCTTCATTCCAAGCCACCAAAAGCATCATTTCAAGTCTTTAAACATCTTGGTAGTACCAGGGTGTGTTGAAGGTCATTTGAGCTTTTCTTGGGAGGATACTTAGAACCATGAGCTTCATGCAAGATACGGTTCTTCAAGGGTGAATCTTCAGGAACCCAAATACAACTCTTATAGTGAATTCCACCATCTTCTCCCACTAAGAGATGTGTCTGAGGTTTCTCCAACAAACCTTTTATCTTATCAAGCTCTGGGCTAGCTAACTACCAACTCGGTCAATAGGTCTAGTTTTATCTGAATGTTAGCCATATGGATCTGGCCTTCTAACGGCTGTGGAGTCCACCAAGAAAACTCTTCCAACTCTCTCTACTGGGTAGATAAGACAACTACATACCTGAGCTATTTTTGACTAAGAGCATCTGCTACTACATTAGCTTTCCCAGGGTGATAGGATATGGTGAAATCATAGTCTTTCATATACTCCATCCACCATTCAAGTCTTTCTGAGTCAGAAGGTATTTAAAGCTCTTACATCCATTATTTTCATCACCAGATGCAAATCTTATACCTATAGAATTCAAATTCCACTTGATAATTATATTCTCACTTGAAATCTTAATTTGATGATTATCTTGCTTACCTTGTCTTCCAAACTATTTATCTAATATTCCCTCCCGAGGGCTTGGTAATTCCTCCAATTCTCAATAAACATTTCAACTTAAGTATGTATTCCTCATATCACTTCTATTCCTTATGTGGCATGCATCTGGTCCCATCTATCACACTCATAACAAGATTAAATAAGCATTTGGTTGCAGTACAAATACAAAGCTCATCCCATTCTAAGAGTAGAGAAGGTGCATCAGACGTCACCATGTTAATTCCAAATTTAGGTTGAGTCACTCTCCACCTTCCACCATTCCCTAAATTTTATGTATACCTATATAAAAAAATTTCCTCATAACCTTTGAGTCTTATCACAACTCCTATTTATGATCCTTAGTCATTTCCCTAATGTAGTTAGGGTACCAGAACTTTTGGAGTGATCTCGACCTTATGCATCTAGAGAGTGCCTCTCACATTTACCCCTAGCGCCCCATGAACTTAGTAAGGTGGCCAACCTCCTAACTCATGGGCCTCATGCAAACATAGTCGTTACCTCTCGACCCTATGGTCTTGTGCATTCAGGTAATAATCATCTCCTACTCCTATCGATCTCATCCCTACTTGATCTTAGGATTGACTTAAGGTTCTATCATAACTTCATTTTATTGCATCACATATTTTGCTTGTGGTCCCTTTGATGATATCCAAGCACATTGTATCCTTTAGAATTCTCATCTGAATTTCCTTCATATCTAGGTCACTCATAGTTTTTCTTATATCCCTTCATGGGAATCACGACGACCTACCCATCTGGGTCTAGTCCCATTCTACTGGTCACTTTCATTGTGACTTTTCTTCATGTCCCTTAGAAATGGTCATTTCTAGGTGTAAATAATCATACTGAATCTATGTGCTTTTGTGCTTCATGCTCTCAATCTCTCAAGTTCTTTTAAGTGACCTTTAAAGTTATCTCCATTCTTATACAAATTTTGGTACTCACTCCTTTAGTATGGGTCCTTTCCTAGGATAGGAGAAAAATATCACTTAATAGTACCAAGGTTCACAAAACATGCTTGAATCCAAAGTCTATATCATCACATGTAGGCATGTTTCCTATTATTCCACCCATGCATGTGGCTAGCAATTAGACCACTTATTAAACCATTTCTAAGTTTTCCTTTATGCCTTACTTGTTCATCATTTCTCAAGGTTGGAATAGTTTCAAACATACATATGACACCAACTTGTGTGAGTGGCTCATAAAACATATATATCAATCCAAGTGGGGTTTTCTTTTACCCAAAAATTGAGGGGGTGTCATGCTTATTCCCTATGAACTCATACAACCTTGTGAGCACTTTATGCACCACATACCACCACTTCCCCTCTTGGGTCTACTTCCTTAACATTAGTCATCTAAATTGGATGAATGAGCCTCTCAAACATGTACCAAACCAAAAAAATGCTAGGCATTTTCTTCCCAGCATTATCTTTCACGTAAATGATCCTTAGAGTCCTAAACAAGGGCTACCAATCTAAGTCCAAGGCTTCACAGTGTATTACCATTCCTTACATATCTAGGATATTGGGAATCTCTTTCCCTCACCTAGACAGTAGGTACTCATGTCATCTACACATCTGTATAAGAAGCCCCCTTCTCTATCTCTAGGGTTTGTTCCTTTCAAGGACATCTAGTGTCATGCATTAAGTAACTTGACCCGTTTACTCAGGGGCAGTTTATTTTAGGACATATCATACAAATATTTCTCATGTCTTGGAGTTTAGGTTTCTAACCTTCTCCTTCTGGGTCTCACTCTCTCCTGAGTTAACCCTATAACTAGTCTTAGAACTAGAGATACCCCCTTGGTAGAGAGGTTGAGGTTCCTAAGATTCACATATTATTCTCACATGGCCTACCTTATATGATGAAGCATACTATCAAATCTTATGTCCATTTGAGATCATCATATACCATATCATCTCATTTCATAACACGAAGCTCCTTATTCATGTCCTCTAGTATGCCTATCTCATAAACTAATAGGCATTACCCGTCTCGCTTTGAAATAAATCTTATTTCCAACCTTAATGTCACTCACTTCCACGTAGGTGCATGCCTATCTCCTACTCGTATATCTGAGTAGGAACACACTTGTTAGGGTTCCAACTTGGAGGAGTTCAAACTTTTTGGTCATCACTAACCTTCTAATTTAGGGTGTTATCTCTCTCTTAGATCTTTTCTCCTTTTCAGGGATGACCCATCCTAAGTCACGTCACCAAAACCAAAAGTTGCATTGGGGGTCATGCAACCACTTATTTTCTATATTTCCCATGCATACACTAGTCCTCTACCTACATCATGCATGCCTAACTTACGTCCTTGCATGCAATGACAAACTAAGATATCCAACTTATCTAGTTCTCTCTTTCACTATCCACTGCTTAAGGTCATGGGTTGAGGTTAGGATTTACAACCTAAACCTTAGGTTTTGTGATTCTCGTGACCCACTGAGGTTGTTTTCCCTTACCAGCCATAGTCCATCTAAGGTTTACCCTTATAAGGGAGAAACCCATCAAATGTTTTCTTTTTAACATTATGTTCACTTTTATTACTTGAAGGAGGATGCCTTAATCCTTAACACTCTTATCCCCAAAACTCAGGAGGAGGTGGAGAGAAAGAAAACCTTAAGCACTTAAAGTTTGTCTAGGGAAAAAGGGTAAAGAAGGAATGAAAGTAGATAAGAAATCCTAGAGGTATCTTATTTCAAGTCAAATCCTCAGATTTTGGCCAGGCAGTCACTCTGATTTTGGGAGTCCTCATAAATAGACTAGTAGGGCGGAGTAAAATCTTGCCAGCCCCCAAATCGTGATCCTTTTCTAGACATCTCCATCTTCTTAAAATTCTCTAATAACTCCCTTTGGTCTCTAAATAATTTGTAAAATTTAATAATTATTACAGATTATATAGAAAACTAGGCTCTGATACCAAATGTAACAACCCCACCCCATCAACATCCAATTAATGAAGGCCAAAAATCTAGAGTCATTATCCCAAATAGGATCAAATGGTTTTTCAAATAAAAAAAAAAATTCTACCACAACTAAGCTTAATACATGATATAATTTTTTTTATTTTCACACACCATTCAAAAATGATATTTTAGAAATTTTCCTGAGGCGAGAACTATCTAACTATATTCCTCCAAACATTATATATCCTTGTTCTTTTTCAATGTCAACTTTCATTAAACATCCACTTTTTCATTAAGCGTATAGATGCAACATCATATGACCCTAAAACATCGACAAAAAAAATGTCGGTCAATATAACAAGTTATATTGGTATGTGGGGCAAACAAAAAGTTTGCATCTAGTTGTAACAAAATATTGCAAAAAAAGAATTGTTTAGCATATCAAACTTTACATCTTAAGCATAACTACTCAATCCTGACATATCCAAGCCTCTATGTTATCCCTACAGTGGACATGGATACTACCTTTCCCATATAAAAGCTCCTCAATATCCCCTGTTGGTCCTACCCTAAAGGTAAACCAGGACTTAGAGTTGTATAGTCATATGATCCTACCCAAAGGTAGACCAAACCTCGACTCATGACAGTCTATTGGTCCTACCTCAAAGGTAAACCAATTAGATCATCAATTTCTCACATATACACAAATATAAAGAGGAGGATTAGGATCTAAGCTAGTCATGCACATATTTATGGTGATTTCCATAGTCACTTTATAGTTGCAAGAATTAAAGTTCATCTAAGCAGTTAATTTCAAGCAACCGGTAAAACCTCAGAAATGGTTGTGAAACTAGAGCAATTAGCCATAAGAGTAGCCACATACCTGATCTTCTAGTCTCAAAACCAAGCAAGATTGCTAATCCCATCAAGAAGTCCAATCAACTAAGCCAAACAATAAACCAAGGAACTTGATCCTTTTTTTAAAAAAAATAGCTCAATATCATCAAAAGTAAGCCATACGACATCTACAAGATAGACATCTCTCATCAAGTAACCAAGGAACTTGATCCTTAAAGTATTTATAACATCTTATTGCTATAATCACATCCAAACATCTTTTTTAGACTTGGGATTCCATTCTATGGTTTCTATGCCTTATTAAGGTTTCCTTCGGGTTTCTTGGTTTCCAAATTTTTACTTTCCAATTTTACCCTTTTTAGGTTAACATGCCCTAAAAGCACTTTTCTACTCATAAAATCCTAATTACTAAAATTATCCAAATTAAGGGTCTTTATCCACAAATTAGTTCAAGAACATCATTTTAATACCTTCTTCATTGACTTCCATATTTAAAACCATTAAACCTGATAAATATCAAAATTAGGGTTTTTGACTCCATTAATGCACTTTTAAAATCATGAAACCCTAATTAGATCTAATCCACCCTTTTCATGTCAAAAGGATAAACGTTTCTCATAATAGTTAAGGAACATCATCATATCCATTGATCTTCAAAATGTATATTTCAAATTAATTAAAATAATTAAAGATAACATCTCAAAATTTTACTGGATTGCTTGCATTTTTTGTGCAAAAACCATATTATTTATTCCCATTGATAATCCTACAATTAGTTATGATTTTTCTAAAATAATTATGTTTTTAGCCAATTAGGCATGGTCACATCATCAACAACTATTTTTTTATTATATCCTGAGTTAGTATGGTTTTTGGGTGAAAGGACCATTATAACCCTACATCTTACATATGCATGTTGCGGTGGCCTGGTCTTTTCATCCTAACTCACCCCTAACTTAGTGACAAGATGAACTACCACCCTTGATGGGGAAGCAACGGGCTATCCAAGCGGGTCTAGACCAAAAATCCCTGAGGAGGGCGAAAAAGAGTTTGCATGTCTCCTCCGATCACAACTATATGTCATGTGCTTCCGTAGATGTCTAGGTGTAGAGGAACACATGTTCTTAATAATTGGGTGTTGTAGCAGCTTAAAGAAAGAGAAAGAAGGTTGTGACTGTTACCTTGGTTCCCAAGAGCGTCAAACTGACTATAGAGGATCTTCCAACGTTCCTCCTCCTTCTGACCATGCTCTAAAACTCACCGTGAACCTGCCTGATCTTACTTCATCGTGAAGATGATGAAGCAGCTCTGTCGGTGCTCTTCAACCATCCTTGGGTTCTATAACTTATCAGAGGGGTTATGCTGGTTCCATTCTCCTACTTGAAGGCCTCCCATGCTTATATTGGCTCTGGTATCCTGAGGGGAATAGGAAAGAGACTGATAGTGTTTTAAGGCTATCGGGGAAATAAAAAGGAAAGGCTAAAAGTTTTTCTCTTTTAAGAAAATATATATCCTGATGTGGAAAATATTTATGTATCCCTATCCATAACTTAATTTCCTCTCAAAACTTCCAAAAACTTCCAAGATATTTTCCTTTTTCTTGCCAAAACATTATGTCCAACCTAAACGATTAAATACTCCAAATTTGCCTCTTTAGAAAATTTTAGATAATTACACATTTAATTTCCTACATCACAAACCACCTTGGAATGTTTTGATTTTTCTCCCATAGTATTACAATGGGATTACCTTCCATTAAAAATTACTTTAGATGATTAACATTGGAACAAAAACACCATCTTCCTATTTTATTTCGCATGGGCCTATATGTATGCTTTTATTTGCAACACATAACTCTTTCTTGTTTTGCAATTTTAATATCAGATTTAAGAGAAAGTCTATAATGACTTTATCTACTAGTGTCCAAGGTTTGAAACCAAAACTCAAAAAGAATACTCCTTTTATTAACATGCAAATCATCCATTTATAAGGCATATATTATGCATTTAAATCATATATTTTCTCTTTCTTTCTTTTCTATTTTCTTTATTTTGATTTCTTTTCTGATTAGAAACCAAGTGGAGCTAAAACTTAATCAATAGTGGATATCCATGCCACTTTCTAGAGAATTCTACACAATTCTCACATATGCACACAAATATATTCTATTTCTTTTTCCTTTTACTTATTATGGGATTTTCTTTTATCCTTTTTCCCTTTTATCCATCGTTGGATTTATTAAAATAGTATAACCCACAAAATCATACATCCATGGGAAATTTTTCAAAGGAATCCATTCTTTAAAATAAAGCATACACATTTCCATTCAAGTCTCTTTCTTTTCCATAATTACATTTCAATATATTTAAATACAAGAAAAATTCTGAGGTTATAACACATATCTCCCTGGTTATTATTTTTCTCTTCATACTTTAAGTAATTTTGTTTCAACTATTTTTCTATCAATTGACATTTTCATTTTTATTTCTATGACATCAAAAGTTTAATTTAAAATAACTATGACAACCAAAAAAAAAAGTGGTCTTCTATATCCAATACTATTAAAGGAACTTTTGGAAAGTGTGTAAAATTATAATTTTATCACTTTTACATTGCTAAATATGAGATTTTTTTATTAAATCCACTGTGTTGTTTTGATGTACGTATTAATAGGTTTTTGTTACAATCTCTACATTTTTCTCTTTTGTTAAATTTTTTGTCTACCAATTTCTCAGAATCCAAAATCCTTAGCATTGATGATTGTGGATGGTGGTGTAGACTTTCTTAGTTGATGACCATATTTTGTGATTTTGAGATGACTATGAGTCAAATTATGACACAATGTCACAATTATAATGATCCTATCTTCTTGTGCATTCTTCTTCTTGGTCGGTAGGCCATGTCTATTCAAACTCATTTTTTTCTTTACATGGAATCTGGGGATGTGTTATAGGGGAGCCCCATCCTCTTGTACTAGAATATTTTTTAGATATTCATCTCTATCGATATATTTCTATGCCTCCCTACATATTTGTTGCTCTAATGGACTTAGTGAATTATTGTGTCATTGTGTGAGTGCCTCCTCTATAGTCTGGAAGTTAGGTTATTTCATATTCCTATAATATTACTTAGAAACTATCCTTGAAGAGAAATATCAGATATAAAGTAATATTTTTTATTTTAAATTGTATAGGAGAGTAAGTTTTGTCTCACAATTAGCAACTCAAAATTACCTTCTTATATCATATATATGTCCATGTACATGCCTTTTTTAATATGTAGATAAACAAGTGTTACCTTCATGAACATGGTGTTCTAATCCCAAGGGGTCCAACCCTTCCCAACATGTAAATTGATTAAAAGATATGGAAACATAGACGATATGGTTATGTATCAACATAAGTTCTACTTACATGTTTCTAAATACACACATGTTGCATCTCCTTGAAGCAATGTTGTTGTTTTGCTTATCCTAATTTTATCATGAATGATCTGCATATTGATTTATGTACCGTATTGGATTTCTTATTTGTTCTCCACTTCCCATAGAGATTTCTTTTCTTGATTCAGAATTTTGTAAGAAGAAGTCTTTTTTAATTATAAAGAAAGTATCAAGAATAAAACACAACATATTGGATTTATTACTATCTTAATTGTTCTCTATAAATGTATGTTTGTGTTTCCTTTCTCATACATTAGAAAATTGCATAGTCTCTACCTTTAGTTACCCTTCTTCTTGTTCCACGGGTAACAAACAAGAGACATCTTCTTGTTAATTTAATTTTCATGCACACACTTTATGCCGACAATCATCTGTTGGGTTGTAGTATGATAGTCAGACACTATTAATCGTCTACACTAATGCTTGCATTTGAAAGAAAACAAACTATTCCTGAGGATATTGAATGCATATGCCTCAACATATTATATCTATTATCTATGATCATTTACAATTTCTTATTGTAGAAAATAATAGTTTCTTCATTTGTGCTAAAAAGAATGGAAAAACCATGGATTCTTTAGTTCCAATGACTCTTGTTTTGTAAGAGAAAGTATCATTCGTTATGACCCTTTGACACAAGTGATTCATATTTTCATAAGGTCATTTGAAATTGTTTTTTATCTTTTTATTACATATTTCATTAGGAAATTGTGCCCATGTCAATCGTAAATAATGATCAAAAATTTAAAACAAACTCATTGAAAACTCATGAAGGTTAAGATTTTTACTACTCTCCATAGTTTTAGCATTTTTTTAATATTTTGAACCTCAAATAGAAACAAATTTCTTGAAACAGGATAAATTAAATTGTGTATGTGGATATGTGATTCTACGCATTTCTTCAAACCAACTGTATAATGCTACATAAAAAGTAACCACATTTAATATATGGGAGGAACTTAGGAAAAAGTATACTACAAAGGATGGATCCATATTGAAGTTTACTGGTGCCATTCTTTTGATATAAAAGGTTTTATGAACCAAAAATTATGGTTCTGTCTCATGATTATCATATTCTTCTTGACGATTGAAAAGAATATCAACCCCCCAGAGTAGTTTGTGACTAGTTCTCTTATAACAAATTTTCCAATTTATGAAATTATTATATATATGTTTCTAAATAAATCAAAATATGCAGGACTCTAGATGAACTAATTATCGATACTCATGCAAAAGAGTGTAATCTAACAAATAAAAGGTTGTAGTTAATAATAAAAGATTATCAATTGCCAGTTTTAGTGAAAGTGGAAACTATTAATTTGATCACACACACTTGATATGAGGTACAAGGGAAATTTATTAAGTAAATAAATTTCAAAAAGGGTCAAAATACATTAAAAAATAAATATGTTTATGTTATGTTTATGACAAACAAGTCATGCATCTTCCATATGCAAATCTTTAAAAAAGCATCACATCTAAGATTTTTTAAAAAAGTGCAATCTTGTTATCAATATCATCTTTTATGGGTTTTTCATCATATTCAATGAGATATATTTCCAAAAAGCATATCACTAATTATGGATTGTCTCTCCATGTCCTAGAAATGGAGATGCTACCAAAACCTATAATAGATTATTAATAATAAGTGTTCATGGAAACTCAAGTATATGCTTTTTGTCTAGCAATGAAAACTAATTGTCATGTCAAGGATAATCATATTGATCAAAGATGTGATGTGTTCCAGACATGAGGGGGAATTTATTTTTTGTTTTTTAGTTTGTACAACCTTGATTAAAAGTGTCCTTGAAATATGGAGAAGTTATTCTTTCAAAATCTGGTAATTACCTAAGCATGTCTGTTGTAGACATACTTGTTTGTATATATTGTAACATAGTCTACCATTGATGTCAGTTCTTCAACTACTTAGTTATTTGAATATTGTGGCATGTCGCATAATATATAAACATGGAAATGTCAAACTAACATATCCAATGCATGAAGTCTCTTCATTTGTCAAATGTCATTAATGATGTTTGTATCAAAATAAGAAATGCCATGTATGAAATTAAACATGATCGACAAAGAAACCTTATTCTTGAATTCCCACTTGAGAAGTTGAGATTCTATAACTCATTTACACCCATCAAGCATCTTAAAGAATACCCCAAGAAAAGATCAGAAAAGTTATAATTATTGTAGATTAATGTCACATTGTATACTAAATCTTTCCTCTTCCATTCAAATGATGAATCTTATAGACTTCTTATTGATAATAGAACTAAATTTTAAACTGGCTTAATATATATATAAACATTTTCTATTTGGTTGAGGTGATGACTATGATTATGTTTACAATTTTTTTACATGAATGTGCAATTAGGTGATATTGTTATCCCATGCTTAAGAATGGTATTCACCCATAACTCAGATCAAGGCTTCAGAAAGGTTAAAGATGATCGATGAAGTTTTTTGCTAATCATGAGATGACATCTATGTGATGATCCATTACCACTTTTGGGAAAATTATTATGGAGAAGTTTCATGATAGTTGGATGAGTTATTTGAAGATATTAAGAGATTGTCCAAATTACATGTTTATTATGTGGAACTTAGTCCAATTTTTCTACTCTTGACTATTACAAAACCACAAAACTATGGTTGACTCATCTTGTAGGGTAACTTATATGGGAAAGATAGAAGGATAAGATTGGGAACTTTGAGTAATTGGATTGAAAATTCAATGCACCATGCATCATCCTCCGGTGCCAATTATGGATACATAATTGGTGTGATGCTACCTCCATCACCCTTCACAAATTATATCAACCCTTAATTAGTAGGGATTCTCTCTAAAATGATGTTAGAGATGCAAAAGCAAGTGAAAGTTCTTTCCAACATTTGGTACAAGTTGTTATATTATGAATCAAGAGATGAATGCACTGCATTCTTTTGGGAACCAAAATGCAAATACTTATCTATATTGTACTTATATGGCAGGGTGGGATAACAATCCACACCTTTATTAGAAACATCAAGGAGATACAACCCATGAGAACCAACATCAATATCAGCAATAAAGATATGCTCCAAAGTTTGAAGATGAGGTGCTTTCTTACATGCTTGAGGTGGATGAGGCTAACGCATGATTTATATAGAGACCCTAAGTGGTCACGATCAAATACATACACCAAACCTATTCTGCAAGAACATTAGGTTTATATTGTAGTAGAATAGTTATCAAGTTAGGGTTCGATCTATGAGGAGTGGGGTAGGACGGATGGTTAGGGTTGCTTTCTTTAGGTTTCTAGAGCAGGGCATCATGGTTTTTAAGGTTTTCTTTGAGGATTTTGGCTACACTAATGGTGAACAAGTGAGTGAGGAAAGAAAACTAGAAGAAAACCTAAGTAACACTAATTAAGCATTGGTACTCAATAAAACTAGCTAACCATACAATTAAACTTGTTAGACTAATCACTAACAAGAGAAATAGAAAGAGAGAACAAGTAAACTAAACTATCAATTACACTATGCAAGTAAGAAAAATCTAAACTAGGAAAGAAACTATGAAATCTAGAATAAACAACTAAACAATCACAAGTTACTCTATAAAAACTAATTTTCATGATCAAGGCAAACATACCAAGTAACAAAAGAAATTAGCTAGCACAAGTACAAACAAGGGTTAAAGAAAGTAGATGGAGTAGTGGGATTTTGAGGAGGATATGCACTAATCAACCATATATAATGTCATGTTCAGACAAAAACTTCCATTGAATAGCTATTAGTGGACCATGGATGGAATGGTAGTATGTAGGGAAACTAGTATGTATCACTAGCCATCCACCCTTGTAAGGTTCCATTGGATAAGGAATAGGTACTAATAGGCCTATATTTGTTCAAACCTAGGCTTCTAGATGTGGTTTCCCAATGCTCTTAGGGGCAAGGAATGGTGTGGATGGTTCAAAGAGGGTGTTGCACCTTCTACTAGTTCCATCTTACCACTAAGAAAGTGTTACAACCCCAATTTTTGGGTTCCTTTGGTGAGGAATGTAATTTCTTACATTAAGGGAAATTCAATTAATAAATGAATAATTGAGTTTTTGAGAAAAGAGAGATGTGGAAACCTATGGAAGGAAAAAGAATGCAATCCAAGGATGGCTTTCGTGCTACATGGGTTCCTTGGGTTCCAATGAATCCAAAGTTGCAAAGAAAAGCAATAAGAAAAGAAAAGATTAATTAAGTATTTCTTTATTAAGAAAGAAATTGAAAATAATGATAAAAGGTGGAAAACAAGTGAAAAGAGGTATTATTGAGTTATCCTTGGTGGAATTTCGTATTCTAAGGATTCCTAATGATAAAAGGAATACTAATGAAGGAAATAAAAGAGAAATAAAGAGAAATCCTCAAAAAGAGATATTTTAATAAGAAATAAACAAGATAATGAGAAATAATGAATATAGATGCATCCGGATGGATAATGAGTAACCAATAAAAAGGATTTCGAAATAATAGAGTTTCTTGGGATCCAAGGAGTCCCAATGAAGAAAAAGAAAGAGGAAAGGCAAATAAAACAAAATAAGAGGATAATGGGATACATCATTAATGACTTTTTGATAATGTTAAAAAGAGATGTTATTTGCTAAAAGAAAATATGAATTTGTGGCCAATGGATTAAAATCCAAATATAAAGAGAGTAAGGGTAATAATTTTCGATTTTTTCATTATGTAAGTATTCCAAAATAGAAACGAATAGGGAATATGTAATGATTTTCCGGAACCTATATACAAGAACATGCTTTTAGAGAATAAGGCATGATGATTAGTGCCTTTGGGCATTTTCCTTTTCTTTTGTGTGCAACACGAAATACAAATATGCGTCTCCCTCCCATGTGGGTCTCGCGGCCGTGAAGGTATAGGTCTAGGCTTTGAGGCCTCTCTTTATCTCTTCAAGGACGATCCCTAGAGTTTCCTTAGGTGTGTGTATATATATAGGAACCCTAGTTCAGCATATTGCTAGCAGAATTCATGGTCGTATATGTAGTGACCCAAGAGGGAACCATGTGAACCCATGAGCCTTGGATTCTCCCGTCGTTCATCCTTGAGAAGCCTCGAACAGACCTGCAACTCGGTCATAACAGATCGTGGCCTAGAACATGATCAGAGACAAGCTTCAACGAGCCTTCTCCACTTTTCTTGTATGGCTGTCATCCTGAAAAGGGTGCGAGCACCATCCTTTCTGGGAAAGAACCGGCAGCCACCTGCACGACAAAGAACCTGGGCAGGCTGCTGTCAGGGAGCCGCGGCCGCAGGACCTGCACCGGCCACCCCAGAAGACCCAAGGAGTTGGGCATGCTGTTGGTGGGGAGCGGTGCTGTCTAGGGGTTGCACGGTCGGAGGGAGAGATACAGAAAGGAAAGGAAGGTGGATGCGGACGAAGCAGCTCGTCGCTCGGAGGCAAAGTCGTGCGACGCAGTGCGCCCAGAGACGCAGGCACACTGAAGAAGAAGGGAATAGAGTCAAATGACTCTTCTGCCCCTCATCGCGCGTACATGACCCAAGGGCAGTCGAGACCTTTCTCTGCACAAAATACTGGTAAAGACTTAACGCTGACGTGTCAATTTCTAACTGGTCAATTAAGTGATAAACTTACAAAAATCATAGAAATTGCTAGGAAGCTCTCATGAATGAAGTTAATACATGAAAATTGATCCTCAGAACTAGAGGAACACGCATAAATTATATTTGAAACCTAATTATGCTTTCTATTCAAAAAGTATGTAAATATGTTATCTTTAATGGTTTAATCAATGAAAAACCCTAGTTTGAGATGGTTAAAGTATTTAGTAGGGTCTAATGGATGATTAAAGTAGATATTAACCTGTTGTTAATAAAAAGGGCATATTAGATTTAAAAGGATGATCTACATGCGTAATTTGGTTAATTTAGAGTTCCATATGCTTTAATGAACATTGAACCTTAACTTTGGTAATTATGATCCTTAATGATTTGAATTAGTCAAATTCATGTACAAAGCTGAGGTATGATGGTTCTAATATATTTCGAGTACAAAGGTTCCTAATTGTGGATAAATACCCTTAATATAGAAATTAGGGTTTTCGAGTGGATTAAACGGATAAAGATGGTAGCTTTAATGGAAGAGAGGCTTAATGAACTTAATTAATGGTTAAATGTGATTTAAATCTGAAATTAAGATTATGAGTTGATAAAAGGGAACCTTAATAACTTTCATAAAGGATAGATGAGGAATTAGGGTTTAAAAGAGTATGGTGAAGTAAAACCCTAATTGCAAAGAAACCGTAAAAAGGAATAGAAACCCTAAGTAGCCAGATGGTTTGGATAGATTTTGATAAAAAGGTATTGAATGTGATTTCATGATTCTTGTACTTGCTTCATTGGATGTCTTAATTGATTGGAATATTCTGTCTCAAATCTGCATGTACAAGTATGTGGTTAATTATGAATAACCGCCTTAGTTTCCTGAGGATTTTCCAGATGGTTAACCGCATTGAATGCAAATTACCAGTTTGGATGTTCATACTTGCAAACTATAAAGTAACTATGATTATCACATTAATAATAGAAGTATGTATTCTCACACCTACATGCCACCCTGATGGATGATGCCAAAGGTCAGGCCCAGATGGGTAGACCAATGGACACCTTGAGTGGTGACCCCAGGCACCAAGCTCGGGAATGAGAACGTGGCCTATGATATTGCATGGCTAGAGGGCACCATGAGTGGTGACCCCAGGCACCAAGCTCGGGATTGAGAAGGTGGTCTTAAGTCATTAGCAAAGGAAACCCTAAGGTGGGTATGCCAGGGTTAGGGCAAAAGTGGTGGAGAATGTCATACTGGAAAATGTAAATTGACTTGCTAATTATCTTGATTGCAATATTTAAATTGTTAGACTTAATTGTGAAATTTTGGTTGTCCCCACATACCAGTATATTTTGATATACTGACTGACATTTTGTTTGTCGGCGTTTTAGGTACAACTCTGAAATGAACAAACGGTAAAGTGACACATTGTGAAAATAAAACATAAAGTGCAAGGAGGATTAGATAGATTAGATTCAAGCTCTGGATAGATAGATTTCCAAACTTTTTCAAAGGTAAGTAAAGTTTTAATTGTATACCAAATTCCAGTTAGTTAGTAGAATTTCATATTTATTATTGATTATTTGTCGAACCTTTGATCATGTTAATTGGATAACGGCACCGACCCTTCGGTCTCCCTTAATTGGGGGTTACTGGGAGGCGGGGTCATTACAATTGGTATCAGAGCATAGGTTCCTCACTTAATCTTTAATAATTATTAAATTTTACAAATTCCATAGAATCGAGGGAGTTATTAGAGGATTGTCCGAAAGACTGAGGTGTCTAGAAAAGGATCACGTTCGGGGGCTGGCAATATTTTCCTCCACACCACTAGTCGGATTATGAGGACTCCCGGATTGTGTGATTGCCTGACCGATGTCTTAGGATATGACTCGAAATAAGATACCTTTAGGACTCTCTCATCTTGTTCCTCCCTTCTCAACTCAAATTCTATTAAGGACCTTAAGGATTAGTGTTTTCTCTCTTCTCCTCACCCTCTTGAGGTATGGGTAAGGTTAATAAGGTCTAAGGAATCCTCCACCAAATTAATGAAAAGCATGTAAATAAGATGTCATGGACATAAGCTTAATAGATTAAGCGCAAACTAAATAATAGATACATGCTTAGGTCGTATGACATGAGTTGTCATTGCCCTCAGGAGAGACCTGAGGATAGACCTCCTTGTCAGGAGGATGAGTAGAGAGAGTTAGTCTTGGAGGTAGAGACCTCCATTGAAAGTAGAGACCTAGCACATCCTTTGAAGATGATGTTAACCCTAACCCTAAGTAGAGGTTAGATAGAGAGATGACATGATGAGTTAGATGTCATGGTTGACCGAGTGTTTGAATGGGTACACCTTGGGATGCCATACGAGCCATGAGAGGTTAGATGACCTAGTACCTTTGATGACCCAACCCTGGGAAGAGTCGTGCATGTTAGAGTGAAGGATAGCTCTTTCATTGATGAGGTTAGTGAAGGACCTATAGAAACCCTATGGCTTATGCGAGTAGGGGATAGCATGCATCCAGAGTACGTCAGTGGTATGGTAGTAGGTTGAAACCCTGGCTAGAAGGGCACGATGGGTGGCTTATGAGATATGCATAAAGAGATATGGATGATCTTGAGCCAAACATGAGTTGAGAATAGGCTTCACCCACATAGGGGTATGCTTGTGAGCATGAGCCTTCATGGAGTGAGGACCTCTAGTACTATGGCTGGATGTGGAGTTAGCTCTAGAGAGAGAAAGCAAGAACCCAAAAAGGAGGTTGGAAGCCTAAAAACCCCAAGATATGAGGAACAATGGAGGAGTTGAGGATGATGCGACCTAAGTGGATGATAGTGGTTGCCTCATCCCTGGAGGCTGATGATATCTTGGTTGCCTTTAGAGGAACCAAACCCTAGAGAAAGGATGAGGCTTCTGATACCTATGTGCCCATGGTATATGTGTTTACCTTCTGAGATAGGAAGAAGAGTGCCTTAGACCCTGAGGAGGTTTAGGTAACCAGGTTGTAAGGCTTTGTACCTAGTTGGTTGTCCTTGAGGAGGACTCAACTCTGAGGTGTGGCTCATATAAAAGGACCATAGGAGTACATGACATACCTTGGACATGCTCGATTCATGGTTAAAAGTTTGAACATGTAGTTGGACACTCAAAGGTGAACCTAGGGTTCCTAGGCCTAAGAGGGGAAGCAGTGTATCTGATGCTCATAATGAGATTTTAGGCTCTATAGTTTCAAGCATGGTACTCCTCATGTGTAGAGGAATAGGAAACCCCTTAAGTTGAGGGTATGTTTGATGAACCCTTCACGACTAAGTTGATCTAATGTTGAGGAAAGAGAACAAGTATGACCTAGCATGGTTTAATAGGTGGTCTACTTATGCCCTAGTAATTGCTGGGTTAAGCATGCTCATGTGAATGTAAACCCTAAGCATGGTTGTGACCTTGTTGTCAAGAGTTGTAGTTTGCTCCCATCCTAGGAGAGGGACCCTTGGTAGGGTGTATACCAGCTTCGTTGGTTTTGAGGTAACCTAAGTAGGTATCATAGGATCTTGAGAAGCTAAGTGAAAAGTACATGGTATGAGAATGAACTTGTAGACCCATAGATAACCATCTCTACGTGCATGTGAATATAACCGGTATGGGGCCTCACCGAGGTAGACAGGTCACCATGACCCCCGTGAAAGGATGAAAGATAACCCAGGAATGCAGAGAGATGATGAAGGCTTGGGTAAGGTTCTAAGTTGTACATGTACTATGTTAAAATCCTAAGTCTATCCTAGGGTCATGTAGGGATAAGACCGATGGAAGTAGGAGTTGCATAATTCCCTAGTTGCACATGACCATAGGATCGCGAGGTAACAACTATCATCGTCTGAGGGGATGAGGAGATGGATCACCTTCATTAACTCATGGGACCCAAAGGGCGGATGAGTAGGGCACTCTCTGGATGCATAAGGGAAGAGGGATGACCCCAAAGTGTCGGCACCCTATAGACCTAGAGGGGATGACTAAGGATTGTGCTTAGACCAAGTAAGTTTGAGACCCGTTTTCCATAGAAGTAACTTTGTTTTGAGACGTTTGTGAAGTAGAGACATATGTGGCATGTTTCAACTTAGATGTAAAGGTGTACTAGAAAGGTGGGATGTACCATCTCTATTCTTGGAACAGTAAGAACTCTGTATTTGGACTGCAGCCAAATGCTTATTTCCTCTTGTTAAGGGAGTGAGAGATATGACAGTATGCATGCCATACACCAAGGATAAAGATGATGTGAGTTGGAATGTTGGTACAAGGTATGAGGATAGATATGATAACATACCTTTGTGGAGTGAATAATACATGGATGGTTTACAAACACTAAGAGTATTAAGGAGATCATCTTGTGAGGATGTTTTATCTTGAACTAGGTGGATTTTTTTTTGCAAAGTGTTACAAGGAATCACAAGGTTGGGTTTGATCACCATGAGGAGGAGCTCAAAGTGTTCTCAATAAAGATAG
This sequence comes from Alisma plantago-aquatica, assembly GCA_963693085.1. NCBI lineage: Eukaryota > Viridiplantae > Streptophyta > Magnoliopsida > Alismatales > Alismataceae > Alisma > Alisma plantago-aquatica. The sequence continues at coordinate 1,721,720,477 of OY856409.1, read as the reverse complement.
ACTTAGAGTTCGAGTTTGAGATGATAAGTGAAATACATGAAGGTGTATGTCATCAACATTACCTAATACATAAGAAGTGGTAACGGATGCTCTGGTTGAGATGTAGCTACCTAGTTTGTCTACAAGAGGTTGTTGGGCTAACCCTATGTTTGGAAAGAGGATGTGTTTTGGCTAACACATAGATGTAACAAGATATGTTGAACAAGCTAATGGTTATTTGGTCAACCAGTTTAGTCCTTGATGTAGTAAAAGGATGGTGATAGAACCTCAGATACACTTCTTTGGATAGGAAGGTAATAAAACCCTTTGAGAGTGGTTTAGGGTTTCCAAGGTATCAATCTTGAGGAGTCATAACAATACAGGAGGTCATGATATACCTTGGTACTACAAAGATAGTAAGTGATGGTAGCACTTTGGATGATTAAAACAAAGTTGCATGTAGCATGTGGCCATGCAAGCCAGGAGGTGAAGGACGAACACTAGTAACCCAGTATATCGATATAGAGGATAAAAGAGTCCCTGAGAGGGAATGGGAGTTCCTCACTATGGATGTTGTGGTAAGTCTCCCTTTGACCCAGAAGGTCAAGATGCAATATGGGTTATGGTAGATCACCTTACCTAGATAACATGAGAAAGAAAGGAGTATTGTCAAGAGATAGATTCTGTTGAACTACATAAGAGAGAGAGAGATGGTTCAACTACATCATGATATGAGTTTAAAAGTTCTTGAGTGTGACCTAAAGGTTCACTTCCATAAGGTGGAAGTAGGTACATGAAGAACTCAGTATCAATACCGCCTATCACCCCTGACTAATGGACAATATGATCCAGACTAGAGGGTCTGATGAGAGCATGTGTGCTCATTCAGGGTGATACATAGAGACAGTTCTTAAGATGTGATGTTAACCACCATAGCCTTTATCGGTATGCAAGAAGTCTTATAGAGAGGTTGTATCGGTCACCACTTCATTTAGATGATGTTGGTGAAGGAGGCCTCACGAAGGTCAGAAGGGAACCATAGTGTGTGTAGATGAAGTCACTTGGATCATGCAATGGCCGAGAGAGAGCCCAGTGGTGACATGAGTCACGAGCTGATGCAAAGCAGACTGACTTGCAGTTCACTGTGGGAGAATATGTGATGTGAAGATCTGACCCCTCTAAGCTACAGCTGAGAAAGCTGAGTCCTCGATATATGGGTCCATTTGAGATGGATTGGTGGAGATGGTTGTGTTTATCCTTGCCCCTCAGGATATCATGATGTGTAATGTGTTACATAAATCCGATCTAGAGCACTATGTGAGGTACCCAAGCCATGTGTTGAGCCTTGAACCTATTCAGCTTTTGAGAGGCTGAAATGTCCTGAGTCACCTATGAGGGTATGATATACCAAGGTAAGAAAGAACTCAGATGGAAGAATATGAGATGATGAAGGTTCTTGGGAAGCACCATGGAAAGGGTGATGCCACATGGGAGCCCTGATGGACGTATGAAAGGCTTATCCTGAACTGTTTATTTGCTTGATAGAATTTTGAGGGCAAAATTCTTATAAGAGGGGAAGGATGTTACAACCCAAATTTTTGGGTTCCTTTGGTGAGGAATGTAATTTCTTACATTAAGGATATTGGAACAAATAATGATATAATTTGTTTTGAATAAATGGATTTTGTTTACAATAGCCTTGATGATTGTGTTGTGGGCTTTATTGGCTATTGGGCCCAATAACAAGGAAATTCAATTAATAAATGAATAATTGAGTTTTTGAGAAAAGAGAGATGTGGAAACCTATGGAAGGAAAAAGAATGCAATCCAAGGATGGATTTCATGCCACATGGGTTCCTTGGGTTACAAGGAGTCCAAAGTTGCAAAGAAAAGCAATAAGAAAAGAAAAGATTAATTAAGTGTTTCTTTATTAAGAAAGAAATTGAAAACAATGATAAAAGGTGCAAAACAGGTGAAAAGAGGTATAATTGATTTATCCTTAGTGGAATTTCATATTTCAAGGATCCCTAATGATAAAAGGAATACTAATGAAGGAAATAAAAGAGAAATAAAGTGAAATCCTCAAAAAGAGATATTTTAATAAGAAATAAACAAGATAATGAGAAATAATGAATATAGATGCATCTGGATGGATAATGAGTAACCTATAAAAAGGATTTAAAAATAATAGAGTTTCTTGGGATCCAAGGAGTCCCAATGAAGAAAAAGAAAGAGGAAAGGAAAATAAAACAATATAAGAGGATAATGGGATACATCATTAATGACTTTTTGATAATGTCAAAAAGAGATGTTATTTGCAAAAAGAAAATATGAATTTGTGGCCAATGGATTAAAATCCAAACATAAAGAGAGTAAGAGTAATAATTTTCAGATTTTTCAACATGTAAGTATTCCAAAATAGAAAGGAATAGGGAATATGTAATGATTTTCCGGAACCTATATACAAGGACATGCTTTTAGAGAATAAGGCATGATGATTAGTGCCTTTGGGCATTTTCCTTTTCTTTTGTGTGCAACACGAAATACAAATATGTGTCTCCCTCCCATGTGGGTCTCGCGGCCGTGAAGGTATGGGTCTAGGCTTTGAGGCCTCTCTTCGTCTCTTCAAGGACGATCCCTAGGGTTTCCTTAGGTGTGTGTATATATATAGGAACCCTAGTTCAGCATCTTTCCACCAGAATTCATGGCCCTATTCGTAGTGACCCAAGAGGGAACCATGTGAACCCATGAGCCTTGGATTCTCCCGTCGTTCAGCCTTGAGAAGCCTCAGATAGACCTGCAACTCAGTCACTGCAGCTCGTGGCCTAGAACCTGATCAGAGACAAGCTTTAACGAGCCTTCTCCACTTTTCTTGTATGGTTGTCATCCTGAAAAGGGTGTGAGCACCATCCTTTCTGGGAAAGAACCAGTGGCCACCTGCACAGCAAAGAACCTGGGCAGGCTGCCGTCAGGGAGCCGCGGTCGCAGGCCCTGCGCCGGTCGCCCCAGAAGACCCAAGGAGTTGGGCATGCTATTGGTGGGGAGTGGCGCTGTCCAGGGGTTGCACGGTCGGAGGGTGAGATACAACAAAGAAAGGAAGGTGGATGCGGAGGAAGCAACTCGTCGCTAGGAGGCAAAGCCGCGTGACGCAGTGCGCACAGAGATGCAGGCGCGCGGAAGAAGAAGGGAATAGAGTCAAATGACTCTTGTGCCCCTCATCGCGCGTACATGACCCAAGGGCAGCCGAGACCTTTCTCTGCATGAAATACTGGTAAAGACTTAACGCCGACGTGTCAATTTCTAACTGGTCAATTAAGTGATAAACTTACAAAAATCATAGAAATTGCTAGGAAGCTCCGATGAATAAATTTAATACATGAAAATTGATCCTCAGAACGAGAGGAACACATATAAATTATATTTGAAACCTAATTATGATGTATATTCAAAATATATGTAAAGATGTTATCTTTAATGGTTTAATCAATGAAAAACCCTAGTTTGAGATGATTAATGTATTTAGTAGGGTTTAATGGATGATTAAAGTAGATATTAACCTGTTGTTAATAAAAAGGGCATATTAGATTTAAAAGGATGATCTTCATGCGTAATTTGGTTAATTTAGAGTTCCATACGCTTTAATGAACATTGAACCCTAACTTTGGTAATTATGATCCTTAATGATTTAAATTAGTCAAATTCATGTACAAAGATGAGGTATGATGGTTCTAATATATTTCAAGTACAAAGGTTCCTAATTGTGGATAAATACCCTTAATATAGAAATTAGGATTTTCGAGTGGATTAAAAGGATAAAGATGGTAGATTTAATGGAAGAGAGGCTTAATGAACTTAATTAATGGTTAACTGTGCTTTAAATATGAAATTAAGATTATGAGTTGATAAAAGGGAACCTTAATAACTTTTGTAAAGGATAGATGAGGAATTAGGGTTTAAAAGAGTATGGTGAAGTAAAACCCTAATTGCAAAGAAACCCTAAAAAGGAATAGAAACCCTAAGTAGCAAGATGGTTTGGATAGATTTTGATAAAAGGTATTAAATGTGATTTTAGGATTCTTGTACTTGCTTGATTGGATGTCTTAATTGATTGGAATATTCTGTCTCAAATCTGCATGTACAAGTATGTGGTTAATTATGAATAACCGCCTTAGTTTCCCGAGGATTTTCCAAATGGTTAACCTCATTGAATGCAAATTACCAGTTTAGATGTTCATACTTGCAAACTATAAAGTAACTATGATTATCACATTAATAATAGAAGTATGTATTCTCACACCTACATGCCACCCTGATGGATGATGCCAAAGGTCAGGCCCAGATGGGTAGACCAATGGACACCTTGAGTGGTGACCCCAGGCACCATGCTCGGGAATGAGAAGGTGGCCTATGATATTGCATGGCTAGAGGGCACCATGAGTTGTGACCCCAGGCACCAAGATCGGGATTGATAAGGTGGCCTTAAGTCATTAGCAAAGGAAACCCTAAGGTGGGTATGCTAGGGTTAGGGCAAAAGTGGTGGAGAATGTCATACTGGAAAATGTAAATTAACTTGCTAATTATCTTGATTGAAATATTTAAATTGTTAGACTTAATTGTGAAATTTTGGTTGTCCCCACATACCAGTATATTTCGATATACTGACCGACGTTTTGTTTGTCGGCATTTTAGGTACAACTCTGAAATGAACAAACGGTAAAGTGACACATTGTGAAAATAAAACATAAAGTGCAAGGAGGATTAGATAGAGTAGATTCAAGCACTGGATAGATAGATTTCCAAACTTTTTTAAAGGTAAGTACAGTTTTAATTTTATACCAAATTCCAGTTAATTAGTAGAATTTCATATTTATTATTGATTATTTGTCGAACCTTTGATCCTGTTAATTGGATAATGGCACTGACCCTTCGGTTTCCCTTAATTGGGGGTTACTGGGAGGCGGGGTCGTTATAGAAAGACATTTAGCTAAGTGTATATAGGGGAGGCACATCTAGTTACTTAGATCTCATACCTAGGAATGGTGGAATGTGTAATGGGAAGACAAAAGGGAAGGTGATGAAACTAGTTGAAGATCCATTTTGTACCTAAAAGTTTCTCCACCTTGAAAGCCCAAGATATTCCATTTTCCCTTTCTTTAGGTGGTTGCATATCTCAAACAACCATATCAAGAGACAGGGAAGAAGAAAAAGAAATAACATAGAAATAGAAAACAAAATGAGAGTTTGTTGCACAAACATTTCTGAACATGGTATGGTATGCATGTCTTGTCCCGAAACTACCCACAAAGGGGTCTATCTACTCATAGTAAAATAAATGACAAAAGAAAGGAAAAAAAAAAGAATAGAACCTACATGGGGTGTTGATATGGTATGTCCTCTGTTCACCTCCAGCAACTCCAAGGACGTCCTCTACCTCAAAGGATGTAAGAAAGCATGGAAATTGGAAATAAATTTCCCAAAACCCTAGAATACTAGGATTTTGGTAGTGAATAGTAGAAGGAAGTGAGGTGGAATGGGTAGGTAATCAAGGGTGCAGTTTGTGGATGCTTGGAGTGTCTTAACTTAGACTTCCATCTACCACTAGTGTATATATATTGGACAAAGGGGTCTAGGGTTAAGTGAGTAAAGTTGTAAGAGATTGTAGGGGAGCAATAGGTTTTGGTGTGTAGTGTGGTAGTTTTATAAAATAACCATGCTGGATGAGGGTGACAATGGTCATGGTGGATTGGAACAGACATGGTGGGAAGATCAAAATGTCAATTAATTTTGGGTGGAATGAGGTGAAGATCCACAACCTTTTCATGTACATTGGTTGTGGTGGATCAAAGGTATAATGACCATGGTCGGTGCCTCAGTTGTGTTGGAGGAGGTAGGAGGGGAATCAAGGAACTTTATATCAAGGTCATATTATGGAGCATGACAATGTTGGTGACTTGGAACCACAGATTTGGTGGTGGGAATGGTTGTGGTGGTTGATTCGTCATGGGGTTGCTTGACACTGATCTTGCAATGTGATTTTCTTGATTATAGCATGGTCATGGAAAGGTACAACGTCTATTCTAGGGGATATTCCTCACACTTGAATATTTTAAGTGTACTTCTGTGATGCCCCTTACTTCATATCTCTCCTTGGTCACTTCGGGGTTGGTTCGGGTAGTTTGAGGCCACTCTGAGGCTCCTACATGATTTTGCAAATCCTAGGATCCTCCTTATCTCCCTTCCATCTTTAAGGGCCAAAGTACCTATAAAAACATGCAAGAGACGTCCATAACTGAATTTGGTATAAAATGATATCTATTGGGAAATGTCATACATTCTACACATCTTATTCAGAATAAGGTACAAAATGACACAATAAAAAGAGATCCAATTTAAGGCTCCGTCACTTTCTCATTTGAGAGGTAATGATGATGTTAAGAAAGATGTATTCCATGATGGGAAATAATTACAAGTTGGATGAAAGGGTAGCATGGTTGTCCTTATAACTATTTTGAAGTGAGGAAGGGATACTCCCTTCTCAAACTATGATGATACCACCATATTGTGAGTGCATTTGACTATTTTCCCACACGACCAACAACAAAATACCCATACAAAAATGTACCCAATGTGGATACTTCCAACCGGTTGTTCACCTAGGATATTGGGAGAATACCTCTTTCATGTGTCCTACAAGAAACATTTTTATATAGAAGGATTTTGTTTGGTCTACACAACACATCCTTAACTATAAATATGTGTTATATCAATTTTTGGTGATATGCTAGATTCTTCTCTAGAAGTCTTCATGAATGACTTTTTAGTTTTTGGCATATTTTTGATAATTTCTTTAGACATATAACTGTCATCATTGAGAAATATTTCAAGGTAGGCCTACTTTAGTCTTTGGACAAAATCCATTTGACGATTCCTGAGGGGATTATTTTGGGTCACTCGATTTCCAAAGCATGTAATGAGGTTGACTAGACAAAGCTCAAATTCATTTTTGCATTGAGTATACCTACTGTGAGAAATTATCATTCTTTCCTAGGGTATGTCTAGTTCTACCTCCATTTTATCAAGACATTTGATAATATTTTGAAACCATTGTTTCATTACAACAAAATGTCAAGTTTGAGTCTAACAAAAATTGTGCTAGCCTATTCAGATAGTTGAAGTTGAAATTTATGTTTTCTCTTGTTATGCAACCTTTTGACCTCTTTAATGCATTTGAGACTAGGAAGGATGCATCGGCCATGGATGTGGAAGATGTTTCTTTCCAAGTAATTGGTGGTAACCCACACGTCAACTAATAATCAATAAAAAAACCATAGTGAGTGGCACTTACATTCTTTCATGCTCGTAGATGGAACTCCCCTATGCATCCCAAAAAATGTATCACGAACGTGCATTTCCCTTATGCATCCAAAATCACACCACCAAAGAAAAGGAGTTGCATGGTTTCTTTTATTTTGCTATTATTTCTTACAACCTAAAGTGAAAATCGACATGGTTTGTGCTTCTTCAAAATACTTAATGACAAAAAAAGACTTGAATCATATGTTTGATATATGAATTATTTTTTACAAGAGTTTGATCTTGAAATGGATGAAAGTAAGGATTGCAAAGATTATGTTGCCTATAATTTGTCTATAATGGAATCCTTGTTTGATAAGATGATGAAAATCAATGAGACCATCACACATTAGATGTTGATGATGGTGAAAAACATCCAAAGTATGTGATAAATGCATACTACAAATTATTTGGTAGGTGTGTATGTTCCCCAAACATGAAATTGTGAAGATAGTATAATACTATATGTCATTGTCAAGCAATACACATGAGATGTTCATTTTTAATCATAATTCATTAATTTGATTAGACATGATATATTAGAAAATGAACAATTGGATATCCTCATTAAGTGTTACTCTAATGCATATGGAGTATATTTTGGTGGAAAGCATAATGTGGCTCAAGATTTGCTTTGATATTTCTTCCAAGCTTGCAAAGAATGCTAAAATGTGGGTGTAGTGACTAGGAGGGACTTGATGCCTCCAATATCAGTCGTGGTGTCTCAAATGTAAAATTTTTAGGGAGGAAACATGGGTTTGTGTCCTCCATATTTTGGATTTGTATGCATCTTGGTGGCACTTTTTTATATGTTAAAGTGGGTGGAGGTTATTTCAAAAACATCCAATGATCAGTGAATTTGTAAAGCTAAAAATGTGTAGCTAATTTAGAGTTCCAAGGGCCCTACTAGAAATGGAGGAAGCCATTTCACCAATCGGTATTGTCAGAGTCCATTGATGCCATGGTGTGAGTCATAGCGTCGAAATTGGATATTATCCATAAACAAGTAAGAAATTTGTAATGGCTATCATCCATAAACAAGTGGGATATTTGTAATTACTAATTGGGAGATTAAGCTCATTTTGATAAAATCGTGTGACCCGACTAAAAGTAATGGTCATTGTACCTCAATGATTCCTATCAAAACATATACATACCCCTATTGACAACACTCCATTAAAGTTTTCCATAGGTAAAGAGTTGTCACTTGTGGGTAGAGATGCAACACAAATCACTTTGGGATTTAAAGACAATGGACATGGATCCCCAACGATTGCTATTACATGAAAATTACAAATCAATGAGCTTGATGAAACAAGACATGAAGTCTATTATCTCTCACAAGAACATATAGAGAGAACAAATTTCATTCATGACATGCTCATCAAGAAGAAGAATTTTGAGACAAGGCAAGGAATTTGGTTATACAACTCAAAGTGTGAATACTTTTTTAGGAATGATTAGGTAAAGATGGGATTGACCATACTTAACATTTATACCCATTTTGATCCATGATGATCCAAACCTATGAGAAGAGCAAGGCATTTATAGTGAATGAATGGTGATGAAAGTTGATTGTTGAAGATGGACCTACCAAACATTCACATGATGATGTTTGAGAAGAAAGTTGAGTATTTATGAAAGAAACTATTGGAAAATACGGGCATAGAGTAGGCACCATTTTTTTAATCTATCTGTATTCCCCATAACAGCAAGATCACGTCAATAACTATGAAATGGGAAAGATGGTTTAATGAGTTTAAACTTGGTCCTAGAGCAAGTCCAATGACTGTAACTCATTGTTGTGCAACTATCTTCTAGTTTCTCTTGGACGGTGTCTATGCAACTCCTGGTCTTCACCAGGCTTAGCAGAACTGAATAATTTTTATAGTGGCTCATGTGGTCTCGCCACAAACTACAAGCTGGTTTTGCCCTCCTAGCAAGAAAAATATCCACACCTCTAGACAAGTCCACATTCACCACCTATAATTTAGGTCATTCTAGTAGAACAGAAAAGAAGGAGTTCTCCCTCCCATTGGTGTACTAATCACCAACTCACTCTCCCATAGTTGTTTCTCCCTTACTATTCCTCCATTTAGCAGGTAGGACTTTCTCGGGCTCTCTATTGGTTACCACAACCAGAGAGGATAATAATTGTCAGAGGAAATTGAGTTTTTCTCTAGGAAGCCCCCAATACCCCTCTTTTTATAGGAGGGGTTAGGGACTGGGTTCCCAATCTGTGTGGGAGTGGAAGGAACCAGAAGATCATGATTTTTCATAGCCTATGAATCCTGAAATGGTTGGTTGGCAGCCAAACAGATCGGTTCACATGCGAGCCAATTGGTTCACAGTGTGAACCGATTGTTTTTCCATGTTCCCTAATCGCATATGAATTAGCAATTTTGTTTAAATTAATGTGCACCATCAATCCTTGTACCAATTGAATTTAATAAGTGAAACAGTCAACTTTTCTCATGAATTTAGGAAAGCCACCAGTTGCTTTAGTTGTCATGACAGAGCTATTTGGTTCACTGGGTGAACTGTTCATCTCACCCAACCTAATTCGATAGGTTCATCTAGTGATCTGATAAGTTGGTGCCCCAATTCATGTAGAACTCATCCAGTTCGGTTATAATCAACCTAACACTCCAAACAACCGTCTCAACACTTGAGTCACTCGATTGGCAGTCTAGTCAGCTGATTTGTTTCTTGAATTGAATACCTAAACACTTTATTAATCAATCTAATCATCATTCATGATTAAAATCATATTCTAGATAAGTTCCTATGTGTGTTACCCTATAGGTACTGTATCAAGTTGGAAGTGAAAGTCTATAACTAGCTTATGACATCACAAGAAAAACGCAGCATCTACTCACACATCAATGCTACCCAAGTCAATGGAAAGTTGGAGAACAACTTTAGCCTACAATCTGTGTAAGGTGTTATGGTGACCGTATAATTCCTTTATCTCTGATATCCAAAATGAACTCAATGCATGGAATCATCATCCTCTCAATGTTCAATCTATGTTCCATGAACCAAGAGCAAACTGTCTGAGACATATGTGACATCAACATCATATATTGATTCACATGTTCATGTGCATGTGTTTCTCAAGCTTGCTTATCATGTGGCCTGGATATCAAACTATAGTAGGAGGGACAAATCCCATCTACATCACTCATAGTCAATCCCCATGTATCACAACTACCCAATCATCACCATTATGGAAATATTTATTTAGGGTTATGTTGGATGATGTTGAAATATACTGAATGACATGTGATGAGTGTAGAGACTTTAGGTTTAATAATCACAATCACCACCTTCACTATGAGGGATGATTATGACCACTAATGATGGTTTTCATGTGTCACTCTCAAGGTGGGTCTGTCTGATACACTGTTCCCTAACATGTATCTATGTGTTTGGTTTGATATACCATATCATAAATAATGAGATTTTTTCATCAACAAATACACACTCTAGTCTTTTTTGTTACTGTTGTCTATTTTCCTTCCCCAGTAACAACTGACCAAGGACACAAAAAAGAATGTTCATACTCTTAACATTTGTATTATCTCATCATTCATGTCATGCACTTGAAAACCTACATCATTGAGTATTGTCATTCTCTATACATTCATAAAGTTTCCTCATTATCTCATAACTGAGTGAAATAGAATGAATTAGAAGCTTGCCTTTATGACTATTAATCACATCCTTTATGTTATATGCCATGTTAATCATCCTATGATTGGCTCTCTGGGCATACCTTACTAATAGACTCCCATTTGCACTTAGAGCCAATCCCACATGAATCTCATTCTTAGTAATCTAAATGTGTCCATCATGTTTCTACTATGTGAGTGCTAATCCAATGGGTTAGCAACATTTTTCTATTAGTCGGTACATTGCATGTTTCTTATCTCCTCTCTATGAGATGAAACTTCCTCAATATGGTATCTAATATTCCTTGCCTAACAAGTAGCTCCATTGTTTTCACAATATCTCTACTATGTCATCAATGGTAGGAACATCCTTAAGTTCATACTATATGAACTTCTAGATCCACATTGTATGGAATCATGCATTTATAACATTGGGATACTCGACTTCTATTGTAGAATTGAATTAATGGTATGTAGTTCGGAACTCTTCCAATTAACAACACTTTTTCTTTAAAATCAAACATATTTTATTGCAATCACTTTTTTCATTTTGGAAGCTTGCATCAGTGTAACTCTTTACACCCAACTCTTCCATATTGCTATACTATAGCAACATATCCTTAAGTACTTCACAAGAACGAATGGATGTCTTTAAATGACATTCCAATAAACCTTATTGGATATTAATATCATCTTTTCATGTCCAATACATACATGATTATATGGGACAAGTAAATTTATAGAATTTATGATAGATCCATGGCTATAACATATGACATCTCACTCCTATCATTTCCATTCTTCACAAGAATTGGAATGTAGGGTTCATGAGAAAGCAATCTGAATTCTCACTCATTGACCTTCATGTTAAACTCTTTCAACACATTGCTATTATATGTTCTTAAATTTATGTTGTGAAACATTCAAGAACTATCTCTATAGATCTTGATCTCTATCAAATAGAGTGTTTCATTTAATCCTTCATTATTGAAGATGTTTTTCATGCTAGATCTCAAAACTTACAACATTGAGATGTTATTCCCCATCACATGTGGAATTTTTATATATGCTCCCACTAAATCTTTTATCTTCACAGATTTCAACTTTTATGTTGATTCAAGTCAAACTCTTTGACTATCTTATCATTTAAAAAATCCCATCTCTGAGATGCTTGTTTCAACTGTAGATTGAACTTTGTAAATTATAGACGTTATTTACATTCTTTTAAGTCATAAAACCTTTAGGTTGTATCATGTACACATCCTCTTATATATTCCTTTTAAGAAATCTGGATTCATTCATCATATGCTAAATCTCATAGTCTATTTTAGCTGCATTAACAAGCATGACAATTGGTAAAGGAACTTCATTATGTTCAAACACTTTGAACTGATTTGAAACCCTTTGCAGCCAATCAGTCCCTTTTTTTGTTATCAATGTAGGTCTTTCTAATGACAAACCAACTTCACCTTATGGGTTTTACCCCTTCAGGTGGTACTATGAAGGTCATACCTTGTTAGTGTACATGGACTTCATAATGATATTAAGTCATTTCTCATATTATGGTTCTCAATACCTTCTAGTTGATTTGTTGAATCGTCGTCTTATGACAAACCCATCTGATTTGTCAGATTCATAATCCTTCAATTTTAGATGTGTTCTACTAGAACCGTGAGACTTTGTGTTACATAACAAACTTGAGATTCCACAACAACTTTTATTTTTTTGTTCTCATTGCACCCAAATTTGATCTTGAACTTTTTGAGTTCTTCTTTTACTCTGCTTTGGAACTCGGTTATCCTCACAACAAATAATATGTCGTCGGATTAGGATCAAATGTAGTATTCAACAATCATGGTTTGTGGATAAACCTTTTAAAAGAAACTACTTTCTTTATCTAGGTTTCAATCCTTAAGACATGTCGAGACATTCCAATATCATATCTCATATGATGTCTTAAAAACCATTCAGTAAATACATAATTTCGTGATAGGTATATATTCATGAGTATATAAGAAGATTTGATTGGATGATAATCATATCATGATCCATCATTATGTAATTCCTTCATTCTGACACATTATCATGTTCAGTCAGATTTGACACAACCACAATTCTTCCTGAAGGTCCTCAAACTATTGATTTAAAGTATTTCAACATTTGATCATATCAAAGTTTCTTAATACTCTTATGAAGTTATACTTCATTTATAATCTACTTGAGCACTTCAAGAGATTCATGTTCATATTTCAACAAATACAAACCCACATATCAACTGAGATCATCAGTTAATATAATGAAGTATTAACAACCATCTTTAACATGCATTCTGTAAGATCTTTATACATTAATATCTATAAGCTCTAATAGAATGCTAATCCTCCCACTTCCTTTAGTGAAGGGTGTTATGTCATATAGTTCATGTTTAAGATTTGCCTGTATCTTATTGGTTCATAACCAAAAGAGTTTAGATAACCATCAATATGAATTCTAGTAATGCACTTCTTACATATGTTCCTTAGATGACTATGCTAGAGATTTTTTGAGTTATCATTTATAATCCTTTGATAGTAACGTTATAAAAATTCATCTTGAGATTTTTTTCATATAAAGATCATTAGATGGTTGGGCATTTCCATATCAGATCATGGAAACATTACCAACTCACTTTATTAATCTACCATACTTGTCATACAAGATGTTTAAAGTAGATGTTTCTATTTATTGGCATAATGAAATAGCAGTTCAACTAACTCTATTACATGTCCATTGGGATAAGATAAATTTAAATATAGACTAAAGCTTCAGAAACTCTTGCTCTACATGTCCATCTTTGTCCTTTCATAAAGGCTTTACTTCTTGTCAGATCCTGCAAATCAATATGTTAGATCTCTATTTGGTATCACATACCAAGATGAAGAAGTAGTCAAATTTATCTTATAACATTTATACTTGAAGTGGAGGCCTCAATGCCTTCCTTCTTATTCTTTAATTCCTCTAACCAGAGTGGGAAATTTGTTTTCCAATGTCCATACTAGTGACAATGGTGACAATCATCTCTTTTCTTTATTCCTCCCTTTTCCTTATGATCTGAAGACTTGGGCTTTTAGCCAACTTTAGAACTCTTCTTTGCTTTGCCTTTTCCTTTAGAATTCCCCTTTGTATTTTTTATCACTATCACAAACTTGGGTTTGTCTTTCTTCATTTGTGCCTCTATTGTTCTCTACATGACCAATAACTCTGTCAACGACTTGTCAAAGTCATTCATGTTGTAGTTTATGATAAACTGATTGTATAGCTCTGGCAGGGACTGTAAAATCACATAAGTTTCCAACTCTTGACCCAAAGGGAATACCATTCTTGCAAGGTTCCCAACATATCCAATGATCTTGAGTACGTGAGGACCTACCTGATCTCCTTCTATAATGTTACATTTGAACAGTGCCTTGGAGACATGAAATCTCCCTTGTCTTGCCTGATCTTAGAACATGTTCTTGAAATGTGTGACCATCTCAATCAAATTCATGTTCTCATGCTACCTCTGTAACTCATAGTTCGTGAAGCATTACATTAGATACTTGACATCCACGACATTTTCAGTATGCTTCTTGTAAGCATCCCTATCATCCCTTGATGCAATGGAAAGGGGTTCATCTAGCTCTGGTGTCTCTTGGACATAGATCTTGTGCACCTATGTAAGAACGATTCTCAACATCTTGAACCAGTCATGGAAGTTCTATTAATATTTTCCTTCTCAAGGACCGATCATAGAGAAAAGTGATTGTTGTTTTTTGCCATCTGATTCTACAAAAATTTGCAATTTTGTCAAAAACTCATTTTTTATTTGATTTGATTAAAGTTTGAAAATATTGATTAGGTATTTAATTAACTATTGTTCTTATTATTTTGATCAAATTGACAACCCTCAATTATTAATTTAGAAAATTGCAGCGAGAAATTTTCTAATGATCCAAGCCTAAAATAATTCAACTATCACCCATCCAATACGCCAACATCAATAGTCAATTATCAAGGTAGGAAACATTTGCCAATTACATCATATGTAATTATTAGATAGATAATATGTGCAACTCTTTACCATAATTATATATATGCTTTTAGTGCTTAATCTCATTAAGACCACACAGTTAAACCTGACCTAAAAGTCGACACGATAACAATGCACCCAGTGTGGCGGGCCCACACTATACCATCACACTTCCATGAGATAGATGGCACACCATCCTTAGGATACCCTAAGTTGGTCGATCAAGTTTTTTATGTGTGCCGCTAATGGAAAGCATCTTAGACTTAATATATTAGACTGAGGGATTTTATATGTATCATATATTTATACATATATTGTATCCAATTACCACATATATAGTATGTATCATATACATCCTATATCCCACAACGTAAACATGCAATATAAAATAAAAGGTGATGATTATGGCTATGTAAACTATAATTCCTTGGAGCCACAAGGAATTACCACCACCTAGGTTAATCATCACATCATATGCATGAACCTTCTGTTGGTGTAGATATATGCTTGCCTATCGGGGTTGATTGGTTCAACCCTTGAACTGGTCGTCTAGCCTCTTGGTCGATCGGTTATTTCTCCGCAATAGTTGGTTAGCCTCCTCTCCAATCGATGTCTAGACACCTTCCAAACGGTAGGTTGGAACCACCAGCCACTCGGTCCGCTTCTCCTATGATTCGTCCTCCTTGGTCCTCCAGCCGGTCGACTCATCTTGTGAAACGGTCGTCTTTCCCGGCGTTGATGATCATCTTCATCATTGTAAGAAAATAAACTATCATATTGATAATAAACTTATTACATGGTAGAGAGAAACCTCGAGTTACATTCGACGGGAGCAAGGGTAGGAAAGTATTAACTTTACATTGGAAGGAGTTAGAGGCTTGGTATGCAAATCGAGATAAAATAGGAATGAAACCAAAGCATCCAACCACATACATATATTGTATATTGGCTATAACTATGCTACATGTCCACCATCAAAACCACTTTTAGGATGATATGTATATATATATATATATATATATTAGTTTAGGATTATTTGGTGTTAGTTCAGATACATATATGAAATAGTTTAAGTATTCACATCATAGGTAATAAATAAACTATGTGAATAAAAAATCTAATCATATCGATTATCCCCAAATATAGTATTTTTATGTGGATCTCATACCATTGTTGGTAAATACGTGCATAGAGCAGGCAAAAGAAACAAATTTTCTATCTATCTGTATTCCCCATAATAGCAAGATCGCGTCAATAATTATTGAATGGGAAATATGGTTTAACGATTTTATACCTAGTCCTAGAGCAAGTCTAGTGACTACAACTCATTGCAGTGTAACTATCTTCTAGTTTCTCTTGGACGATGTATGTGCAACTCCTGGTCTTCATCATAGACAAAAAACTTGAACAACTCTACATCGGCTCCTACAGTCTCGCTACGGACTACAAGTTGACATTGTCCTCCTAGCGGGAGAAGTATCCAAGCCTCTAGAGAAGTTCACGCAGATCACTTACAACTCCTATCTTTCTAGTATAGCAGACAAGAAGGAGTCGTCCCTCACGTTGGTGTACTAGATCACTTACACAATTGTTTGTCCCTTGCTATCCCACCCTTTAAGGGGTAGGACTTGCTCAGGATCTCTACTGGTTACCACAACCTGAGAGGACAACAATTATTAGAGGTAATTGAGTTGTGTTCTGGGAAGACCTCAATACCCCTATATTTATAGGAGGGATGAGGGTATGGGTTCCCAATTTGTGTCAGAGTGGAAGGACCCAGAAGATCATGATTTTTCACAACCTTTAAATCCCAAAATGGTCAATTGGAAGCCAAACCGGTTGGTTTACATACGAGATGATCGGTTTACAGCTCAAACTAGTCATTTTGCCATGTTTCCCAATTGCATATGAAATAATAAATCTATTTTCAATTAATGTGTAACATCAATCCTTGTACCAATTGAATTGAACAAGTGAAACAATCAACTTTTCTCATGAATTTGGGAAAGCCACCAGAACTTTTGGTTGGCATGAGTGAGCAAATCGGTTCACTAGGTTAAGCATTCATCTCACCCAACCTGAGCCAATTAGTTCATCCAGTGAGTGACCGACCTAAATCGTGCGTCCACAAAGAAGTGGATCCAGAGTAGTCAGACTCTTAAGATAGTAACCCGACCCTCAAGCCCCTGTAACTATTATATGGGGTCTGACATAGTAATCAGGGTCGAACCACATGGACAAGGTTAGCAGGTGTTAAGCACTCAAGATCTCACACTCATATACTCCAGATAACAAATGGTTTAAAAAGGTGTTCCCAAAGGAACGATAGTGCTCAAACCAAAATAAAAGAAATAAACCAAAGATTAAAAAAAACAAAGGGTAACACAATAAGGTAGAAACAAAGATATGGAAGGAAAACTTGGATTAGGTTTCACCTACTAAGACTTCTCACCAACATGCAAATATAACCTCTCCCTCTCATATACTCCCATCAAGACTACATGCAATCATATAGGTGTCATTTCCTCTATCTCTCTCTCGACATAATGATAGGTCTAAGTCCAAGGACAACCTCTCTCTCAAGATGACTATCCAAAAACTACAAGGAAGAACATATGACCATAAGCTTTAGCATTCCAACATTTTCATGCATTCATACTACTCCATAACACAAGATATTAGTGATACTACTTTTTCGAGGTACCAAAAATCAAACATCACAAGATGGTATCTAAGCATACGAGTGAAACTTTAAAATCGGTGCATGGAGATAATCTTAACAAGAGTATATATATATATATATATATATATATATATATATATATATATATTCAAAAAGGAGATACAATATACATGTTGGGAGAGCCTTAGTGGCTACTCCCAACCCAAGTTAAGTGTTTAGCTACACATGTTTATGGGCAGCATAATGACGTCACAAAATGATAGATACATCAAGTTCCACAAACAGATGAGGGAAGTACATCGAGATGGAAGTGGTAGATCTAGATAGAGAGAGAAGAATGTGATACAACACAATACATCTTCAAATCCAAACCTAGGAGGTTTATGGCATGGAAGTTCTCCTTCTCTCTCAAAGATGGAGCCTTCATTTTTCTCCCTCCTTAGCTTCCGCCTTTGGAGATCCAAGACTAATTGGATGGAATGGGAATGAGTCTAGAAAATGGCAGCACTTCATGGTCCTTCGAGATCTGATGATCTGACAAGACGTGTAGGTGGTATATTTATAGGTGTGCTCCACCGACTTAACTCCTTGACCATGGTCGAGGTTTGGTCTTGGTCAAAGCTTGATCATGTTCGAGGCTATAATGCCATCTTCTCCTCGGTCGAGGTTGGTTAAGTCACCTTCTCAGTCGCGGCATGGATGCTACATCCTTTGGTGAGACCACGATCTAAAGCTCGGTCATGGGCTTCATGTCGTGGGTGTGTGGACCGTGGGTGAGAAGAGCATGAGGCACCATGGGTCTGAGGGGTCACAGTTGTGAGGCATTAATGTAATTCTTGGAGGCCTCGACCACAGTGGGGCAGGCCCAAATGGTCAATTGGTCCATGATCGAGGTGTCGACCGCAACCTTATCTTGATGTGACCCTACAACCATGGAAAGATTGTGTAAGTGAGATACTTTGCATAAAGTGTTAAAATAAGTGGAAAATCTATAAAATGTATGCTAGGGGAGGTATAAAATATATGCAAGAAGTGTATAAAATGAGGAGTTATCAACTCCACAAACTTAGAATCAACCTTTTCCTCAGGCTAAGTGTAGGCTCGGAAACATAGAGAGAAAGAGAAAATTTGTGTGAAAAATTCTTTGCAAAACTTTACACTACTGAATTATCTCATTCTTGCATCAAGACTGTTGTGGTATGTTTTCTCAACCCTAAAGTCTCATTCCTCCCCCTTTACAACTAGAGTTGCACAACTTCGACTTCTTTTCATTGCCTTTGGTAGAAAAGGTCTCTCCTTCTCAATGTATCACCCCTTCCTATGTTAGGTTACCAGTAGTACCAATACAACATCTCCCTAAGGGGTAGCTTTCACACTCTTTCTTTATTTTTTGTTGGCCCTAAGCTAATGTGTTTGGGTAAGCTTTAGGGTTTAAGTGTTTTCTTCCTCTCCTGAACTTTCTCACCCACAACTGTCATAGGGACAGTGTTGCCATTCGGGCTTCTGACGTAGAGTCAGGTGGTTGTGTGAGTTTCGTTCAGGATTGGAGGTGGGTAAGTTTGTCTTCGAGCTTCCTCTTACAGACATGACATATTTTCATTCATGAGTGCAACAATACACCGGCCGTGTAGAAACTTTTGGAATATTTTGGGTACAACTCTCATTGTAATTTTTTATCTTTTCTTTTTGGCTTTTTATATCTCCTATCTAGCTTGGGTTAGTGGGATTTATGCAATCTTCTGGGCAGCCAAGACTCTTTTAGTCCCAAAGCGGGGATAGATAGACTCGAAATAGGTAGTTGTTTCCTTCTCGACGGAGATGAGGATTTTCTGGTTGGAGCTGTCAGGTTAGGGTGGTTGGTCATGGGTATGGCTTTGGGAAGTTATCTAGTTTTCAAGGGTTTCATAAGCTTAAGGTTGTTACAAACACAATGTCTTATTGCAAGAATGAGATAGAGTTGTATTACTATGCTTCTCATTTTACTTTTATATGCATTAGTTGATCGTATTTTTCTCTCTATAAGACGACAACACTACAACCATTAGAAAGAAAATAGACAAATTTATAAGGTAACTACACAATGTTGTTGCTTATAACTAGATTTAAAAAAAAAACAAGAGCAGTTTGGTTGGAGCTTAAAATATGTACAAGTAAAGTTTTTGAAAATTTTGAAAAATTGAGAAGTAAAATGGTGGAAAAATTGTACCTCTCTATCTCGTTTATGACACCTCCCCCAAACTTATCCTTCACCCCAACCCAAGGTATCAAAATTTGAGCGAGACGTATAAACAAGATTTCTTCATTCTGGTTTGTCGGTGTTGGAGACCCACTTGGACTCGAGAAGCATGCTTGCGTACACTCCTCACAACAGATGATATAGTTTGTATTGCATCCCCTCCACCTTTGTATTCAGATTGGCTAGGGACATCATCTAGGCTAAATAAAAGAAGCCGCAGTCAATTGATAAAGACATCTGCTGAGGGCTTCTGTGGCAGAACTGTGTCTTCTTGAAGTCTTTGCCTGTTGTATGCTTGTACCCTTTGTCGTGGATTTTTAGCATTTCAACAATTGCTTCAGTGCATGTGGCATCCTTTTCTTTGGTTGGTGTCTTTGCAGTAGTCATGTTTGTCTTTTTGTTTAGTGTGAAGCATGCGTCTAAGATGTTGTATAACACCGTAGTCCTTTTTATAATGTTGACTACCAATAAAGTACAATGATTATCGTGAAGAATAGGAAAGAAGATGTAGTCTGGGAGGGACATCGCTAAGCGTTGTTGTAGGAATTCTTTTTCACCTGATCTCTTATCCTTTAGAATGTCATCCATTAGCAAGAAGTATGCCATATATGTGTTTGGCATGTTGTCACCTAACAGATCACTTGGTAGGATGACATCGGCTGACTGATAGGTACCCTCCTATTTTTAGCATATTGCAGAGGTCATCCTTCAACACACAAATTCCGTCCCTTTCAAATATAGTCTCTGCCGGCATGTCATCTTCTGTCAAGGACTTCATTACCATGTTTAGGGATTCTGAAGATAGGCTGACGTAGATCCATCTATCAAAGTCCATGAAAGTAGGTACTATCACTCCAGTCGATCCGTCTAATTTCTCTTTAGACGAATCATCTTCTTCTACTTCACCTTCCTCCGGCTTCCCTGCTACTGTTCCTCTTTATCTTTTACCACTGGAGGTTGTTTAGGTTTAGTTTCTGGCATGTTTTCTGCAACTACCCTAGTGTCGGTTTTCCAACCTTGTTTCCATATCGCTACTCTGGCTGGCTCTGTTGGGTCAACCCATAGGGTTTTGATTTGTTCCCTCGAAGTTACCATTTCAAGTAGAGGGATCTCTTGATGAAGTCTCTGCGGTATTGTGTCTGAAGGCATCACTGGGGTGTTGAAGAAATAGTGGTCGTAGATAACCTCCATCGCATATATACGACATAGCCCGTGCACATCTTTTGTGCATAAGTCCTCTAGTGGGATGCCCTTATTGATGGCATCCATTATTCATAATACGATGAAGGCACAATCCCCTGATCCATCCTCTTCTTGCAGGAACTTCTTGCAGATTGAGAATAAATTCCATATTCCCTTAAGTCTATTGTTTGCTGATTGCATCACTCTTTGCATACATAGCAACACTTTCAATATATCCCTGGCTTCCTTGTTTTTGTATATTAGGGTAGTACTGTCCAGCTTGGCTGTACAACAGTTGAACACTGTCGACTTTTGCTCATATAAATCGATGACGATCAATGCCCAGTGCTTCACAATCCTTACGGACAAGACTACAAACTTTGTTTCTTTACTTCTTACCACCTGTTTTAGCTCATTCACATCAGTAGATTCATAGTCTTCATTGTATAAGAGTCCTACCAGATGTGTGGTATTGTTAAACATTGGTTGCACCTTGTTTAGATGTAAGAACTATTCAAGGAGGGTGGCACACAGTACTTTGAACATCTTCTTGTGTACACATGCTCTTTTCATGAAGATTCCTCTGAAGTGTTCCCTAGTGAGATGTCTACTCTTGTTGTGGTATACAACATCAGTTTTGGGCAGACTGTCATCCAGAATATCTATCAAGATATGGACATCCCTGCATGTTATCCTTGTTAGTGCAATCATGTCCATATCTTCCATTTTGCAAGGTAGAGGAGGGGCCAAACCTAAAATTTCTTCCTTGGTTGGTGTGCCCCACTTCTTGGCTGGCTCATTTGTAAAGAAAGAGACGAGCCTGCCTTTCTCATCGTCTGAGGTGCCGACCTGTGCTGCCTTTATGGGTGCTTTCCTGGTTGGATGAAGACTTTCTGTATTAATTGACATATGGGCGGTCACCTTATCTGCAACATCTGTGGAAACCTCCACAAATGTATTATCTTTGACATTGCTTTCCTCAGACAGTTGTCCTAGTTTGGCAACATTTAGTGTTGCTAATGTTGCCTCCATCTTCCTATTGTAAAGATAGTCATTCTGTTTGTTATGGACTGGGGATTGCAGGAAGCCATTGCACATGTCCATCCCAGACGTCAAGTCATCCAACAACTTATTTTTATCTCTTATTTCTCTTGACGAGAGATCTTTTGTCACTATGCTCTCTGCTCTAGAGACAATGGCCTGCATGGGTTTTTCTGATGCAGCCTTTCCTGTAGTCGTGGTAGTTTGGCCTTCTTCTGGTTCCCCCTTCCAATTATCTAATTTTTTTGTCCTCTTCAGGACTGCTATTCAAATTTATCCCCCTTTACAATGCAATAGTTTTCTTCATTTCGTTGTCTTTGGGAGTGTCCGACTGCAGTGGTGCTTCATTTTCTTGAGGTTCAGCTATCGAGGCAGTCTTTACATTGGCACTTTCTTCTTTTGGCATTGTACCTGCACCTATCCCTCCCACGTTGTTGTCATCATTATCATCGGGGTTTGGAGGGCTTGAGGAAGCTTGCGATGTGAGGGGCCTACCACACACTTTCTCTTCTTCCTCTACCACTGGATGTCGATCTCTTTGCATTTGGTTTCCAACTGTTGGCGGTCTTCATCCAGGCGTTGGCGCTCCCTTTGGAGTTCATTCATTGCCGCCTTGTAGCCACTTGTTAAGTGCTTTCTGTCATCCCATAGGGCATCCCTCTCTCTCCTTAGGGATGCCATTTACTCCGTGAGGGTCTTCAACGCTCCCATCATCACATTCTGGGTGTTTAGCACCCCTTGCATGAACTGGGGTAACACTTTGGTCATCTTGTTCAGTGACTACACCTGTGTGGTTAGGGTACATAGGGTGGAGGTTATGTTTGAATTCAATTCAGATGTTTGATGCATGTGTTGACACAACACATCAAACTTGTTACCTAGTATATTTCTAAATGTTGGAGGACGTGGTGGTTGTGACTCTACGTATGTCATGGATGCTCTTGGTTCCTCCGGTTGTGGAGTTGGCAAGGTCGGTCTGGGCACTCTATGCTCTGTCTGTCCTGACATTTGTAGAATCATTTCTGGAATTTTCGGTTCAAGTACAACATTGGAGTCTTTGTGTTGCTGGTCGGGTTCTTGTTCGCCCACCACCTACTGTTCTTCTATTGCCACTCTGAGACATGGATTTTCCCTCACTGTGTCATCCAGATTCACCCTGACATCTTGCTCTGTATTTCTTCATTAGGATGGCATCCCTTGCTCATTATTGTTTCCACAGGCATGGGGTGAGGTTACCTTTAGAGATGTGGGCTCATCTAGCACTTGTTTCTTCTTCTTCCTTACTGCTAGCTTTTTCCTTTCCTTTGGCTTCTTCTTCTCTATCTCTGTAGATTTGGCTTTATCGCCCTCTTCATCAGCTGCTGATGTCTTCTCTGTAGTAGTGTGGATGGCTCCTGAGTACATCTTGTCAATGTCATCTAGGGTGGGCCGCAACTTGTAGCATCATAATATGCCTTTTCTGGGAGGGGAAGGAGTTTCTTGGAGCAACTTTGTTTGTAGTAGAGTTTATCTCCCTTCAGTGCCAAGATTCCCATGTTGATGAGGGACTTGATGTCAATCTTCATATACCCCTTTGTTACTTTGTACTTCATCAACACATATGCACCCATGAAGTGGTGGGCTATCTTCACGATCTGGACTCCCCTGCAAAAATCTTTGGTCTGTTTTGATTCCCTCCCATGACTGCCGATAGCCTTTCAATTAGGATTTTTCCTATGTTTATTGGCTTCTTTTTCAGCATAGAACATATCATGAGAAGGTCTCCCTTCATCACTCCTCCTGTATCTGATCTTGTGTATATCGTATTAGCAGTTATCTTCTGCATCACCCAGGGTTTCTTTGGAGTTCTTGGAGATATGCTTGTTTCTCCTGTCAATTTTTTCCATATTTTGTGGTTGTTGTATCCTACATTTTCCTTTTCTCTAAGTGAAACAGAGTAGGCTTGTGCTTCTTCTGTTGTTCATGTGAAGATAGTGTTGAGCATAGCCTCTGTAATTGTGTAATACTTTCCTCCTAGTCTCACCTCCAGTTTGAAGTCTCCGCCCCCCTTTTTGCGCTCCTCTTCATTTACTGGGACTTTCTCTAAAGAGGATAGAAATTTTGTTGTTAGTTTCTTCAAGGATGGGGCTTCTGAGGTGCATAGAGTGTGTAGGTTTGCACCCTCTAAGAATTTGATAACTCTATCGTAGACTCCAATCTTCTTGAATTCGTCAACGTCGAGATACCTCGTAGGCCTGAATACTTTAGTTTGCAACATCCAGTCAAAATGTGACTGGTGCACAACATCCCTTGGCACAAATGCTGGCCCATTATGATTTAGGGTTTAACCCTCGGTCTCTTCTTCATCTATGTAGACTGTTTCTTTCTACTGCCCTTTTGTTTCCTTTGTAACAGTCATTTTTGTCTTGTTGTGGCACTTGACCCCCTTGGGTTGAGCCTTCCTTTTCCCCAGGCTCTTCAGTTCAGTCTCTATAGGCAGGTACTCTGAAGTCTCTATCCAAGATGTACCCTATGAATCCTTTGACTCTTCTGGCGTCTGATGACTCAGAATGTGCTGATACTTTTCCCTTGTCGCATGTAGTTGTAATCTCCTTGTTGGTGGAAAGCTTGTAACGCTTCTTAAGGCTGCTGCTATCTTTTCCATGATTTGTTCTATCTCTTTCAGTGATGCTGCTCTTTTGAGCAATGAGTCACCATTTGAGCCCAACGTTCTAAAAAGTGTCGAATTAGTTATATCATTAGCATGATGATATTAATTTTTAATCCACCTTCATTGAGTGTTTTATTCTATTATCATGTGTATGTATAATTATGTTAGATTTTTTATTTTTCTCATAACACCGCAACCGGGACCTTTAAATAAAAGATGGACTTTGACCGTGGTCCAGGCCGCGATCGAGGCATCAATTGGTCGTCCTGTGAAACAAAACACACTGCAAGTGATGTGTAATGATCAAAGAGAGAGATTTTAGGGGGAACACGGTCAAGAAACAAACAATAATGACTGCGGTCACAATCAAAAGATTTGTGACCTAGTTATCACCACGACCCGCGATCGTTTCATAGCTGACTTTTATGTATGAAAGAAGTAAACAAGGGTGACCGCGACCACGGTCAAAAGAACATCAATAGGGTCTTGACCGCAACCCACAGTCAATGTGCAATTGCCATTTTGTTTGATAAACAACACATCCTACGATCATCAAGTGATACCTTGATCGCGACAATGGAGGACTATAGGTCATGCTCTGTTGAAAGTGGAGATATAATTAGAGGTCTAAAACCTCGTTTGGTAAAGCTTCATCCACGGTCGAGGTGGCAGGGGGGTTTCACATCCGAGATGGGTCTTAAACCCTAGTTTAGGATAGGCGGTGATGATGGAGAAATTGGCAAAGCCGCGGTGGTTTTTGAATCAACAAGGTCATTAAATACTCGAGACAAATGGCGAGGAATGGAATTATTAGCAATGGAGAATCGAGAGAAAGCAAAAATGAATACCTCAACGGAGCAAAAAAAATTTGGGAATCACAGTGGAAGCGGGGGATGCAAGGGGTGGCACAGATGCTCCACATTAGTGTGGGCTTGATTTGGCTTCTTTAACATCTCTTAAGGAATCGCTCGTATAGGAGATATGGGTGATAGGTTCGTTAGTTTGAGAAATTCTGATATTAGGTTGAGAGGAACAACGATCTGAGAGTTTTAATATATATATGATGGGCACCGCGACCCGAGGTGTGGGGAACACCTCGACCACAATCGTTCTCCTCCTTGGTATGGATCGCGACCGTGGGATATCAAGACTTTGAGAGAAAGTGTCACAGGTCACGGTGTAGGTCCTATTTGAATAAGATTGACACCGAGACCGCAGCCCTTCAAACCAAAACACTTGAAATCAAAGACAAACTTGTTCCTCTAAACAAAGCATCTTTGGACAAAAACATAAAATATTTACACTCCTTTTAGAAAAGGGAAAACTGAAATATAGGGAAAACTAGAGGCACTTAGCTCATAACACTGGAGTATGAAATAAGGAAAACATGAAACATGAAAAATAGCAAAGCTTGGGTTGCCTTTTATGAAGCACTTGTTTGAAGTCTTTAGCTTGACTTTCTCTTTCATCCTATCTTCATTCTCCCTCCACAGATGCAATTCTTGCCTCATTCATTCCATTTGTTGTTGATTTGGCCTCCCCCAAACTAAGTTCTGACCTCCTCACAAATGCTTTATCTTCATCGTAACTTTTTACTCTGTGTCCATTTACCTTAAAAGTTCTTGTGTTCTCTCCTGATATCTCCATCATCCCTGATGGGTATATTTTTACCACAGAAAATGGGCATGATGATCTCGTTCTAAGCTTTCTGGGGAATAACTTGATACTTGAATTAAATAGAAGGACTTTGTCCCCTTCATGAACATCTTTGTTCTTCAAATGGGCATCATGCCAGACTTTCATTCTTTGTTTATAAATCCTTGCATTTTCATAGGTGTGAAGTCTCAATTCTTCGAGTTCTTGGAGCTGAAGGAGCCTTTTCTGTCATGCCTTTCGAGGTCCATATTCAGAAATTTTATGTCCCATAGAGCCTTGTGCTCTAGTTCAAGTGATAGATGACATGTTTTACATAAATCAACCTATAGGGTGTCATCCCTATAAGTGTTTTGTAAGCAGTTTGGTAGGCCTAAAGTGCATCATCTAGCTTCATTGACCAATCTTTCCTTGTGCGGCTCGCAATCTTTTCTAAGATTTGCTTAATCTGTCTATTCGATACTTCCACTTGTCTCGATGTCTAGGGGTGGTAAGGAGTCGCGACCTTGTGTTTCACCCCATATTTTCTTAGCAAAGCTTCGATAGTTTTTCACCAAAATTTAATCCTCCGTTTCTTATGACCGTGCATGGTACTCTGAAGCATGGGAATATAGTTTTCTCAAAAAGCTTTATCACAACCTTGGAATCACAAGTTTGAGTAGTAACTGCTTCAACACACTAGGAAACGTAATCAACGTCAATGAGGATGTATTGATTCCCTTATGATGGAGGAAAAGGTCCCATGTAGTCATTTCCCCAAACATCAAAAATTTCAACTTCTACCCAATCTGCCATGCGCATCTCATTCCTCCTGCTTATATTTCCCATTAGCTAACATTCTTTCCATGATTTGATGAAAGAAGTTGCATCATTGAATAGAGTGGGCTAATAAAATCCATATTGTAGGACCTTTGTTGCTGTCCTATCCCCACCATGGTGCCCACCATAAGGTGAAGAATGGCACTCTTTCAGGATCAATGGAACCTCCTCTTCTGGTATGCACTGATGATATAGATTGTCAGAGCATATTTTGAAAATCAAGGGGTCGTCCCAGTAGTAATTCTTCAAATTAGAAAACAGCTTCTTCTTCTAGTTGTATGTGATCTCCAGTGGAAACTGCCCACAAGCTAGATAGTTACAGATATCTACAAACCATGTCATTCTCTACTCATCTCACTGAGCTATTAGTAGGGCTTCTTCAATGTAATTGTCGTTCATTGGTAACTGATTCTCTTCATCGAAGACTATTCTAGACAAGTGGTCTACAACCACATTATCCTTCCCTTTCTTGTCGATGATTTCATGATCAAACTCTTGTAATAGGAACACCCATCTTAAAAGTCATGGTTTCATATCCTTTTTCTACATCAGATACTTAATTGCCCCATGGTCTGTATATACTTTCACCTTCGATCCTATTAAGTATTATTTGAATTTATCAAAGGAAAATACAATGGCCAACATTTCTTTTTTTGTAATTGTGTAGTTTACTTGCTCCTCGTCAAGCATCTAACTCACATAACAAATTACACGATGTTTCTTGTCCTTTTTCTGTCCCAAGACAATGCCTATTGCATAGTGATTGGTGTCACACATGATTTCAAAGGGCAATTCCCAGTCTGATGCTTGAACAATTGGTGTTGTTGTTAGCATTCTTTTCAGTGTATTGAAGGTAACCATACATTCACTGGTGAATTCAAACTCAACATCTTTGAGCAGAAGATTAGACAAAGGCTTTGAAATTTTTAACAAAACCTTTATAAACCTCCTGTAGTAACATGCATGTCCCAAAAAACTTCTCACCCCTGTTACAGACTTTAGCGGTAGAAGCTTTGAGATAGCTTCAATCTTACTCAAGTCCACTTCAATTCTCTTCTTTGAAATCTTGTGACCTAGGACGATTCTGTCTCGTACCATGAAATGACACTTCTCCCAATTCAGAACGAGATGTTTTTCCTCACATCTTTGCATCACTAGAGATAAATTTCTTAGGTATGCATCAATTTCTATTCCATTGGTTGAGAAGTCATCCATAAAGATTTATACGATAGCTTCTAGAAAATCTGAGAACATCGTGGTCATACAACATTGGAACATTACAAGTGCATTGCACAGTCCAAACTACAATCTTCTGAACGCATATGTGCCATAGATGCACATTAATGTTGTTTTCTCTTGATCATATGGGTGAATAGGGACTTGATAGAATCTTGAATATCCGTCTAGAAAACAAAAATAGTCATGATGGGCCAACCTTCCTAAAACTTGGTCAATGAATGGTAAGGGGAAATGATCCTTTTTGGTGGATGTATTTAGCTTGCGATAATAGATGCACATGTGCCAGCCTATCACTATCCTCGTGGAGAATTCATCTCCATCTTCCCCTTATACGACCATCATTCCACCCTTCTTGGGTACAACATTGATAGGAGTAACCCAATTGTTATCGCTTATTGGGTAGAAGATTCTAGCATCTCATAGCTTTATAACTTCTTTCTTCACAACCTCTTTCAACATCTGATTTAGCTTCCTTTGTGGTTGAGCTAGTGGCTTGGCTATCTCTTCAAAGATAATTTTGTGCATGCATAAAGTTGGGTTAAGACCTCTGATATCCTCCAAAAAATACCCTATTGCTTTTCTACACAGCCTCAGCTCGTCTAGCAACTTTTCCATTTGGTCATCTAATAAGTTGGCATTAACAATAACTATATTCCTTTCTTCTTCATCTAAGAATTCATATTTCAACCCTTCTATAAGAGGCATTAACTCTGGCTTGGGTTTTACGTTCCGTTCTCCTCAGATGTCTGCTCCAATGGAGCATACTTCACTATTTCAATTATCTCTTCATCATCGTTGAATTCTTCTTCTGGTTGGTTCAAGTAATCTATGATTTCCACAACTTCTTGGCTTTCCATGGTAGCATCCTGGCTATTTAGGGCTCACATTAGTGGATCTATGTTTGCTTTGTCTTCTTGCGCTTCTTCACAATACTGATTATAGCTATCCATGAAGTAGGCTGACTCAGATAGAGACGGTCCCCTCATGGCATCTTGTACCCTAAAATCCAAGTGATCATTCCCTACTCGTAGTGTGATGATTCCTTTAGCAACATCTATCAGTGCTCCCCCCGTTGCAAGGAAAGGCCTTCCAAATATCATAGGACACCTTTAAGTGTGCTTTTATTAACTTATAGGGGAAGGGGACTCTTGGGGCGTATGGATTTTTCTTTGAATGAACATCTCCCAGAGGGTCTGAGTCCTTTTCCTCTCCTTCCTTCTTCTCGAGTTGTCATGCTTCTTTTCCATAGTTAGCTTGTTATTTCTTTCTTGACTCTTCCATTGCTTTTTCATTCTCAGACTGCTGATCAGCACGACTTCTTTCTTCTTCAGCGTTGTTGGTATTAGCATTCTCCATCATTTTCCCAGATCAGAGAGTAGCCATTTTGGCAGTCTCGGTATTTGATGGGATCTTTCCTGAAGGATTTTTCATGAGCTCAACTAGTTGTGCAAGCTACTGATCTATTTGTCTCTGATGAGTTTGCATATCCACCATTTGAGTTTGCATGTTAGTTAGCACTCTCAAATTTGTTAGAGCACTTTGAGCCAGTTAATCATTCACTGACACTTGCCTCTTTGTGAAGTTGAATAGTTGAGCCATCATGTTAGGTTGGTTATTGTCTTTTACTTGGCTCGGTCTTGGGCCTTGCCCTTGTCCTTGCCTTCTCACATTTTTGTTCTGGCTTTGATAGTTGTTTTTTTAATGTTGGTAGTTAGTAGTCTTGGTGTATTATGTTGTCACCCCTTTTTTCTCAAACCCTGGGGGAGGTTTAGATGAACTACCCAGCTGATGTGCATTCTCCACAACTTCTTTGTTTCTGTAACTAAACCCAGGGTGGTCTTGTCGCTTGAAGTTACATAGGAGATGTTTTGTGTCTCTTCTTCACTTTTGCTTTCATCACTTTCCTCAGGCCGGGTATAGATACAATTATCAATCCCATGCTCTCCTTCTCCACAGGTAACACACTTCATGACCTTCTCAGTATGTTTCTTGCCCTTAGCTCTAGTTTCTTTTAGCTATTTGACATCAGTGACTATTTTCTGAATATGTGTTGTTATCATCTCCAAGGTTGTGGCTTCAATCGACGGTCCTTGAGACCCTATTTTTTGTTGACCCCCTATCATTCTTGTAATAGTCTATGCCTATGTTGTCTATTATCTTAATGGTTCTGCTCAGTTTCTTTCCAAGATAGTCACTGCCAGCAGTTGTATTCGACAAAGTCCTCTCAGTAGGAGTCATCCCATTATAGAAAGTGGTCATGAGGAACCCCTTATGGTAATTATGGTGCAGGCAATCCCTCTGGTACTCCTAGAAACATTCCCATGCTTTGTAAAAGTTCTCTCCCGGTTTTTTTGCAAAAGAAGTGATCTTCTGCATGTTGCAGATAGTCCTCTCGGTGGGATAAGATGTAGTAACGAAGCCATCATCCAGGGGTCTCCATCCATCTATGGACTGGTGAGGAATGTTGAGATACCATGATAGAGCCTTATCTTTAAGAGAGAAGTTGAAGCCTTTATAGTATATTACTTCTTGAGGGACTCCCCTCATCTTGATGGTATTACAAATATTTTTAAAGGCATTGAGGTGATGGTATGGGTTTTTACTCCTCGAATTCCTATGGAAAGGTTTATTCTGGATCATCGATATGATGGATGGTTTTAACTCAAAGTTTGTTGTGTTGAAGTGTGGGATGACGATCAGGCATCTAGATTAGTTGGCCCTTATTTCATCTTGTTCTTTAAGAGTCTTTCCCTCTTTGTTGTTGTTGTCCTGCCTATCGCACTCTCGTTCATTGTCATGATGGTTGTGATGGTGCCTTCTTCGACGTTGGTAGCATCATTATTTGTCATGTTGATCTTCTTCGCGACGATCTTCTTCCTGTTGATGATCGTCTGAGTAACAACCATCTCTGTCTTCGTCCGACCCTGGAGGTGGGGGGGGGTTATGTTGAATCCTCGCATTATGCTTGTCCCCAGTGAGAGTACCATCCATGCGAGGCGGCATGGTGACTCAAGGTTGAGGAGCAAAGTCGAAAGAGTCTACTTCCCTCCGGGTTCCCTAAATAGACCGCACAGTCAAGTTAGTAAATTTGACGTGCTAAACGAACTATTCTATGCAAACGTAGGGTAGCAGATTTAAGGTTTCTATCCGGTCAAAGTTATCACTAAGCTTGAGGCACGGGAGTATAGTGAGTGGACTCAAGTTCTTAACAGTTCTGTTTTGCCTTGTCCCCGAAAACGGCGCCAAAAAGTTGACCAACCTAAATTGCACGTCCAAAAAGGAGCAGATCCAGAGTAGTTGGACTCTTAAGATAGTAACCCAACACTCAAGCCCTTGCAACTATTATACGGGGTTTGATGTAGTAATCGGGGTCGAACCATAAGGATAAGGTTAGCAGGTGTTAAGCACGCAGGGTCTCACACTCATACTCCGGATAGCAGATGGTTTAAAAAGGTGTTCCCAAAGGAACGATAGTGCTCAAACCAAAATAAAAGAAATAAACCAAAGTTAAAAAGAACAAAGCATAACAAAATAAGGTGGAAACAAAGATGTGGAAGGAAAACTTGGATTGGGTTTCACCTACTAAGACTTCTCACCAACATACAAATATCACCTCTCCCTCTCATATACTCCCATCAAGACTACAAGAAATCATATAGGTGTCATTTCCTCTCTCTCTCTCTCGAGGTAAGGATAGATCTAAGTCCAAGAACAACCTCTCTCTCGACATGACTATCCAAAAACTACAAGGAAGAACATATGACCATAAGATTTATCATTCCAACATTTTCATGCATTCATACTATTCAATAACACAAGATATTAGTGATACTACTCTTTTGAGATACCAACAATCAAACATCACAAGATGGTATCTATGCATACGAGTGAAGCATTAAAACTAGTGCATGGAGATAATATTAACAAGAGTGTATATATATTAAAAAAGGAGAGACAATATACATGTTGGGAGAGCCTTAGTGGCTACTCCCAACCCAAGTTAAGCGTTTAGCCACACATGTTTATGCACAACATAACAACATCACAAAATGATAGATGCATCAAGTTCCATGAAGAGATGAGGGAAGTACAACGAGATGGAAGTGATAGACCTAGATAGAGAGAGAAGAACTTGATAATACATAGTAATTCTTCAAATCCAGATCCAAGAGGTCGATGGCATGGACGTTCTCCTTCTCTCAAAGAAGATGGACCCTTCAGTCTTCTCCCTTCTCAGCTTCTGCCTTTTGAGATCCAAGACTGATTGGATGGAATGGGAATGAGTCTGGAAAATAATAGCACTTTGCGGTCCTTTGAGATCTGATGATCTGACAAGACGTGTAGGTGGCCTCTTTATAGGTGTGCTCCACTGACTTAACTCCTCAACCACGGTTGAGGTTTGGTCTTGGTCGAATCCTAATCACGGTTGAGGCTTTATTTCCATCCTCTCCTCAATCGAGGTTGGTTAAGCTACCTTCTCGGTCGTGGCATGGATGTGGCATCCTTTGGTGAGACCGCAGTCTAAAGCTCAGTCACGGGCTTCATGCCACGAGTGTGTGGAGCACGAGTGAGAAGAGCATGAGTCACCGTGGAGGTGAGGGGTCACAATTGTGAGACATCGAGGTGATTCTTGGAAGCCTCAGCCGCGGTGGGGTGGGCCCTAATGATCGAATGGGCCGTGGTCGAGGTGTCGACCTTGACCTTGGCTTCATGTGACCCTACAACCATGGAAAGAGTGTGTAAGTGAGATACTTGGCATAAAGTGCTAAAATAAGTGGAAAATCTATATAAGGTATGCTAGGGGAGGTATAAAATATATCTAAGAAGTGTATAAAATGAGGTGTTATCAATGAGTCGATTGATTGGTGCCCCAATTCATGTAGATGTCAGCCAATTCAATTATAATCAACCTGACACTCCAAACGATCATCTCAACACTTGATTCGATCAGTTGATATTCCAGTAAGCTGATTTGTTATTTGAAATGAATACCTAAACACTTTAATAATCAGTCCAATCATATTCATGATTAAATTCTTCTTCTAGATGAGTTCTTATGTTTGTTACCCTATAGGTCCCAGATCATGTTGGTAGTGAATGTACATAACTAGCTTATGACCTCACTAGAAAAAAGTGGTGTTGAGTCACACATCAGTGCCACCCAAGTGAATGGAAAGTTGGAGAACAACTTCAACCTACAATTTGTTTAATGTGTTATAGTGATTGTATAATTCCTTTGTCTCTGATATCTGAAATGAACTTGAGTCATGGAATCATCATCCTCTCAATGTTCAATCCATGTTCCTTGAACCAAGAGTAGACTGTTTGAGATATATGTGACATCAACATCATATATTGATTCACATGTGCATGCCCATGCATTTCTCCATCTCTCTTATTAAGTGCTATATATATCAAACTCTAGTAGGAGGAACAAATCCCATCTACATCACTCAAAGTCATTCCACATGCGTCACAACTCCAATCATCACCTTTATGGAAATCCTTGTTCAGGGTTATGTTGGATGATGTTGAAGTATATCGAATGACATATGATGAGTGTAGTGACTTCATGTCTAAGAATCACAATCACCACATTCACTATACGAGATGACTATCACCACCAATGATGGTTTCCCTGTGTCACTCTCAAGGTGGGTATGTCTGATACATTGTTCCCTAACATGTATGTATTTTTTTGGTTTGATATACCATATCATGATTAATGATATTTTGTCATCAACCAACACACACTCCAGTCTTTTGTATTTTGTTGTCTATTTGCCTTCCACAGAAAAAACCGATCAAGGACATAATAAAGAACATAAATACTCTTAACATATTTATTATATCACCATTCAAGTCACATACTTGAAAACATACGTCATTGAGTATTATCATTCTCTGGGCATTTATAATGTTTCCTCATTATCTCATAACTGAGTGAAACAAAATGAATTGGAAGATTGCCTTTATGATTATTAATCAAATTCTTTATGTTATATGCCATGTCAATCATCATATCATTGTCTCTCTAGGCATACCTTACCAACAAAAATACATCCTATATCAATGCTTGGAAATAACCGATGTGTTTCCGAACCTTATATACTCTAAATTTTTGTATACTTTCTACTTTTAAAATTTTGACAAAGATACTTCAAAGATACATGTGAATGTGTTTTATTTGTTTTTATTTGTTATTTATGTTAATCAAGCAAATCGATGATTGAAGGGTGAACATAGGGTGGTGATAAAATAAATGTAAAAGTGAACTTGGAAACTTCCAAGTGTAAGTGATAAATGTTGAAGAATGTCCCAAAATGATCATTTTCCCACAAAATTGTCATGATGAGAAGGTGGGTTTGAGTAAAAATAAAAAAAAGAAATTATTACGACAAACAATTTATACAGATTTCCTGATTCACAAAATGATTGTGGTGCATTTGAACCAAAGAGATCATTTTACCCAACACATTTGGTATCTAAAGGAGTATTTGAGTATGAAGTTTGGTTGTAAGATATCTAAGACACCATGACTATGGGATTCAAAACAACCACAGTGCTCATCACCCTAATGCTCATTTTCACACACCACAATGGTGGTACCTATAAGTGACAATTGCTTAAGTAGGGCAGTTGGGATCAAACCCTATACCACACTTCATTTTTGACACCATCAACACACTATTATAGCATTTTAATTACATCTCCAACCCCTGAGAACTAAGCCAACCTTAATAAAGACCAAAGAAGCTTCCATTAGTCTTCCCATAGGATCTCGAATGAGATATGTCACCTTTCTTCCATGGGATCCTCTCCTTCACCTGCATTTATTCTCCAACACATCTTAAGTTGTATTTCTCCAGAACAACTATAAGTCTAGGCTCAATTGGTCTTTTTTTCCTTTTGTTGCTTGATTCTCTATGAGCAATATGAAAAAGGTTGCACCAAATGTTACTATGGAATCCAAGCATCTGATTCCCTACTTTTCCTGCACCAAGAGGGGCATTAACCTCAGCTCATCACCCACGCCTCCAACATAAATGCCCAACGCATAATCAACACATAAAGATGACCCCATCAATGATTTGATACTCTGTGTGATCAAAATGGAAGTAGTGGATGTTTGTATAGATAACTTGATCACATATTTGAGGATTATAGCATACAAGATGATAGGTTTCGCCCTCAACATGGAAGACATAGTGCTGCCACACAACCACACTCAGTGTCTTTTTCCCAAGAACAAAGCCAAGCACCACAACCCACCAAAAAAAAAGAAAATTTTGAGTTGAAGAGGAAGGATCCAACTTAAATAGTCATGCCAACTTAATGTAACATTGTATGACTTAATACTACAACTACTAGACAATTCAATTATGAGTAGCCTGAGGAGCTAGAGTCCAGTGTTGAGGAGATGAAGGATGAGGGTGACATTTTGGCCCAGTTGGGGGCCAAGAGGGGGAGATGGATTTCTAAGCTTCTTTCATTTCACTCCCACCCATGATAAACCAACATAGAAAAAATAAGATACTACACCCAAATGTGATGACTAAAAAAATTCATTCCATGAGTTTTTTTTGCGTTATCACAATGCAAATGTTGGGTATATATGATTACATTTGTTGGTTATTTTGTGGCAACGTGACCCTTATGGTACACATGACTTACCCCCAATGCACATTGGAATCTTCAATACAATTGAAAAGATCTGTTACAAGGGCACAGACTAATAGCTTCACAACTTTTGGCAAAACTAAAGTTTTGGTGGATAGTAAGATGAATAACTTAAAAAAAACAAATGGAAAATAAGTTCAATGAAAGATATCATACAAGAGAAGATGATCCCTTCAAGACATCAGGGTTTTAGAATCCATTTAATGGGACAACTAAATTCACAACAAGTGCATTCAAAAAGATTCACCTTACAAGCCTAATAATTATCTATATTAACAAGGTGTTACAAATATCATATTTGCAAGGTATGACAATGAAGAATCATTCTCAATCAAACATTATACGTGATAGATGAAATTTTGTTATTCAGTGCATTGAAATTTGGGGATAATATGACTAATCACTTTGAATGCATCCCTATCGAGTCTGACACCCCTACCAAAATTGAAGGCTTGTGACTAATGGATATGTACCTTGTAGATGATCCATACTATCTAAGTGAAGCACAAGGTCTATAATTTATTTATCTTGAATATTTTTCTCAATCATTGTTGATTTCAATCAAGAATGGTAAGTACTTATATCATTTTCATCAAGAGTAATCAATGTTTTCTCTATATTTGTATTACCACAAGACTTTGCTTAACTGTCATGTAGGCATATTCCTGACCTCATGAAAACATTTCTTAGTATGAGTGTGACCATCCACAAAATGAATATAATCCCCCAACATCCAATATAGTCATGACATTGGTACATGATGCAAACATTTCATCACAATAAGACCTTGCACACCTAATAAAGAAGTGCACTCATTTTGTTGCCAACATGTAATGTAGTGGTCGACTTTCCAAGGCACTAGTAGAGTTTTAGGAATGAAAATTGGCCCCACCTACCATCAGTGGCCTGATATACACTCTT
The DNA here is from genome assembly GCA_963693085.1 of Alisma plantago-aquatica. Lineage (NCBI taxonomy): Eukaryota > Viridiplantae > Streptophyta > Magnoliopsida > Alismatales > Alismataceae > Alisma > Alisma plantago-aquatica. Next base: position 1,721,683,319 of record OY856409.1, on the reverse strand, counting down.
TGTCCTTACTGAAACACACTTAGAGCTAAAATTTCTCAACAGATCACGCATCTTATTACTACTTTAGGTTGAGCATGCTTATCCACAAATTTCTTAGTGATGGGCACCCTAAAAAGTAGGTGCACCTTGGTGATATGGGTAGTCCTATCATTCCTTTTAAGATATTTTTTATCAAAGGCCTCAAATCTTGGGATGTTATAATTTTCCGCACTTAGACTCTTGGCATCCTCGTCAAAACTCAATGATATTACCTCATAATCACCTCCCCATTTTAGTATAGACACGTCATGGCTCATCTACACCCAATACCTATTCATGGCTTCCAATGCAAGGGTGTCTCCATCAACTCATATACCCCTTTCCAACATGCAAAAATTATACCAGTGAAAGGGTGCCTCCATCAAATAAGATATCCTTTTCCAACATGCCTAGACTACACAACTCAAGAGTGGGTTGTCGCATACACCTAGTTTAGAAACACTATATTTGGTACCATTTGTAATGTTCGGGTGCACTGGACAAGTCTTAAGTAGAGTTCTAGGAATGGTGACTTGCCCTACAAACTACCACTAGCCTTGGTTGCACACTTTTTCCTCACTCACACACAGTCAAAGATCAACTTCTGACAGGTCATCCCTCCTAGTACTAATTTGGGTTCAACAAGCTTAAACATGTTGTTCTTAGTGATTGGATCCATAAAAAGGAGATGCATCTTGGTGATATACGTAGTCCAATCATTCATTTTAAGATTATTTAATGATATGGGTAGTCCAAACATTACTTTTAAGATTATTTTTATTCAATGCCTCAAATATTGGGATGTTACACAACATCTAGACACAAGCACTAAAAAATGCCTATGACCTAACTTTTATTCTCATACAACTAGATTATATCCAAAGTAGACCAGAGTAGATGTAGTAGGACCAACAACATCTTCATTACCAAATAGATCATCTATATCACTACACTTATGAGAAATATTAATATAATAGGATCATGTGTCACTACCATGTTAGCATGTCATCTTAATCAGAATCCTATCTACCATGATATGTGGACTATTGGGGAAGTTGGCGTGATGTAGGTTTTATCGCACTAACAAATCCACTACAAATAGAATTCCTAGCTTTTACCGAAACTTGCGTGCAATAATTGTCAACCGCAAGTGGGTGGATCTTATCATAGTATAGTTGACGACCGAATCCCAAGGGACAACCTTTTTAAGAATCTTTCCAGAATGTTATCTAGTTTTTTTTGAGAAACAATGTTTCATTATGGTTTCATGCACATATCATGTCAATAGAAATTACATCATATGTAAATAGAAATTTACACATACAAAACCCTAACGAGGGTTATCATAAAGTTTTGAAAATAATGAATTATGACTATGCATATTTGCTAGGGTATCAACTTCTTCATTCTCTTTCTGTGAATACTTCTTGAACTGTACATGCCATTGTATCCCAGTTAAATACCGGATACTTGATGGGAACAATCAAACTTAACTTTCTAAAAAAGGCATTCTCTGTAGGTCCAGAAATCTATGAGCATTTGAGTTTTATGTTGTCTAATCAACTCCGATAGGCAGTCATGGGTTAGGTCATTACCTATACCCCATACATTCCAGCAAAGGACATCTAGCATGAAGATGAGATTAAACGTCACTGCCTTCTTCCTAAGAAGACAACTCTTGTTGTAATCTTTACTTAACCTGACTTCTTATTTGATAAGGAGACACCTTCATTTTCCATAGACCCCCTGGTCTCCCTGCTAATCTTACCAGAAGATGACGATGAAAGTGACACAATTGGTTGATTCATTACTTGTAAGGGTGTGACAGGAGGATCAGACTGGATGGGCAATGGACTCAGCACAATATTATGAATGATAACCTCATCATAATTAGGACTATCTACTTTATGAAATTCGGAGATAGAATTAATATCTTGCATATTCATAGGTTGAATGGGAGTCTCTTCAAAATTTTCAACAATGTCCACATATGCAACAACCACATTCGACAACTTTCTCTTCCAATTCCATACTTCAGTTAATGTTAACTGCTTTCCACGATTAATAGAGACATTATCAGTTACATTTGTAGTCTTCTCTGTGGTGTCTTCCAGATCAGCCAATAAATTAAAATGATTAATAGTCAAATTCCTTCGGTTTTGACTATCCTCTCTTGTGGTTCCTTTGGGCATATGCTGACCCAGCTTATTGTCCCAAGCAAAATACTTAGAATGAATAGACTTGCTGTATTGAACCTCCCATCTATCTTTAGTCGGAACCCATCACATACTAATGTTCGATTTGGGTTTGTGATGTTGTTGTTCACGAGGATCACTCTGCAATGGGCATTCTTCCGGATGGTTCCCAAGTTTGCCATGGGAAAGACAGATCAATGGGAAAGGACTCGTACTCAACCTTGTACATAGAACCTTCAATATGCTCAGCAAGTAATATAGGAATAGATGAGCCAATTTAAACCACTATTCGAGAGAAATGTCTCCTTGAAGAATTCCTAGTATGGGTGTCAACCCTAAATAATTTCCCAAGAATTTCACCAATACGTTCAAAGATAATCTTGTGGTACATGTGTAATGGAAAATAAATAACCCTTGCCCTAACAAAAATTGGTTCAATAAATCCAACGTTGGGTAGAAAATCAAGATACGATCGGCTTACTGTTAGGCAACAACATCCATATATAGAACACAGACCACCTGTAAGTTCAAGGTCATAGTCCTAAAAGCAAGAGAAGCGAACCACAAAATTGTTTAAACTTAACTCATAAATCTTCCAACTGCCCACTGGATTCCATAATGATCGAAGTCTATCATAGAGGGTAAGGTACCCCACAGATCAACCTCATAATTTAACAACAACAACAACATAAGACCATGATTTATGTAAAATAGACTTGGCATCTTCTGTGAGATGAATTTCAGACTGACCAGACAAATTAACAATATAAATATCATCAGGATTAAGTGTTGTTATCTAGTTGATTAAGAGCAATATCTAAAAATGAAATTTGAGTTGTTGAGTTAAACTAAGTGCAAGAAGAGTAAATGACTAAAGTAAAATAAGATCTACAATAATGTTGGAAAACATTGGGGTGCAATCGGGTTTCACCACCACTATCTGAGTCTTCACATCCACTCAAATACAAACTTATACAAAGAAATAATTGGAGTCATGAAAGTTTTTCTTTTGGTGTTAGAAACTTGCAAAAGTGGATATCACTATAAGCGTGATGCCTCGATGCTTACAAGTCATATACCTACTACTTCAGATATTACCAACAGAAGTTCTAGTCAAGGCATCAACCAAATCAATTGATATTAAAATCTTAAGTGTTGAAGTCTGTGCGGCCTAAGATTATAATAAATCACATAAGGAGGGTGATCAATCCACAAAACATGCCTTAAATGATTGATGATGAATTAAATGGGTTAATACAAGAGTTGGAACGAGAATGGAATTGCAAGAAATGGGAAGCATGGCTAGTTCCCACACCCCAATGAAAGGACTACTCCCTCAACATGGAAATATGAATATCATAGGAAAGGGAAACAATCATGGTCATGACTATAGAATAAGTAGTTGGGTATGGTGTGCGATGAAAAACTTCCTCTCTTCTCTCTCTTATAGGTGCTAACTCTGACTTACGGTTGAAGTAGGTGGATGGAAGCAGATTTGTGAAGAGATTGATTACCTTGGATAAGGAGGTCGATAGAAATAGCCAAGTCTGTAGGTTGATGGCCTATCCAGATCATTGGCACTAGCTTGATCAATGGATTTAGACTTGGATGTGATCTCGATTTCTTCCTTTCGGCCTATTTTTGTCTCCAAAATTTGAGATATCTTGAACTGATGTCCTGGGGGCCTATTTATAGGGTTCTGGCCATCAACCACTTGTGTTGACTCTTAGACTTTTAGCCATCGACTTCAGAGGTCGATGAGGTAGACAAATAGTTGTCTAAGTTAATGATCTTGAATTCTCAATGTATGGTCATCATTTGATGATTGTCCCAGTGGCTTTTGAGTTGGTAGGTTAATGGGTCATCGACCTTGGAGATCGATGGTATGCTAGAGTTGTGGCCATCGATCGATGGATGATATCCTTTTGGTTGCTGGATGATGGGCTTGACGTATGATGTTGGTCAATGGAGAGAGATAAATGGGTCATCAACCTTGACCATCAATAGGTCTGGATGTCGAGCTCCTATCTATTATCTAGGGGGGTCTATGGGTCATCGACCTTGAAGGTCTATGGGGTGCTCGATCATTGATGGTTTTGAAGGTCGGTTGGTAGGTTAATCGTTGGGTTGATAATTTCCTCAGACACAAAAATTGTTCATTGCTTTTCCTTCTAGAAGTTCTCAACATCTGTTTCGGTACGAGACATTGTCCCACACCCTGGGAGAGGCAAACTTGCAAGGGGAGTCAAGGGTAGTATTAAATTTGTACAAATTAGCATGAAAACCTAAGTAGATCAAAACAAAGCTATTCCTAATGAAAACTAAGCTATATGAATGCAAAATTAGGTTGCAGAAGTAAGTAAATTAGGATGAATATGCATTCATCATGGTGCCAACAATAACCACAATATTACTATTATGGTACCTCTAGTTTGAAAAAGAACCCTTGAGAAGACCCACATGCCAACTAATTTCTTTCGTTGTCAACCTAAGAGTAGTTATATGATGAAGAAAACATGATTTAAAAGATTGGGGTGATATTATAATATGCCCTTATATTTGACTTTGATGTACCTTACATTCTTAATTCCACATACTCGAATTTTATTCATATTCAAATTCTTTTTTCTGGTATTTTTTATTTTTTGCATTTGCAGTCATGCCACGAGTTGCATATGAAATAAAATTTCTTATTTTTTGTTACATTTCCATTTTTCATGATTAATTTAGGGTTGTTGATATTTTTCTTAGTAGATGAAGCATTATTTCCATTATCTCCCTGGGATTGAATTATTTTCATCTAGAAAGTTGTTTGGAGTTAATTTTGTCCTTTCTATAATAAAAAACTTGACTTCGACAAATTCTATCAAAATTATAATGACTTTTCAGCTTGTTGAGTAATTAATTGGATTATCCTTTGTATGAAACCTTTATAGTGAAAAGTGTTTGGTTCTTGAGTCAGTTGGTGAAAATTGCAAATATTCAACTTTGTATTGAATATATGAGAAATCGTTATTCTTATGATGATATGTCATGGTGGGGAAAAAAGACAACTGTTGAACTTATTTAAAGTAATTTGGTTCCAAGAATTAATATATGGATGTTTATACCATCATGTTCTCTTGTCCCACTTCTTATATCATTTCAAATACCTCCACCCCACCCAAAAAAAACATGATTTGGTGATCCTATAAAAGCTTTGGGTTTCCAGTTATCCCCCATCCATTTCTTTCAAAAATGCAAAGTCTAAACAAATTCCAAAGCACTAGAGAGAAAAAAATATAAGAAATTTCTCCTCTATAATAGTACCATTGAAAAAAAAGACAACAATGAAAAGAGAAGTGCTCATATTTAATAGCAGTTCATCTTCTCTGCAACCATTTCTTACATTTTAAATGCATTAGGCGTATGAAATATCAAGATACCCCATTTGATCCTTTTCCTCAGCCGTGTATACTATGTGGTATGAAATGAACTATTTGCTGTAATGATTTCAATTGAAATAAAATTTGATTTTCTTCTATCTCTGTCATTGTGATTTGTATTTTTGTAGCATCACAAAACACTTGTTGATGTTCCAATTAGTTTTTGTGCATATACAAGAATGTTTGCAATTCAATGTGTAAAGATAAGATGGAATTGTTTGTTCTATGAGTAGAGATGAAAAGTACATGGGTAAAGATGGTTTTGAGATTGATTAGTGAAATGCATCTATGTTGGAGAATTCACCATTTCTTTTGATATTTAATTGATAGTAAGATTTAGTCTAAATGTCCTTGATCTTGGGGTGTTGGTGGAGTGCTCTATTTAGCCTCCATTTTTCTTCATACCCTTAATTTTCATATCAAGATGATTAGAATGTGTTGATTTCCCATAAATCCTAACATCATTAAAATGCACTTAGTGTCATTCTTTGCATATTTTGTTGGTAACATGGATTATTACAACGACTCAATAAAGCTTAGTGTATTCTAGGTTTGATCCAAATTGAACACGAGGATGATCAAAATAGCAATTGAAGCCTTTTATACAAGGAGTGTTAACAAATCAAGCATGGTAATAAGTGTAGTTGACAACCCCAGAAAATGTCCATATTTAAGTGAAATGGACTTTTTAATTAAGACTTCTATGACTATTTCATGACTCAAGACTTTGTACAACGATATTTAGTTGTCTCTTCAACATCCATTTTAATACCATACGATCATGGTCCTTCTAGTATATAATCATGTGTTGTCCCTCCTCATTTTACCCCTGTTGTTGTTTCTACAATTCCATTCTACCAAGATCGTAGTTATCTAAATTGCTAATTTTCCCATGTGACAACATGGATGTGGTGGTGCATATACTAACCAATTTGTCACTAAATATTAAAAAAAAACCTCACATATAAGCATTGATCTACCACACCCATACCTAGTATCAAATACTTTAAGTGGAGGCCACCTACTACAACACAATCATTACTCCACTCTTCTTCACCCTTGCCTTGTTTGATTTCCTATTGCATCCATCTTTAACCTCCAAACCATAAGCTTGGCCACCATCCAGTTCCATTTTCACCAAGGTGGGGAAGATGAGATCTTTTCCAAGGAGAGGCCGAGAAGAAAAAGGATAAGCTTCTAGATACAACAATTGTGCATTCACCATGGCTCCTTTTATATCCTTTCCATCTCCCTATTTTTTCATGTAATGATGAGAAAATAGACTTATTAGTTAGTTGTGTTGGGCAATGGGTTGATGATATCATGGTATTTGGAGATGAATATGTACAACTTTGATTTATGCTCTCTAATTATATTTCATTTCTACTTATATACTTATCCTACCACATTCTTTTTTGGATGTGTGCTTGATACCATCTAAGACATAGATAAAAATAGATATTGTGAGAAAGGAAAAAAAAGTCAAGTGTTTTTTAGAAAACTTGGATTCTCTTTATACTAACCTATTATGTACCTACTCGGCTAACCCTAGGTGTTAGATATACATTTTTGGGTTTTTCTTTTCCAATCTACTTGACAAAGATCATGAAATTTTTTGGCTAGGAGGTGACAAGGACTGAAACACTTCCTTATACCCCCTATGCCACCTGTGGTCACCAAGTGTGGAAGAAGAGATTCACTTGGATACTTAGTCTTATACGTGGGATGAAGTGGATTTATGTCTTCCCTTGTAAAACAATCGTCCTAAGGTTGTATGGGTGGAAATACAAGAGCTTGTCTCTGTAGTATTGTCCCTACCACCCATGGACACCATGTAGAAAATGACTTCCATGTAAGATCCATGTTTCTTATTTGGTTTTGTGGCATTTACCTAGTTGGATATGTTACAATCCATCCTTGAAGAAATTTTAGGTTAAAACTTATCCTCCAAATGAACTCTACCTACCATGAATGTTTTTACCCTCTTCTTCCCTACTTGCTAAGTGTTTATGAAATTGTCTAAGTGATAATTTCTTGTATTGGTTAACTTCTTGTGTTAGGATTTCTAGTTTAATTAAGGTTAAATTATTCTAATAAAAATGAGTAATTAATGTTAGTTAGTGATAATTAGGTTCATTATTGGACTATCTTGTTTCAATTATCTTCATACCCCTTAATGTAATCCACCTAATTTAAGCCTTTTTAACCTAATAATAGTAATCCTTGCATTTAGAAGTAAAGACAAATTAATTGCTTGGATTCATCTTGTCCCTATGGATACTATTTCACTTACTAGTACTATACAACCAAGCTTTTTAACTATATAATTTATTTGAATAAGATTTTTTTTTCTTCGAGTGATATGTCAGCCCATGCTCAAAGGCCATATCAAGCCACAATAAATCAATTCTCATATTGACAATGCATTGGCTATCTTATAGGTGGAAAATGATAATTTATGATTGGTCTATCCACAATTTATTATCAAACTTACTATGATTCAACTAAAAAGAAACATGGATGGTGTATTTGAAATTATGTCATATAACTCAGTCTATCATCAAGTGCTTAAATGATCTACTCATGAAACTAATTGTTATACTTCCATTGCATGGTCGAAATATTATTTACATGCTAATTTGGTTGTGCGACTTATAGTTGTGTTATAAGTTTGAAATGAGATATTTGACGTGAGGAAGTATTGAAAGAGATTGGAGTGATGGTCAATCCAATAATAACTACAGGAGCTCGGAGCCTCGGATTAGGGAAATTACTTGATACTGAAATGTTGGTTAGGGAAAGTGCCTCAATATGAATGAATCTGATGTAAATATGAGATATATTCAATAGCATTTAGTTATTATCAATTTTTTTATGTTATATGTTACATTGTGCAATCTATTTTAGTGATATTATCATATTTCACTTTTGCATAAATACTAGTCAGCTATTATATTTACAAAATAAAAATCACTAAGTGAGTCACATTTACAACTAATGTTTTATCATTGAATATGTTTAAGAAAGATGAGTATTTACGTAATAATAATAAATTGACACCCAAAATAAACTTAGTTCTAGAATGCCTAGAGTATATAATATATTCCCTTAAGGCCTATAGAGGAAATGTACTCTTTTAGTGATCTAGAGGGTCATAAGAAGGTTCCAAACATTATATGAATAGAGACACGCAAATTTACTTACATATTATATATATAATGTGTTTGTATGTATGTATTCCATAGTGAGAGCATGAGAGGCATTTGAATAACTACAAATTCGTAATTGTTTTTTAATATCCAACCATATAGATGGATAAATCATCATTTCATTTGCCTTCCCATAAAAAATCATTGCAATTAGACATTCCTTGCATGTCAATATGTACAATATACATTTTTTACATCCAACAGTCAGCCTGAAATTAAATATAGAGTGTCGAAAAGTATTTTGTTGTTGTGGATGATATACAAATCGGATAGTTATAAAAATTTTGTAGGAAGGTAAATATTAAGGTATATTGTAATCTATACAGTTGGATTAAGAAAAATTGATCTATGTGGAGAGTTATTCAAATGCCTCTCATGCTCTCACCAAGATTTGTTTCTCACTAGATCATTATCATATATATATATATATATATATAATGTTCTTTCTTAGATATAGTTAGTTGTATATATTTATATAGATGTGCTAGTACAAGACTTCTTCCCTTATGATGTTAACATACTTGTTTTTATACACCAGTTATGATGTTAACATACTTGTATAGATTTCAATAAAGAGGATACTCACACTTGCTTGACAAAGAAAATTTATGGGATTAAGAGAGAAAGATTCCCCACCCCTTCTCCCAACCCCTATAGAAGAGGTTAGTCGCCTATGGAGGTTTTAAATCAAGGAATGTTTGTCTGGTGGTTCTAACCTAGGACCCTTCATTAGGGAACACCTATATGTATGTATATATGTGTATGTATGTATGTATGTATGTATGGGATTAATAGAGGTGTTCTCTCCCCCTCTCCCATACCCATGACGGAGGACAAATGTCTGGGAGGGTGGTAACTAAGGTGGCATATGGGATTCAAAACCGGATCCCATTGTTAGGAGACACCATGCTCGACCACTTGAGCCACTCTTTGTTGGTCTTTTTCGGTTGTATGTATGTATGTGTGATTGAATGTATGGATGTAAAATTTGTGTATGTTATATGTGGGAATCATGGAGTATCACTAGAAAAATGGATGGCACATAACTTCACTGGAAGTAAGATAGTAGACTGTGTGACCCAATGAAGTGGATTAACCGACATCTTAACACATTTGTACTTTAGTATGGTATGATATATTATAATACATTTTATGATGTAATCATACATTATGTGCCTAGGGTATAAAATCATTTATCATGTCTTAGCATACACATTTTAGCTTGGTCTAATTGAGACACATGTCATGTTTAGGTCATAGTTCATCAATTTCATGCCCATTTAAGGTGCAAGACAGTAAATTACTAACTGTGGTACTAAGACCCCTAATACCTTACAATAGGATGCTTTGACTTGATCCATAAAAATTTATCTAGGGGGGAGCAACAAAAGATAATTAGAAAACAAGGTAAAAAAATAAAACCCATCAAGTAGAAATCTATTTTTAACATAGTTACTAAATATTTGGTAGGAACTTTTAATACCTTATTAGTTGTAGCTACCTTGCCTTCGTTTCTTATTTCATAATACTCATGACATGCATAGTTTGCCTAAGTATATTGGTGTATACTATTAGATATTTTTTGTTTATATAATGTATGATTGCATAATTAAATGAGGGATACCCTATATGATATCCTTAATAAATATACATCATATCTCTTTCTATGTGTTTCAAATATAGTACCTTTAAACTCCAATTAAGCCCAATATTTTTAAAAATTATTTATTATACATGTTTACCTAGATGGAGTGTGTTTTTATACTCACTAGGGATCTAACCACGTCTTATATGTTTTGTTCAAACGTTACAGGTATAATTAATGCAATGTGGAGGTCATTATACAAAAAGTGTAAATGATTTATTGCATATTATATATGTCATACTATAATCTAACTTTTTTGATATAGGAATGGGAGTCTTTGAATAACTTATTTATTAATTTTATTTCAAACAGTGCATCTATCTTTTCTAACATGAGTCGGGGATATCTAGAAGGTTATAGAGTACATTCATGTTTTGAAAAGTTTGGACATTACTCTTTGTTCTTCCAAATAGTGGATCGGTTGCCTCTATCTTTCCCCTACCAACCTTGTTCTAAGGCCTACATGCACTAACTTTCTAGTGTCTCCAACACTACTACCACTCTAGTTGATGTGATAGTGGGCGTACCTAACCTCAATAAGCATAGATTTTTGGTTAATATCCCTTTCACCTTGATGAAATGTCATTCTATTTATCCTACTCCTCCCCCATGGCTTATCTTTATCTCAATGCATAATTTATTTATTTAGTCTACCACATAGGTGTCCCTACATTGAAGAGTATCTTGATTTTTTGTCAATGTTCATTTCTTGACACCCTATGCATTTATCTGCACCAAATGACTTTGTGTTCTTGCTTTTTTATGCTTTATGGGACATCTTTTGCTTCTCCCAACATTTTTCCTCCATCTCTCCCCCTAATCTTCTAAAGAACACTCTTCTTGTAATTAAACATTGCTCCAACAACTTATGATTCTTAAGGCCCTAGAAACCTTGAATCTGGCCATGATGGTATTCAACAACCCCTCATTCGGATCCTGACCCACTATGATCCTTTTAAACATGAAACATATATTGAATCCAAAGTTTCCTGTAGTAGGTTTAACATCAAGATGGACAATATAATGTTTCCATCAGAATTCTCTCCACTTGTGGTGTTGGCCCACCAAACTCCGCCATTCACCCAGTTATTAAAGAAAAGTACCCTCAATACCCCTACATTATGGTGCAACCCCTGTCTGATATATCTTTCTCTCCCTTTGTTACTTCCGGGGTTATGGTTAAATATTCCATCTTATCCTTCCATTAAAGGGCTTGCACACATGACAACCTCTGCACACAACACCTTTATTATACTATGTATGGGACAATAATATCTATTAAAGATGGGTTTTTGAATGCAATCTCAGTTGTGATTATCTTTTTTCTTGTTGTTCATTGTACTCCCTCTATAGCATACTATGTTTCTAGAGCTCCTTTGACTTCTCTACTAAAGATGGACAATGTCATCCATCCTATTGTTATTAGTAGGATTTGGCATATTTTTCTCATTAAATTTTCTCTACGAAGGGTGTCTTGTTAAATGCAATCACTTATCTTAAGGATCATTAGTTTGTAACTGATATATAAGGGGTGTTGAAGCATTTTTGCACATCGTTACTCACTTTATCCACGACCAACAACATTGCACCATACTCATGATGGCCCATGTTGACTTTAGATATGCCTTTGACATGGATGATAGATTCAAGAGGTTTCACCCAAATATTGAATTTTGTATTGAGTTATACTATAGCTTCATGACTCACCTATATATGGATCACAGTGAATCTATTATTTCACATATAGTGTTCAACATGGTGATCCATTTACGACCATGTCTTTTTCATTGGCTCTCCATCCTCTTATTTTTAGCTAAAATTTGGATTCCACCTTGATATTCTTACCTTATTTCTTAATGATGACACCCACATGGTGACACTATAGACATTATAAGGCACTATCTATCAACTAAGATTAAGTCTTAAACTTCATCCTTCATCTCAATATCAAGTGCAAATATATTGGCCTTCTGACAATCCCATGTGAGATCTAGAGTTGGGCATGTTCTGTGTGGACATATCTCTACCTAATGTGAAGTGAAGATTTTAGGAGGTCCTAATTCCATAGACACATGTTTTACCATGGAGATTCTCAAGGAACATGTAGTCAGAAGTCTTTCATAATGAATCATTTGGTTTTTCTTCAGGACCTACAATGTGAGCTTCTCCTTCTCTTGTCATGTGTTGGGATAACCAAGGCATTATTTACTCTCTGAACAAACCCCAAACTTCAATTATATATATCTTGGATGTCTTGTCCATGGGCTTTGTCATTGTCTATCACACATTGTGGTTGGAGGTAGCCCATGATTTGATGATATATAGTGACACTTAGTCACACTTCCTATGAATCTTGGAGGATTGGGAATCAAGTTTTCACATGATGTTAGCATCTTTTCATATGTTTCCTCTTATATCCACATTCATGAACTCAAATATCATATTTTGCAAGGGGTTGGTTATGTGACTAAATGATCCACGTTTTCAGTACACATAATGTCATCAGTAATATCTTGTCGTCTTTTGTTGGTCCAAGTTGTAATATTATTAGAAATATATTTCCAACTTTTTTCTTGTCTAGTTAGTCACATATACATGTTTCCACTCTAGAGACTCAGTCTATTTGACATACACTTATTATAGAATAGTCATCCAACCATTTGTTGCAATTACATATTCTGGCCTCTCTACAAGTTGGTCATACACAACACGTCCTACTTGCTATACCATTGAGGGTCTTGGATTTTCCATGTCACTTGTTGAGTATCGACCTATCCTTCAATACATTCTCATCATCTCATTGAATCTTAGATATGGGCATTGTCCACTCTGCAATATCATAGACTCAATGCCTTCAATGATCATGATGTGAACTAAAGCACATGACTTGGAAAAAGTTTCTAATGATGTAGTTTTTGATAATCATTTTTACCTTGTATTTCATAATAGGTTAAAGGTCCTAAATGAAGGCCAATTGGCCTTCCTTGGAACCCAGTCTGACGCTCTTCACTCTCAATATCTAGATAATATCTTGTTATTCAAATGGACAGATGGAAGACACACTGATGGAGCTTCCACTCACGTGGAATTGTGTGTACCACTAAAAATCCTAAAGATGGTAAGTCCTTAAGTTTAGCCTTGCTTATACTAGATCGATAACTCCACTCATGTATGCTAAGATACATGGAAGTCTTATCATAGTATAGTTAAGGGTCGAATCCACGGGACAACGGTCTTATTGGGAGCAACAAGATGGAAACGTTAAATTTCACTGAATCTCTTAATAGTTGGTATTTTAAAACAAAAGGGTTGATTTGGTTGTTTTTATACTAAGGGAAAATAAAGCAAAGAAAGTAAGTAAATTTAAGGGTGTTAAACAATGATAAAGAGCCACTAGGATGTGATCGGCTTTCACCGCCACTACACATGGATCAAAACATGCAACATAAAACATAACCTGCAATAAGAGTTTTGAATAGTTAGTATCTTTGTAGATTTAGTTTCCTTTTGGAGAACTAACTATGAGAAGTGTGGGAATGTTGCAACGCCATCCATCCCCAAACGAATGGTCACCTACTTTACATCATTCCCCTCGCAAAGTGTGTTACTCGACTCATCAAGGTTGTACTTTCATACATCAACTGATTCCATTTCATAATATGAAAGTACAACGATGGAAGTGAGTTTACTCCACTTCTTGAGAAACACTCCTAGATAACGAAATAGATGCATGGTGGATACATGCATCAAGAACCAACATTCAATCGAGATTCGAATCTAATAGTACAAACATAGACAATTCATACTAAAAGATAAAAGATAACACAAGTTGGTGATCAAGCAACAAGCATTCATTAAACGATTGATGTCGAACTGAAAAGAAAGCATCTCTATATTGCAAACTATGGATTACATTACATGAAATGAAAACATGGGTAGTGGGGCTACTCCCCGCACCCTAGTGAAAGAGACTACTCGCTCATAGCTAGGACAAAGAAGGAGGCGAGAAGAGAGAGAGAGAGCATCATCCCCACAAAGGAGAGAGGAAAGTCAACCCCTTAGAAAGAGAGAGAGTGACGATCTTCAAACTTCACTGGATCTCAGACCGGCAGCCTTTGGGCAGAGGATGGAGGTTGAAATAGCTTTGAAGTAGTAGAGGTAGCCTATGGGCATCTAAAAACTTCATACATTTGGGAGGACCCCTTGGGTCTTATTTATAGGCCTTAAGTGAAGTCCAAACGGTTTGGTCAGTTTTGGGTCCAAACAGTTTTGAAGACCGTTTGGACTCTGAGACCATTTGGGCTCTGAGACTGTTTGGGCTCTGAGACCGTTTGGGCTCTGAGACCATTTGGACTCATGCGGTCTTGGGATCGAGTGACTCCATGCGGTCTTGGGACCGGTTGGCTTCATGCAGTCTTGGGACCGATTGGCTTCATGCGGTCTTGGGACCGGTTGGCTTCATGCGGTCTTGGGACCGTGTGAGTCCATGCGGTCTTGGGACCGGTTGGCTTCATGCGGTCTTGGGACCATTTGAGTCCGTGCAGTCTTGGGACCGTGTGAGTCCATGCGGTCTTGGGACCGGTTGGCTTCATGTGGTCTTGGGACTGTGTGACTTCATGCGGCCTTGGGACTGTGTGAGTCCATGCGGTCTTGGGACCGTATGAGTCATTTGTGATTTTTTTATGTCTTTTTTTTTTAAGTAAAAAGGAGAAAAGTTAATCTAGCAGTATATTTGTAATAAAAGGGAATAGCTAGGGATTTTGTCTAATTTATCTAAGAAAGAGTGTGGAAAATTGAAGATGATTACTAAGATAACATCACAAAATTGTAGGTTATCACCCTCCCTAACTTAGAGTCTAGCTTGTCCTCAAGTTAGATAGAGCTGAGGCATGTAATGGTGAGGCGATTTTATTTAGTTAAGATTTACATACTCTTGCTTCAATTATATATCCGAGCTCTCCAAAGGTCATATCGGGTCTTATTGTTTGCCTTAACTCTTTCAGGTATTGAGAGTTGCTTGGGTCTTAGGTTTCTTCCGTATCTCGTAGCTTGCATTGGGATCACTTTTTATTCTGTGCATGTTGTTGACTCTAATCAGCTTTATACCTCTCTGAAAAACCTACTGGAAGCTAGAGTGGGTATGAGGGTTGGTTAAAGGCATGATGTGTAACTCCCCCTTCAAGTGGGGGAGGGGTTTTCTATGCTTTTAGGATCTCACTACCGGGCACAACACATCTGCCTTCGTGAGGGCAGCTGAATGTACCAGTCAGGCGAGTCCTTTATAAGCCTTTCATATATTTAGATACCTTAGGGTTCCACTACCGGACACGACACATCTATGTTCGTGAGGGCAGCTGAATGTACCGGTCGAGTGAGACCTTCATTGGTTCTTTATATAGATCCTTATTTATGTCACAACTCTCATAGTTTTATTCAACTCTCTGGCTTTTATTCATAGACTCACAGGCTTAGGATTTGGGGGTTTTAGGGAATTTATTTTGGGCGGCCAAGCCTCTTTTATTTGCAGAGAGGAAAACTGTTCTTAGAGTTTTTTCAACATGCACTTATTTGGTTTCTTTTTAATGGTCCACTTGCGAGACTTCATGATTTGGATGTCACCTGATGCCCCTCTCATCCTTGAGAGTAATTGGCTTATTTCGGCCTTGATATTGACCTGTGGAGAGTCAGATGTAGAAGTGAAACAAAAGCATGAAAATCAAGACATACATTATTAGGTCGCCATTATATGTCTAAGTTCTATTCTTGTTATTACTTTTAAGGACTAACATGATTCTAAAGTTAGATGAGGGTGACTTTGTTCCAAAAGGGATGTTCTTCTTTATGTGCGGAGTTTCTTTTAACAGGAAAAATGCTTTTTAAAACAAAAAATTAGCTGTGCAAAGAAAACTGTAAAAATTTATACAGAATTGAAAGAAAATGTAGAGAAGGAAGGGTTTTGAAAATGATACCTCACCCTTGTCAGTGTACTCCCCCCCAACTTATCACTCAATCTGTCCGTAGAGTGTCAAAGTGATAGGTTGAGAAGTACATGGACAAGGGCATCAAGCTTCTATTAGTCTTTTATTGGCACCATGTGTGCGGAGGAGATTAGCGGTGAACTTCCCTCGTAATGCATGATCATCCACTTTTGTCATGTCTTCTACTGGTCTTCCAAGTACTATGATGGTGTGTATCTAGTAGAGGACGTGGAAACCACAATCGTTCGCCTCGCGTATCTGCTGGGGGCACTTGTGGCTGAAGGTGGGGTGATGGAAGTGTTCTTTGCTGTACGCCTGTGTATGCGTGTTGAGAAGGACATGAAGTTGGTCAGCACACTCCTTCGCCACCTCCTCCGTAGGCATTCTTGGTTTCGTAGTATGATGTTGTTGATCTAGATTGTACGGGCTGTCAGAACTGTTGTATATGATTTTTGTTCCTTCATGAAGATTTGTTGCCAACAACATCCACTGTTTTGAATGAAGGGGAGCATGATGAACTTCGGGCTTGTATGTTGTAAGAAGGAGATGAGTGCCTCAGTTGTTCCGAAGTTCTTTAGCTTTAATAAATCTTCCTTCATGTAGGGGTATGCCATATAGGTTGTAGGGTGATTCTGTCCGAGAAGAAATTGATAAGCGGCCATTAAGCTTACGGAGAAAGACCCTTTTAGCTGTACAGTTTCTCGTAGCGCATTTGCCATGACCAGAATGTCACCGGACATGAAAACGAGGTCATCTTTCTCGGCGTAAAGCCTTGACATGATGAGGCGAAGTTCATTGTCGGAGAGACGTTTGCAAGCACTGAGGTCAAAATTGGGGAAGGTAGGTGAAATGGCAGATAGGGGGTCCATTTGTGAAGATGATCTGTTAATGGGCGCCCCAGTTAGAAACTCGGAAACCCCTTCATCATCTGCCAGATCAAAAGAGTAAGGGTCCCATTTCTTCTTCTCGGGAGCCTTGGTGGGCTGTTGTTTCTCCAACTCCTTTATTGATTGTCTGAATGGTTGTTTTGGAGGATGTTGGATGGCTGAAAATAGATATCGAGGAACATCGTTAGGTGCCATAGTTGGGTCCTTGAAGAACCGTCTATCACAGATTAACTCCATGGCATAACGACCTCACAGAGAATGGAAATCTTTAGTGGCCATATCAGTAAAAGGGATTTTTTGATTAAGCACTTGGATATGTTGTATTACATAGAAAGCTCAATCCCGAGAACCTTCTTGATTTTGAGCATGGGGGTTGATGATTTGGAACCAAGGTTGGTTCCAATTATCGCAGAGTGATGGGCAAACAACCCAGATCAACTCCAGGAGTCAGAATGGGATGCATCTGGCCTCCCCGGCTTCTGTTCCAGCAAAGTTGATTATTCCAGCTCTTAGTTTAGTGGTGCAAAAGTTGTACACCTTAGCCGCGGTGTCCACAATCATAAGAAGCCAGTGACCAAATATTTGGAAGGCCACGGTAATGTAGTGTGCCTTCCTTGTAATTCCCCTCTGCAACCATTCAATTGATTTGCTTTGCAATTTTTTGTAAATAAGACTCATTTCTAGAGCCGGTGATGCATTAAGAACGGGTTGCTTCCGCCGAGAGCTTCTGTAGGTTTCGATAGAGTTGGAAAGGAGGACGCGGAAGACTGCCATTTTCACCATTGATTGTGGTCGAAGGATGGAGCGGAAGTCCTCACGCGTCAACTTGCGCTAAGTCTTTGTATTTTGGTAGATAATGTCATCCCCGTCTTTGCCGTCATCTACTATGGTGTTAAGGATGAAGATGTCTTGAGCGTCGAGAGTAGAGATGGCCATTGGATCAAGATCGTGCATTTTGTTCGGTAGTGGCGGCGGAGGGGGTAGATCTTGCGGATGGAGGGGGGAAGTCTGCTCCATATTGTCTATATATTGTTGCAGATCTTCGTCTTTATCTGAGTCAGAAGCTTATTCCAGATCTTCGTCTGTATCCAAGCTGACTCTTTCTTGGTGGCTGTGGAGCTGTGTGAGGGTGTTGGTGATGTCATCCAAGTGTGTTCTTAAAGAAGTTTGTTGCTGCTTAAGCTCGCGCACGGTCTTAGGCAGGGGTTGAGTCTGTGTAGAGATCCTGTCAACTTGCGTAGCCACCGCTGCATGCTGACTTTTTACTCCAAGGACCAGCTTGGGCAAGTGTTTGTAGTGGTCATCGATATGATCGACTTGCTTGGCCACTACGTCTTGTCGTTGCTGAATGTTCTGGAGAATGCCTGGCAAGGCGTTGTTCTGCTCATTGATCTTGGAGACCTATTGAGAAATTCCCTGTACACATGAAAAAATAGATTGTGTTATATTAGAGGGATTAGTGAGGAGGTTTCGGATGGCGTCAAATTGACATATGAATTCCTCACCGACATTTAAAAAAGGGACCCCAGATGTAGAAGGGTGGTGAGATTGGGGTCAGGGTGGAAGGGTGGTAGCGCCTTGTGAAGGAGACACTGGTGATGGTCTCGCGAACTGCGTGGTGACCGTAGATGGAGTCACCAGTGGTGTCGGGGTGGTGGCGGATGAAGGGAATGGTAGATGGCTGGGTGAGATATGAGGGAGTGAAAAAGTTGAGGAAAAGAGGGTGGATACAGGGTGGAGAAAGTGAAGCTGAGAGTTGGAGCGGAAAAGGGGGTGCTCGGGGAGAAAGATGGGGAAGTGGAGGATGTGGGTGGAGGGAATGTTGTGGAGGAAGGTGGGGTGGTGGTAGGAGGTTGGAGGGTTGTGTATGGGAGTGTGGTGGGGGTGGTGGTGGTGAGCTCGTCATGTAGGCTCATGATGAATGAGTCTATGGAAGAGGTAGTGATTGGTTCCTCCAGAGGGGGGCATTCTGTTTCCAGTTGTAGCTTTGCTGTTGGTGTCCCCGACAGCTGTTGTGATTGTAAACGTACCTTAGATGGTCGTTTTATTGGTATTTTTGTTACCCTAGCTTTTGGGGCGGTTATGCTAAGCTCTGTCTGTCCCGCTTTGGTTGACTTTACTGGTACTTTGACGGAAGCTAGGAGTTTGGTTATCTCTTCGTCAGTGAAGAGAAGTTTGTCCTTGTCGTAATTTGTTAGCTCTGGAAGCGGTAGCAGAGTCCTTGAAGATCTGACTATTGGGTAGAAAATGTAATGTAAATGTGCATCCTTTTCCTTGATAATATAGGAGTTTTTCAAGGTTTGTTCGTTGGTAAGGATGTCGTCATTGATCTTCATGCACTGAGGGAGTAATTTGTCCATCTTGAGGTATTTGATGATGGAAGTTATGTGCCCGCCCATGCAGATTTCTTTTCCTATGGTGTAGGCAGAGAATTTTTGTATCATATGTCATCCGATGTTGACCAGTTTTCCTTGCAAGATGGACCATAGGAGAAAAAGGTCGGCAGTGATAATGTTTCCTCCCTCAATTCTAGGGAACAGCGCACTGGTGATGATTTTGTGGAGCGTACGCACGAGCCCTGATTGAATATTGGAGGCTTTGCATGTCTTTGCCTCATAAGTGGGGATCCATGTTAGCATCTTCTAGAAGTTGTATCTATTGAATAGGGATTTCTCTGTGCCAACAGCTTTGGCTTGTTTGAGTTGCTCCGGGTTGTCGACGAAAATTTCATTCAGAAGATTTTTTGTTATAATGATGTCGTTGCCAAAAAGTTTAGTGACCAGCCTACGGTCACCTCCGTCCCTTGCTCTGTGTGTAATGTCCACCATTTCTTTTGTGAGATGGGTAAAGAATTATGTGGTGGGTTTGACATATGATATTTCGGGGATGAAACAGAGTATGGATAAATTGGCATTGTCGAGCATGGTGAGGATTCTGTCGTACATCCCCATCTTGAGCAGCACGCTTGAGCAAATGTACTTTGTTGGTTTTAATACTTTATCAATGGATGGGATGGTGTGGATGTAAAGGTTTTTTGGTGGTGGTGTGGCGGTGGTGAGGATTGAGAAAATGGGGGTAGTAGCGAGGGTGGTAGTGGTTGATGGGATGTAGCTTGCTAGGGTTTGTTCCCTAGTAGTTGCGGGTCGGACTTGTTTTCTTGCCCGCTTTTTTGAGGGTTGTTCGGTCGCGGTTTCCAGGACTTTTCGTTTCCCCTTGGGTCTTTCAGGTGGGGATTCTTCCTCAGGGTTTGGCTCATATTCGAAGCCTTCATCGCTGGAAGAGATTTCTTCCACTTCTTGTTCAGGTTCCTCAGCCAGACATTTGTTGATGCGGTCAATTTCTCACATGGCCGCTATGATGTTGACCTTTGGTGGAATCTTTCTGGTTTCTTTGTAGGTGTCAACAACCTTCTAGAGCTTTGCATGGCTTTCTACTAGTTGCTCCGTTGTCCAGTAGGGAGCGTCTTCATTTCTGGTGGGTTGCTTTGCTGAAGAGGCCATTTCTGAAAATGGAAAATCATGTGTTAGAAAAGCATGTTTATTAAAAGAGAAAAATTGGATTTTATTTGTATTTATGTGTTTTTATGTTTTAACAAAATTCAAGTGGTTGTGAAAGGCCAAACGGTTTTGGAGACCGTTTGGTCCCAAAGGGTTTGGAGACTGTTTGGTCCCAAACGGTTTGGAAGACCGTTTGGTCCCAAACGGTTTGGAGACCGTTTGGAAGGTAAAATGTCGGGCAGTGGCGGACGGAGGAGAGGCAGAACCGGTGGCAAAATCAAAGGCGGCAGCGATAAGGACGACGGTGGTGATAGAAAAGATAGCCGCGGCGGTGCCGCAGTCGTCGGTGTTTAACAAAGACGGCGGCGGTGCACAGACGGAAGCACTGATTGAAGCTGCGTGCTAATCTACCATGCAAAAATGGTCGGAGATGATTATGGTGATGCGAGGAGAGGTGGCGACTAGGTGCGATCACCGTGAATACACACGGAGCTGGGAAGGAGGACGGCGGAGAGAAATTGGGTTGTGGGTCACACGGGAACGGGAGCAAAGATGTAATAGCGCACCGAGGGTTTAAGGAAGTTCGGGAATCAAAAGAAAGAAGAAGGAGGGGGGAGGTTATATTTATAGGATTCGGGGGTTGACCTTACAAAATCCCTAGGTCAAACGGTTTAGCGACCGTTTGGACTCCAAACAGTTTCGAGACTGTTTGGTTCCAGACGGTTTAGCGACCGTTTGGCTCCAAACGGTTTCAAGAACGATTGGCTCCAAATGGTTTCAGCGACCGTTTGGCTCCAAACAGTTTCAAGACCGATTGGCTCCAAACGGTTTCAGGACCGTTTGGCTCCAAACGGTTTCAGGATCGTTTGGTTCCAAACGGTTTCAAGACCGTTTGGGAGGGTTAAGGTTATTTTGATTTTTATATTTTTATATTTGTTTTGGTTATATAAATTTTTATATTTTTAGAAGATAAACCTAAGGTAACTAAATAAACGGAAGATAAAAAAAGATGCTCAGATCTTGGGTTTCCTCCCAAGTAGCGCCTGGGTTTTACGTCGCTGGCACGACGAGGTTTTGATGTTGTTATGATGATGTTGTGGCATCTCTGATCTCAATAGTTTGTCTTGGCATTTTATCTGCTGGAATGTAGTATTTTTCAATCGATGGCCATTCACTTTCCTTTCTCCTCCGTTGTCGTCAACAATTATGACAGCTCCAGTCGGGTATATATGTTTGATGGTGAAGGGCCCGGACCACTTTGTACGAAGTTTTCTGGGGAACAATTTGAGCTTGGAGTTGAAAAGGAGGACTTTGTCACCCATGGTGATGTCTTTCCTTTTAAGATGATTGTCGTGCCAAATTTTGGTTTGTTCTTTATAAATCCTGGCACTTTGATAAGCAGTCATTCGGAGCTCCTCTAGCTCTTGTAGTTGGAGTTGCATGTTTTCTCCGACACTTTTGAAATCAAAATTCAGTTGTTTAATGGCCCACCAAGCCTTATGTTCCAGTTCCACTGGAAGATGACAAGACTTCCCGTATACCAAACGGAACGGGGTTGTCCCGATTGGTGTTTTATAAGCTGTTCGGTAAGCCCAAAGGGCATCGGGAAGCTTGGTGGACCAATCAGTGTGGTGTCTATTGACTGTTTTTTCTAAGATTGCCTTCAGTTGTCTATTTGAAACTTCAACCTGACCACTGGTTTGTGGATGATAAGGTGTGGCAACTTTATGGTTAGCTCCATATTTCTTTAAGAGGGATTCAAGGCTTCGTTCCAGAAAATGGGTCCCTCCGTCGGATATAACAGTTTGGGGGACTCCAAATCTGGGAAAAATGATATCTTTAAACATCTTAATAACTGGTTTGGAATCGTTGGACATTGTGGGTATAACATCGACCCATTTCGAGACATAGTCTACTGCAACCAGAATGTAGGAGAAACCATATGAAGAAGGAAAGGGTCCCGTGTAGTCTATCCCCCACACGTCGAAAAGTTCGATCTCTTGCCACATGGTGAGGGGCATTTCATTCCTTTTAGATATGTTGCCAGAAAATTGACATTTATTGCAAGCTTTTACAAAATCATGGGAGTCTTTTGCTATGGTTAGCCAAAAGAAACATGATTGCAGAACTTTTATAGCGATTTTCTTCGTACTCATGTGTCCCCCAGTGGGGCCAGAATGGCAATGCTCTAAGACAAGGGTAATCTCTTCTCCGGGTAAGCAGCGACGGAAAAGTCCGTCTGCACATAGGTGAAAAAGGTAAGGTTCATCCCAATAGTATTGCTTTACATCGTGGAGGAATTTCCTTTTGTCATGATGAGAGGCGGAAGGGTGAATGATTCATGTAGCCAGATAATTAACAATGTCGGCATACCAAGGGAATCCATTGGTAATTTTCATTAGTTGGTCATCTGGAAGGGAGTCTCGGATAGGTACTTTATCTTCATCCTCGACTTCAATACGGATGAGATGATCGGCGACGACATTTTCCACTCTGCTTTTATCTTTGATTTCAAAATCGAATTCCTGAAGCATCAACACCCAGCGGATAAGTCTGGGTTTTGCATCTTGCTTTTGAATTAGATATCATATGGCGGAGTGGTTAGTGTGGACGATGACCTTGGCTCCAATCAGGTAGGAGCAGAATTTCTCGAACGCATAAATGACAGCTAAGAACTCCTTTTCTGTAGTAGTGTAGTTCTTCTATGCTTCATCGAGCATTTTAGATGCGTAATAGATTACATAAGGTTTCTTGTCGATTCTCTATGCTAATACGGCCCCTATGGCATAATCGCTGGCGTCACACATGATTTTGAAAGGTTGTGACCAATCCGGGGCTCTTAGTATGGGTGCAGAGATTAAAGTATTTTTCAGAGTAGAGAAACTTTATAGGCATTCTTGATTAAAATTGAACTCGGTGTCTTTGGTCAGAAGTTGGGTCATGGGTTTTGCTATTTTTGAGAAATCTTTGATAAATCTTCTATAAAATTCAGCATGACCCAAGAATGCTCGTACTCCTTTTACGTCTTTTGGTGGTGACAATTTTGAGATAACATCGATTTTTGCCTTGTCTACCTCAATCCCTCTGTTGCTCACTCTATGTCCGAGGACGACACCTTCCGTTACCATAAAATGGCATTTTTCCCAATTCAGGATGAGGTTTGTTTCCTCACATCATTGTAAGACTTGTCCAAGGTTGAGTAGATAGTTATCGAAGGAATCTCCGTAAACTGAAAAATCATCCATGAACACCTCCATTATAGATTCTGTTAATCTTGCAAAAATGGCAGACATACACCTTTGGAATGTAGCAGGTGTGTTGCACATCCCGAATGGCATTCTTCTGAAAGCATAGGTCCCAAAGGGGCAGGTAAAGGTAGTTTTCTCTTGGTCTTCTGGGTGTATAGGCATTTGGTAGAACCAGGAATAACCATCTAGATAGAAGAAGTATTTTTGATGGGCTAAGTGTTCTAGGACTTCGTCGAGAAAGGGCAGAGGGTAGTGATCTTTTCGCGTTGATTTGTTTAGTTTCCTGTAGTCGATACACATCCTCCACCCCATCACAGTCCTTGTAGGTACTAACTCATTTTTTTCATTTAGCACGACAGTGATTCCTCCCTTTTTGGGGACCACTTGGATGGGGCTGACCCATTGGGAGTCTAAAATTGGATAAATTATGCCGGCTTTCAGCAATTTGAGGACTTCAAGGCGAACCACTTCTTTAAGATTGGGGTTCAGCTTCCTCTGGTGTTCTCTTGATGGCTTAAATTCTTCGACCATGGGCAGTCTATGAATGCATAAGGCTGGGTTTATACCTGTCAGGTCAGTTATCTTGTACCCAATGGCTTTCTTGTGTTTCTTCAGCTCAACAAGAAGCCTTTCTTCCTGGTTTTCCGTCAGGGAGGAACTGATGATAATTGGACATAATTTTTCTTCATCCAAGAAGACGTGTTTAAGCCCCATTGGTAGAGTCTTCATCTCAGGAGCCTTGGGTGTTTCTTTTGCTTCTAAAATAGTGACAGATTTGAGCTCCTCAAAGGTGGTTGTCGGTGCTTCTTCAGCTTTCTCTAAGTGTTGCAAACATTGTTGGACCAATTCATTTGCAGAAAATTCGACTTTTGGGTTGGTTAGAACATTCTCTAACTCATCAGATGGCTCAGATATTTCTAATTGGGACATTTGATGTATTGCATCTAAGAGAAAAACCTCCTCTTGAATGTTGGGACCTTTCATACTGTTGAGAACTCGGAATTGAATTGCTTCTTTTCCCAATCTTAGAATGATCGTGTCAGCTTCAACATCAATAAGCGCCCTAGCTGTGGCAAGGAAAGGTCTGCCAAATATTATTGGGTATCTCAGATCCTCCTTGATGTCCATAATGACAAAATCGCACGGGACATAGGCATCTTTGCCTATCCTGACTGGAATATCTTCGATAATTCCTAGAGGTGCAGTGATAGTAGAATCAGCTAACTGAATTGTCATCGTTGTGGGCAGCAAGTCAGTGAAACCTAATCATTTACACATGGAATAGGGCATAATTCATATGTTGGCCCCTAAGTCAGCTAATCCAGTTTTGCTTGAGGCATTTCCAATACAGCACTGAATACCGAAGGAACCAGGGTCCTTCTTTTTCTTTGGCATCTTATTAAGAATGATATCAGAGGTGGTTTGAGCTAGTTTGATGGTCTCTTGTTCTTCACTAATGTATTTCCTTGATAACAGAGTTTTTAGGTCTTTAGCCCAAGTAGGTACTTCAGAGAGAGCATCGAGGAGTGGGATGTCGATATAGAGTTTCTTCATCGCCTCCTTGAATCTTTGGAACCTAGTGTCCATTTTTGTCTCTCGCAATCTTCCCGGATATGGTATCCTAGGCTTATACTGTGGAATTCCTGTCTCTTTGGAAGCTTGTTCTTTTTCTTTGCTTTTCGCGTTCTCTGCGGACTTCTCAGTTTCTAGGTTCGGGCTTGCATTTGGAATAAAGACGGGTGTATCATCATTGTCATGAGCGATTCTTGTAGTTTTGTGAAAGACACGACCAGATCTTGTAGTGACGACATTCAATTGTTCTGGTCTATTTTGGTCGTGTCTAGGGTTTGACTCAGGTTGTCATGCAAAAGTGCCTGTTGGTGGCTTCAGTTGCGCAACAATTTGTGCTAGTTGAGCCTCCACCGCCTTCTGCTGAGCTTGCTGATTAGCGAGCATGGTTTGTTGGGACTATAGCATCTGCCTTATCAAAGTCATCTTGTCTGCTGGCTGGGAGGGGGTATTTTTCTGAGCGAGTTGTTGTTGTCCTTGATGTGGTTGTTGTGGAGGCAGTGCAAACTGAGGTTGCTGCAACTGAGGGTGCAGTTGTGGGTGTAGAGGAGGATGGGTATATTGATAGTAGGCGGAGGGGTTTCTAGGGTATTTGGATCTTGGGAAGTTATTTCTGGGGTTCCCTTGATTTTGATTAAAGTTGCTTTCGAATCCAGGTGGCAACCTGTTGGAGGATCTGCCTTGTGTCTGGTGTTGCGGGTTGGCAGTCCCAGCAGGGTTCCCATATTGAAAACCTGGGTGGTTTCTTGGTTGATTAGGATTATAGTAAACTTGTCTAGGTATGGAATGAATGGAATTAACTTGTTCGGGCATTTTCTCTTCATGTTGTTCAATGATTGGTTCGTACTGCTGTTGTGGTGGGTGCATATCCATCATCACATTGTAAAGCAGGACGCATGATAGAGTTGGGTGATCAGATGCGTGACAGGCTTCACAGGTCCCTGTGGCGGATTTAACCTGTTGGACTTGAGGGTTTTTCTTCTTATCAAATTCTCCAAGTGAAGTTTCAAGAGCCTGTTGTTTATGAGCTATGGTCTTTAAGGCTTCAACAATAACCTTCATTTCCATTGATTCCTCAGCTTTATAAACTTTGAGGACTCCCTTCCCAGATGATCTTCCCCAATTGGATTGATTTTCAGCTCCAAGTGTGACGATTTTCCAAGCATCCTCGTAGTTCTTTCTCATAAAATTTCCTCCAGATGAGGAATCTAGAAATTGCTTGATGTCATCACTCACTCCTCTACAGAATGTTTCTATTAATTGATTTTGGGAGATGTCGTGATGAGGACACTTTCTTAGAAGCTCCTTTAACCTTTCCCATGCTTCTGCGAGTGATTCTCCAGGAAGTTGGGCGAAGTGGTTAATCTGCCCTCTAATTTCGTAAGTTAACGAAGGGGGGAAGAACTTTTCCAGGAACTTTTCTTCCAAGGGAGCCCATGTGGTGATTATTGGCTCCCTATCAAGCGAGTTATACCAGCTCAAAGCTCTTCCTGATAGAGTGAAGTGGAAAAGATGTAGCATTATTGTGTCAAAAGCAACTCCAGCCTGTGGGACAAGTCGGCAAAGTGCCTTGAACCTCTTCAACTGATCCATACAGTCATCTCCAGAATCACCAGAGAATGAGATGCCCTGCATGATTTGAATCCATTGTGTCCGAGTCTCGAAGTTGGGTATGTTGATGATCAGAGGCCTAATTGGATGATTGTCTTCATAGTTCTTGGGGACAACATAGTCCCTCAATTGCTTGTTTCTTAGCTCTAACTGGGCAGCTTGGTTAGCTGCTTCGTTTTTGGCTCAGATGCGGGCTTGTTCTTCCGCTCAGATCTCCGCTTAATCTGAGCACATGTGTCAGCAATGAGTTGTGCTCTTTGAGAAGTTATGGCGGCATTGACCCTCTCCATTACTAGTGCAGCTTGGCGTTGATCTTCAGCCATTTGCCTGGCTCTTTGGTGGTTAAGTCTGATGCGGCGGTGGAAGCTTCTCTCTACCTCAGAGTCGTACTCTAGATTAGGGGAGAATCTGAGGTTATGCGATGATTGCATACACGTCTTCTACCTGAGTAGAGAAAGAAACACACCTTTTAGATGATGCCAGAGATACAATGAACTCAAGAAGATATGGACTAATGATTAAAAGAAAGTATAAAACCCTAACCAACTAGCAAGATACTAAATGAAATTAAAACGTTCTGTTGTCCCCGGCAACGACGCCAATTTTTGATGGAGCTTCCACTCACGTGGAATTGCGTGCACCACTAAAAATCCTAAAGATGGTTAGTCTTTAAGTTTAGCATTGCTTATACTAGATCGATAACTCCACCCATGTATGCTAAGATATGTGGAAGTCTTATCATAGTATAGTTAAGGGTCGAATCCATGGGACAACAGTCTTGTTGGGAGCAACAAGATGGAAACGTTAGAATTTCACTGAATCTCTTAATAGTTGGTATTTTAAAACAAAAGGGTTGATTTGGTTGTTTTTATACTAAGGGCAAATAAAGTAAAGCAAGTAAGTAAATTTAAGGGTGTTAAACAATGATAAGGAGCCACTAGGATGTGATCGACTTTCACCACCACTACACATGGATCAAAACATGCAACATAAAACATAACCTGCGATAAGTGTTTTGAACAATTAGTATCTTTGTAGATTTAGTTTCCTTTCAGAGAACTAACTATGAGAAGTGCGGGAATGTTGCAACGCCAGCCATCCCCAAACGAATGGTCACCTACTTTACATCATTCCCCTCACAAAGTGTGTTCCTCGACTCATCAAGGTTGTACTTTCATACGTCAACTGATTCCATTTCATAGTATGAAAGTACAACGATGGAAGTGAGTTTACTCCACTTCTTGAGAAACACTCCAAGATATCGAAACAGATGCATGGTGGATACATGCATCAAGAACCAACATTCAATCGAGATTCGAATCTAATAGTACAAACATAGACAATTCATACTAAAAGATAAAAGACAACACAAGTTGGTGATCAAGCAACAAGCATTCATTAAACGATTGATGTCGAACTGAAAAGAAAGCATCTCTATATTGCAAACTATGGATTACATTACATGAAATGAAAACATGCGTAGCGGGGCTACTCCCTGCACCCTAGTGAAAGAGACTACTCGCTCATAGCTAGGACAAAGAAGGAGGTGAGAAGAGAGAGAGAGAGCATCATTCCCACAAAGGAGAGAGGAAAGTCAACCCCTTGGAAAGAGAGAGAGTGACGATCTTCAAACTTCACAGGTTGCTCGATGATGAGGTCTCCTCTTCCCACCTTCTTTGGCGAAGAGAGAGAAAGCAGCTTCAGAATGGAGCGTGGATCTCAGACTGACAGCCTTTGGGTGGAGGATGGAGGTTGGAATAGCTCTGGAGTAGTAGAGGCAGCCTCTGGGCGTCTGAAAACTTCATACCTTTGGGAGGACCCCTTGGGTCTTATTTATAGGCCTTAAGTGAAGTCCAAACGGTTTGGTCAGTTTTGGGTCCAAACGGTTTGGAAGACCGTTTGGACTCTGAGACCGTTTGGACTCTGAGACTGTTTGGGCTCTGAGACCGTTTGGACTCATGCGGTCTTGGGACCGTTTGAGTCCATGCAGTCTTGGGACCGTTTGGACTCATGCGGTCTTGGGATCGAGTGACTCCATGCGGTCTTGGGACCGGTTGGCTTCATGCGGTCTTAGGACCGGTTGGCTTCATGCGGTATTGGGACCGTGTGAGTCCATGCGGTCTTGAGACCGATTGTCTTCATGCGGTCTTGGGACCGTTTGAGTTCATGCGGTCTTGGGACCGTGTGAGTCTATGCGGTCTTGGGCCCGGTTGGCTTCATGTGGTCTTGGGACCGTGTGACTTCATGCGGTCTTGGGACCGTGTGAGTCCATGCGGTCTTGGGACCGTGTGAGTCCATGCGGTCTTGGGACCGTATGAGTCTTTTGTGATTTTTTGCTTCTTTTTCTGTAAGTAAAAAGGATAAAAGTTAATCTAGCAGTATATTTGTAATAAAAGGGAATAGCTAGGGATTCTGTCTAATTTATCTAAGAAAGAGTGTGGAAAATTGAAGAAGATTACTAAGATACATCACAAAATTGGAGGTTATCACACACCTATGTCGATATCACTAGAGTCTCCCTTGACATAAATCCTTTCAAGTAATTTTAAAGAAGTTCATGCATCTTCTAAGCCTACTACACAAAATTTCCACAAGCATAGAGAAGCTTGTGATGATGATGGCCATCACATTGTGCCTTTCGACTTTGATAACATTGAAGTCCTTATCAGTGATCTAAGGTCTCTTGTTGGTGCCTCCAACACATTATTAATAGGAACCTTATGATTCCATGGTCTACATCTAATGATATTATATTTAGATCTATATGTTTCTCCATACAAGAAGTATTGGCACCTCAATTTGTTGCTCGCTTGTATGTGAAGGAATTTTTAAAATTTTATTATTTTGAAAATGAAAATGTAATTTATGAATATATAACATGATATAAATTGTAATATATAAATTATAACACTTAATTTTATTTTAATGAATTCATATAAGAATTGTATGTTTTAGTAAATAACATCAATGGTTGATGACTAAGGGTTAAAATCTACATTTATATCAAAATTGAAGTTTTAATAAAAAAAATCAATAGTTTTTTATTCTTTGTGTATTTTTAATCATATTTTCTACAACCCATTTGTTTGCCTTCAAAATTTGGGTTTATGTTTAGGGATTTTCTTTAATGATTAACATTTATGATAACTCAATAGGAAGGCCTTTTAGGTATTTTTTGGATCTCAGATAATGTTAGAAGGATATCATAAATTGAAGTAGATTTTGGATTCAATTAAATTGTAATCAATAAATAGCTATATTAAAATCATCGATAGAGGTGTTATGCCTTGGGAATATTTTAAGAAAATCTACCTATCTTTGTCAATTATGGATTCTGAGCTTAATGCCATATAGAAGATTGAGACTAGGGCTGAATGGCTCAAGCATCTTCTGATCGATCTATCTATTAGGGTAAAGTTTTAGGACCAGTATTTCTATACTTTTATTATCAAGTTGTTTTTGCAAGAATTATACGAAGTATAAAATGGGAAGGGTATACATACCCATCTATTCCATTATATTGTGAGGTATCTTATTACTAATAGCAATATTTTTGTGGACTATAGTGAGCACTACACTGAAGAGAGAAAAATTATGCCATGGTTAAAGTTCAAAGTGATGGACACCCACCTTCTTGTATAATGGTTTTGGGAAGGGGACTCAATGAAAACATAAAAGCATTATATGACCTAGTATATGGTGAACTATTTATATTAATGGTGTAAATAGTGTTTTGTTGTGATTATTGAAACATGTTTATGTTCCTAGTGGATTTCAAAGCCATTAGTAGTGTTTATATGCCTACAATATGTGCTTCATGAAACTCTATTTGTAGAAATGTGGAGTGGGGTTCCCCAAATGATATTTCAACTTATATATAAAGTTTTTATGAATATTTTGTAGTGGCTGCATGGCCGATAAGTGAAGACATGTATACAAACTATTGATGTCATGGTTATTTTGTGAATAATGAGCCTCTTATTTGACAAATGATGAATAAGTTCAAGAATACAACTTTACCAACTTTCAAGGAGAAACACTATTTTACCATGTGGTTTTGTTTAAGAATCTAGTTCCAAAAAAGTTTATTCATGATATTTGTCTAAGATGTTTGAGTGATATGTTTTTGTCATGTTTGTTATGTACTATCATTGTAATTGGATTAGTAGTGGATTTTAGTATACAAAGTTGTATATATGTTTGAACATTACAATGAAGATCATGTTTTGTCTCATATAGTTAAACACAAAACATCCCTCTTACTTTTTAATGTATCCTTCTACATGCATTTATTGAATGGTAGATGATGAGGTCTGCACCATGAATATATGGTGGGAAAATTCTAATGGATATTGACAACATGTCTGCAATGTATATAATTAGGCATGTGCACATCACATCCTATGAACAGAGGGATGTCAATTCAGAAATTTGATGACTTGTGAGCAAAAAATTGTATTATTTTGCCTAAGACGGTCGTGAATTGATGTGCCTGTTCATTACACATTTTGAAAATGCATCCATTTTGCCTCTCCAATGAGCACCACTGATGTCTTGCAACCACTTGTGACTGCACGGGAAGCAAATGCTAATCACACCATTGCATCCTACTTGTTCTTGTTAGTATTCTACATATACATGCCATTGTTTCTGATTTTGTACAGTAATGGAAGTTAGTATGTACTTTCCGTCTTCCTTATTCTTGTATTATCATTGGCCCGAACAAATTTCAACATTCATTTTCTCGCCAACATAATTTGTGTATGTACACTTTATGCCAACAACTTGTTCAATCGTGAGAGGATAGCCAACACCACTACATGAGCGTTCACCAATGAGACACATTGGATTGTTTTCAAGGATAATTCATCTTCTATTACGATATCTATGGTGTTTCTAAATTCTAATCCTTTAGTGTTTGTATTTGTACCCAATTTACCCATAACAATAAGAATTTGATGCATTTTCATAGGGAAGGCCTTTCACCACGAATATTAAGTATGGGTATAGTCATTCAACCAAGAGCTTTGTTATTTTTAGGGGTCGTATGGGTACGATATTTTGCTACAAGTTTGTATTTAGATTTAGTATTCTAACTATGAGTATTGATGATGATCGATTTTGAATATTTCATAGGATTGTTGGTGTACTGATTTTTTTTCAGAGTGGTATTCTAATATGGATGAATGCATCATTCTAAATCACGCCCATATCTGGGTAATTGACAAAGTCCAAGGCCATCAAAGACTTGTTTCCCGAGACTTTTGACCACACTCATTCATTTTCTAGCCTCACACCAGCAAACCTTTCCCTCCTCCTCTCACTTCTTCGTACGTCGATGCTTCCTACAACTCTGGTCAATGGAAAGGAATAGGACATATTTCTCATCCCCCCTACGCCTCCATTGACATCCACCTCTGTCTCTCATTTAGCTACCGCTCGTTGCTCCGCCTCCTTCATTGTTCGACACCTTGTTGTTCCTCTTATATTTTACATTTTTTTTGCCTCCACCCACTTCGTTGCGGGCGGATCCAAGGTTCTGACCTTGGGGGGCAAATCTACTTCAAAGACATATTTAAGAAACATAACTAGAATTATATCAAAGAAAGTATATAACATCATAGTACTTTATATGTTCAATCTATAAAGAAAAGTATTTTTGACATTTTCTAATGAAGAAAAAAAAGTGCAATATATCTGATTGTACATAATACAATGTAGAGCACAATGAATATCATATGTACGCCAATTATTCAAATTTCATTGTAAAAAACTAAATAACCAATTACTATAGAAATACAATCATAGATATCGTATAACAGAGGATGTCAATGAAAGTTGAAGGTCAGAAATCAAGTCATAAGTTTTTTTTTTCACAAGAAATGGTTTGAGCAAATCACTTAGAAGAAAAAGAATAATTTATGGTTTAGAATTACATGAAGTATACAATTTGAATCTAAATTAGATATGAATTTGTAGATATTTATACAATAAACAAAATGAGACTATACATTAAATTAATGTTTCTGGATATCATATAAAATGTGCAAATAACTAAAATATTTTAAGAAAAAGAAATTGTTTTTAAATTTTATATTAACAATGAAGACTAATTATTAAATATATAAATGTGTTTCTTAGTTAATTCATAATTTAAATGAAAAGATGTATGAGTTATGTTTAAAGTTTACATAGTCATGTAGATAACACAAGAGTCAATTCATAATTAATTTGTATAAGAGTTGATTTTAATTGATGATACTATATCTAGTATTTACTTTTTAGAAATATTTAATAAAGGTTGGATGAAGTGGTCTAAATTACTCATAGAGTAGATGATTTAATCTACTTTAAGTGTAAATATGAGTTATTTACAATTTCTAATAATAAAAGAAAGAAAAAAATTAACAAGTAATAAGTTGCTAGATATTAAACCTGTGATCAATTAAGTTTTGCCAAACAACCAAACCAATGAGCTACCACGCAAAAAATACTTCATATAGTAGGGCATATTTGTAATATGTAGTTTTGAAATTTAAAGAGTTTACTTAAATCATTAGAATATATATCTAACCTTCTCTTTTTAGAAAAAATCTAATAAAAATTATAAGGTTTATTTTAAAGTTTATATGGAATGGATAATTTAATCTATTTCTCTTACAAACAAATGTTTGTAATTTTTTTTATAGTACAAAATATGTTTTAGTAAAAATAGTCTTACTTTGTGCTAGTTGGGGCTCAAACCTTAAACTAAGCTAATAGCTCATGCACAGACAGATCAATACATCACTAGAATGACTTGTCATTGCAAGAGTAATTTTGTTTATTATTGTATGCGACAGAGCAATTTTATTAAAAAAAAATCCACAATATGTAGGTTTGGAAATCGCTACCTTCGAATTGGGCACAAACTATCAAGCCAATGTGCTACAACATTCTATGTGATAGACATTTAACGGTATTTATATGTAATATGTAAAGTTATCTAGTTATATATATACATATATATAATAACTAGATCCTATTATTTGTCTACTTTTTTGGGGGGGTGGGGGGTGGCCCTCCCGTCCCAAATTGATTCCGCTACTGCTTGTACCTCCATTTTTTGTTCGTGTCTTCTCTGTGATGGGAGTTAATATGTGTACCATGATTGTTTATATATGCTTGCAGCCACAAGATGTTTTTTTTTTTGACGAAACATCTGCAACTTAATTTATACTGCCTAAACAAAATGGTTTAAAACAGCCACATTTTGATTTGTGGTTGTCAGACTCCCAAAATTTATAAATGGTGAGGTAATTCTGAATGTGGTACTTAAACGGGATTAGGGAAGTTAGGAATAATCATGCTTTCACAACTGAAAAAGAATTATAGAACGAACGCGCGTCTGTGTGTGACTTCGGGGCTGGCGACCGAGCATTGTAGTCGATCCGGCTCTGACTTATCGGACCAGCCTATCAATATTACAGGGTCGCTGGGCTGAGTTTGTTTGTGGAGTAGGAATGCCATGTAGGGCTACTATTAATTATTGTACGGGAACATCAAGAGAGACTATTTATCACGAGAAATTTCTTTTTGGGTGCTTTGTCGACCAAAGTGTCAACGTCAAAATCTAGAGTCGTGTAACCACGAATACAGACAAAAATAATAGTTATATTGAACATACGTGAAGATGTCACGAGACTAGCAACGATGTCGTGTCCGAACTGTGGATTTGTTTTTTGTAAGAGTAAGTAAAATTCATTATGTTAATGGAATTAGTGCATGTGAGGGGCCCTAAACTAAGAAATATTCTCCAGCTTACACAAACTGTTGTGTTGCATGTGTGAATAGCAAAAGAATGAAAACGAAAAGGGTGTGAAAGCCCAGATATAGTGTACATATGATATGTACTCCCAGGCCCATTCGATCAAGATGGCATGGGGCTATTGGTGCTGTTGTGAGAAGATTAACGAGCAAAAAGCCTCATGTATATGGGCCGTCGTGCTCATGCATCCCCATCTGGCAAGGTCCTGCGAAACTTGATCTCCCGTTCCCGGCCTTGGGAGCGTCAGGGGAGTGAGTGAACAGAGGTATCCCGTCTATATTGCATCCTTAATGGAATTGGAGGGGTTGCTTTCCAGCGAGCAACTGCTTATTTGTGGAGACTCGTTAATGAAGAAACATTTATTTTGTGTTCACTATAATCAAATTCATCTGTTATTCTAATTTTGAATAATATATCTTTCAAACATAAAGCACATACATGCCATTATTTTATGAATTACAATTTTACAAATATGTAGTATGGGTGTATATTGTATTTTGATGTTGATTCTGTGAAGTCGGAAAAAACAAAAGCTAGTGTAATACGTTCACGATATCATTGAATATCCTGGAAACACAACAAGGATTTAGATCTTGGCGGTCACAATAAGTTGGGTTACACTATGTGAATTGGATATATGACTTAGAGGTAGGTTAAAAAAAATGAGTACGTGCAAGAATATAAGATCTAATCAAGATGGTATAATTTAAAATTATAAATATCTATATGAATGAATAATTATCTATATAACTACATATAACTTGGATACATATTAATAGATAAAATATTCGAAGTATCTTGAAATTACAACTTTAAGTATCTTGAAATTGCATTAATACTATCTCTATTACCTCTCTAACATCACCACGACCACCATTGCGTTTACTTTGGTTGCCGCTCATCTTCTCTGAAGCATTCACTTACTGTGGTCGTGGTTGTCTGAGACCAGTATGTGGATGTTGCCTACCAGATCGTACACGAACCTGCCGAGCACCTCAAGGCTCAGTCGATTCGCTTCACCAGGTATGGTACTCGTCCACCACCACCATATTGAGCTGTCAATTTTCTGGACAATCCTTGCATGGAAGCAGGGCGTCGGCAAAAACTGAAGTGCCTCCCTCCACTCTGCCCATCTTGTAGACTGTCATCATGTATCCAAAAGATGAGGGGTCTGGGGGATCCGAAGATGACGCCGTGGGAGAACATATCTATGTCGGATTGGTGCTTGGCCACACAAATTTGTTGACGCCTTGGATTGGTAATGTTAGCGAACAGGAAGATCATTACAGGATGGGCGACATTGTCTCTGTTGCTGGTATAAAGCAGAAACCGACCATGCGCTCAAGTCAATATTGCAGCTACTGTTACTCGATAGGCGTCACCACCCGAAGAGGGGCGATATTATCTTATCGATGTTGTGAAAGGAATGGAATCTAGGAGAACGAAGAGCAAGCCCAAGAGCCCGTTGTTAGTGATGAATGAAGAAAGTGGGCAGATAGAGAGCGAGAGTTAGTTGCCACATATGGAGAGGTAGCGGGATAGTGGATCTGCTCTCGCGTTGTGATTGACGATATGGATATGGATATAGCGGGAGGCCTCGTGGTTAACGGAGTTATAATAGGTGAGTGGCCATCGAGATGTGTTTGATCATGCCGTTTTTGTTGAGAAAAAGTAGGGGATATTGGGATAAGTGGTTTAAAGTTCCACTCGTGCATAACCTCTCAAAACCGTAAGACAAAAAATATAACCACACTGAAAAAATGTAAGAAAATTTCTTAGAAGAGAGTGTTGGATCTAGGGCTCTAGGGGGTGAATAGAGCTTCAAAATTCTCACAAGATGGATTAGACCTTCAAATTATATTAATCAAAACTAATAGCTTAAGCTCAATTTGAAGTCCTAACTGACAGCATAGTAAGGATGAGAGAAAATAAAACAAGCACTTGGACAAGGTCGTTCAGAGTAGTTCCACTCTCCAAACTAGGAGAGAGTCAATCCACTATCTAGAGAGGTCAACTTCTAGGACTTTACAAGTACTTTCCTCTACAACACAAAACCCACCAAAGGACTTACCTATCCATTACAAAGAGTCTTCAACCTTACGAAGGACTTATCCACTTTGCAAAGAGTCTTCCGCCTTCTTCCAAGGACTTACCTACTCTTACACAAGTATTTAGCCTTCAAGGAATTATCCACTCTTCTTAGATCTTCAACCTTTGCCTTCTCCCTCACATGGAGAAGATCTTCACATCTTCTTCAATCTTTAAGAAGAATAACAACAACTTCACCTTCACTTAGAGTAGCTTGCTTCACATTTGCTTCTTTGAGAAAAGGGGTAGGGAAGATGAAATGGAATGAGAGCTTTACAAGCATAAGGAAGTAGCCCTCTTACAACTGGCCAAACTCACTCATAATCACAAAATGCTATGTAAACGAGACAGAGAAAGGGGCTCAAAGAGTTGTAACACACTCAACTATAGCAAAAACTTAGAATAGCATGAATGAGCAAATTTGGAATGAACTCCAAGGGGTCCGATTTATAGCTAGGGGTGTTTCCTTGAGTGTGGGATCACTTAATATAGCCATTTTTAAGTTGCAACGGTCTATTCTCGCTAAAAAAAACTCACCAACGGTTATAATGACTTTTTCTACATTTTCGATACAGTACATTCAGTCGAGTTTCAATAAAGGTAACTTGACCGATCCACTAGGAGACAAAGCCAATTTTCAAACTATCGGTCGAGTTTGTTCTGAGAAACTCGACCAATGAGCTAAAATCAGTTTTTCTCAGTGAGTCGGTCGGTATAGTTCTACGAGTACACAACTTGACCGATTGTTCTCTCCAAAAAATCCATCACTGGATCGATCGAGTTTCCAACTTGACTAATAAACAACATGTGATTAATTTTCTAAATTGACATTTGAGTGATCAAACGTTGGAATTAAGTACCCCTGATATTTTCTCATCTTAGTTACAAGTCATATCATTAATAAAAGTGATTACAAAAATTATCTAATGTCATTTGGAGTGATTTTCCAAAACGCGCACTTGCATTTCTTTTAACTTGAACTTGAACAAAGTAGGGTTTGTGTGATTTGATCCTTTTCATGTACC
This sequence comes from Alisma plantago-aquatica, assembly GCA_963693085.1. Lineage (NCBI taxonomy): Eukaryota > Viridiplantae > Streptophyta > Magnoliopsida > Alismatales > Alismataceae > Alisma > Alisma plantago-aquatica. The sequence continues at coordinate 1,721,645,117 of OY856409.1, read as the reverse complement.
TAAAGCCTAAAACCAATCTTAAACAAACATATTAGATACATAGGAATGGAATTGTTAAGTCATTATCAAAATATGAACAATGTAGAACTCTCAAGTCAACATTCTCCCCCTTTTTGACAATGACAAATCATTCCTCAATCATATTGAAAAAGATATGTAAAGTTATACCTTTGCCTTGTGAATTGCAAGGTATTCAAGATCTGAACAATGTGAATTGCTCCCCCTCAATCTATGCTTACTCTTACCTGCATAGTTACTCTATCTACACAAAGCAACATGACATACATACTATATGGTCCTTTAGCAAGTCACACGATAAAGCATATAATGAACAAGAAAAGGATCACATAGGCAATAAAAATAATATGGTTGAGGTTCAAAATATTAAACTTATCTCCCTCTTTTGACATTATAAAAAAGATAGGGGGGTTGAAGAGCATAGAAACGGGTCCTATCCAAACACAACCAAACATAGATCCACAACATGCAATCCCATAGCATACACCAAACAGAGACGAGAGAAACAAACAATCTAAGTCATAATTAAAATATGGTAGACATGGCACCAACTCATGAGATATAGTAAATCTAAGAGTAAGTGTACAACGGATTAAGATTACAACCCATAAAGCACGTTCTTAAAAACAACTACAAGACAAAATGATGAAAACTAGATGATAAAATAGTATAGCTCAGAAAATTTGCCCAGATGTTTTTAATACAAAATATCTTAGAAAGACATATATGATCAACATATAGACTAAAAACTAGAAAATATAAACATCTAGGTCGTCTATGTCCACATCATCAACAAGATCATCACCATCAGTATCCGAGGCCTATGGCTCATAGTCGTCATCTCCGTCTGAATGTGCAACAACATCACCTTCATCACCAGAGTCTCCAACAAAGCCATCATCAGAACCTTCATCACCATCATCATCCTCAGAAGCCTCCTCATCAACCTGCCTGGTATCTCCTCATCAGTAGGAGAACCAAAACCTCAAACGGGCCAACGAGCATTCTGCTCATCCTAAGACATACCAAGAGTATGGATCTCATTGTCTTATGGGAAGGAAGGAGTAGAACTACCAAGACTAGCAAGTAGAGTGGCCAAGGGGCCAGTTATCAGAGGAAACACAACAGGAGCAGATCCACCAATAGTAGGGGGTGTAGCAGCGGAAGCTATAGGTGGAGGGGCTGGGTAAAAGTGATCATATACAAATGATGCATAGTCACCTCTTGGGTAGGGTTGGTAGGTAGGATAAGGATGGGTACATGAAAAGTTCATGTTGGACATGATAGCACAGAGGTCCTGATCCATGTTCACCTAAACCTGGCGATTGTACGCCTATTGATGCATTATGTAGCCCAAAAGGGTTTCATTGGATACATGGAATGAGGCACGGGTAGGCTGAGGTGGTGGCCTTGCTTGGGTAGAGGTAGAGGTAGAGGCACCAGGTGTGGTAGATAATGGGATAGGAACAAAGTTTTGAAGTGTGGTCTCACTAATGCAAAATCCTTTCTAGGTAGGTTTGTAGTGCAGGTCATGGAAAAGAGTTTTTCCAGTGGTGGGTGGTGCCACAAGTGTTCTTGCTTGAGTCAAAGCAGGTCATATGATGGAGAACATATCTTATCCAATTGATTCATATGTTCTTTAAGTGACAATACATGATGACTCAGTGTTTTCTAAAATTTTAGACTGATTTTTCTTTGGATGAATATTACAGTTAACAACTAAGGAAAATATGCGTCTCTTGAGGTCTAAGACAGAGGACGGAAGGGTGCACTTCTTCCTATATGTGAATCGAGGCTTCTTCAAGAACTTATGAATATAAGGGAAAGTAAGATCATACTGCTAGTAGAAGGCCTCAGGCTCATCTAGGTCAAAATACTCAAGATAGTCCTTACGCCAGGTATCAGTCACTTCAGTACCTGAAAAGAAAATGTTCAAGGTATCCTCAGACTTGGAATTTCTTCCCGACAATCATGGAAGTTAGAACTACTTGAGTATTGGGTGGTGGTAAGAGTGTTTCATAATTCCATTTTAAGTTTGCATAGAATTCATGAACCGCTTTTGTGCTAGTTAAGGATTTTTTGTAGCACAAGAGTTCAACACACAAGGTGGAGAGGTGGTGGTCATACAACAACTCATCTACTTGGTCAATGACCTCCTATCTTCATGGGCATGGCTCAAACAAGGCACGAAACAGAAAGGGGTTCCTGGGAAGGAGCTCCTTGTACCTATTAAGAGCCTCATTTGAGACAAAGAAAGTGTCATCAAAGGGAATCAAGCGAGAGTTGGATGAAGATGAAGGTGCATTAACTAGGGCGGCCCTCTTCCTCCTATTGGATGCCATGGAGACAAAATGGAGAGGATGGAGAGAGAAAAAGCTAGAGAAACACCACCAAAACCCATCCACACACCTAGGGTAGATAGGAAAGAGGTCAAGGAAGGTTGATCTAGGTCAAACTAGGGCTAGGGAGAGGAAGGTCAGGGCTAGGGTTGAGAGCTTGAGGGAGCTAGAGGTTGGATTGGTTGATTTTTCTCTAGTTAAGAGGGAGAAAAGTCGACCAAACCTATCTTACGCTCCAGACCATCCATCAGTCAAGTTCTATGACTCAGAAACTCGACCGATAGGCTCTTTTGAAAAATCTCTCGGCCAACTCGACCGATGGTCAACCTCGCCCAACATTACAAATTCTAATTTCTAGCCATTAGAGTGCTAATTAAATTTATTTTTCAAGTCCATTTTGCTTTTTGAACATATTTAGGCACATATCACTCATCATTGGGTACTATTTTGTGAACAAATAAGTGTTTGCAAAAAATACCCAAAAACAAGAGAAAAATAAGGTAAAACGAACATGAAAACCAAATTTTTGTATATTAGCAAGCAATTGTGATTAAAACATAAGTTGATCATATAAGATAGATGACAACTAGCTAGAAGGCATATCAAATCTATTCAAAGCAGTTATGAGCAGTTTAGATCTAATAAAGTTAAATTTCTCACTAGCTAGTGGTTTTGTGAAAATGTCTGCCAATTGATTTTCCATGTCCACATACGTGATATAGATATCTTTTTTGGTAATGTGATCATGAAGAAAATAATGATGAACCTCTATATGCTTAGATATACTATGCAAGATAGGATTATATGACAAGTTAATTACACTAGTATTATCACAATAGATAGGATAAGCATGAAAATGAATGTTAAACTTTTGGTGCATTTGCTTCATCCATAGGACCTGGGCACAACAACTCCCAGATGTAATGTATTCAGCCTCGGTGGTTGATAATGCCACTGTGCTATGTTTCAAGGAGAACCACACTACTACAATAAAATCTTTTTACAACAGTTCATTTTTCCATTTTACAACAGGTGTTAACCGTTGTATTAGATCGCGTGGTCTTATATGGGGGTGCTTTATACAACATGTGATCGCATGTTGTAATACAAGTATTTTATACAACAGTTAAAACATGTTGCCTTTTAATGAATGACCTGTTATAATATGGATATTTTATAAAACATGTGGTGCATCCATTGTAATATATATTATACAACAGTTGAACCATGTTGTCTTTCAATAAATACACCTGTTGTAATAGGGTTTTTTTTACAACATACGGTGTGTCCGTTGTAATATATATTATACAACAGTTGAAACATGTTTTATTTCACTAAACAAACATGTTGTAATTGGGATGTTTATTTCAACATGCAGTGCACCTGTTGTAATATACATGTTTATACAATAGTTGAAGTATGTTGTCTTTCCATACATTCAACCGTTGTAATAGGGTTATTGTAATATACATGTTTATACAACAGTTGAAGCATGTTACCTTTCCATACATTCAACCGTTGTAATAGGGTTGTTTATAAAACATGTTGTGTGTTTGTTGTAATATACACATTTTATACAACATGTTATGCATGTTATAGTTTACTAGAAACACATGTTGTAATAGGTGTCTTTTTTCCAGACACACCTGTTGTAATAGGTGTGGATAACACAATATGTGTTGTTTGTTGTAATATCATATATTTTAAAACATATCATTAACTGTTGTCTTTGATTAGAGTTTGACATGTTATATATCGAACCAATTTTATTGATCAAATTAACCATATTATTAATAAATTATAATAAATATGCAATTATACTTTTTTCATTTCACAAACAAGCACATGATTGAATAAAATTTCCATCAAACCTTGAAAAAAACTTGTACTGAATTTTATAAATATTTAGTCATCAATTAAAGATTCAATAATACAAAGTACTGAGTATCCACTCCAGAATTGAACTGAAAACTAACTAAAAACGTTTCACACATTGGTCTATGCTAAAGAATAGATGTCTCCCCCTCATGTCACATAATCTTATGTGTGCTCAAGAACACATGTCGCCCACTCATTTCGAACCTTGTCGATTTCTTCTTGGTTGAAGAAACAACCAATATACTTTGAATAATACTGCAATCATATGACAAATATATCAACATATTGCCATTTTTTTAATTTATTTATAAATTTGAATAAACTAAAATAATATAATGATAAGTAGCTTACACATTCATAAATATTTCTAATTCTCACATCAACGATGTCTCTCATGTACTTCAGCACATAATACCCGCAATCTGTATGGTTCAGCTGCTTTGGATATTGTATAAATAAATATGAATTTGTTATCAAAATAATTGTGAGAACTTGTTAGCAAATAAGAGGATGAAAGAAGGATAAATAACCAAAAAACCTCATACAAGGTATGTTTATACAGAATCAAAAAATGATATTCCTCATTACTGTAAAGTATTCCAAGCAATGATGGGTTTTCCTCTTTGGGATATACCCCTCTCTGCTTACACAGTGGGAATTTGTTATAATAGGCTATCATTTATTGCACTCTATTTTAGTTTCCCTCAGGAACTGTTTGGTTTGGAGGTAACTGTCAATTATAGAGGCATGATTCTATTGCCATGGGCTTTCAGTTCATACTAAGACCAACATTCTACATCATCGTATTTCAACAATTGCCATAATAGCCATAATACATGTACTGGTTCCAAAAAGATGATGATTTTAAAAATTATATAATTGTGTATCAAACTGTATTGGATTGCTACTACTATTACATTTTTTCACCCCAAAAATACATTAGGAACCTCCTTATTGACATAATTAGGGTGGTCTTTGACACTAATTCAACTTAAGTTCGCGTCTTTCCAATAAGCTATGATATGACTAAATTCTAAAATTGTTATGGTTTAAATTATATTAAAAGTAACTAAAACTATCAATTCTAAGTCTTATTAGACAGTAAAATAGCAAAACTGCTACATATAAAGTGAAAGTTATAGTGGAGGGGGAGGTATGTAACCCATGGCATAGATTACCTCTTAGTATTTATAGTAAATAAGCTTAAAACAAACTGCATTAAGCTAACCCTTTAAGGAAAACTGCATGAAGTTGAACAAAACATTATGACTGGAAGCTGAGTGAGGCCCATATATAGACAACGTCACTGAATACAAAAACCTTGCACAATCCAAGTTCAAGTGGGTTAGTATTTTGATTGAGATACTAGGGCAGATGTCTCTTTCTTAACTATCCAACTTTTATTAGAGATAACTGATAGTGAACAGATTCCCTATAACTCAAATACATAAATTATAGTCTGCTTGGAAGTGTACCCAAGGCTTTGTTAACCAGCTCATAGAATTTGTATGTGTGTACTCATCTATTGAGTTCGTGTCATAATGCAAATCTGAGATCATGAGGCACAATTGTTGCTTGTAGTTAATTTTAATGAATAAGGATTCCTTATCCAGTTTCATGGCGGTCCATAGTAGGTGGGGAGGGGTTGTCCCTATCACAGAAAGACCTCCTAAGTGTCAATTTCATTTCTACAGTGGGTCTTCTGGCCAGTATTTCCCATATTTAGAACTCAACTGTGATGGGTATTTGGGTTCAGTATCTCAACAATCACGGGCCCTCTTATACAGACATGAAATCCCTATTTTCTATATACCTCGATCACAAAACATGCATTTTCCATGATCTTGCATGAATGAACACTTCAAGTCACACTGCCTAGTAGTCATACTTTCCAGCAGACGATTACAATGGCAACTCAGATTGATGAAAGCATAGTTTGTCATGACAATAAAAGACTCGCTACAAATAGAAAGTTTATTCTTAATTTTTAAGAAGTATTGTGGTTCTATATACATGCACATGCAAAACATATCACTCCATACTCTTTAATGACTCATACAGTTGTAAGTCAACCTATATTTGTTTTCTTTCTCATATATTGGATGACTTTCTAATGCGGGCTTCTTCTACAATTTCTAGAAAAGGCACTCCAGGTATGGGACCTGAAGGTGATCCCCCTTGACGCCCCCCTGAGCTAGAGATGGCCTACCATGGTGTGGCGATGAAGTTCGGTCAAATGCTAAAATATGCATGGGTTTCAATATGGACAAGGCAGCATCAAAGAAGTCAAAGATGTTGTGGAAGACTGCTAATGTCATGGATGAAGCGCATGGAAGGAATAAAGCCAACAAAATTTGATTTAGAGAATGTCAGAGAATATCTTTCTTATTGGATGATTGAAACAAATAGAATACCCCTCTTCATATAAGATTAGAGAGAAAGGTTAAGTACTTACATAGTCAATACGGAACTAAACTAAAAAAGAGAAAATAACAAATAACTTAATGCATAAGTATATGTTAATAGGGCCAAAATAGATGTAGCAAACTGTTATAGTACAATAGGAGTCATGGACCATTATGCAGGTTAATACTTCTTAGGCCATGGAACACCACTATTGTGAAGCTCTCTCAAAATGTCAAGCTTCACGAAGATAGTAGAATTAAGAACTACATGTACAATCTACATACATAACAATGACAAACTAACTATAGTCCAATAAAGTTTCAAAAGTCCTGAAACCATGGTTGTCATGTACGGATGACTAAGTTTGAGAACTATGGATCAATGCCTTAGTGCTAGTAGCTTATGACATCACATGACAGTAAAAGTTCCAATAGTAGTATTTTGCAAACATATTGAATGACAATGGTAGTTGTAAAGATGTAAAAATATGAAAGTAAAAAGCATAATTGAATCAAATATTAATAATAGAAAAATACATATCAAATCAGTATCGGGGTTGGAAGGTTAGGGGTGTATGTAGGGATGGCAAAATCATAGGGTAGCTTTGGAAGATCCTATTCATGTATGATGTTTGGTTTGATAGGCATTTCCTGGAGTGGGTTGATTCAGCCCTATTTTAGGGCTTCATCTTGTGTCATTTTGCTCTTCAATCACATCTATACCTGTTAGATTACATGTTATTCCTCCCAATATGCTTATTTGTGTAAAATGCACTTATGGACATTATTTGCATGTTTTTCAGGCATTTGGACCACACTTGATGGAAGAGAGAGAGGAGTGATCCTAGAGTTTCTCTACCCTTGGGGAGACCCAATGTGAAGTCTGATGCTCCCTCAACCTTGCCCTAGTGGCCAAAGATCCATTGAAGCAAAGATGTCCAAGAAAATCCAAAGAACAAAGTCAAAGTGCTGATCCAGGACCCAGTACGGCCGTGGTACCACAGAACGGCCGTGCTACACATAAGAAGAACGGGCGTGGCACGTCACAAGTCACCACAGCCGTGGCACCCAAAATGGCCGTGCTACCCTCAACCCACCATGACCGTGTTGACCAGCACAACCGTGCAAGTTTCAGTGCAAAAACTACCACCAACCTGACATTTGACCATTTTAATTCCCACGACCATTGTATAACACCATTGCCATGCTCACCCCTACCCACCACAGACGTGCTACTCACAAAACCCACCTATTTTTGCACCATGTTACCCATATTGCCCCTACTTAACCTAGTGCTTCACCCACACCTATATTTTGGCATCCAACTTACAAATCACAAGATTAACCAATGTGGAAGCGTATCATTTGCTGCAGATTACTAAAAATCACTAAAAATTAAAACTTTTTGCAAAGAGATCAAATCATAGGAAACTCTTATAACAAGAACCATAGTATAACAATTACATCCTGGTTCAAAAGTACATAACTTGTTCCATCTCTTCTCGAGGATTTCAACATCAGCTGTCCTATCAACATTATGTACAAACAACATAAAACCTCAAGGCATCAAGCCAAAATCTCAAGTCGATGAAAAAAACACTATCTATAAATCCCATGGACCTGAGAGTACAGAGACGACACATAGGACTACTATCTATATAACTAGACAGGTAGTATCTCCACCTGAGATATTACTGTTGTCCTCGATGCTGTTGTTGTTTCTTCTCTGCTAAAGGTTTCTTGCCTCTTTGTCCGCATCCACCTAAAAATGTTGGATCCCACAGGGGTGAGACAATTGTAAATTACCCCAGCGGGAGATATAACTCTCCGCCAAAATATTGTTATTGCAGTTTAAAGATATGAAACTGAGCAGAGGATAAGCAGTTTAAATCATTCTCAACTTTGAAAGCATTGCAACTATTTATGATAGAGAAATATATCATCTATTCTTTAATAAGGAATAGGAATGACATGTATATCATTTATTCATCATATTATACCATCATGTTTAACTTTTCTTGTGACACTCATTAACTTGATATGTCAGCCATTAGACATTCTTGTTTCAATCTGTTGGCCTTAGCCAATCTGCTAAACCGATAAGAAATTACATCTACCATGTATTCATATATCATTAATATAGGCATTGGGTTAATACCAATCCTATGTCATCATTATAGGCATTGAGCCTCTGCCAGGTGTTGGACTCTTCCAAACCTGATTACACCGCCAGGCATTGGACTTTCACCAACCCTGATTACAGGCATTACACCTCTGCCAGGTATTGGATTTCTCCAAACCTGATTACACAGCCAGACATTGACCTCTAACCAATCCTAATTTCACAGCCAACCATTGGACTTTAACCAATCCTGATTTCACAGCCAGGCATTGGACTTTAACCAATCCTGATTTCACAGTCAGGCATTGGACTCTAACCAATCCTGATTACACAGCTAGGCATTGGACTCTAACCAATCCTGATTACACAGCCAGGCATTGGACTCAAACCAATCCTGATTACACAGCCAGTCATTGGACTCTTACCAATCCTGATTACATGGATCATGGAATATCAATTTCCTTCGACCCATCATTAATCATCTTGGTGCCTCTTACTATACTACAATTTTTCTCATGGCTCATAAAGCCCATAAAGAATCTTGTCACCTCTCATTAGGCAACATCTAATCATATGGCTCACAGGGCCATTCAACATCTTGTTACCTATTACTAGGCAACATCTAAACATATGGCTCACAAGGCCATTCAACATCTTTTCATCTATCACTTGGCAACATCTAAACATATGGCTCACAGGGCCATTCAACATCTTGTCACCTATCACTAGGCAACATCTAATTATTTTATCTCTTGTAATATAATAGTAACACCACTATTCCCTTAATAGGGTTAGGGCTTACTATTCACATCACTTTGGGGTTTCTCATGTCCCATTACCCAATTTAGGGTTAGGGTTTCCCATCTCACATTAGGATTTCATAGTTATCAAAGTATATCAACTTTGAGATGCTAACAGTGAAGTCTTTCATATCTTGATGTATCACTTACCGCATTACTTACAACTTTCTTAAGTTATTAGTTTATCATGGATTAAGGTATTTCCCATCTTAATCCTTTCATCCACTAACCTATCACTCTTACCATGAAGTGCATATGTTATACATAAGAATGGTCCAATTATCTTTAATGATATGGACTTATCTCAGGATAAGGCATTGCTTACAATTAGCTTGCCTATAATCAATCATTTATGATATTTCACCCTTATAAGGCTTTACCCATTGTTTTATTTATTAGGGTTCTGGGTTGTCATCATGTTATCCAAGATCAAGGCTTCATGTATTATAACTCAAATTAGATTTTAACATACCTTTGCCCTTTATTAGGGCTTTGGGATTTCACATGCTATCATACTTCATTAGAGTTAGGATTGCATGTAGCATCACCCTCCATTAGGCTTTCACATCTCATTGCCTATACTTAATGTTTACTATTCATCCCAACTAGGGATTTCTCATGGAATCACCCTCAATTAGGGTTTCTTATGGAATAAACCTCAATTAGGGTTTACATGGAATCAAACTCAATTAGGGATTCACATGGAATCAACCTCAATTAGGGATTCACATTGAATCAACCTCAATTAGGGATTCCAATGTTGATTCCTTCAATCATTGCATTCATGGAACCAATCCTCAATTGGACCTATCATCATACTTCAATTGAGTTAAATAGGTCAACCTTCAACTGATTTGACCCTCATTTGGCCCTCAATTAGCCATCAATTAGGGTTTGATTTAATCGAATTAGGGTTTGGAATCGATGATCCTTCAACACTAATCAATGCAAGATTAGTTACTTTGAAACCATTGAACCATCATCCAAATTGAACATGACCTGACCCCAAACGGTCTTGAGCTCGTTTGGATGACCTCCAAACGGTATTGAGACCGTTTACCCATCATATCATCAAAATCCAAGTCAACCAGTTAAGGTTTGGATCATTGGATTGATCACCAAATCAGCAATTGATTACACTTTAACTTAGTAACATTGGATCATCAATTGCTTAATCATACTCACCCCTGGACCTCCAAACGGTCTTGGGTGACCTCCAAACGGTCTTGAGACCGTTTGGATGATATCCAAACGGTCTCGAGACCGTTTGGCTCATCCAAACCTTGGATTCTAGTGAAATTGCATCAAGGTTTGGTCTATTGAGTCGATCAACAAATCAGCGATTGATTGCTTTGTAACTTGGTAACTTTGGGCCTTCAAAAAGGCAGCCATACTTAACCCTAGACCTCCAAATGGTCTTGGGTGATCTCCAAACGGTCTGGAGACCGTTTGGGTAAACCCCAAACGGTTTTGAAACCATTTGGGTCAATCAACCCAAAACATCATCTCAACCACTTACAAAATCAGCACTTAGCCGATTAGGGTTCATGCCATATCTTTGGATCTTAAAACACTTAACCATACTCAACCCTAGACCTCCAAACGGTCTTGGGTGACCCCCAAACGGTTTTGAGACCGTTTGGGTAATCCCCAAATGGTTTTGAAACCGTTTGGGCTAATCAACCCAAAATCTCAAATCAACTCATTGGAATTTCAGCACTAATTCCAATTAGGGTTTGCCTAATTGATTAGCCTTCAACTCACGATTTCTTGGAAATTAACCCCTCAAATTTTGTGAAGCATTAGCCAACATAATTAGGATCAGTAATCTCAAACTGTCAACCCTTGTTCAACTCACCCAAACGGTTTTTAAACCGTTTGCCCAAAAAGTTAAATTAATCAAGCTGAAAAATCAGTACTTAATCCAATTAGGTTTGCCTAATTGATTAGCCTTCAACTCATGATTCCTTGGTAGTTAACCCATAAAATTTGGTGGGTAATTAACCCACATAATTAGGAACAGTAATATCAAACGTTCAACCCTTGGTCAACTCACTCAAATGGTTTTGAAACCGTTTGCTCCCAAACGGTTTGCAAACCGTTTGGTTGGTGAAACCGTTTGGTCCCAACTTCCAAACCGTTTGCTCAATATATTTGGGGATGTGTGTGCTTATGATGATGTAATCATCATCAAGCTTCTTCCCTGAAGTTATAACAACTTCTGATTTCATGAATTAATCAATTTCAACCAGCAATTAATCAAGATAATGAAGGAATCATTGAAATTACAAGATTAATGGTTGAATAATAACGTAAAAGGGTTCAAGTTATAAAACCCACCTTAAAAACTGATCCCAAACTCCAAGCTTCATGGCTCCAATGGTGGTTGAATCTCTAGCAACCTCCCAAGGTCGTTTCTCAAGCTTTTGGAGTAAAAGGATCGGCTAGGGTTGAAGATGGAGTGAGAAATGAAGAAATCATGTATTGTTTTATGATTTTCACCATGAAATCATGAAGAACGAAGATCAAAGGCTTACCAACAGGTTGATGACGTGCTCCCTGCTGTTCTTAGCCTTCTTGGTCGGTTTTTCAAGCAAGGGGAAGAAAGGAAATCCGAAAAAGTCCCTTGGGTTGGTTGGAAAAGGTACTTTTATAAGAAAATTGAGGAGAGAGAAAATCTCTTATAAAAGTCTATTTATTCCAAAATTGTTTCCACCACTTCCCCCTTGGTTTCTTGCATGCAAGGTAATCTCTATCCCCACCGAGATCCCTTCCATTATCCATGAATTAAGGGAAAAGAAATTAAGCACCTTAACCCTTATAATAAGAATATCCATATTTGAGTGGAAATTCTTTTTCTTATAATAATGGTGAGTGGAATTTCACCTCCTTAGGATATTCTCGTGACTTTGCAAGGCTTTAAGCTCATCCACACACATCTGATTCCAACCATTTTAACTTTGGTTGAAGGCCCTTTAATTAATACATACATTTTTGCCCTAAATCGAGTTAGGGTTTCAATTAGGATTAAATCTTGATTATTTTAATATCAAGATTCTCTCTCCTCCAACTTAATTCAAATGAGGATCCCCTCTAATTTTATTTTCTCTACATGATGCCAAGAATTATTAGGGACCTTATTGAAGTGGTAAATTACATATTGCACCCTAGGTTTTGGGTAAATTGCATATTACACCAAAACTAGGTTTTCATGCACAAACATTGCTTTATCAACTCTTTCTTGGTATTCAAGTCTCCATAAGCCATACCTCAGCATCATTTTCACTCTCATGATGCTTCAACATATGAGGAACATTTTATCATGCACAATTTGCACTAAAACCCCTCAACTTGGGTAATTTGCACAGTAGTCCAAGATAAGCAAACATTGCTTCAACATTGTCCAAACAGGACCAAAATTGAAACATAAGTTCCTCATGAGCCCTAATTACTTTTCACAAGATAGGATTAAGCATATAATCATCTTTCTTAATCAAAACACCTAGGTTTAAAATATAACCCAGGTCAGGGATGTAACAAATCATCCCCCCTTATAAGGATTTCGTCCCCGAAATCCAGATAAAGGAAGACAGATGTATTTTATTCATCATACTATCTAGTCTTCACATATCATCTCCTTATTCATGTTCTTATCTTATGAGGAGTATACTTTTAATTCCTCATACACACAAGCTCTTTTGATATTATCTCAGGTTTCTCTTTCTTATACTCAGGATATGACACATTTATTCATTCCATATTTCTTTTTTCATGATACTCATTAGATTGTATCAGAATGACTGCTTGATCAGGGCAATAAAAAAGATTACAATCTAAGAGTTTCCATAATCACTTTATCATCAATAGTTGTATACCTGGCCAGGGTATATAAATACTGAGATCAAGTAGTATGCACTTATTTTATTTTATGTCTTTCATCTCTTCCCTTTCTTAATGGAGAAAGAGAAACTTCAACACATATAAAAGAATATTAAACTGAACAAAAATCTTCATACTACTATCTCTTCCTCATATCCTTAAAAGGATTATACAGGTGAACTAGATAACAACTACCTTTCTTATAGTAAGGAACAAAAGATAATTCAAAATAGAAAGTTCTATCTTGACAAATCAACTTTTACAAGTTATCTAGTGTCTTGTCTGTTGAGTCTCCTCATCACTTTCTATTTGGACATTGCCACCTCAGATGTCCTCTCTGTCCACATCTATAGCAAGCTCAAAGCTTTTTAGGTGACTACTGTTCAGGTGCACTATATTGTACTTGAGTTGGTACTACTGAAATCTTTGATTGTTTAGTACCACTAATTCCTTGTTCCTGTGACTGTTTAAACTTCCTTTTAAGGTCTGTCTCATGTTTCTTTGTCATGGACCCCTCTATCCTTCTAATTGACTCCACAAATGTGGCAAGCTTCTCTCTACTTTCTAGAGCAGATGCCGGAATAGACATTTCAGCATTCAACCCTTTCTCAAAACGTCGAATCTTTTCCTCCTCACTAGCAGCCATCTGAGGACAGAATCATAAAAATTCCATGAACTTAACCTCATATTCACTTATCGACATGACTCCCTGTCGAATCTTCTCAGTGAGATCTTTTCATCTAAATAAGTCCTTGGAAAATACTTATTAACGAATTCTCGATGAAATTCCTCCCATCCAATATCTTCATCATTTCTTTTTATCTCTTATATAGTCCACCAATGTCTAGCACTACCCTCAAAAGGTACACAACATGTTTAACTTTGTCAACATCTGGAATACTAAGGATCTTAAATGCCTTTTCTAATTCAGTAAGCCAAAGATCAGCATTTGCTGGGTCAGATGTCCCAACATATTCAATGGATCTGACACGATGTAGTCGTTCAAAAGTCTTACCAGACCCATATCCCTCATTGGAAGTTGGTGCCCTGGGTGCTGATGCTGGCATCTGGTCTGCCACATACCTCAGTGTGGTCATGAATTGCCCAAAAAGATTATGAATATATGGGTTCCCTCTCTTGACTTCATCAACATGGGGATTTTCAGACACTGGTTCCTCCCTTGCCTGGTCCCTGGCACCTTCTACTGTTGCAGCAACATTGCTCTCAGCAACGCGTCCCTCGTGTTCTCCAGACATCTTGGAGCTATGTATCTTCTTCTGCATAAGCAGAAGGCACTATAACACTGGGTACACTTAGAATAGACTCGATACCTTAGTCCTATGTCTCTGTAGACTCAGCGAGCCTAGGGCTATGATACCACTAAATTGTGGCATCCAACTTAAAAATCACAAGATTAACCAATGCGAAAGTGTATCATTTGCTGTGGATTACTGAAAATCACTAAAAATTAAAACTTTTTGTAAAGAGATCCAATCATAGGAAACTCTTATAACAAGAACCATAGTATAACAATTACATCCTGGTTCAAAAGTACATAACTTGTTCCATCTCTTCTTGAGGATTTCAACATCAGCTGTCCTATCAACATTATGTACAAACAACATAAAACCTCAAGGCATCAAGCCAAAATCTAAAGTCGATGATAAAAGCACTATCTATAAATCCCGAGGACCTGAGAGTATAGAGATGACACATAGGGCTACGATCTATATAACTACACAGGTAGTATCTCCACCTGAGATATTATTACTATCCTCGATGTTGCTGTTGTTCCTTCTCTGCTAAAGGTTTCCTGCCTCTTTGTCCGCATCCACCTAAAAATATTGGATCCCACGGGGGTGAGACAATTGTAAATTGCCCCAGCGGGAGATATAACTCTCCGCCAAAACATTGTTATTGCAGTTTAAAGATATGGAACTAAGCAGAGGATAAGCATTTTAAAGCATTCTAAACTTTGAAAGCATTGCAACTATTTATGATAGAGCAATATATCATCTATTCTTTAATAAGGAATAGGAATGACATGTATATCATTTATTCATCATATTATACCATCATGTTAAACTTTTCTTATGACACTCATTAACTTGATATGTCACCCATGAGACATTCTTGTTTCAATCTGTTGGCCTTAGCCAATCTGCTAAACAGATAAGAAATTACATCTACCATGTATTCATATATCATTAATACAAGCATTGGGTTAATACCAATCCTATGTCATCATTATAGGCATTGAGCCGCTGCCAGGTGTTGGACTCTTCCAAACCTGATTACATCGCCAGACATTGGACTTTAACCAACCCTGATTACAGGCATTACACCTCTTCCAGGTATTGGATTTTTCCAAACCTAATTACACAGCCAGGCATTGGACTCTAACCAAAACTGATTTTACAGCCAGACATTGGACTTTAACCAATCCTAATTTCACAGCCAGGTATTGGACTTTAACCAATCCTGATTTCACAGCCAGGCATTGGACTCTAACCAAGCCTAATTCATTGGACTCTAACCAATCCTAATTACACAGCCAGGCATTGGACTCAAACCAATCCTGATTACACAGCCAGGCATTGGACTCTAACCAATCCTGATTACACAGCCAAGCATTGGACTCTAACCAATCCTGATTACACAGCCAGACATTGGACTCTAACCAATCCTGATTACACAGCTAGGCATTGGACTCTAACCAATCCTGATAAGACATCCAGGCATTGGACTCTAACCAATCCTGATTACACAACCAGGCATTGGACTCTAACCAATCCTGATTACATGGATCATGGAATATCAATTTCCTTCGACCCATCATTAATCATCTTGGTGCCTCTTACTATACTACAATTATTCTCATGGCTCATAAAGCCCATAAAGCATCTTGTCACCTCTCATTAGGCAACATCTAATCATATGGCTCACAGGGCCATTCAACATCTTGTTACCTATTACTAGGAAACATGTAAACATATGGCTCACAGGGCCATTCAACATCTTGCCATCTATCACTAGGCAACATCTAAACATATGGCTCACATGGCCATTCAACATCTTGTCACCTATCACTAGGCAACACTTAATTATTTTATCTCTTGTAATATAATAGTAACACCACTATTCTCTTAATAAGGTTAGGGCTTACTATTCACATCACTTTGGGGTTTCTCATGTCCCATTACCCAATTTAGGGTTAGGGTTTCCCATCTCACATTAGGATTTCATAGTTATCAAAGTATATCAACTTTGAGATGCTAACAATGAAGTCTTTCATATCTTGATGTATCACTTACCTCATTACTTCCAACTTTCTTAAGTTATTAGCTTATCTTGGATTAAGGTATTTCCCATCTTAATCCTTTCATCCACTAACCTATCACTCTTACCATGAAGTGCATAGGTTATACATAAGAATGGTCCAATTATCTTTAATGATATGGACTTATCTCAGGATAAGGCATTGCTTACAATAAGCTTGCCTATAATCAATCATTTATAATATTTCACCCTTATAAGGCTTTACCCACTGTTTTATTTATTAGGGTTCTGGGTTGTCATCATGTTATCCAAGATCAAGGCTTCGTGTATTATAACTCCAATTAGAGTTTCACATACTTTTACCCTTTATTAGGGCTTTGGGATTTCACATGCTATCATACTTCATTAGAGTTAGGATTGCATGTAGCATCACCCTCCATTAGGCTTTCACATCTCATTGCCTATACTTAATGTTTACTATTCATCCCAACTAGGGATTTCTCATGGCATCACCCTCAATTAGGGTTTCTTATGGAATCAACCTCAATTAGGGGTTACATGGAATCAACCTCAATCAGGGATTCACATGGAATCAACCTCAATTAGGGATTCCAACGTTGATTCCTTCAATCATTGAATTCATGGAACCAATCATCAATTGGACCTATCCTCATACTTCAATTGAGTTAAATAGGTCAAACTTCAACTGATTTGACCCTCATTTGACCCTCAATTAGCCATCAATTAGGGTTTGATTCAATTGAATTAGGGTTTGGAATCGATGATCCTTCAACACTAATCAATGCAAGATTAGTTACTTTGAAACCATTGAACCATCATCCAAATTGAACATGACCTGGCCCCAAACGGTCTTGATGTCATTTGGATGACCTCCAAACGGTCTTGAGACCATTTACCCATCATATCATCAAAATCCAAGTCAACCAATTAAGGTTTGGATCATTGGATTGATCACCAAATCAGCAACTGATTACACTTTAACTTAGTAACATTGGATCATCAATTGCTTAACCATACTCACCCCTGGACCTACAAACGGTCTTGGGTGACCTCCAAACGGTCTTGAGACCGTTTGGATGATCTCCAAACGGTCTTGAGACCGTTTGGCTCATCCAAGCCTTGGATTTTAGTGAAATTTCATCAAGGTTTGGTCTATTGAGTCGATCAACAAATCAGCGATTGATTGCTTTGTAACTTGGTAACTTTGGGCCTTCAAATAGGAAACCATACTTAATCCTAGACCTCCAAACGGTCTTGGGTGATCCCCAAACGGTCTTGAGACTGTTTGGGTAATCCCCAAATGGTTTGGAAACCGTTTGGGTCAATCAACCCAAAACATCATCTCAATCACTTACAAAATCAGCACTTAGCCGATTAGGGTTCATGCCATATCTTTGGATCTTCAAACACTGAAACATACTAAAACCTAGACCTCCAAACGGTCTTGGGTGACCCCAAAACGGTTTTGAGACCGTTTGGGTCATCCCCAAATGGTTTTGAAACCGTTTGGGCTAATCAACCCAAAATCTCAAATCAACTCATTGGAATTTCAGCACTAATTCCAATTAGGGTTTGCCTAATTGATTAGCCTTCAACTCACGATTTATTGGAAATTAACCCCTAAAATTTTGTGAGTCATTAGCCAACATAATTATGATCAGTAATATCAAACGTTCAACCCTTGGTAAACTCACTCAAACGGTTTTGAAACCATTTTCCCAAAAAGTTAAATTAATCAAGCTGAAAAATCAGTACTTAATCCAATTAGGTTTGCCTAATTAATTAGCCTTCAACTCATGATTCCTTGGGAGTTAACCCATAAAATTTTGTGGGTCATTAACCAACATAATTAGGAACAGTAATATCAAACGGTCAACCCTTGGTCAACTCACTCAAATGGTTTTGAAACCGTTTGCTTCCAAACGGTTTGGTGAAACCGTTTGGTCCCAACTTCCAAACCGTTTGCCCAAGATATTTGGGGAGGTGTGTGCTTATGATGATGTAATCATCCTCAAGCTTCGTCCCTGAAGTTCTAACAACTTATGATTTCATGAATTAATCAATTTCAACCAGCAATTAATCAAGATAATGAAGGAATCATTGAAATTACAAGATTAATGGTTGAATAACAATGTAAAAGAGTTCAAGTTATAAAACCCACCTTCAATTCTGATCCCAAGCTCCAAGCTTCACGGTTACAATGGTGGTTGAAGCTCTAGAAAGCTCCCAAGGTCGTTTCTGAAGCTTTTGGAGTAAAAGGATTGGCTAGGGTTGAAGATGGAGTGAAGAAGTGAAGAAATCATGTATTGTTTTATGATTTTCACCATGAAATCATGAAGAACGAAGATCAAAGACTTACCAACAGGTTGAGGACGTGCTCCCTGCTGTTCTTATCCTTCTTGGTCGGTTTTTCAAGAAAGGGGGAGAAAGGAAATCCGAAAAAGTCCCTTGGGTGGGTTGGAAAAGGTACTTTTATAAGAAAATTGAGGAGAGAGAAAATCTCTTATAAAAGTCTATTTATTCCAAAATTGTTGCCACCACTTCCCCCTTGGTTTCTTGCATGCAAGGGCATCTCTATCCCCACCAAGATCCCTTCCATTATCCATGAATTAAGGGAAAAGAAATTAACCACCTTAACCCTTATAATAAGAATATCCATATTTGAGTGAAAATTCTTTTTCTTATAATAATGGTGAGTGGAATTTCACCTCCTTAGGATATGCTTGTGCCTTTGCAAGGCTTTAAGCTCATCCACACACATCTGATTCCAACCATTTTAACTGTGGTTGAAGGCCCTTTAGTTAATACATACATTTTTGCCCTAAATCGAGTTAGGGTTTCAATTAGGATTAAATCTTGATTATTTTAATATCAAGATTCTCTCTCCTCCAACTTAATTCAAATGAGGCTCCCCTCTCATTTTCTTTGCTCTACATGATTCCAAGAATCATTAGGGACCTTATTGAAGTGGTAAATTACATATTGCACCCTAGGTTTTGGGTAAATTGCATATTACACCAAAACTAGGTTTTCATGCACAAACATTGCTTTATCAACTCTTTCTTGGTATTAAAGCCTCCATAAGCCATACCTCAGCATCATTTTCACTCTCATGATGCTTAAACACATGATGAACATATTATCATCACATTTTGCACTTAAAACCCTCAACTTGGGTAATTTGCACATTAGTCCAAGATAAGCAAAAATTGCTTCAACATTGTCCAAACATGACCAAAATTTAAACATAAGTTCCTCATGAGCCCTAATTACTTTTCACAAGATAGGATTAAGCATATAATCATCTTTATTAATCAAAACACCTAGGTTTAAAACATAACCCAGGTCAGGGATGTTACATATATATACCTAGGTGGTGGCTGGGGTATGAGGTTAGCTACCCTACAACCACTCTAGCCTCCCTACTTTCATCCTCCATCCATTCCCACCTCATTCCACCTTCATTTCACCATTTCCACCATCAAAACCCTACTTTCCTTCCATTTCCACCATACATCCATGCCATTCACCTACCTTGGAGGAGGGAGCTCGAGCTACAACTGCTAGGAGGTGGAGAAGGAGGAGTCTTCACCGAGCTCATCATGGCTTTTCACTCCTCTACTCATTCTACTTCCTTTCTTTCTATATTTTCCATTTCCATGAGTAGATAGGCCCCTCTTGGTGGGCTGTTTGGGGGAAATTATGTTACTTGGATACCATGTTGGGGGAAAATGACATGTAAACTTTGTTATTCCATTTGCTAATGATTATATTCTATTTCTATCTCATTCTCCATGAATTGCCTATTGGTTTGTGTGTGAAATCACCTAGGAATTTAGGGAAATTGCTTATATATGTGAATTTTGGGATTTGCCCCTAGGTCCAATTCTTAGATCCCTAGGTTTCCGTCCATCTTTCTACATCCTAATCAATCTTCCTAAACCTAAGTGAGAGATCTAAGTATCTAGGTTAGATAACTCTAGTGCAATTAGCATGGAGCCTTCTCAACACTAGAATGTGGGGGAATTGGGGTCCAAAGGCCTAATTTTACCTCCCCATTACTACCCTCGGCCCCTAATTTTCCTCAGAGTGTCTAATCTAGAAACCTAGACTTGATCATACTCTAATTGAATTGAACCTAATCCCTAACCCAATTGAGCCTCGCAAGGGTAATGGGGATTGTTAAGGACTAGTTCCCCTATACATATCCCATCTCATCCATGACCAGTTACTCGCTTAGGCCAATTCATTAGACTTTAACTAGTTGTTTGGTTTGGATAATCTTAATGGATGAGTAATGCTTGCATGTCATCACTCCCAACCTCGTTGACAAGTTCATACCCCTAAATAGCCCACACCTCTCTTTACTGCTTAAAGCCCTAGTTTTGTACTTGCTTAGCTTAGTTAGCTCTTGTATTGCCTAGTTAGCTTCTTGCTTTTCTCTTTCCTTGTTCATGCTAGCTTAGCTCTTTAATTTCTCTTTTGCTCTTCTCTTTCTTGCCTTAGTGTAATTTGCCCTTTTCATACCTAGCTAAATCCTTTCTTGTCTATTTAGCCTTACTCTAGCCTAGGGTTAACTTAGATTTCATTCTTGCCTTTAATTGCTTATTTGTCCATAATAGTTTAACAATCAAAACAACCTTCAAACCCTTAACCCTAGTCTCTGCAATAGGAACTTAGAAAAATTAAACCTAGCTCTAGTGCCCCCTCTTTTCCCTGTGGATTGACCCTACACTTGCCACCTTCCTATACTATAACATGACCCCGTGCGCTTGCGAGTGTAGTTGTTTTAGTGTGAGTAGGTGTTAAGTTAGATTTATAAATATCGAAAGTGAATCCAACATGTGTCTGTCCGCGAGGTTGCATATATTCAAAGTCCAATTGAGTAGTGTGTAACACCATTGGCAGAAACACATCAAGATTTCTGGCACCGTTGTCGGGGATTATAGGTGCTCAACCTAGATTGTTAGTTTTGCTTTGACTTTTCCTACTTCCCTCATCATTGCTATTCTTTATTCATTATTCTTTGCATTCTTTGTGTATATTGGTTTACTAACTTGTTCTCTTTTGTTTGGTTGTGCTTTGTGCATGTGACAAGCCATTCGAGGGAAGACAAGATGGAAGGCCAAAATGCAGTTCACAAGCCACTTTAAGACTACTTCATGCCTAGCAACTACAAATCGCCAATTGCTAGCAGGATTGATCAGATTCCAGGGGAGCAATTGTCTATCCCTCTAGGTCTTCTTGGGATTCTACCCATCTTCTATGGCTCGGAGAGTGAGAACCCCTACAAGCACTTGGATTCCTATCTTGAAGTATGCTCCAAATTCAGGATGCCAACAACAAGTAATGATACAATAAGGTTGACTTTATTTTCCTTCTCCCTCAAAGACAAAGCCAAAGAGTGGTATGATTCAAGAAGAGACATCATGAGTTGGGGAGAGATGAAAAATGCCTTCTTGAGGAAATTCTACTCTGTAGCAAATTTGACACAGATGCGGTGTACCATTGCAAGTTTCAGTCAAATAGATAATGAGAGATTCCACGAGGCTTGGGAGAGATTTCAAAGGATGTTGAGAGAATGTCCACATCATGAGATCCCTTTGTGGAAGCTAGTTCAGTCCTTCTACTCCAGTCTATCTCATGCAAGTCAAGCTACAGTGGATTCTTCTTGTGGGGGATTTTTTATGGCTAAACCACCTGAGGAGACATGGCCCTTGTTTGAGAGTTTGGCAGAAAGTTCAAGGATGAAAGCTTCAAGTATGGTTAGTGGCAGTGACCTATCTTTTAGTGTGACATCGCCAACTCATGATGATTCAATCCCACAATTGATGAAAATATTTGGTGAAATGGTGATCTTAATGAGAAACAAGTGACCAAACCTCCTTGTCATTCGATCAATGCTATTGAGTTCTATGGGGAAGAAAAGAAGACAATTCACTCCTATAGCTACCAGGAACCACAAAGTCCCACATATAGCTCAATTTGAGGAAGAGGTTCTCTCTAGATTGAAAGTATTTGATGATGTTCAATGATATGTTGCAAGGTTAGAAGAGAGAATAGAGCATCTATCTTCCATAATCACTCTCCAAGAAGAAAAATTGTCTTTAAAACCCATCATGAGCCACCATGAAGCAAGTGGACCTATGCCTTCTTGCCACATTTTCTATAGTCCACCCCATGCAAGTACATCCCATTCACTCCTTCCAAGGTTATTCCAAGCCTTACACTCCTCCACCACCTCCCTCACCTCAAATTTCCCAAAACTTCACTTTCCAACCCCAATTCTCTCCACCCCCTCAATTCTCTTCTCCACCTCAATTTCAACCCTAAGTGTCACCTCCACCTCCTCCATAGCCACAACATGCCCCCCTCTCCACCATGATCAAGGTAGTGTTGTGACAGTTATAAGGAGTGGAAAAACTCTTGAGCAGCCCACAAGTCAAAGAAAGGTTGATAAAGCAAAGCAAAGGCAGCCAAGTGGTGATACTGTGATTGATATTGCTGAAGATGATGTTTTGATACCGCATGTTGAGTTTGGGATTCCATGTGATCCACCACATATCCCCTTTGCAGGTCCTACCACCCCTAGTGTTCTGCCTCATGTTCATGCAAGTACAACCTAGATGAGTCATAGGAATTGAAAAGGAGGAAAAAGCACAATGTTGATATTCTTGAGGTGTTTCGCCAAGTGAAGGTGAACATTCCACTTTTGGATTTTATTAAGCAAGTCCCATCGTATGCCAAGTTCCTCAAGAACCTATGCACTTTGAAAAGAAGGTCAACATGGAGGATTCCAAAGAAGGTGAGATTAAATGAACAAGTGAGCTCCATCATACAACATTCCCTTCCTGTGAAGAGAAAAGACCCAGGAGCCCCACTCATACCTAGTTACATAGGGGGACATCGCATAGATAGGTCCCTACTTGATTTGGGATCTAGTGTGAATTTGATGCCATACAATGTCTATGTTGAGATGGGCTTAGGCAAGTTGAAGCCGACACCTTGCACTCTCCAGTTGGTGGATAGATCCATAAAAGTGCCTAGGGGTAGAGTGGATGATGTCTTGGTGATGATAGACAAAGAGAAAGGTGTGGTCTTCCTGGCAGATTTCATTGTACTTGATATGGAGCCAGAGGATAGGAAGATTCTCATGATCTTGGGAAGGCCATTCTTATCTACAACTGATGCCGGCATTCATGTGCGTAGTGGCACTATGACAGTCTCATTCATGGACATGAAGATCAAAATCAACATGTACAAGACCCCAACCCGGTGAGTCCGAGATAGGGACATTGGACATGATCACTTCACAAGTCCAAATGGGCATTTGAGAGAAGGATACCAAGGTGAAGAAATGGATGATGATTATTGTGATCAAAGGGATGAGGAAAATAGATTGAGTGCAAATGAGGGATGCATGCTTTGCAAGAATGGACACATGAGAATGCCAAACAGATGAATGATTAAAGAATCACCAAGAAGCTGAGCTGAAGGCAAGAAACTCAGCACTTGTGGGACGCAACCCACCTAGGTTTGGGGAATTTTTTCACCCAACCTCTCATTTTTGATACTTTTGCTTTTTTTTACACAAAACACACACACACACTTGTGCTTGATAGTTTTTGTCTTTAGTTTTGATGAAACGATAGATCGAACATGATCAAGTTGAGAATTAAGGCACACTCAATCAAAGTGATGGATATAACAACAACATAGATTGTTCAAGTGGATTAGATAATGAGTTTCTAAAAGATTTGATGAGATCTAGAGTTTTTGAACTAACAGAGGCCAACACGGCCATGCTGGAGACAGAATGTCCGTGCTGGATAAGTTAAAAATCAATAGGGAGAATGAAGTTTTTGGTCGCTGGCAGCACGGTCGTGTTGACCAGAACGACCGTTTTGGCATCCATAAAGAATGGACGTGCTGATGTGGAATGACCGTGCTGGTTAAGTAAAAAACAATAGAGTTTTTTGAGTTTTGGCTACTAGCAGCATGACCGTGCTAACCAGAACAGCCGTGCCAGCTCCCCTCTAAAATGGCCGTGCTGTTCCAGAAAATCACTTAAGTGGCCTGATCCAGCCCAACCCAGCACAACCCCAAGCTCATTTTTCCCACCCGAGAACGGTCGTTCCGTGCTCCATGCAACTAGGGTGAGTTCCTACCACCCCCAAATCACCTCCTCTTGCTCCCAAACGTCAGATTTTAGTTTCCCTTGGCCCCTAATCACTTTCCCTAACCTCTAGCTTTGATTTCCACTCTCCATCACCACCGTTTTCTCCACCTCCAAGCATGTTCCGCCCCTACAACCCAGAACTGTGTTTTTGCTGTTCTAGTTTGAATTTCCACCAATTAAGCTTGCAACAATGAAGGGCATGGGAAAAGCCATCAAGAGGGGAGTGGAAAAGACTACAAACATCCTCACCAGTGGCAAAAGTCGATCCAAACAGGCACCCAGTTCACAACAGTCCGACAGCGCCTCCTCACCGTCCAATTCTATTTCAAGATCCTTTGGATGATCAACATCGATGAGCGCCTCCTGACTCCACTCTTCCTCCAGTGAGCACACCTCGGATCCAAACTACAACAACCCCGGGGAATAGGAGGAGGAAGTAGAAGAAGAGTTGGAGAACATCGTAGATTCTATTGAAGTTTAATGCATCAGGTCATGAGAGACAGACCAAAAAGTCTAATGAAGCATCTTAATTGCGCTTGCCGCCGCGACCAGCTCCAGTGAGGCATTCCACATCATTGGCCCGACCTAGTGGAAGCCATGAGAGAGTGCCCTTAAAATTGGACACAAGTTTGGGGTCACACACCTATGAAGAAGAATAGGTGGAAGACACCGACAGTGAGGAAATGGAGGATGAACCGGTGGACATCTTGTCCAGGTTGGAAGAAGATAGGTTGGAATGGTTGGGAAAACAACCACAGGAAACTACCTATGGCAAGGGGATAACAAGAGGGGTTGTTGCAAGACCTCTCCATCCTGAGTGCATGATGATGAGGGTGATTCCCACTAGATATGCATGTACACCTACAATGTAATCTCTAGGGATCAACTTCATGTTTGAGAGGCGAACAATGCGTAGTGGTTTGTACAAGATTTTAATGGAATTTGAAGATACATATCTAGATCTTACTCATGGATTTTTTTGCTACCTTAGAGAAGGTATAGTACCAAGGAGAGGATGCCATCATATTCAAATTTACCTGCTCAACACATGTACTCAAAGCTTCTGATATTAGTGATATCCTTGCCCCCAATTTAGAAATGGCAAGGAACTTTGATGAAGGGAGGTTTGACAAGAGTGGGAAAGAAGACTATTCTAAGATGTGGAAAGCAATCACTAGTCAATATACCTTTGCTGTAGGGAAATCCCAGACAAGCAAAATCTACAATCCCTTCATGAGATACCTGCAAAAGGTCCTAGCGAACACCTTGTTTGGCCGTTATGATAATCATGGAAGTTGTTCACAAAAAGATTTTTTTTGTTTTGGCCACTAATGCAAGTAGGGGAGTCGTCAACATAGGGGCCATGGTGATTGATCATTTGAAGAAATACCCTCTAAGAGAAAACATCCATTCATCATGGTAGGAATTGTGACCACTTTTGTAAAGGCAGTGGGCTGCCCTCTAGAGGGACTTACCAAAGTAGATGGGAGAAAATATGTTGATTTAAACTATCTTTCTAGGTCCCAAATGATTTCCCTCAAGGATAAAAAAATCTTCTATGTTTTGAACCCTAGGTACCCTGGAGTTACCCTGGAGCTCCCATACCACACCAGACCCCTTCTCATGGATGTGGGACCACTTGAGGACTTTGTAGGATTGGTATCAAAGTATGAGAATGATCATCCTAGAGAGGAATTTAGAGCACATATAGTAGATCTACCTAAAGAAGAGGGAGAAACAAATGTGCCAAAGAAACATCATTCACTTGAGCAACCATGCCGCACTAGACCTAGAGTGGAGGATTTTGATGCGCGACAACCTCCAACAAATGCATATGACATGTCAGCTATTCATATACAGTCGGACGGGATTCAGAAGATGCAATAGGACATGTGGTTGGATCAGCAGTAGATGCATCATAAAATCAACCACATGTACCACTACCAACATGCGCAGGCACAAAGGAACCCCCAATGGGGGGAGGATTTATGGGGATCAATTTCTGGTTACTAGGAGACATACCTACCTCCATAGGTGGACTACTAGGGCCATTACTACCAGGAACCTCCTCCACAGTCTGGACCACCGCAGGACCCCACACCACCAGATCCATGACTTCTACCCTATCATCCCTAAGCTTTAGTTTCATGTTGAGGATAGCATGGTTCAAAATTTTGGGGTGGTAGGGTGGTAAGCCCTCGGTCTAAGCTTATTTTGACATTTTCATGTTCCACCTGATCGTTTTTTATTTGATTTTAATCCATGTAGTGTAGATTGTCTTTTCCTTGCATTCATGCATACATGTAGTTTAATTTCATGCATTTTTGCGTAATTTTCAAAAATTTTGCTCTTTTTTCCATGCATTGAATATCAGGTAGATTTTCGGTAATTTTTGCATGTTTTAGCTAGGATTTGCTTGTTTGCTGCTTTAAGTTCAATAATTTAGGTTTAGATGTGATTGGAGGCAACTTGGCACCATTTTGACCAATTTTGCCCAAATTTGAGATTTCCCCTTTGATCTACTGATCATCATCAGAGATTTGGGCTTATCTTTCTTCATTTGTCCCTCAACTGTTCTTAACATGCCAAGTAACTCTGTCAATGACTTGTCAAATTCATTCATGTTATAGTTCAGGGCAAACTGACTGTATGATTCTGGCAGTGATTGCAAAATCACATCAGTGGCCAATCCTAAAAAGTATGTTTTGACCCAATCTTTAATGTTTTGAGTAAAATCGATGACCTTTGACAAATGTAAGTGAATTATCATTGTTTGTTGCTAAGTGGTATCAATGTTTGACTTTTTACATGTGCGTCACCTCTCTTATGATTGTGATTAATTTGGTTTAATTGTGAGTTGAGCAAGCTTTGAATGCTTAGTGTTTGTGGAATCACTTGATTGATATATCAATTTCATCTTGTTCAGTCATGTGGTGTGATATCTAGGATGAAGTATTGGATTAATTTTCATGCAGGATGTCTTATGTGGAGAATCATACCAATGACCCCTCTTTGACCTGACTATTCACTCACCATCTTCTTACCCCTCCACCTCATGAAAGGATGCCAAAGTGCACATATCAGTCGTGGCCACCGCCAAAAGTTTGGGGTGGCCACATCTCCATCTCCCCACTTCACTCATCCACCATATTCCCTATCTACTCCAAGGGCAAAGAAAAAAAAATGCAAAAAGAAAACAAAAGGATGCTCCTATTTAAGATCATTCAAATAAAGAAAAGATAAGTGCTCTATGTAATAGCACTCCAAAAATCTTATCACAACCCTTTCTTCCACTTTCATACCCATTGAACTAGGAAACATCAAACCTAGCTCATTTTGCCCTTTTCCGCAACCACATGGGTCATTTGGTGTGATTTGAAACATAAGACTGAATGCATGAATGTGAAACAATACTCCTAGTCATCCTTGATTAACCCCACCATGAAACAGTTGACTCGGAAGTTTATGGAAGAAATATGGATAACTTGTGTATTATATGCGCTATATTTGAAGTTCATATGCTTTGTGCTCTTTTCATCATTGGATTGTGAAGGTAGGAGAGGAGAGAGGTGAAATGAATGTACTCAGTCATCTTTGATCCCATTCAGCAATAATCATCTTATACATTGCGCTTGTCATTTCTTGTTTGTGGAATATTTGTAGAGAGATTGAGTTGGAGCATACTTAAGGACAAGTATTTTTCAAGTTTGGGGTGGTGACTCAGCCCAATTTTAGGGCTTCATCTTGTGTCATTTTTCTCTTCCATCACATCTATACCTATTAGATTACATGTTATTCCTCCCAATATGCTAATTTGTGTAAAATGCACTTATGGACATTATTTGCATGTTTTTCAGGCATTTGGACCACACTTGATGGAAGAGAGAGAGAAGGAGTGATCCTATAGTTTATCTACCCTTGGGGAGGCCCAAAGTGAAGTCCGATGATCCCTCAACCTAACCCTAGTGGCCAAAGATCCATTGAAGCAAAGACGTCCAAGAAATTCCATAGAACAAAGTCAAAGTGTTGATCCAGGACCCAGAACGACCGTGGTACCACAGAATGGCTGTGCCACACAGAAGCAGAATGGGCATGGCACATCACAACGACCACCATCACCCATCGCATTATGGTCATGGCACCCAAAATGGACGTGCTACCCTCAACCCACCACTGCCGTGTTGACCAGCACGACCGTGCTAGTTTCAGTGCAAAAATGACCCCCAACCTGACATTTGACCATTTTAATTCCCACAACCATTGTATAACACCACTTCCATGCTCACCCCTACCCACCACGGCCATGGTGACCCACCACGACCGTGCTACTCACAAAACCCACCTATTTTTGCACTGTTTTACCCATATTGCCCCTACTAAACCTAGTATTTTCCTGACACCTATATATACCTAGGTGGTGGTTGGGGCACGAGGTTAGCTAACCTACAACCACTCTAGACTCCCCATTTTCATCCTCCATCCATTCCCACCTCATTCCACCTCTATTTCACACTTTCCACCATCAAAACCCTACTTTCCTTCCATTTCCACCATACATCCATGCCATTCACCTACCTTGAAGGAGGGAGCTCGAGCAACAGCTGTTAGGAGGTGGAGAAGGAGGAGTCTTCACCGAGCTCAACATGGATTTTCACTCCTCTACTCATTCTTCTTCCTTTCTTTTTGTATTTTCCATTTCCATGAGTAGCTAGGCCCCTCTTGGTGGGCTGTTTGGGGGAAATTATGTTACTTGGATGCCATGTTGGGGGAAAATGACATGTAAACTTTGTAATTCCATTTTCTAATGAATATATTCTATTTCTATCTCATTCTCCATGAATTGCTTGTTGGTTTGTGTGTGAAATCACCTAGGAATTTAGGGAAATTTCTTATATATGTGAATTTTGGGATTTGCCCCTAGGTCCAATTCTTGGATCGCTAGGTTGCCACCCATCTTCCTACATCCTAATCAATTTTCCTAAACCTAAGTGAGAGATCTAAGTAGCTAGATTAGATAATTCTAATGCAATTAGCATGGAGCCTTCTCAAGGCTAGAATGTGGGGGAATTGGGGTCCAAATCCCTAATTTCACCTCCCCATTACTACCCTCAGCCCCTAATTTCCCTAAGAGTGTCTAATCTAGAAACCTAGACTTGATTAGACTCTAATTAAATTGAACCTAATCCCTAACCCAATTGAGCCTCACAAGGGTAATGAGAGTTGTTAGGGACTAGTTCCCCTATACATATCCCATTTCATCCATGGCCAGTTAGTAGCTTAGGTCAATTCATTAGACTCTAACTAGTTGTTTAGTTTGTATAATATTAATGTATGAGTAATGCTTCCATGTCATCACCCCAACCTCGTTGACAAGTTCATACCCCTAAACAACCCACACCTCTCTTTACTGCTTAAAACCCTAGTTTTTTACTTTCTTAGCTTAGTTAGCTCTTTTATTGCCTAGTTAGCTTCTTACTTTGCTCTTGCCTTGTTCATGCTAGCTTATCTCTTTAATTTCTCATTTGCTCTTCTCTTTCTTTCCTTAGTATAATTTGTCCTTTTCATACCTAGCTAAATCTTTTCTTTCCTATTTAGCCTTACCTTGCCTAGGGTTAACTTAGATTTCATTCTTGCCTTTAATTTCTTGTTTGTCCATAATAGTTTAATAATCAAAACAACCTTCAAACCCTTAACCCTAGTCTCTGCAGTAGGAATTTAGTGAAACTAAACCTAGCTCTCTTGCCCTCTCTTTTCCCTGTGGATCG
Organism: Alisma plantago-aquatica; assembly: GCA_963693085.1. Lineage (NCBI taxonomy): Eukaryota > Viridiplantae > Streptophyta > Magnoliopsida > Alismatales > Alismataceae > Alisma > Alisma plantago-aquatica. The sequence continues at coordinate 1,721,614,432 of OY856409.1, read as the reverse complement.
ACCCTATACTTTCCACCTTCCTATCCTACGACACGACCCTGTGCGCTTGCGGGTGTAGTTGTTTTAGTGTGAGTAGGTGTTAAGTTAGGTTTTATAAATATCAAAAGTGAATCCACCGTGTGTGTCTATCTACGGGGTTGCATCTATTCAAACTCCAATTGAGTAGTGTGTAACACCATTGGCAGAAACACACCATGGGGTTGATGTGTGTACAAAGCATGCCATGGGTGCTACCAGTGTGTAATCAGATCCATAAATGGAATATCCAAAAATGGATTAGTTTCCTATATAATTTTAAGAGGTCACGGGAAAGCAATGATGTAGGGAACTAATGGTCTAGGTTGATCAGACAACCAAGTGCTAGAAGTAGTGGCAAAAAAATGGATGCCAAATAGGAGTCAAAATAAGTACACAATAAAGAAAGGATGACTCTGCTTCTAGCTATTGTAGAAATTTGCAACAAAAAGAAAGAAAAGGGCATCTTCCCTTGATAATTTCCCATTTCAAATTCTTCCTATATTGCATATCTCTCTTTTGATAAAATTTATGAATCCTATTCAAATTCATATCAAGAATTCTATGCATTAGTAACATTATATGGAACTTTCGATTCATGTATTATGTAATGAAATTGTTTTATGAAGTACTTACAAATCCATGAGTTTTTCCACATTCCCGCATAATTTTCCTCTTAAAGGATCAAGATAGTAGCACATATCCCACGTAGGGTCGAAGACACAAAGTATCCAATGTCCCCTACGTATCCATGAGTATTACATTTAAGATTAATGTATTTTTAAGTAACATTTAAAATAAACAAACACCAGACAATCAACAAAATGTTTACATACCCCACATTATAAGGTAAAAAGAACAATTTCACTCTTTACTTCTTCCCTCTAATGAACTGATCTGCTATATATTGCGCTCGAGTCTCCACTTTTTTCAGTATATAACGGATCTATGAAATGTGGAAATATAAATCCAAATATATTAAATAGATTTCCTGAGGTCACTTAGTGGAACAAATTCCTACAATAGAAAAGCACATATTTAGTCTTTGAAAATAATTGTCTTATAATCACTTGTATAGAAACTTACTTTATGTACACTAGTATATGTGAAGCTTCTAGTTCATGTGTGATAGTTAGCTCGTTTGATAGCTTGACCAATTCAGGTGTGATGGCTCACGTGCATAACCTACTACATCTTCAGACATCTAAAGAGAAATGATATGATTCCCATCATCTTCCACATACACCATCAACAATTTCAGCTTCAATGGAGGCTTTTTGCATGATTGATTGTGAATAAGTGGTGTTGTCTTGGCGGGACTTGAGACTTCATCGCACTTTTACCTAGTTTTTGAATTGCTTGTTTGTGTGCTTATTGATTCCCTCACTTTTATTTGAGATAATGAGTCTTGGGATTACTTGCATATGATTATAAAAATAAAAAAATATTTTATTAGTGCACATGATACATTTCAATAAATTATTAAAAACACTGCCAAGTTGTCCCATGTACCTTCATATTTATTTAAATCAATTCTGCAGGCCAAGGAATGTAGGTGCCTATGCCTTGAAAAACTTGTTAAACTTCTGATATATCTAAAGGAATTGGCACACTTTCTTCAGGCATCAACGGAGTATCAATTATCACTTTTTTGTGTTTTGGATCCAATGCCACATTGTGAAGGATAATTGGCTAATTTTCATGAGATATATACACCCTTCCATCAACTACTACACGTAATGGGTTATCCAACATCAAAATACACTTGTGATAGCCCTAGAAAAATCAAACATTGATATCGTCAATAACAAGTACAACATGAAAAGTCACTATCTCTAAAATTTACAAAAATAATTGACTTGTTTCTTACCTCAAGAAGATCTGAGAATTATGCATGTGGGAAACTAGATTTGGAAATAGTATCTTGGTGTGTATCCCCAACATTGTCCAGATCCTTGCCCGTATTCTTTCCTTCAAGATACTTGATCTACATGGCCAAAGATTCAATAGTCTTTTACATTTGTAACAACATATGGGATGAATGATCATCTATTAGAGCCACACGATTAGAATATTTTTTAATTGTTATCCCTGGCCCGGTTTTTCTTACATGTCCTGGGTGATCCTTTTTTCCCAATGCCATTGTTAGCATGTCATTACATCCCTTCTCACTAATGATTCCCTCAGAAACTTCCTGAGATAGAGCATCCTTGAAAAATATAAATATACATATGTAAAAATAATTAAAACTATTATGATGAAAAAACCAAAGAGATAAAAAATTAAACCTACAATCTTATACACCACTTCCTTGACCTTTTCAGTAGTAATAGTACCCGTTTTATACATTATATCTGTTTTTCATATTTGTGCTCTAGATATCTTTGATATAACCAGATCTAAATTATTCTCATTGATATATTTATAAGATGATAAAAGAACAATACTTTTATAGCTCTATATGAAATTTTACATATCACTTTAACATGAATTAAATCTTACAATTTCTTGTTCTATGCCAACATATCCCTTATGAGAAATTCTAGGCCGATACTCGTTATTTGACGACGATTCTCTCCCCGCCTTACTTCTTCTCTAGTTATTTTTACAAAAATAAAATATTAAAATATTTTTAAATGTCTTACAAGAAACATAACAAATGGGATTTTTATACTAGTTTATATCATCACCTTAAATTCTTCGGTCAATCGACTCATGACAAAATCATCCCATTGATCTGCGATATAAATTCATATTCTTTGGGTGGGTGTTTGCATATATTTCCATCTTCATCTATAATGAATTTTATTGATAATAGAGATTTGAATTCCCTCCATCTATCATTGGCTTTTTGTAATACTGACTGCTTTCTAACAGATCCCATCGAAAATACACCCTAGAAATAACAAAATTATATAACATAAAATATAATATATTATTTTTATACAAAAAAGATACAAAAAATTATTAATGTCTACATACTCACCTCAATCTCTTCCCAAATAAGGTCCGTAAGACCTTCTCCGACATCACTCGAAGTATCAATGTTTATTGGAACTCACTCTCAGGATGCGACTCCAATATAGCTGCTGATTGTTTTTGGAGTTTTCCCAATTGGTTGTCCTTTTGAATTCCATCTGATTGAATTTTTTATCCTTTACGTCTCTTTCTCACAATGTTAGGCATTGTAGTACAACCCCTACTAATTTTTATGGTCATTGAGTCATATTTATGGGAAGACATATCTACATCAAAATTTAGAAGAAAAATGTATCAACAAACCGCATATAAAACAACAATTATAAACAAGATCATGACATCTTACAAAATTTAAGACATATATACGTTACCTACAAAAAGATATTAGTATACATCAAGAAAATGCTAATACTTACTCTCACTTAGACGCACACTATTTTTTATTTTTATGGTGAACTCAGTTCTAAAAGAGAGATATGACTGCAAGTCACCAACTATTCTATGAGCAGTGTTGGGGGGCACACAAACACCCCACTATTCTATGACAACTAAGGCATTCACATATAGTGTGCTCATGTAAAGTTGTGCATTATGCGGCCACATCAGCCTTTAACTTGCACCCATGTAAAGTTGTGCATGTCCACACCTGCTACCATGAACTAGAAGTCTAGTACTCTATGGACGTAACCTTCTATTTTGAATCAACACTCTATGGACATTACCTACTATTGTAACACAACATTCTATGGACTACAAACTACTTAGGCGATGTTAATGATTCAAATGATGTCCATAGTGCCTACCTATCTATTATCTACTACTAGTCTAATTCAAATGATGTCAATAATGCCTACCTACCTATTATCTACTACTAGTCTTCTACACTACATTATACTTCAATTTGATCAAGAAGCTTAGTCTTACCTGCTATAGATTTATCATGTGTAAGGCCAAGTGCATGATTGCAATATCGGGGGGGGGGATATCTTGAATTGAAACGGGACAATATTTATAACTACATTTTGATTATATTACCATTTAGATATTCATAAAAATATGCATTTATCCATAAGTTTACCTGACCAACAAATAATTTGTTTTAATTTTGTTTTAGTGCCAATATCTGGTATTTAAAAGATTGACATGTACTATGTCTATGACTGTGCTTTCCTCAAGTCTAATGATGTTTCCTCATCACCTTTCTGCTAGTTTGTGAAACTCAAAGGATATGGTCTATTTTCCATTAAAGAAGAAGCTAAAGAATAATATATATAGCAGTGAATTATAAAAATGGCCAATGGACTAACTTCTGAACTAACTTCAAATACAAATCAGCTAGGACTAAAAGGGGACAAGAGCCTAATAATCAACCCAAGCATCACTTAACAATACCAGAACAATCCAAAGGGCATGCATAGGATTTTCTTTGATGTAGATAAAGGAAAAGCAAATCATTGTCTGATAAAACATGGAAAGACTTCCATTTAGAGGTAGCATTTTCTTTGATTTCTAAAGTTCATTAGGAAAAGACTACAATATAATGAGCACCCTCACATCAGCACCAAAATGCAGTCGATAAGAAAAATGGCAATCCATCTGAAAATGTAGCCTTGCACCTTCAAAGAAAAAATTCATATGTAAAAGAAAAGTAGAAAATTGACCGTGACCGTGATTTCCCCTGATCAGAAACATCATTGTTCCTACATCTCACATTGCAATAAAAGGAGCCATGTGACTTCTAGGTAGCAACCACATTAGGCACAAGAAGCCATCACGCCAGAAAATGAAGCTCACCCAGAAGAACCTTATCCAGAATAAACAAAAAAAAGGATTCCATCACACAGTACTGACCTAGAACAATCCCATATTTAGATCGTTGAATTCATCAACAAAAAATAGAATCACCAAGCTTAACATAATCAAAATATAGTTCAGTGACTTTAGGTTGTCTTTAAATAAATCAATAAAAACTCAAATACAAAAGTTAAGAACTTACCAACTTAGTCATCAACTTAAGAGTAAGAAAACGTATACAAGGTGCAACCACCTTGAAGTCAATTCTAGGAAACTCTTCCATATTTATTTTCTAGTGCAAAAAATGAGACAAAACTTGTGGAATGTTTAGTTGATCGCAAGACGGAGACTTCAGATATGCTTCTGGTCAGGACTACCACAACTAGAGAAGAGGTGAAACACATGGCAAATTTTGATTATATGGCGGTAAATACTGAAGGGAAGTTGTACTCTGCCATTAACCTAGTTGGTTCCATCATGGATGTTGAGAAATCTAAGGTAAGACAACGCAATGTGAGGATATAGGCACAACAGAAATTGGTGCCCTAATACTCTATTGTTAATTAGCCTCTGTATTGATGTTATCTTCTATGTTTTATCAGCAGTTGTAGGGGAATTAATTGTCAAATTTTTTATGTGAAGTTCTTGATATACACTATGTCTCAACAAAAATTCTAAATAAGTTGTTCCTTGGGGCTATATACACCACCGTAATGGTCAAAACTTGTTTATGTAGATTGTTGGTTTAACTTGCAAAATAGCTGAAACAATAATATGGGTAGACAATAGCATGCATAGCCGAATGGTCTGAATGATATTGCAAATTGGATGACACAACGGTAAAAATTTACCTTACAAGGTCATTTAGACTATCTAAATGTAACAACGCACTATGGATCTGTTGGATCAAAATCATTTCTGGCATTTACTAAAATTCATGTCTTAAGCTAGGATGTGATGCGTCATTTACCAAAGAATGAGTAGCATTTGGGTCTGTGTGTATACATGATGTAGCTATATATTCTAAAATGCCAAGTACTGTGATCTATTTGACCCAAGAGTGATAGGATTAGACTGTAGTTGCACCCAAAAGGTGTTCTAAATGTTTCCACATGCTCTGTGATTCTAGATCACCACTTCAATTCTAGTTGTACCACTTACCAAGTACAATTTACATAAGGAAATATAAGGATTGCATATGTGGGCATCTAAAAACAACCTCATCGTTTATCATCTCTTCACTTTTGGTGTGAAGGAATTTTTTTAATGAATATTGTTCTAAATTAATAAAAGATGAGTTATAGATTAGACAAAATGCTGAAATTGTGCAAGGGCATGCCAGAAAGATAAATCCTATCTGAAATTACAAAAATCCTAACTGAATTTTCATCACAAGAAACAAGCAACATCAATTAGGCATGCTTTTACAAGTAATAGAAGTAGCTGCAAAATGTTTACAAGATCCATCCAATCTTATAACTATTCAATTTCATTTGAAGCAGCATGGACCTGCAAGCATAGAGGAGCACAACAACCAACAACAAAATAAATAAAGCAAACCACAATACAGACCAACCAGAGCTTCAAGTTAACATAACAGGGTGTAAGAAACAAACCGGTAACCATGCTGTGGGCTTCCCATTGGTACCTTTCTAATGGAAACCCACTACCTAACTATCCATTTAGGTTGTTTCAGAAGATGCATGTACAAGGTAGAAATTTGATGGGGTATTAGCAGAGAAGAGACTCTAGCTATCTAATTCACCCCCTCACTAAGTATTGGAGGATGCCAGTGGAGTATTTAATGTGGTGGCGGTGCCAATTTTCATAGGAAGAGGTACAATTAGAATAGAAAGTTAGGCTTACCAATTTGGATTGAAGGGAGCTCGAGCTAAGGCTAGAGAAGCTGTTCTAGAACCCTGAGAAAGTCATAGGAGATGGGCTTTCTGTCTTCACACAACAGAGGAAGGAGGACGAGGAGACCTGCGGCAGAAGTCGGCGGCAGAAGGAGGAGGAGACGGGGAGAGCTGGGGTAGAAACATGTCGTGTTGCTCACGTGATGCATTTTTTTCAGAAGAATTGAAGGAATATTACGCGAAGGAGGAGACAAAATGTGTGTGACTAAATTATAGGGGGTTATTTTGTATGTATTTTAGTATATACATATAACATGTAAATATATGTGTATGATTCATGTAGGTTAATTAGTTACTCTGTGATAATATCACGTAGGGTGTTACATAATTTGTTTCAAGTCAGTCAGTTTTTGGTCCAAACATGACCCGGTCATAGAGTTCAATTGTAGTATCAGACCCGAATTCAAAACTAGATTTTGTTCAATTGGTGTCTCAATTAAGAATGACCCAGATTGAAAAAAATAAATTCGAAAGCAAAACTGGACCCAAATTTGATAATGAATTTATAAAAAAATAATTATTTGATAAGATGCTCCTGATTATATTTTGTGTTATATAATATTGGGAATGGGTCGGTTCCGGGTCAAAACATCTACCCAGAGTGAAAAATTATCATTCCCATGACCACACAAAATTAGATTTTGTTCAATCGACCTCTCAAACCAAAACTCACCCATATTGTCGACAAGGTAGTAGCTTGGGTGGTTAAGAGCTCGGTTCCCCAATGAAGGTACCCAGGTTCGAAACCTAGGTTGTACTCCTCAAAAATGAATTAATTTGTCTCATTGCACAGGCCGACCCATTGCATGATTTAAATGTTCTCCCCGTTGTGCGGGTAGGTGAGGGGGGACCGGGGGTTTATGCCACTAGGGTAGGTCTGACTTAATCGCCGTCATCCTTGGGGGTGGTTCCCACGTATCCAAAAAAATCCACCGATATTGAGAAAATTAAATCCAAAAAATAACTCAGACCCATATTTGACATTAATTTTATATAAAAAAATAATTATCTAAATACATGTTCATGAAAAAATTCTCTGAAAAGAAATCGGGTTCGGCTCAGTCCCTAATATATAACAAGAGGTTAGATTCTGTTGTATGATCTTAGCATGCAAAAACAGGTTATAGTGTGTTGTGTGACTATGGTCTATTACAAAATGTAGCTATTACAACACGTGATCTCATATTGTGTGATAATGGTATGTTACAATGGGTTAATTTACGTTGTGTAATAGTGGTCTATTACAATGATTTGTTATGTGTGGATATTACAACAGGTCACAACATGTTGTGTAATTATAATATATAACAATAGGTTGGAGTCTGTTGTGTCATCTTGGTATATAAAAATGAGTTTCAATATGTTGTATTATTGAGGTCTATTACAACATGTACCAAATACAACATGTGAAGGCCTCTTGTGTAATTAATATATATTGGAACAGGTCAGTCTGTGTTGTGTAATGATGGTCTATTACAACATGTTATCATGTGTGACTATTACAATGAGTCACAATATATTGTATAATTAACATCGTTTATAACATGTTTGAATATATTGTGATACTACAGCCTATTACAACACTTTAGCACTTGTTGTAGTATCCCACGTATACTACAATGGGTTTGGCATATTGTAAATGACTTTTGTTGTATAAAATATGCAATATACAACACAAAAATAGGCCTGCTATGATATGTATTCTAACTACAACACAATCATTAGAATTGTTGCCTATCTTCCGTTGTAAAAAACATTTTCTGTAGTAGTTCCAAGACACCAAGCATGGTCCTAGGAGAAAGAAAGTGACACTTGTGCACTTTCTATCAATCAAACACCCTGAGTAATCTGCATCACTATAAGTAGTAAGAGTAAACTCCCTTGACTTGGTATACCATAGTCCAAAATTTTGGGTTTTGGATAAGTACCTTAAAATCCTCTTAATATCTATAAGATTTGATTTCTGAGGATTTGATTCAAAGCGAGTATACAAGCCAACACTAAACATTATATTAGGTCTAGAGACAGTTAAGTAAAGTAAAATTCCAATCATACCTCTATAGAGATTCTCCTCTACCCTCTCACCTTCTTCTTCCTTATCAAGTTTGGCAGTGTTTGACATGGGTCTGTCCATCAGCTGGTTGTTCTCCATCCCAAAGCGCTTAAGTAGCTCACTTGTGTACTTGCCTTTGTTGATGAAGTTCCCATCTTTAGTTTGCTTGATTTTAAAGCCGAGGAAGAATGTGAGCTCACCCATCATACTCATTTCAAATTCACTCTGCATAATATCACTAAATTCTTTGCAAAGATCAAGGTTAGTTCCGCCAAAAATGATATCATCAACATATATTTGAATGAGAAGAAAATTGTTAGAAGTGTGATTTAGAAATAAGGTAGAATCTACTTTTCCCATGATATATCCATGATCTAACAAAAAGTTCTTTAATTTCTCATACCAAGCCCGAGGTGCTTGTTTGAGTCCATAGAGAGATTTTTGCAACAAATAAACATGGTTTGGTAAACTATCATGTTCAAAGCATGTGGTTGTGCAACATACACTTCCTCCTCAATTGTACCATTTAAAAACACACTGTTAACATCCATTTGATACAAAACAAAGTTTTTGTAACTAGAAAAGTCAAGTAACATATGAATGGACTCAAGTCTAGCTACAGGTGCATATGTTTCATCAAAATCTATACCTTCCTGCTGACTGTAGCTTTGAGCCACTAACCTTGCTTTGTTCCTTACCACTTTGCTGCTTTCATCAAGCTTGTTGCCATAGACCCACTTTGTGCCAATGATCTTTCGATCACTTGATCTTGGCATAAGGGTTCATACTTTTTTCTTTTCAATTTGCTCCAACTCTTCTTGCATATCTAGGATCCACTCATCATCCCCAAGAGCCTCCTTGACGTTCTTTGGATCGAGTTGTGAGATGAAGGCATTGTTGGCTTGTTCTTTGTTGAATGCATCCCACATCTTCACTCTTTCAAATGGATCACCTAAAATTAGCTCTTTTGTATGATTCTTAGCAAATCGGGGAGTTGAATCCTTCTTCTCTTCATCTTTCTCTTGTTCTTGAATGAACACCTCTTTTCCCTTTTGGGTGATGTTGATCTCTTTTAGAATAGGAATTACTTCACCTGTAACATCATCATTTGGAACAATATCTTGGGGAATAGATGGGTAAGGATCAATAAACTTAACATTTATAGATTCTTCTACTTTATCAAGATCAATATTAAACACTCTATAAGCCTTGCTAATAGTGTAATAGGCAAGAAAGAAAGCCTTGTAAGATTTCAGATCAAACTTGTCGAGAGAATTTTTCATATTCAAAACAAAATAAGGACATATGAAAACATGAAAATACTCTATAGAAGGCTTACTACCATGCCATAGCTCATAGGAGATTTTCTTCAAAGAAGGATGTGTAAAAACCTAGTTTTGCACAAAAAATGAGGTATTGACTGCTTCAGTCCAAAACTTCTTTGGAGTGTCATGCTCTAAAAGCATGGTCCTAGACATCTCCTATAATAACCTATTCTTGCTCTCTACAACCCCATTTTGTTGAAGTGTTCGAGGTGAAGAGAAGTTATGTGCATAGCCAGATTCATTACAAAAACTCTCAAAAAGATCATTTTAAATTATCCCCCATGATCACTACGGATGAAACGATACGACAAGCAACTTCATTCTCAATTCATTTACAAAAGCTCAAGAAAACAACAAGTGTATCACTCTTAGAAATGAGAAAGAAGGTCCAAGTATATATAGAGAAATTATCAAAAATAACAAGGCAATACTTGGAGCTACAAAGCGATTGAGTTCTCATTGGTCCAAATAGATCAATGTGAAGAAGTTCAAGAGCTCTCTTGGTACTAAGGACTCATTTGGATTAAAAAGGAGGACTTGGTTTGCTTTCCTTCGGTATAAGGTTGGCATTCCTCATCCTTTTTAAAATCCAATTTGGGAAGTCCCTTGACCAAGTCCTTTTTTCTCAACTTCTTCAACTGATGCATATTTATATGACCAAGTCGACGATACCAAAGAGAAATATCATTTGTGTTGACTACTAGGCATCTACCAACAAAAGACTTTATAGAGTCAAGCATAGTTACATAAAGATTACCACTTCTAGTTCCCTTATATATAACTTGATAGGTGAGGGAATATAGAATCATGCATTCAAAAGAGGTAAATAAGACAAGGTAACCATTATCACATAATTGACTAACACTAATTAAATTGTGATGTAGGCCATCCAAAAAAACAACATTATTGATACACAAGGATTCACCTACATCACCCTCACCTTTGACCTTACCTTTCTTGTTGTCTCCAAAGGTAGCAGAACCTCCTTTATTTTTGGTGAAGTTGTTGAAATGGCTTATATCACATGTCATATGCTTAGTGCGGCCACTATCAATAATCTATCTTCCTTTTTCCCTATAAGAAAGGAGTGTGTCGATTCCCAAATCAAACTTTGGGATCCAGAGTTAGCTTGGGGACCCATTTCATCTTTGGATTGATCCCCTTAGGCTTGTAAGGACAATAAGTAGAGTAATGATCATCACACTTGCAATAAGAACAAACCATTGGATTCTTAGTGATAGAAGACTCTCCAATAAAAAAGAGGTCTCCTTGCTCTTTTTCATACCTTTGGCTTTGTTCTTTCCCTTTGGTGCTTCCCCTATAAATTCCAAACTACTAATACCACTTTGTTTGGTAGAATGGTCAAGGATTTTATTTAGGGAGTTTTTCACTTTGAGGAACTTCTGTAGAGAGGCCCTAAGTCTATGTTTATCATCATTTAGAGATATGATAGTATAAGACAAACTAGAAATATCATATCTAGCATGAACAAGGTCGGCCTCTAGATAGAGGGGTTTAGTCAAATAAGAATCTTTCTCAAGAGAAATAGAACCAATATCATTACTAGGCAAGATAGGTCTAGAAGATAAATCATTAACTTGACCAAGAAACCTAGCATTTTAAGATTTAAGCACTTGAATTTCCTTAAGATAAACATCTCTTTCATCCCTACGAGCATCAACAAGAAGCTTAAATTCAGCATTTTCAGTTTTAAGGGTTTCAAGCTCCTTTAAGCCCTTTTGGTTATCTTCATTAAGAGTTTCAATGTTCTTAAGATAGATATCATTCTCTACTTCAACTCCATTGTATCGGATCTCAAGATCAGGAAATTGACCTTGCAAGTTATCAATGCTCTCAAGATGAGTTTTCTTATTAAGTTCAAGAATTTCTAGTTTACAATACAAATCATCAATAATCTTTCATAACATTTTTCTTTTAGATTTACAGTTATCAAAAGAAGAACAGGTAGAAATAAGAATATCAATAATATTTTCCTTATATAACTCATGCAAGCTTACCTCACTTACCTTACCAATTTCTTCACTAGTAGAGGCCATGAGTGCAAGGTGGCACTCTCCATCTTCTTCAGAGCTAGAACCACTTGAGGATGATTCCTCCTAAGCTTCTTGAGCTACATTCTTGTGTCTTTTGTCCTTCTTATCCTTCCTCATTTACTTTCTCTCCTTATTGTACTCTTCCTCCTTCTTGGAGATGCCCTTGGGGTGTGACTTTCTTGACTTCTGGACATTTATTCTTGTAGTGTCCCTTTTTTCCACACTTGTAGCATCTAGGAGTAGAGGAGGAGGATTTCTTTCCCTTGAAGTGCTGCCCTTTATGTAGTTGGCTTCATGCTCACTAGGGCCATCATCTTCACTTGAGGAGGAGGGAGATGTCTGGAAAGCAAATTTTTGTTGAAGGATGATCGCCTCCACTTGTGCTTTGAAAGCACTATCTTTGATCTTCTTGGCTTCCTTCTCTTCTAGATTGACTTCTTCTTCTTGCTTGTCAAGCCTTGCCTCGTGGGCTTGGAGGTTTCCAATGAGCTCTTTGGTTGGGATGTCACCAAGGCTCCTCAATTCTTTAATGGAGGTCACCTTTGACTCCCATCTCTTTGGTAGAGTCCTCAAGATCATGGAGTTGATTACACCTCTATCCAAAGTGTTGCCCAAAGCAGCTAGGTCATTGAAGATGACATTGAGCCTAGAGTACATCTTCACAATCCCTTCTTTCTAGCCCATCTTAAAGTTCTATAGAAGGCTGTTCAACATGTATATCTTAGCCTCCTTGACTTGCTTTGTGCCCTCATATGTAATGCACAAATTTTCCCAAATCTCGTAGGTGGTGTCCCAAGATGAGATGTGGTTGAACTTCGTTGGGGTAAGGGATACATAAAGGATGGTTATGGATTTGGTATTGAGTTGGGCTTCCTTAAGTGTAGCTTCACTCCATGTTGCAACATCTCCAGTTGGCTCCTTGTATGGTGTAACCATCACCTTCCACATATCAAAGTTCATGACTTGAATGTAGAACTGCATATGTCGCTTCTAATAGAGGAAGTTGGTGTCATCAAAGCTGGAGGATGCATGGAGAAGTCTCCCTCTAGGTTGAGGGAACCAAGTAGGTGGTCACCCATCTTCTCATCTAGTGGGAGAATTTTTGATAAGATCCTTTTCTCTGATACCACTTGTTGGATCTAGGGCTCTAGAGGGGGGTGAATTGAGCTTTAAAATTCTCACAAGATGAATTAGACCTTCAAATTATATTAATAAAAACTAATATCTTAAGTGAAATTTGAAGTCCTAACTAACAAGCATAGTAAGGATGAGAGAAAATGAAACAAGCACTTGGATAAGGTCGTTTAGAGTGGTTCCACTCTACAAACTAGGAGAGAGTCAATCCACTACCTAGAGAGGTCAACCTCTAGGACTTTGTAAGTACTTTCCTCTATATATTCACCTATAAGAGATACAACACAAAACCCACCAAAGGAATTAACTTTCCATTACAAAGAGTCTTCAACTTTACCAAGGACTTACCCACTTTGCAAAGAGTCTCCTTCTTACAAGGACTTACCGACTCTTGCACAAGTCTTTAGCCTTCAAGGAATTATCCACTCTTCTGGGATATTTAGTCTTTGCCTTCTCCCTCACCTGGAGAAGGTCTTCACCTCTTCTTCAATCTTGAAGAAGAAGAACAACAACTTCACCTTCAGTCTGAGTAGCTTGCTTCACCTTTGATTCTTTGAGAAAAGGGGTAGGGAAGATGGAATGGAATGAGAGCTTTACAAGAACAAGGAAGTTGGTCTCTTACAACTGGCCTAACTCACTCATAATCATGAAATGCTATGTAAATGAGAGAGATAAAGGGGCTCAAGGAGTTGCAACACACTCAACTATGGCAAGGACTTAGAATATCATGAATGAGCAAACTTGGAATGAACTTCAAGGGGTCCTATTTATTGCTAGGGGTGTTCCTTTGAGTGTGGGATTACTTAAGGGTAAAATATAGCCATTTTCCAAGTTTCAACATATCTATTCTCACTTAAAACAACTCACCAACATTTATAATCACTTTTTCTAAATTTTTCATATAGTACATTCGGTCGAGTTTCAATAAAGGTAACTTGACCGATCCACTAGGATAAAAAACCCATTTTTCAAACTATCGGTCAAGTTTGTTCTGAGAAACTCGACTAATGAGATAAAATTAGTTTTGATCAGTGAGTCAGTTATTCGAGTTCTGTGATTGTGCAACTTGACCGTCTGGTCTCTCCAAAAAATCCATCAATAGATCAGTCGAGTTTCCAACTCTACCGATAAACAACCTGTGACAAATTTTCTAAATTGACATTTGAGTGATCAAATGTTGGAATTAATTGTCCCTAATTTTTTCTCATCTTAGTTACAAGTCATATCATTAATACAAGTGATTAGAAAAATCATCTAAGGTCATTTGGAGTGGTTTCCCAAAATGCGCACTTGCATTGGTTTTGACTTGAACTTGAACAATCTAGGGCTTATGTAGTTTGATCCTTTTCATGTACCTAAAGGCTGAAATCAATATTGAATAGACATATTAGATGCATAGGAATATAATGGTTAAGTCATTATCAAAATATGGACAATGTAGAACTCTCAAGTCAACAGAGAGAATGAAGGAGGTTGCAACATTTCAAATTGTTACATCCTGATAGGCTAGATTTTTTTAGCTGCATTGGAATGGTAAAGGTGTGATTATTTTAAAAAAACTCAATCTTTTTATAGTAGTATAAATAAGGAAACCAAAAATAGTAGCATCACTAGCTGGCATTCTGAGTGGATTAAACTTAGGTTCTTTGTCTCACATTTCTTATAAATTGTAATGCCTCTTGTTTCCGCTCTCTATAGATTGCCTAACCTTGACAATATTAAAGCTCAGAAGGATTTTTATCTTTGAAAAACTACATTATTTAATCTACTATGATCAGACAGGGAGGTGGGGGATGTGTGAATTACTCATGCAATTTGCATGTGTAATCTCCTTCATGCACTACATTGCTCATTAACTTCAGATCTCTATTAGTAAGTGTTGGGTTGTTAGTTATTACTTCCATTTCACAAGAAATAAAGATAATTTATGGTGGCACTAACATGATGGACTCTACTACTTCTATATGAGAAGGCAATCAACCATTTAGTTTTCTTTTCTAACAATATTTCACCATAGCAATGGCATCTAGGATTGTAGCATGGCAATCCTATTGTGCATCATCAACTTGAAGGAACATAACCTAGAGTCCTTTTGATGTTGCCATGTGGGGTTCTTTTGGTGGGAAATCTTAATTTTGTTTCAAGAAAAATAATCAGCAAGTGTTCTAATAGTTGATCGTTAAACATGTGTTGTTACACATCAAGTAACCAATGAAGTGTTGAAACGGTCAATGAATACCTCAATTTAGTTTGTAATTTCTTTCCCATAATTTGATGACTAATTAAGGTTAGTCTAACACACTTTTAACTTTGGCATGTGATTTTGAAGGAAGCAAAGTCTAGTCCCTCTGTATCATCCCAAGATTTGAGGCTTGGATAAAATGATCTTAAAAATAATGATTGTACTATACATATCACCAAGGTGCACCTCCTTTTTAGGGAGTCCATCACTAAATAACTCTTTGTTTAAGTGTGCTCAAACCCTAGTAGTAATAGGATTGGTGACCAGGAAGTTTATCCTGGTTAAGCATGCTCAACCTAGAGTAGTACTAGGATGGGTGACCAGTCAGGAAGTTTATCCTTACTTGTATGTGAGCGAGGACATAAGAGCACAATTAAGGCTAGTGGTGGTGAGTGGGGTCAGTCGTCATTCCTAAAAACTCTACTAGAGCCGTGGGTAGTGGGCCCGAGTGTTACACCCTCTCCCCTGCCCCCATACATGACTATATTTTTTCCCTAAAAGGGAACGTACCATATAGTAGTGATAGGATCATGTCCCCATGAAATTATCGAAAATATGACACTAATTAATTTTTCAAAGCAATATAAAAGTGAAGTACCCATAAGTGAAAATTAAATATAATTAAGAAATACATCAATATCAACCAAGAGAGGTAGACAATGGGGTTTCACCATTAATTGGCTAATCCAAGCAATTAAGTATTTTCTTGATAATAAATTGGTTGATTGTAATAAGGTTTGTGAGATTTCCTGGTATAAACCGTGGCTCTCAATGGTTCTTTGGAAGTCCCCCACAAGGTATAAAAAACATAAGGGTCATCTATCTCAAAGAAAGAAATATCTATGTTCTTTTCATCAACAATTTTGAGGGAAGCAACACAAGTGTGGATGTAGGCAATAGTGTAGTCTTCTTCTTGTAGCCAAACCCTAAATGCCAAACACACACAGCTGTGGGAATTATAGACAACACCTACAGCCCATCTTCTGCATGATACTGACATATCAACATCTCAACCAATTATAATGTTAAGTTTAAGGTTTTCTACTTAGGAGGTATCCATATAGCAAGCTCAATCCTCCTAAAACTTGATCGAGGTTCCTGAATGTCGTGGAGGTGAAGTGCTCTGAAGAAATCTGGAACCTCAATTTTAGAAAACTCACTCTTGATTATGACACATTTTAAGTATTGAATGATAAAGTTCCAATGTGACTACCATGATAAATCCCCTCCTCCAAGCCTGGCATCACACCTGATATGTCACATTGTCGATATAATGTGTGCACATAGTTCTCTGGAAATCCAAGTCCTTGTTGATTAAGCATCACGATGCATCTTAATGTCATTTTAAGAAACTAGAGAATCATAACATGTAATATCCACAAATTTGGTCCAAAAATACCCTGCGAGCTCACTGAACAAAAAGAGATGTGGCTTTGTTTCTTGATGAGGAGCATTGTAGCCTGAGCATCATGAAGCAATCTATATGTAGAAACAAATGATGTTGTCATGTGAGGATGGCCCAATGAGAAATCTTCCAAAATGTAGTGCTAGCTTTGGGATTACTCATTTTCCAAATTTTTTCAAGCCAAGATCTATTGGTGGTCACACTACTAGGTTAGCTACCATTACTCCCCCTACCTAATCTAGAGCATTCATCACCCACCTCCCTTGCATTCAAGTCATCCACCCACCATTTACATCTCATTTTCAACCATAGAAACCTAGTTTTCTAGGTTTTCTACCATAATATCCTTAATTTCCATGATCTTCACCCACCTTGGAGGAGGGAGGTCATTCTACAGTAGCTAGGAGGTGAAGAAGAAGAATCTACTCCGAGCTGCATGGATTCCTATCCCTTTCTTCTCATTTATCTTCTCTTTTCTATGAGCATGTCTAGCTAAGCCCCTAGTGGTGGGTTGTTTGGGGTTAAAATGTGACTTTGATACCATGTTGGGGGAAAATAACTTGTATTGAACATATTTTCATTGTATGATGATTTTCTCTTGTTTCTATCTCTTTCCCCATTATCTTTCATGTGGTTTGTGTTTTTAAACATAGATTGCTTGTTTTGTGATGTTTGATGACACTTAGCTTCTAGGGGAAAATGGAATGTATGTGGCAATCTTAGGAATGACTCCTAGGTCTAATTAGTGGATCCCTAGATATCCCCCTTTGTTCCTACATACATTTCCCTTCTTCTACAAGTAATTGTGAGATCTATATAGCTAGTGTAAGTGTGATTAGTGCAATTGCCTAGAATTTCCTAAAGGCTAGATGGAAAGTAACATGAGGATAAACACCCTCATCTCTACTCCCATTCCTACCCTTGGCTCTCAATTTCCCTAATACCACTTACCCTAGAAACCTAGACTTACCAAGTCCTATTATAATTACACCTAGCCCTAGTTCTCCAACTAGTAGCATAGGGTATATTCCAATACCACTTGCCTTGTTGTTTGGTTTGGTAATCTAGATTTATATATGAGAATTGCATGCTATGTTAACCTCCCCCCAACTAATGTCAAGTTTCATTCCCAAACGGCCCACCTATCCATTTTATTACTTAAAATCCACCTTTGCCATCTGAGCTTGTTAATGCTAGTTAGTTGATTGTCTTTGTTACTTCTTAGCTAATTGCTAGTTCTTGATAGTTAGGTATTGCCTAAGTAGTTAGGAATTTTTTGAGCTTGCTTGTGTTAATTTAACTAGCTAGTGATAACTTAGGCTCTTTCTTGTATTATTGCTTAGCTTGCCTCTTAGTTTATAATTTGCCTCATTAAGTGTAGTGTAACTCCTTGCTTTAGCTTAGTTTCTTGCCTTGCCTAGTTTCTTAGTTATAACTTGCCTAGAGTAATCTAGGACTTTTGTTAATATAGTTTCTTTCTTATTGTCAAAACCAACTTTATACCCTCAAACCTTGCTCTCTGCTTTAGGAACATATCTATCATTAACCTAGCTCTAGTTCCCTATCTTTCCCTGAGGATCAACCCTAATCTTGCCACTTGCCTATACTACAACACAACCCCGTGTGCTTGCGGGTATGTGTGATTAGTTGAGCTAGTGTGTTGGACTAGGTCCGTATATAAATTTTGAGAGATCCATGCATTTTCCCTTAGGATTTCATCTAGTTACCTTTTAGTTGGCTAGTTTGTGACCTTGAGAAGATTGCACCAGTAGGGTCCACTAAGATGGTTCTGAGAGATATAATGTTCCCAAGGAACATGACTCAGTCTATCCAAAACTTACATTTTTAGAATTTGTTATATAACTTATACTTTCTTAGTATATCAAGGACCTTAGATAGGTGATCATGGCATCATTCTAGGTCATCCGAGTAGACTAGGATGTCATCTATGAACACTATGACAAAGATGTTGAGGAAAGGTTGGAACACATTATTCATGATATCCATGAACACACTTGGAGTATTGAACAACCCAAATGGCATGACAAGAAACTCATAGTGGCCATAGAGGGTTCAAAAAGTGGATTTTTGGATGTCTTCGTTCTTAACTCACAACTATATAGGTGGTGGTGGAAGCACTAGGGTAAGTAGGTGTATAGTTGGAAAAACAGTGCTGGAAAAAGCTAGGTTTAGGGTGGTAGCATGACTGTTCTGGACAAAATGGTCGTGGCAGCTGAGGATTGGAATGACCGTGGAGGGGGAGAACGATCATGGTTAGAAATGGAAAATGTCAGAGTGAAGCTAGTGAAATGAAGGTTGGTAGCATGGCCATGCTGGGCAGAATGGCAGTGGTGAGGGCTAGGTAGAACGGACGTGCTGGGTCGCACATCCATGGTGAGTGTGGTGAAATGCAGGTCATTCTATCCAGCATCCCCATTCTCATCCTTGGCAGCATGGTTGTGCTGCCAAGGCATGACTATTTTGGGGGCTTTGTAGCACGACCATGCTGGGTAGAATGGTCGTGGTGGTGATGTTTCTGTAGCTTTGCATTTTTTGAGGTTGACTCTATAATTGTAGCATTGTCTAGCATGACCGTTCCTTGGTACCATAGCCGTGTTGGGGTCTTCAATGGAAATTTCACTTTAAAAATTCATGATCAATGGATTTCTTTGCTTGATGTTGACCCTTGGCCATTAGGGGTAGGTTGAGGGAGTTTTGGGGTCTTCTTTGGACCCCTCCATGGGTGGAGGAACCCTATAACTCCTTCCTTCTCTCTCCTCCAACCAAAGCATGGTCCAAGTACCTGAAGAGTATGCAAAGAATGTCCATAAGTGCATTTGACAATAATATGCATATTGGGGGATTTAACTTGCATTCTACTATATTTCGATGTGATTGAGTTACAAAAAGACACAAGATGAAGCCCTAAAATAGGGCTGCATCACCTCCCCAAACTTAAAACATACTTGTCCTCAAGTATTCTCCAACTTAATCTCTCTCTTCAATTTTCTTTCAATAAACAAGAGTGATAAATGCATTGCAAAAGATGATTATTTACTAGATGGGGTTAAAAGTGACTAAGTGCATGTGTTCCACCTCACTCCTCTCTACTTTCACAAACAAATCATGAAAGATCATTGATCATATAAACTCCAAATATAGAGAATAGAATATGCAAACTTTCCATATGTCCTTCATGTAATTCCAGGTAAAATGTTTCATGTTTTAGTTAATCAATGATGAGTAGGAGTGTTATTTCACTTTCATGCATTCAACATTATGCTTCAAACTACAACAAATGACCCACATGGATGTAAAAAAAGGGTAAAGTGAGCTAGGTTTGATGTTTTCCAGCTCAATGGGCGTGAAAAAGGATGAAAGGATTGCAGTAAGTGATTGGAGTGCTTTTACATACTATTTTTTTCTTTATTTAAATGCACTTTAACATGAGCATCTTTTATTTTCTTTTTGCCTTTTCTTTTCTTCTTTTCTTTTGTTTTGCCTTTAGTGTAGAATGGGCATATGGTGGAGATAGTAAATCAAGGATATGTAGATATGGCCACCCCAAGCTTTTGGAGGTGGCCAAGGCTAAATATGTGCAGTAAGGCATCCTTTCATGAGGCAGAGAGGTATGAAGATGGTGAAAGAAGAGTCAGGTCAAAGAGGGGTCATTAGTGTAGTCCTCAACATAAAATCTCCTGCATGAAAACTAATCAAATACTTCATCAAATGATATCACACCACATGAGTGAAAAACATGAGATTCACATTTATATCAAGTGATTCCATAGGCTCTAAGCATTCATAGCTTGCTCAATTCACAATTCAACCAAAACCTTCACAAACTTCAGAGAGGTGATGCACATGTAAAAAGCCAACAATCAAGACCATATAGAAATAAACTCATAAACTCTAAGAATGTGGCATGCATTTGTCAAAGACCAACATTTTCGTTTCAAAAAGTGGAGATTAAGTTAAAATATGCTTTTAGGAAAGAACATTCAAGTTTGGCCAAAATGGTGCCAATTTGCATTCAATCACATCTAAGCCTACATTTAGGGAAAATTAAAACATAAAGTAGAAAATCCTAATTAAAAAAACACAAAAACTACCAAAATCTACATGGAAATGCAATGCATGGCATGGAAGTGCAAAAAGAGCAAAATTTTTGAAAAAATATGCAAAAATGCATGAAATTGAACTGCATGTATGCATGAATGCTAGCAAAAGGAAATCTACACTAGAAAGAGTAATGTAAAATGAATAGAGATTAGGTGAAATAGACATCAACAAAATAAGCTAAGAAAGGGGGCATACCGCCCTACTACCCCAAACTTTTGGATCATGTTGTCCTCAGCATGAAACTAAAGCATAGGAGTGATAGGGTAGATGTCACTGCTCTGGTGGTGTAGGATCCTGTGGTGGTTTGGCCAGTGGAGGTGGGTGAGGGTAATAGTGCCCCCAGTAGTCTGCCTATGGAGGCATGTATGTCTCCTGGTATCCAGATAGGGCTCCCTAGAAATCCTCCCCCCCATTGGAGGTTTCTTTACACCCGCGCGTGCTAATATCATTACATGTTGTTGATCTAATGATGCATCTAATGTTGATCTAACCACATGGTCTGTTGTGTCTGCTGAATTTCCTCCAACAATGCATGAATGGTTGACATGCCATATGCATTTGTTGGAGGTAGTTGCGTATCAAAGTCCTCATGTCTCTATCTTGTGCGACATGGCTGCTCAAGGATGGATTTCTACTCTGGCACATTTATCTCTCCTTCACCCTCTAGTAAATCCATTGTCATGTCTCTACAGTCCTCTCTAGGTAACCAACTTTCCCACTTGGAAATCCATGCTGGCCAATTTTTCAATGGCCTGATATCCTCAATAAGAATAGTAGAATGGTAAGGTTGCTCTAGATTGGTTCTAGGGTACCCGGGGTTCATGTTGTAAATGATATTTTTGTTTCTTATGGAAATTATCTGGGACCTTGCAAGGTAGTTCAAATCAATCAACTTGGCCCCTTATGCCTTTATGAAATTCTAGAGATCACAATCAAGTGATTTTGCTATGGTGGTCACAATCCCTCCCATTATGAAGGGAAGATTGGTCTTGGAAGGAATTGTTTTTAAGTGATCAATAATCATCATACCCAGATTCACATAGCCACGACTCACTATTACTGACATCACAAACAAGTCTTTTTGAGAACAACAATCTTGGTTGTCGTACTGGCCAAAGACAATTTTGGTGAGAAATTTTAGAATATATTTCAAAGTGGGTTGAAAATCTTGATTGTTTTTTACTTTCCTGCTACAAAGGAGCTTTGGCCAGTGAATGTTTCCCACACATTAGAATAGTTGCATTTACCATTTTTGTCAAACCTGCCCCCATCAAACTTTTGATCTATCTCTGGTATTGGTGCAAAGATCTTGTAAGGTGAGAGGACTTTAGCACATGTGTAGAGTCATTGAGCCTGAAACAGATTACATCCTCCCCTTGATATTTCACCTTCTCTAGAGATCCAAATAATTCATGAGTTGTCTCTAAGTATGTTTCTTCCACAGTGGTCAGCAAGTGACATTATCCACATGATTCTAAGAAATCATTGGCGATAAGATGCATCCCTAAGGCTTTCATGGTGTTGGGGCAAACATATCTTATGGGAATCACCCTCCTAGTAGTGCACTTAGGGTGGAGGGGCCTTGTGAACACTCGCAATGATGTGCATCTACCATATGCAGCTTCCTCAGGTTATTTTCCAACCCACTTCATCTTGTCCTCCTCTAGCTTGGACAAAATGTCCACTGGCTCATCTTCCATCTCCACACTTTCTATCTCATCTACCTCCTCCTACTCATAAATGTGTGGCCTTGAACTTGTTTCCAAGTTCAAGTGCATTATCTGAATAGGAGCATCTTGATCTTCTTCCTCAACCAACAACCAACGCCTAGTGGGATGTTGAGCGGTGTGTGGTAGTGCTAATGAAGTGGAGTGTCTCACTGAGTCAGGCATGGAGGTAGTCTTGAATATGACACGAGAGCACATTTCTTGGCCCTCATCTCTCAGGCCGGTGCATCGACATCCACAAAATCAACGATGTTCTCCCACTCTTCTTCTTCCTCCTCCTCATCGAGGTTGTTGTAGCTTGGATCCGACGTATGGTGGCTCGAGGAGGAGTGGAGTCGAGACGCACTTGTCGATGCCGACCTCCAAAGAGATGAACTAGAGATGGAGTTGGATGGTGACGTAGGGATGTGTGATGGCGGTGTGTCAGTGGAGGCCCATTTGGTGCGACTTTTAACTCTAGTGAGGGTATTCATGGTATTCTCTACCTCTTTCTTGATTTCTTTGCCCATGCTCTTCATCTTTGCAAGGATTTTGGTGGAAAAATGAGCAAGAATCATACTTCTAGGTTGTAGGGGCAATATCTTCTTGGGGATGGAGAAATAAATGGTAATGGAGGGTGGAAATTGGAGCTTGAGGTAGGGGAAGGTGATTGGGAGCCAAAAGGAACTAAAATCTAGAGATTTGGAGCAAGAGGAGGTAATTTGGGGGTGGTTGGAGGTCGTCGTAGTCACCTTTTTCTGTGGAACGACTATTCTGGGTCGAAGAAATGAAGTGAGGGTCATGCTAGCTTAGGTGAAACTGGGAAACTTAAGTACTGGGCCCAGGCCAGCACAGGCGTTCTGGTGGGATGCCTATACGACTGTGTTGGCCAGCATGGTCGTGCTACCCACACCCAAATCTCGCATTGCCCCTTTTGAAACCCATCTTTCCAGAATGGCCGTTCCACACCAGCATGACCATTCTGGGTCCTCCAAGGTCAAAAATCTTCAGAAATCTTCAAATCATTCCATCATTCATAATCCAATCATTATAATCAATCCACTTGATGTTGCATCAATCATTTTTCACTTAAATGTGCCTCATTTCTCAACTTTTACCTGTCTCACCTATCATGTCATTAAAACTAAAACAAAAACTACCAATCACAAGTGTGCTTGTGTGTGTTCTTGGAATTGTATAAAAACAAAGTAAAAGTATCAAAAATTGAAGGTTGGGTGAAAAAGTTCCCAAACCTAGGTGGGTTGCCTCCGCCTTCAACATCTTTCATCCTCTCAGAACTCTCAAAGCATATTTGTAGTAAATACCCTTCGCATGTGCATTCAATCACATCTCTTCATCAAGCTGATGTTCGTCAACTAACATCACAATATCAAAACTTTGATTGGATCTATCTGGACCTACTTCAATGACTGCTTTCAATCTTTCTCCATTCGTGGTAAACTCTCTTGCTCCATCCTTCTCACATATCACAACAACTCCAGATGGATATACATTCTTGATTAGATAAGGTCCTTTCCATCTAGACCGATGTTTTTCTAGAAAGAACTTCATCCTATAGTTGTACAACCATACCCATTGCCTAGGCTTAAAATCCTTCTTCTTGATCAGTTTGTTGTGAAGAAACTTTGTCCTTTCCTTATAGATTTTGGACAATTCATAGGCCTCATGTCTCATCTCCTCAAGCTCATGCAGCTACAATTTTCTTTTCAATATGATAGTGTCTCCATCCATATCCATGGCTTTCAAATCCCAAAAAGCCTTGTGTTGCATTTCTATGGGTAAATGGCAACTCTTTACATAAATAAGCTTAAATGGTGTGGTGCCAATCAGGGCTTTATATGGAGTCCTATATGCCCGCAAAGCCTCATTGAGATGAAACAACCAATCCTTGCAGTCTGACCTCGCCGTCTTCTCAAGAATGAGATTTATCTCCCGATTAGCTAACTCAACTTGACCACTTGTTTGAGGGTTGTAAGGAGTAGCCAAACGATGATTTACTCCATGTCTTTTTAGAAAACCTTCAAATGTGAGATGGATGAAATGGCTTCCGCCATCACTAATCATGGCTCATGGTACACTGAATCGGCTGTAGATGTTTGACTTCACAAAATCACAAACCACTATATGATCATTTTTTCTAGTGGAAATTGCTTCAATCCACTTTGATACATAGTCGATGGCTACCAAGATGTACACATATCCAAAGGAGGGAGTAAACAAACCCATTGAAATAAATTCCCCAAAAATCAAACACCTCAACTACAAGATTGGGTGATAGAGGCATCATGTTCCTCTTGGAGATAGTGCCCACCTTTTAACACTTCAAACAACATTTACAAAACTCATGAGCATCTTTGAACAAGGTTGGCCAATAAAATCTACTTTGAAGAATCTTGGCGGATGTACATTTCCCGTCAAAATGACCTCCACATGAACCAGAGTGGCACATGGTTAGGATCTCTTACTGCTCACATTCTGAAACACACCTTCTAATGAGTTGGTCGGGACAATATTTGAAAAGATGTGGGTCATCCCAAGCATAGTTCTTCACCATAGAAAATAGTATCTTGGTCTCTTCCCTTGTGCAAGTACTTGGTATCCTTCCACTAGCTAAGAAGTTACCTATGTGCTTGTACCATGGTCTTTGAGTGGATGAAAGTAAGAAGAGATATTCATGTGGCATTGTTTCTTTGATGCAGTTCCTATCAACATATGGCGCTTCAGTGTGGGAGAGATGATCGGCTATAGAATTTTCTACTCCCTTTTTATCAACAATCTCTAGATCAAACTCTTGGAGCAATAGAATCCATCAGATCAATCTTGGCTTAGAATCTTTCTTTGTCATATGGTACTTCAAGGTTGCATGATCCGTATAAACCACCACATCAAGAAACTTTTTTTCTGTGGTAGTGTAGTTCCTTTGAGATTCATCAAGAGTTTTACTTACATAGTAAATGGCATGCGTAATCCGACCAATCCTTTGGTCCAACACAGCCCCCAATGTTGTATCTGATGCATCGGTCATGATGTCAACTGGCAAGGAGACATCTGGGGGCTTCCTAATAGGAGTAGAGATGAGCTTGTTCTTCAAGTGGTTGAAATCTTCAACACATTGTCATCAAAATTGAATTCTACATCTTTTTCCAGAAAATGACAAAGTGGCCTTGAGATTTTGCTAAAGTCTTTAATGAATCGACAATAGAAACCCACGTGCCTGAAGAAAGATCGAACATGTCTTATGGTTAAAGGAATAGTGAGAGTGGAAATTAGGCCCACTTTGGCCTTATCGAATTCAATTCCAGCTTTAGAAACTTGGTGACCCAAAACAATGCCTTCGAGCACCATGAAGTGGCTTTTCTCCAAAGATAGCACCAAACAGACCTTGACACACCTTTCAAGTACATCTTCTAGGTGGAGTAAACACTCATCAAATGCCTTACCAAACACAATAAAGTCAACTATGAAGACTTCAAGCTGTGAATCAAGCATATAAGCAAAGATGGATGTTACACATATTTGAAATGTCGAAGGCACATTGCACAACCCAAATGACATCCTCATGTAAGAAAAAGTACCACTTGGGCAAGTGAATGTCTTCTTCTCTTGATTAGCGGGATGAACAACTATTTGGAAGTAACTGGAGTACCCATCGACAAAACAATAGAAACTTTGTCCCGCTAATGTCTCCAAGATCTGACCAAGGAATGGGAGAGGGTAATGATCTTTCTTGGGTTTTCATTCAATTTTCTATAATTGACACACATCCTCAACTTGGACTGCTCTCTCATAGGCATCAATTCCCCATCTTCATCTCAGTGACTATGATCCCACCCTTCTTGGGTACAACTTGGATGTGACTCACCCATGGGCTATCAGAATTGGGATATATGATTCTAGCACTAAGTAGCTTCATGACCTTTTTTGCTAAAACTTCTTTCAATTTTGGATTCAATCACCTTTGCATTTGATGGGTTGGTTTATAATCATCCTCAAGATAGATTTTGTGGACACAAATAGAGGGGTCAATACCCCTCAAATCAGCAACTGACCATCTGATGGCCTGAATGTTCTTCTTCAAAACTGACATCAATGCATCTTCTTGCTATGGAGAGAGAATAGAATAAATTATCACTGGGAGATTGTCATTGGAGCCTAAGAAAGCATATTTCAGCCTTTGGGAAGAGACATGAGCTTAAGAATGGGGGGCTCTTCAAGGGAATTCTTCAATGGTTCAAAAATGGATGGGATGTCCTCACTTGCAGCCACTAAGGCCAACTCTTCTTCCTCATCCTCATCATCATCATCATTGGGAAATTCCACAATGGGCTCCAGACCTATGCCTTGTATGGCAATTTGAATCCATGCAGGTAGACATTCTTCTACAATTTCATCAAGACACTCAATCAGATAACAATCATCTTATGTATCACCTATCACCTCAACCTGAGCAGAAGACTTCAAAATGTTCAATCGGATCTTCATGTGCATGAAAGTCACATACATGGTGCCAATCCTCACATGGATCACTGCATCAGCTGTAGCCAAGAAGGGTCTCCCCAAGATAATAGCCACTTTCCTCGAGTCTTTTTCCATGTCCAAAACAATAAAATTAGTACGAAAGAATGCAGAGGTCTCATCATCAAGTTTGACCAACACATCATCAACACGCCCTCTAGGTGTTTTCACAAATCTATCAGCCAACTGCAAAGTACAGTGAGAGGGACCCATTTGTCTAATTTGTAGTTCAGCAAACACATCATAAGGCATCAAATTTACACTATAACAAAGTCAAGAAGAGCTTGGTCTATGCGATGTTCTCTAATGTAGCATGAGATGATGGGAGCACCAAGATCTTTCCTCTTCCTTGGCACGGTGTGTTGTAGAATTGAGCTCAGTTTCTCAGTGAGCTTGACCTTCCTTGGTGTCATTTATGTCATCTTCCTCATGAATGTGCACAAGTCTTTCAAGAACTTAGCATAAGATGAAATTTTCTTGATCGTATCAAGAAAAGGAATATTGATCTTGACCTGCTTAAAGGTCTCCATGATGTCCTCAATGTGCTTCTTCTTTCATTGGATGGCTCTTCAAGTGCATCTGGGAATGGAGGGAGTTGTGCTCCCAACTGGCTCAAGGCAACAGTATCAAGCAGTATCACAGGAATCATGCTATTATAACTCGGTATCAAAATATCAACCCAGGTGCCTGTCACGATATTATCAGCCTGAATCTCAGTATCAACATCCATGATCATAGTAACAACTCTATCATCACCGGTTGTGCTATCAACAAAAGTACCATGTGGCTTCTCCAAGGTCCTACCACTCCTCAAACTGTCACTGCCTTCACATGATCATGGGTAGTGGAAGAGGAAGCTTGTGGAGGTGGTTGTGGCTGTTCTAGTGGTGGTGTCCTTGAGTGTGGTGGATTTGGGTTTTGGAGGATAAATTGTAGCGGATGGGGGTGATATTGTGGAGTGGATTGTTGGTATGAGTGAGGTGGGGGTATTGGTAGTTATATTCAGATTGTTGAGGTGGAGGAGCATATGGATTTGGTGGTCCTTGGTATTGGTGAAGTGGGAGTACTTGGCCTTGTGGTGGGACATAAGTACCTTGACCAGTGCTTACATAACCACCATCATTGTTTGGGTTGGCCATGGGTTGAGATGGGAGACTCCCTTCTTCACGGAGGATAAGTGAAAGGGAAATTTGATGAAGCCTTTGTTCAATGTGGCTAATGTTTTGTCCTTGAGAGGACACCTCTTTCTTCACTTCATCAAGGCTCCTTAGCCTTCCTAGAACCTCTTCCTCAAACTTGGAGATGTACTTGGGTCGTTGGTGTTGCCTTGGTTGCCCTTTCCCCTCCTCATTTTGTTTCTTCCATGAGAGAGGTTTGGATGATACCTCCACTCGGGAGTATAGGAGTTGAACATATGGCCTTGGTTGTTTTGGTTTCCAAAGGCATGCAAAACATGCACTTCTTCTTCCTCAACATCAACTGCCATAGTGGATTGGCTAGAAGAGCCACCAACTTGGTTCTTCATCATATTCATCATATCTGCCATCATTTTCATCATGTTGAGGTTGTTATAGTCCTGACTCGAACTATAGGAGGAGGTAGATGGATGTAGTTCTAGTCATAATGCTCCCCCTTTGTTGAATCTCAGTGGTGGGAATTTTTAGCGAGGTGCTCAAATAAGGGCCAAGACTCCTCCGGTGGCTTCGCCATGAAGGTGCCTCCACATGAAAATCAACATTGTTTTGTCTCAACTCAACTATCCCAGTGTAGAATGCTTGAACCAGCTGCCACAAAGGTACCTCATGATGAGGGAAGTCATGTACGATCTTTTGGAACCTTTGCCATGACTCGTGGAAGGGTTCATTCTCTTTTTGTGAGAAGCAGGTAATACATCTTTGCATCTTGGGTCAACTTGGCAATCGGGTAAAACGTTTTAAGAAACTCATTCTTCACCGCATCCCATGTCACCAACTCAAGCTTGGAGATGTACCATTCCTTGGCCTTCTCTTTCAGAGAGAAGGGGAGGAGGGTTCTTCAGATTGAGTCATCAATGGAGGCAGCTGTGTGGAAAGTGGAACAAGTTTCAAGGAAGGCGTTGATATGGTTGTAGGGCTTCTTTGTCACACCCGCATCCTAGGATTGCCACTAATCATGAGATGTGGGCACAAGTTTGAGGATTATATTTAATACAAAGTTCACTCCCAACTTTTTCTTCTTTTTCGAACTCTTTGTTTTCTCGCATTGAATCACATAAAAAAACTTTACAAGAGAATTAAACCTTGATTACTCTAACATGATCTCAACATTTATGATACACATCTAGAGATTCATTCTTTTTCTCACACTTCCATGTGCATACAACATGATAACCAGATATATATTGTATTAATTAAAGAAACAAAGCTACACATTATCATTTACAACTCTCTCTCAACCTATACAAGGACCTAGAGTGACACATACTGACTGAACTTAACTAATCTCATACTTAACTCCTGTGGCAAATCTACTCTGATGCATTGACATCTTCAGTCTATGAGTTATCCCTAAAAATTGTGAGTAGAGGGGTGAGCCTACTCTCTTAGTGAATGAGTACTTCATAGAAACAATATAAATCACTTATATAATTATAGATATATTGTCGAGAAACTGATATCAATTATAACAGTAGTAAGATTTAAAGATACTAATCATTCACAAACATAAATATGACAAGATACTCTAGATATCTACAGAGTGAATCAATCTATGAACATGCTTCATTGATCATAAAGAGAATTTATAATGCAAAAACATATAAAGAATAATTGAATAACTACACACACTTGTTTAACCTCTCATTCATCTTATTATACCCTGAATCCACATGAGGTGTACCACAACATGTGAAAGAATCACAAAAAGATATGATCTCACTGTGCAAGGCTTAGAAGCATGACCAGGTTCCTAAGTCTATCTCTCAAGTAAGACCCCATCTACAGCGGGCCTCGACACATCTGCCTCTCAGCGACGATTGGAAGTAGCCGGATATGTCAGACTCCACCTCTCAACCTGGGTACTCAGGTGATGAGTTAAACCCCTCAGGCTTACTGTGCATCAGTGGACCTACTGACCACTAATCACTACAACTTGTAACACAGGTACCACCGGCATCCCCAGTTGGTGGTGGGTGCCACACAACTGTAAGGAGTCTGCCCTACTGGTCAAGACCCCCGCACCCTACTGGTGTGCTCCGACTTACCTCGATCTGGACTACCTCCAATCGGGAAACTATTTCCTCCCCACAGTGCAGGCCTCATCCTATGAGGATTCTATAGTGTTCAAGGCATCTAAATGTCTAATTCACTCTTTACATTCACAATTCAATCATCACATCAGCATATCTTAGTTTAGCTCTATAAACCATTCGTTTCATAGACCATCTGATAACATTTACCACAACTGAACTATTAAGCATCACCACATCTCATACTGAGAATATGGTAATCACAATACTTAGTTCATTGAACACACTATCCTTAGGGTTTCATTTACCTCATTTATTTATCTCATGGCTCTCATAAGGATTTGATGCGTCATAAACATTTACTGCATAAGGATTACTTTCAATAAATCATATACAATCGAAGTATGTATGAAATCCTAGAACTGAGTTGAATTTGGGTTTCCATGATATTCACTAAGATGTCATGCATCAAGAATAAAATTGAATAAATAAATTCTATGATGTCAAGATAAACACTTCAAATGGATTTCACAATATCTATTCACAAATTTCCAACTTTCCACTCATCTAGGGTTTCAACCCTCTCTTCTGCGATATCAAGAAAATACTATTCACATCACACAAAATCCAAGTTAGTATCTGACATGTATGTACTACCCATTCGATAAACAATCATTCATAATCAATGAGATTCAGATAGACAGATTTCTCTATTTAATTTAACGACAATTTCAATCATGGCCGAAAATCTTAAATTTCAGTTTACTCTTATAACCTCGGTAAATACTTAGGGAATTCTCATTAAGATGGATTTTATCCATTTCTTATATGATTTTATCATCTTAAATTCATCAAAATAGAATAAGAATCCATTTCATATCATTTTACAAAAAGTA
This sequence comes from Alisma plantago-aquatica, assembly GCA_963693085.1. NCBI lineage: Eukaryota > Viridiplantae > Streptophyta > Magnoliopsida > Alismatales > Alismataceae > Alisma > Alisma plantago-aquatica. The sequence continues at coordinate 1,721,583,029 of OY856409.1, read as the reverse complement.
GATCAAAGGAGAATTTAGGGTTTATTTGTCGCATACTAAGCAATTGAAGATTATTGATGATTTAACTACTTTTTGTGCAATCTACTGTTTAAAGGAAGTTTCCACTCACCCTAAGGTGTGAAAATACCTTAAAAACACAACTCATACCTGAAAATCTCGATCTCATATCAAATCCCTAGCAATTCACCTGATTCTTCTTCCTTTCAACTCAGAAACCCAAGAAATGAGGGATTATGAAGAAAGAGTGAGAAAAGGGGAAGTTTTGATACCATTTAGGATCAAATCAGAGGAGGGATGGAATCTTGACATGTGAGAGAAGATTCACCATTAAAGTATATGCAAAGAAACTAAACTAACTTGATTTCATCATATCTTGGATAGAGAATCCCTAGATCAACAATTCCACCACTTTCTCCTCTCAAACCCTAACTCTCCCTCTCTCTCTAGGATTTCATTTCTCTGGAATGAATTGCAAATTATGAGAGCTACTAGTGTGTTAGGTTGACCATATAGAGCAATTGAGATGCTTGGGTGAATTGCACATTGACCCCTCACTAACTTTTTTCTTGTTTTAGCAGATCTTTCAGTCATAACAAAGTTACTGTAATTCATGTATTTTAGAGATCAAACCTTTTCCAAAAATTATGAAAATTTAGCATGTTGTTTGTAATTGAGTTATAAAGATTTAGTTAAATCTCTCATTCCTTCCCGACATAACCCTATTTGGTGAAAACCCTAATTTCAATTGACTTGGGTTTATATTTTGTCAAACCCTAATTATACAAAGCGATAGCATTCTTGGAGTTCTCATTAAGTTTAACACATCATAATTGAAATACCATCCTTAACCATGTTTAGTCAATGACCAATATAACTAAGAATTTCGTCATCCAAATAAACCCTAAATTACCAATTAAGCTCAGATATGGTCATAACATTCTCATTATCCATCTCATAGTAAATAGGAAGGAGTCCGAGAAGGACGGGTGGAATGGAGAATTGTTGACCTGGAATTTGGTCAATAAGGGTGGCAATTGGGGAATTGTAGTTCCCCGGGGTGAAGTACTCATGGAGAGGGCAGTTAAGTTGTAGTTGAGCTTCACCATGAGGATCATCGCCTTCCATTTTAGATGATTGGTGTTGTTTGTAGCAGCTTTGGCATCTCCTTCTATATATCTCCTACATAATGCACAAACAAGCAACAAGAGTCGAGTTAGAAAGATAATATGCAAAAATAAACAAAGAATAAAGAATAGAAATGGTGAGGGTAGTGGAAAAATCTAAGCTTGACTAACTATCTAGGTTGAGCACCTCTATCCCCGACAACATCACTAAAAAGCTTGGTGTAATGTTCTCAAGGTCACACACTAGCCAACTAAAAGGTGACTAGATGAAACCCTAAGGGAAAACACACAGATCTCTTAAAATTTATATATGGACCTAGTCCAATACACTATCCCAACTAATCATATGCACCCACAATTGCACAGGGTCGTGTTGTAGTATAGACAAGTGGAAAGATTAGGGTTGATCCTCGGGGAAAGAGGGGCACTTGAGCTAGGTTAATGATAGCTATGTTCCTAAATCGGAGAGTAAGGTTGGAGGGTTTAAAGTTGGTTTTGATTGATTAAGCTATGATTGCAAGAAATAAACAACAAGAAAGAAAATAAATTAAAAAGTCATCGATTACTCTAGGTAAGTTAGGACTAAGAAACTAGGCAAGGCAAGAAACTAAGCTAAAGAAAGGAGTTACACAACACTTAGCAAGGAAAATTATCAACTAAGAGGCAAGCTAAGCAATAAGACAAGCAAGAGCCTAAGTTATCACTAGCTAGTTAAATTAATACAAGCCAGCTCAAAATATCCCTAACTACTTAGGCTAGACCTAACTATCAAGAACTAAGAAATTAGCTAAGAAGTAACAAAGACAATCAACTAACTAGCATTAACAAGCTAAGATGGCAAAGGTGGAATTTAAGCAATAATATGGATAGGTGGGCCATTTGGGAATGAAACTTGACATTAGTTGGGGGAAGGTTAACATAGCATGAAATTCCCATATATCTATCTAGATTACAAAACCAAACAACAAGGCAAGTGGTATTGGAATATAACCTATGCTACCAGTTGGAGAACTAGGCCTAGGTGTAATTCTAATAGGACTTGGCAAGTCTAGGTTTCTAGGGTAAGTGGTATTAGGGCAATTGAGAGCCAAGGGTAGGATTGGGAGTAGAGATGAGGGTGTTTCTCCTCATGTTACTTTCCATCTAGCCTTTAGGAAATTCTAGGCAATTGCACTAATCACACTTATACTAGCCACTTAGATCTCACAATTACTTGTAGAAGAAGGGAGATGTATGTAGGAACAAATGGGTATATCTAGGGATCCACTAATTGGGCCTAGAAGGCATTCCTACTATTGCCACATACATTCCATTTTCCCCTAGAAGCTAAGTGTCATCAAGCATCAAAAAACAAGCAATCTATGTTTAAAAACACAAATCACATGAAAGATAATGGGAAAAGAGATAGAAGCAAGAGGTAGTCATTATATAATGAAAATATGTTCAATACAATCTATTTTCCCCCAACATGGTAACAAAGTTACATTTTAACCCCAAACAACCCACCACTAGGGGCTTAGCTAGACATGCTCATACAAAAGAGAAAAGAAATGAGAAGAAAGGGATAGGATTCCATGGAGCTCAGAGTAGATTCTTCTTCTTCACCTCCTAGCTACTATAAAATGACCTCCCTCCTCCAAGATGGGTGAAGATCATGGAAATGAAGGGGATTATGGTAGAAAACCTACAAAACTAGGTTTCTATGGTTGAAAATGAGGTGGAAATGGTGGGTGGTTGACTTGAATGCAAGGGAGGTGGTAATGAATGCTCTAGATTAGGTAGGGGGAGTAATGGCACTTAACCTAGTGTTGTGACCGCAACCCATGTATATACAGGTGGTGGTGGAAGCACTAGGGTAAGTAGGTGTATAGTTGAAAAAATAGTGCAGACAAAGCTATGTTTAGGGTGGTAGAACGACTGTTCTGGTCAGAACAACTGTGGTGGCTGAGGGTTGGAGCGGTCATGGTGGGGGAGAACGATCATGGTTATAAATGGAAAATGTTATAGTGAAGCAGGTGAAATGAAGGTTGGCAACATGATCATGGTGAGGGATAGGTAGAACGATTGTGTTGGGTAGCACGACCATGGTGGGTGAGGTGAAATGGAGGTCATTCTAGCCAGCATGCCCATTCTCATCCTTTGCGGTACAGCTGTGGTGGCTGGCACGACCATTTTGGGGGCTTCGTAGCACGTCCATGCTAGGTAGCACAACCATGGTGGAGTTGTTGTTGTAGCTTTGTAATTTTTGAGGTGACTCTGTAACTGTAGCATTGTCCAGTACAGCCATTCCTTGGCATCACGGTCGTCTCGGGGTCTTTAGTGGAAATTTCAATTTGAAACTTCATGATTAATGAACTTCTTTGCTTGATGTCGACCCTTGTCCATTAGGGGTAGGTTGAGGGAGCTTTTGGGACTTCTTTTAACCCCTCCATGGGTGGAGGAACCCAAGAACTCCTTCCTTCTCCATCCTCCATCCAAAGAATGGTCCAATTACCTAAAAAGTATGCAAAGAACATCCATAAGTGCATTTGACAATAATACGCATATTGGGGGATTTAACTTGCACTCTACTATGTTCAGATATGATTTAGATGCAAAAGGACAAAACATGAAACCCTAAAATAGGGATGCATCACCTGCCAAAGTAGTGGATGTTTGGGAATGGCCAATACCAAAGTCCCCGTCTAAAACTTGGAGTTTTTTTGGGATTAGTCGGGTATTACCACTGATTCATCCAGGATTACTGTCATAGATTAACAACCATGCATTATTATAGGTGAAGTGAGAGTTAATGTCGTACCTTCTACTCAGAAGTGGGGAGTCCAGAGATGCTCCTCACTGGTACCTTTGATTTCCTAAAATTGTTGGAGATTTGGTATTTATTAGATATATTGTTCAAATCACCATAATTCTAAAGAGTATATAAAAGGCCTTTTATAGTTTTGGAGTCATGAGAGTTGAGTATGAAACTTCGAGTATGGATTTGAGTCCAAGATCATTAATGTCGCAACAGAGTAGGGTTATAAGGTCAGAATCATGGTCTTTAGATCATGATGGCTAATTATGCACATATTGATAAGTCCAAATAGGGAAAAGAGTGATAATTAGGTTTGATTGATAATTGAGTCACAATATTTGGATCTGATCATTCCATAATAATATATATTTGAAAATATGGTCATCACAGGTTTTTGGTGATTTAAACAGGTTCGAGTATTTTCTAAATAATTAAACAAGATATGAACATATCTAAACATGGGAATTTACTCGAGTCAGATTTAGGGTCAACAGATGTCAAAATCATGATCCTCGTATTTTTCTGATCAAAATAGAGTACTTGTTTGTATTTTTTTGACAATCCTACTATTTTTAACGAATTTCCTAAAATTAGGTAGTTTACTGAATTTCGAGTTAAAAGATAAAATCTAGAAGAGTGTGGACCGTTGGATGATCAGATCCAACGGTCGAGATCTTGCATGCATAGAAAACAAGGGATTCAAGATAAAATATTGCTTACATGGATTCACACTATTGGTCCAACAAAGCTGAGCGGGTCCCTCCTTCTCCTTGCTCAAGCTTCACAGCAGGTTGGACGATTGATCTCCGGTGAGCTCTTGCCGGAGTCTGGGGCCTCTTCGTGTGCGGGTGGAGGTCGGGCTAGCTTTGTGGGAGCTTCCTACAACTGTACGGCCAATCCTCGGGTCATGGATCCCCTGGGATCACCAGGTCGGCTAGAAGACCGGCGAGCTACACAGCTCGCGGCAGAGGAAGGCTAGAGGGGGAGAAACAGGTGATGGGGCTCGGCCTTGAGGTGCCATTGAGGTGATTTGAGGTACCTCGGGGCTCGGTAGGGGGTCAATTAGGGGTAGAGAGGAAGAGAGCGCCCTGGTTAGCAGCTAGGTGGCGGCAGAGTGGAACCGGAGGAGGTGAGCTTGAGGTCAGAGTTAGCTGAGCTTGCCTCGGACGAATTGAAGGCTTAAGAAGGCTAAAGGGGCCTAGGTGAAGCTAAAGGGAGAGTTTTATAGGTAGGAGAAGTGGTAGATTGTAGACGCCCAAACCGAGTCAGTTCGGTTTGAAAAGTGTGCTCGTCGGTGGTAGTCGTGGAGGCTGGTTTGGTCACCATCGCGGATCGTGTGGGTGCTCGTCGTGTTCGTGGAGACGAGGTGGAGGCATTGCCTCGGTCAGTTTCACGCGAAGTGGACTGGAGAGGGAGATTGTGATCTGGCTTCAGGACTCGTGGCTATAGCCACGATCTACGAGTCAAGAGGAGGTTAGGGACGACCTCATGGCCGTTCGATCCCACCCAGATCGGAGGGAGCATTCACGGACGGCTGTGATGGCTCTACTGAGCTGGGTTATGATCCAGCCGGCTCGCGTGACATTTAATTGTCACAGCCGCAAAGAACCTATGGTTCAGATGTTAATGAGTCTCATTTGATTAAAACTTAGTTGAAAACTTTGTAAAATCATGGAAGTTTCTAGGAGTATCCGATTGGCATGAAATTTTAAACATAGGTTCACAATGGTTCTCCCTACATATTGGAAAAGTTTGAGCTCGAGATTCCAACCTTTGAGTGGTCGATTAATCTTTATGTGAATTAGGGTTTTTAAATGAATAAAGATTAAAGGAACCAAGTATAAAAGAAATTAGAAGACTCACTTTATCACATCCTACTCACCTTAAAAGAAATTTTGTCCTCAAAATTAAACTAGTTGAAAGAGGTGAGGAAAATGTTGCTCCATATCTGGTCGTAGTTCCCAGGTTGCATCTTCTGCACCATGATGGTTCCACTGCACCTTTACCATCTGGATCTGCTTGTTCCTGAGCTCCTTGACTCTAGAGTCGAGATTCTTTGTATGTTGTTCTGGATAACAGAGATTCTCCCGCAACTCAAGCGGCTCATGGTTCAGCACATAACTATCATCCTTCACATACTGCTTCAAGTTGGATACATGAAATACATTGTGCATCATGTTGTACTGTGGAGGAAGAGCAAGTCGATAAGCACATTCACCAATGCGCTCCAGAACTTCAAAAGGACCCACATATCTCAGACTAAGCTTCCCTTTGTTCTTTGCTATGGAACAAATGGGTCTAATCTTTAAGAATACATAGTCACCATCATTAAACTATCTGTCAGACCTGTGTGCATCCGCATATGAATTCTGACGATCCTGGGCCCGTTTCAACCTTTGTTTGATCAAGGACACCTTATCATGGGTCATATAGTTTATCAAGTTCATTTGTTACCTCTTACTAGGCAACATAGCATATCATGACATTCAAAGCTTATAAAGAGCTTTCAATGAATATGGCATCATAACCCTTACCTGGCTATGCTCACTTCTTTATAAAGACCTCCATGACTAACACAATTGATAACATGCACATTATATCTGTATCAGCACAATACAAATTATTTCCAAGTCAAGTATAGAACACCATGACCGCGCTATCTTGCACGGTCATGCTACAGAAGATTACCACGACCGTTTTACATTACCACAGCCGGTTTCTAAGGTTAGGGTTTCCTATTCAATTCAATTAGGGTTAACCAGCCCATTTAGCTTAATTAAGAATAATGATTCCTCATTTCATTATTCAATTAAAGAGCTTCATGTTATAAAGCATAACCCAAAATTAGGGTTTACTGTTCACATCATCACATTACCCTAAATTAGGGTTTACTATTCACATTACAATGAATTAAGATCATACCATCATCATGTATTAGGATTACTTCCATTAATGCCCTCAATTAGGATTATGATTCATTAGTTGTCATAATTAGGGTTTCATGATCTCACTATCATGGATCATACCGTAATTAGGTATTCATTCATATTGGGAGTCCATTACTTGATTAACATTCATATAAGAGGTTTTCTCTGTCATCTTTCTATAAGTTGATGTTTGCATTACCTTGACTAGGCTAAGTCAACTCAAGATTGATATCATAGGTTATGTCATTACTATTGTGATCATTAAGGCTTTACTCATTCAAAGAGTATTAATCACTTTATTCCATCAAGGATACCTTTCTGATGGTCACCATTAATTATAACATGCATTAATCAACTAATTACTTGGTCCCTTAATCACTTTAGGTATCTATGAGGTTTATGTTAATCAACCACTAAACCATCTTGACCACTAAAGCACCAAACGATCTTGACCTTTTTAGACCTCAAACGGTTTTGCACAGTATACCTCCAAACGGTCTTGGACTGCCCTTGAAACCGTTTGGTGATGAAGACCGTTTGGTCTTGTTGACTTTTAAAACTGTTTGGTAAAGTTCACACTCAAGACCTTTTTCCCACGATGAGGTGAAGACCGTTTGGTCTTGTTTGACTTTGAAATTGCATGGACATAACCGATCTTAAAACCACATGAGACTAAACTGTTTGGGATCGTTTGGTCCCAAACGGTCTTGAGACCGTTTGGTCCCAAACGGTCTTGAGACCGTTTGGTCCCAAACGGTCTTGAGATCGTTTGGACTCAAATGGTCTTGAGACCATTTGGACCCAAACTGTTATGACCCACATTTCATTTTACCAGTAAGTACCTTGGTTAGTGCATAATTGAACTAGTTATGTTGAGATGAGTACTTGCTTTTGTTAATAGTGTTTTGAACTTTGAGCTAGTGTTAATGTATCATTAGCTTGTTCTCTTATCCTGAGGTTGAGGACAAGTTTGTGCTTGATCCGTTGCCAGAGAGATCACGTGAAACCGACCTAAGAGTAAAAAGATATGAGCTTTTTAGCGAGCAGGGACCTATATGTAATTTCGGAAAAGTTTTTGGGTAATTTGCATCTGGCCCCCTAGGCGCCCTTCCTTATCCCTTCTTTAGTTTTTCCTTTATTAGCTTTGTTAGCCGACCTTGAATGAACGATACGTTCATTCCTTCAGTTGCCGCTTGAGAAAAATAGAAAAAGGGAGAGGGAGAGAGCGAGCTAGAAGAGAAAGCTGGGCAATCAAGCCCCTCCTTCTCCGTTCTTCTTCGATTCCTCATCTTCTCCAGCCGAATCAGCCAGCCACTTCACCTTCTTCCCCTTCCCCTTCTTCTTCCCCGTTCCTGCTGCCCGGCCAAGATAGGAGCCGGCCAAGGAGGTGCTAGGAGCGGCCAAAGACGTGAAAAGCAACGTCTACGGGTTGCTGCTAGGTCGTCTTGAAGCTCCCAAGGTATTTCGTGCGGAGATTTCCCGTGAATCGACCCCGAATCCACCTTCTTCCTCAGGGATTTCCGTTTCTGCACAGGTTGCACGGCGTGCAAATCAGTTTGCACGGCGTGCAAAGTTACAGAAAGCTGATGTCGGGGATTTCTGTTTCTGCACAGGTTTGCACGGCGTGCAGATCAGTTGCACGGCATGCAGATCAGTTGCACGGCGTGCAGATCAGTTGCACGGGGTGCAGATCAGTTGCACGGGGTGCAAAGTTGCATAGAAATAGAACAGAAGTGTTTCTGCCCAGATTGCACGGGGTGCAAATCAGTTGCACGGGGTGCAAGGTTGCAGAAAAGCAGAATTAGGCGTGTTTGTGGACGTTTTCGGTGTATACGAACACACCGAATTGGGTGAGTATTATCTCACTTAATTATCAAGGTTTAACTCATTTAATTGTAGATATTGCATATATGAAAATGATGTTTATGTGTCTATGTGGGTAATAGAGATTATTCGGATGTCGAGCATAGTTATCATCCCTAGACTTTTAATTTGCATAGTTCAAACAAAATGAAATGATTAGTAATATAAATGTGCATGTCTTACGTGTAATTTCAGTAAGATGCGAATAAATGTGATAAAGTATTTCAGGTTGAGTATTCCTTTCAATACAGTATATTTGAATGTTCAGTAATCTGAAATCAGTATAGAGACGTGGAATAGATATGCAATTTATTTACAGTGAACGAATCTGTTTGCATGAAAGCATAGCTGAGTTATGAGTTATTGCGATATAAGAGAATAGTTGTTGCACTATATATAGAAATGTTATGAAAGTTGAACTTCTAGTTTCAGCTAGTGAATTGCAGGATTACAGTATATTCCAGTAGTCGAATATGTGAGAGAGAGACACAATGTTATAAGAGTTTTCTTGTTATAATAAAATGTGTTAGACTTAGCTGCCCTGACACCGTAGAACCCCTTTGAGAGGTCTGTGCCTTAGGGGTGAAATGACCTAGCTAGCATGTGTTTAGTTGGTCGGTGGCTCGTGTTCAACAATAATCCGTGCGTGTGTCACGGTGGCACGAGGACAGAGAGGCAGTGTTCAACAATAATCCGTGCGTGTGTCATGGTGGAACTGGAGTAAATAGGGGTTATTCAATAATAATCCGTGCGTGTGTCACGGTGGTAACCCAGACTCTCCGCCTGTGTGCTCAGGTTAGAGGAGGAGTCTAGAGTACACTCTTTGAGAGTGCAGTGAGGCCCTTGAGCGCCTGAGAGTCCTGACGCAGACCAGGACAGCAGTCAGACTTAGCATTTCTCGGGTGTGTCGCTAAGTCTTGTACGGTGGGTTCGTAGTTCGCTACGAGACTTTATATGCAGAGTACACTGCATATGATCAGGGCATAAGTTAAAAGATGATTACTTAGAATTAAGTTAGATTAATATGAAACTTGTGTATGTTCAGATTTAGAATTTATAATACTTGTTCTTTAAATGTTCATTATACTTTTCTGCGATAATTGCACTGTTTAATTAGAACTGCTCAGTTTGTTATTTTATTCACATATTCCTGTTAAATGTAAAATATGGAGTTATCCGATGATGGCTAAGTGAAATATTATTCACTGAGCGAGTAGGCTCATTCCTCTACTCAAACATTTTCAGGTCAGTGACAGTTCCAGGAATCGGAAGGATCTTTTCATCCTAACGCTTAATCTATAGAAGGTATATGTAGTTAGTTTAGTTAGAGGTCTCTTAGTCCTTTCCCCTCGGTCCTTGGGACATGGTGTGGGTGAGAGAGAGTGTGTATGTGGAATGTGTATAAAGATGTAAATTAACTGTTATGTTTACTTTCTGTTAAACAACGTTACATGTTGTAAACTCTGTTTATGTTCTCTAGCCAGTTTAATTGAAATGCTTCTGAAATAGTTTATTATGTTTTAGTTTACAGCAATAATCCGGATATCATTATGAGGTTTTAAAAAGAAAAAGTTCTCAGTGATTTGTTTATGTGATAATCCCTCCGTCGCGCCCTAATCTCGTGATTTGTGGTTAGTGTGAGATCGGGGTGTGACATCTTGGTATCAGAGCCTAGGTTGAGTACATAGTTACTCAGAGCAGATCAGGGGATGATAAGAGACCAATAGGATTAAGGTTTAGGACTCTTTCTTCTATCTGTAATTTTCTAACAGGAAGTGTTCTGTTATACTATTGCAGATGGCAGGAAGAGGACGTGGTCACGAGAACCAAGTAACGAGCTTAGGTTGAGTCGTTAAGAATCATTAGGGTCAAAAGATAAAGTTATAAGTGAGGCAAATAAGAAGTGATGTGTTTCTAGCTCTGGGAAGTCTGAGTGTTTGGATACCCTGGCCAGGTGTCTAAATACTAAGATTGACCAATATCAAGCTACTCTATTTATTCTTCTCTCGATGCCCTGGCTAGGTATGCAGAGGAAGGATAGGCTAGAGAGAAACCCTAGAAATCTTAGGGTTATGAGATAAGGAATTAATGTATGAGTAAGAGATTAAATATAGGATGTGATATAACTCTTACTTTATATTGCTTATTTGATTGAAGATCACTAGAAACGCTCTTATATGCATAAATTTAGATTTTCAGTTTGTACAATAAATATGATTCTTTTATATTGTTGTGACATGAAGTGAATTATTTAGTGTTTATATTCTTTGTATTAAAAGAGACCAAAAGTTATGTTTAAATGAGTTTGCCTTAGGTGGATGTTCTTTCCACATGTTTGAGATTAATAAGAGTTGGTTAATCCTGAGTAGCTCTTGGCTTCAGAACTACAGGTTCGGCCTGGTCCGACTGGCAAGATGTGTAACTAGGATCTAATGACTCTTATTGAGAATATAATGAAAGTAGACTCTGGATAATTTAGACCTGCAACATAGTAAGAATGTACATAGGTTAAGATGTTGAGATATAAGGGAAAGGTTAGAGCAGCTAAGAAGTAGCTGGAATCGATATCGAGGCCCAATATTGAAACCTCATATGAGAAATCATTAGTTGGAAATTAAAGAACATGATATAAGGTTCAGATTAAAATTTATGATTTGTATTATATGAACTCTAAATATGAGAATATAGAAAAGATATGAGAATAGTATGTAAGGGCTAAGATAATAAGAATCCACTCTGGAATGGATCATGTAATAGAATAAAATACTTTATGGTACTTCTTACATAGAAATAAAGAGCCTTTGGAAGAGCAACATGATATACATGAAGAAACGTGTAAATTAGAAAATAAATCATATATGGTGCATAACTACCATGGTAGAGACGTTTAAGTAAGTAAAATGACGACACACAATACGATGATGAAACCCTAGCAGGGTAAATTGAGAATGTAACTTATTTGAATGTTCAAGTAAGAGGAAGGAAATTCCAGTGATAAGGAAGACTTGATTAAACTTATGAGATCTTAACAGTGAGGGTGTCGGTCGAGTTATGCGTAGGACAACTCGACCGAATCTGCTGCAGACTGCAATATAGAAGTGCACTGTTTGATTTTTATTTATTTATTGGTAACTAGAAATGATCTCAAATATTTACTGGAGATCTGAAACTTCATTAGGTATAACATATAAAATTTCCAGAATTTTTGGAGTTTCTGTTAGCTATTTAGTAGGCGAATTATAGAAACTATTGTGAAAACTGAATTTTCAGCCAATATAATTAAAGTTGAGTGTTGGGTTAATATGCAATTGACCCAAGCAGCTCAAATTGATCTATATGATCGACCACACACACACACACAATAATGCTATGTTATTGATAAGGACCAAACCCTAGAATGATTAGAGTTGAAATAGTTCAAGGGATGTCGCTAGTGATTTGACCTTGAATACTAGCATCTCTATAAAACAAAATCATGAGATTTGCTCTATGAAAAGTGAACTAGTATTGATAGTAACCCAGAGTTTAAAGATATTTGATCTGAAAGGTAGATAAAAAATATGAAAATGATTCAGAGAAAAGAGTAAGATACAAATTTGAAATGTAACAAATGTGAAAGTTGAACTTAGACTTAGGGGTGATAAAACAAAGTAGTTTGATTGCACAGATGCAAGTCAAGCCTATTTTTTAAGATTAGATCAAGGAGCCTTAGCAGAGTGACAGTGGGTTGCGGCAGATCATGCATGAAGTAATAGGGGGAAAGACCAGAGTTCAGGTTTTTAAACGATGGTGTGTTGTATTAGCATGATATGTTGTGTACCTCGAGACAGTGATTTGAAAGAACAAAATTCTTGAGGAGGCACATGCATCGATGTATACTATGCATCTAGGTAACACTAAGATGTACAGGAATCTCAAGGAATTATACCAGTGGTCAGGTATAAAAAATAAAAAGGGATGTAGCTGACTATGTGGTTAGAAGTAGTGTGTGCCAGTAGGTTAAGGCTGAACACCAAAAACCTACAACTACCTTGTAATCTTTTTCTATGCCTGAATGGAAATGGGAACATATCACAATGAAATTTTGTGGTAGGGTTACCCAGGACACCTAGAGGTTATGACACGATATGAATGATTGTGGATAGACTAATTTAGTATGCTCGCTTTCTTCATATTAAGTCAACCTTTGATATCTCGAAACTTGACTAGGATATATATGGATGAAATAGTTAGGTTTCCTGGTAATCCAGTTTCAATCATATCATATTGAGATCTTAAGTTCACATCTAGGTTGTGGAAACAGTTGCATCGTGCTTCGGGCACAAAGTTAAGATTCAGTACAATCTTTTCACCCGCAGACGGATGGTCAGTCTGCGAGAACCATTCAAACTTTTGAGGATAGGCTGAGAGCATGTGTTTTGCTTTTCAGTGGAAGTTGGGAAGAACATTTAAGCCTTATAAAGTTTGCATGAAGCTTGGTTTGGCCATGTCACCATTTCAGTCTTGGTTTGGCCTTGTATGAAGCTCTGTATGGTAGAAAATGTAGATTGGACCAGTAAATTTACATAGTTCATCGAAACCCAAATTGTTTAGTGTGAATGTTGAGATTAGAAATACACAACTGATAATGATATGGTTTGGGTATGAACCTAGACAATATAGATTTGGTAAATCATCAGGTGCATGATTTCAAGAAAATACGATAGCATTAAAATATGCAAATAAACCTAGTTGTATGCTTCCTGTTATGATAATGTGTGTGACTTAACACTTATATGAATTGGCACATTACTCTGAAATATTACTAGAAATTCTCAAGCACTATTAATTATTTGTGTTATGATACGTAAAAAACTCTTAATTGAGTTATGTGATGCACAAACCAAGATTTGGGTTAATGTGCATGTTCTTCGAGAAATTTCAGATAATTGATAAATATTACAGATGATTTCTTATATGTGAAGTAAATTACTCTTATTGGTGTAATAAGATGTTCAATGGCATGAATTCAGTATGTATGTGCCAAAATTTATATGAATTTGGGATATTTATGAATTTTAAATATGCCTGCATGCATGATATAAGGATTACTCAGTAATTACAATGATTTGAATATACTGCTCTGCCAGTTCTAGAATGATACCGTATTGTGATTTGAAATGCAATCAAATAGATGAGATAACTGAAACCCTAAGGATAGGGTGTTGCCATGTGACAAGTGAATGAGGTAGCTGAAACCCTAAGGATAGGGTGTACAATGAATCAAGTATTTTGATATCAAAATTCTCAGTATGAGATGTGGTGATGTTTAACAGTTCAATTGCATGATTTTTAGTATAAAGTGCCAAATTGACATGCATTCTGTTTATTTAAGAATTTTTGTTTGTCTACATGTATAGTATGATAATTTCTCAGTAATTACCATAATTTGAGTTACTGTTATAACAATTTTAGAAAGACAATGTATTATGGCTCGACCTGGAAATCAGATCAGATGTGTTCTATGTTGAGGGATCAATACAAATAGTTGATCAGAGGATCAAGAAACTCAGGATTTGTGAGATACCATTAGTCATAGTTTTGTGGAAAAATCTTAACCTAGAGGAAGCTACGTGGGAGCTTGAATCAGAGATGCGTAACAAGTTTCCCTTTCTCTTTTAGGAATTTCGGGATGAAATTCTTATAAGGAAGGGAGATTGTTATGACCCACATTTCGTTTTACCAGTAAGTACCTTGGTTAGTGCATAATTGAACTAGTTATGTTGAGATGAGTACTTGCTTTTGTTAATAGTGTTTTGAACTTTGAGCTAGTGTTAATGTATCATTAGCTTGTTCTCTTGCCCTGAGGTTGAGGACAAGTTTGTGCTTGATCCGTTGCCAGAGAAATCACGCGAAACCGACCTAAGAGTAAAAAGATATGAGCTTTTTAGCGAGCAGGGACCTATATGTAATTTCGGAAAAGTTTTTGGGTAATTTGCATCTGGCCCCCTAGGCGCCCTTCCTTATCCCTTCTTTAGTTTTTCCTTTATTAGCTTTGTTATCCGACCTTGAATGAACGATACGTTCATTCCTTCAGTTGCCGCTTGAGAAAAACAGAAAAAGGGAGAGGGAGAGAGCGAGCTAGAGGAGAAAGCTGGGCAATCAAGCCCCTCCTTCTCCGTTCTTCTTCGATTCCTCATCTTCTCCAGCCGAATCAGCCAACCACTTCACCTTCTTCCCCTTCCCCTTCTTCTTCCCCATTCCTGCTGCCCGGCCAAGATAGGAGCCGGCCAAGGAGGTGCTAGGAGCGGCCAAAGACGTTGAAAAGCAACGTCTACGGGTTGCTGCTAGGTCGTCTTAAAGCTCCCAAGGTATTTCGTGCGGAGATTTCCCACGAATCGACCCCGAATCCACTTTCTTCCTCGGGGATTTCCGTTTCTGCGCAGGTTGCACGGCGTGCAAATCAGTTTGCACGGCGTGCAAAGTTACAGAAAGCTGATGTCGGGGATTTCTGTTTCTGTACAGGTTTGCACGGCGTGCAGATCAGTTGCACGACATGCAGATCAGTTGCACGGCGTGCAAATCAGTTGCACGGGGTGCAGATCAGTTGCACGGGGTGCAGATCAGTTGCACAGGGTGCAAAGTTGCAGAAAAATAGAACAGAAGTGTTTCTGCCCAGATTGCACGGGGTGCAAATCAGTTGCACGGGGTGCAAAGTTGCAGAAAAGCAGAATTAGGCGTGTTTGTGGACGTTTTCGGTGTATACGAACACACCAAATTGGGTGAGTATTATCTCACTTAATTATCAAGGTTTAACTCATTTAATTGTAGATATTGCATATATGAAAATGATGTTTATGTGTATATGTGGGTAATAGAGATTATTCGGATGTCGAGCATAGTTATCATCCCTAGACTTTTAATTTGCATAGTTCAAACAAAATGAAATGATTAGTAATATAAATGTGCATGCCTTACATGTAATTTCAGTAAGATGCGAATAAATGTGATAAAGTATTTCAGGTTGAGTATTCCTTTCAATACAATATATTTGAATGTTCAGTAATCTTAAATCAGTATAGAGACGTGGAATAGATATGAAATTTATTTACAGTGAACGAATCTGTTTGCATGAAAGCATAGCTGAGTTATGAGTTATTGCGATATAAGAGAATAGTTGTTGCACTATATATAGAAATGTTATGAAAGTTGAACTTCTAGTTTCAGCTAGTGAATTGCAGGATTACAGTATATTCCAGTAGTCGAATATGTGAGAGAGAGACACAATGTTATAAGAGTTTTTTTGTTATAATAAAATGTGTTAGACTTAGATGCCCTGACACCGTAGAACCCCTTTGAGAGGTCTGTGTCTTAGGGGTGAAACGACCTACCTAGTGTGTGTCTAGATGGTCGGTGGCTCGTGTTCAACAATAATCCGTGCGTGTGTCACGGTGGCACGAGGACAGAGAGGCAGTGTTCAACAATAATCCGCGCGTGTGTCACGGTGGCACTGGAGTAAATAGGGGTTATTCAACAATAATCCGTGCGTGTGTCACGGTGGTAACCCAAACTCTCCGCCTGTGTGCTCAGGTTAGAGGAGGAGTCTAGAGTACACTCTTTGAGAGTGCAGTGAGGCCCTTGAGCACCTGAGAGTCCTGACGCAGACCAGGACAGCAGTCAGACTTAGTATTTCCCGGGTGTGTCGCTAAGTCTTGTACGGTGGGCTCGTAGTTCGCTACGAGACTTTATATGCAGAGTACACTGCATATGATCAGGGCATAAGTTAAAAGATGATTACTTAGAATTAAGTTAGATTAATATGAAACTTGTGTATGTTCAGATTTAGAATTTATAATACTTGTTCTTTAAATGTTCATTATACTTTTTTGCGATAATTGCACTATTTAATTAGAACTGCTCAGTTTGTTATTTTATTCACATATTCCTGTTAAATGTAAAATATGGAGTTATCCGATGATGGCTAAGTGAAATATTATTCACTGAGCGAGTAGGCTCATTCCTCTACTCAAACATTTTTAGGTCAGCGACAGTTCCAGGAATCAGAAGGATCTTTTCATCCTAACACTTAATCTGTAGAAGGTATATGTAGTTAGTGTAGTTAGAGGTCTCTTAGTCCTTTCCCCTCGGTCCTTGGGACATGGTGTGGGTGAGAGAGTGTGTATGTGGAATGTGTATAAAGATGTAAATTAACTGTTATGTTTACTTTCTGTTAAACAACGTTACATGTTGTAAACTCTGTTTATGTTCTCTAGCCAGTTTAATTGAAATGCTTCCGCAATAGTTTATTATGTTTTAGTTTACAGCAATAATCCGGATATCATTACGAGGTTTTAAAAAAAAAAGTTCTCAGTGATTTGTTTATGTGATAATCCCTCCGTCGCGCCCTAATCTCGTGATTTGTGGTTAGTGTGAGATCGGGGTGTGACACAAACGGTCTTGAGACCATTTGGTCCAAACCACCTCAAAACCGCAAGGACCAAAAAGTGTCTCAACCACTTCAATTGAGTTAGGGTTTCCAATGTTGAACCCCTCAATCAATCATGTACTTGTTAGCCACTCATCAATTGAGTCAATTAGGTCAACCCTCAACTGATTTGACACTCAATTGACCCTCAATTGATCATCAATTAGGGTTTGGATCAATTGGATTAGGGTTTGGAATGGATGACCCTTCAACATACTTTAATGTGAGTCTAATTGATTTGAAACCATTGAACCATCATTCAATTTGATCATGACCTGACCCCAAACGGTCTTGGGATCATTTGGATGACCTCCAAATGGTCTTGAGACCATTTTCTCAAGTTAACATCAAAAACTAACTCAACCAATTAAGGTTTGTCTCATAGGATGGATCACTAGGTCAATAATCAATTGTACTTCAATTTGTTACCTTTAGATCTTCAACCATTTGACCATGGTCAACCCCAAACCTACAAATGGTCTTGGGATCATTTGGATACCCTCCAAACGGTCTCGAGACCATTTTCCCATTATTTCCTTAAAAATCAAGTCATTCAATTAAAGTTTGAACCCTAGGTTTGGTCACCAAATCAGCAATCAATTATTCATCAACTTAATATCATTGGATCCTCAATTGATCAATTCTACTTAACCCTAGACCTCCAAATGGTCTTGGGTGATCACCAAATGGTCTTGAGACCGTTTGGGTGATCCCCAAATGGTTTTGAAACCATTTGGACCACTCAACCCAAACTTCAACATAATTCAATTATTGAAAACAACAATTGACCCGATTAGGGTTTAGATGATTGATGGGCCTTCAATTGGTGATTCACTTGGAAATAATTGATGATCTTTGGTAGGTAATCATTCTAAATTATTCACAACAGACCTCCAAATGGTCAACGCATCCAAACGGTCTTGGACCATTTGCTTCTATGCGGTTTGGTTGAAACTGTTTGCATTCAAACGGTTTGAAACCGTTTTCTCTCAAATGGTTTGGCAAACCGTTTGAGAAAAGTTGGAGACCGTTTTCTAAAGTAAGATTCTTGGATAAACATAGAGATTAACGTCACCTTCATCTACCTCAAGAACAGGGGTTGTTCTTCATGAAATTGCTAGCAAGAACACAAGAGTAGCAAAGGAAGAAGAATAACTAACGACTTTTCATGGAGATGAAGATGCATAATCAAAGCTCAAGGTTTAGAGTTATAAAACCCACCTATAGGTCTGATCCAGAGATCCTAGGTCCGCAACTTTAATGGTGGTTTGAGCTCCAGCAGTTTTCCAAGGCTCCTTCTTCAAGTTTTGTATGGAGAAGATGGCTAGAAAGAAGAATCATGTGAAAAACACCAATAAACCAACCCAGTTTTATGGTTTCCACCATGAATTCGAGGTAGATGGTGATCAAATCTTACCAAACTAGCTTGGTCATCCTTCCTATGGTCCAGAGATCCTTCTTATTCGGCCAAAGTGAAGTGATGAGAGAAAGAAGCTAAGGAACGATCCTTTGGTGTGTAGAAAAGGTTGCTTATATATTTATGGGTAGTTTCAAGGAAAATGGAAAGAGATAGATATTTCCAAATATATCCACCCAAGGCTTCCTCCATCCTTGGCCACGTTTCCACCTCCTAACCTCATGCTAAACTCCTCCATTATTCAAGGTTAAATGGAAAAGAACTAACACCTTAAAGAGTTGTATATTAATATCCATCTTTATTGAATATCACTTAATATATTATTAGTGTGGGTAGTTTCCACTTCTATCATGATCATTCAAATGCGGTGCCCTTCTCATTTTATTTGCTCTACTTGATGCCAATAAACATGAGAGATCCTCTAGAGGGTATAATTACATGTTGAACCCTAGGTTTTGGGTAATTTACACATTACACCAAAACTAGGTTTTAAAGCACAAGATTGCTCTACCAGCTATATCTTGGTTCTCAAGCTTGTGGAATCCATATCACTTCATCATATTCATTCTTATGATGTCTCATCATCAGAGGAACATCTTAACAAGTGCAAATTGCAAGTTAACCCCTCAACTTGGGTAATTTGCACTATAGTCCATAATTAACAAAATAATGTTTCAACATTATGAAAAAAGGACTGAAATTGAAATATAAGTTCCTCAAAAGCCTTAATTACATTTCAAAAGATAACCACAAACATCTAATTAGATATTTAAGCAAAACACCTAAGGTTAGTACATACTCCAGGTCAGGGGTGTTACAAATTATCCACCCCTTACAAGGATTTCATCCCCGAAATCATTACAAAACATATTAAGAGAAAAGAGTAGGGTATTTTCTCCTCATCTCTTCCTCTAGTTCCCACGTGGCTTTTTTCAACACCACAGTGATTCCAGAGGACTTTCACAAGACTTATGTCTTTCTTTTTCAACTTTTTAATTCTTCTGTCAAGGATCGATACAGGTCCTTCTTCATAAGATACATCATCATTCAACTCTATTTCCATAGGTTGCAGAACTGATTCTGTATCAGGATGACATTTCCTTAATATGGAAATGTGGAACACTGGATGTAACTTCTGCAACTCTGGTGGTAACTCTAGCTTATAAGCTACCTTTCCAATTCGTTCTATGATTGGATAAGGCCCCATAAACCTAGGATCTAACTTTCCTTCCCTTCCAAATCTATGAACTCCTTTCCAGGGTGAGACCTTGAGGTTAACTCTATCTCCAACCTGGAATTCTAAAGGTCTACGACGCTTATCAACATAAGATTTCTGCCTATCCTGTGCAGTCTTTAACTGTTGTTGTATTATTTTAATCTTCTCAGTGGTCTGCTGCACAAGATCAGGACCTAAAAGTTGATATTCACCGGTTTCATACCAACATAAGTGTGATCTACAACGTATACCATACAAGGCTTCATAAGTTGCCATGTCAATGTTGTGTTGATAGTTGTTGTTGTAGGAAAACTCTATCAAACTTAAGTGCAGATCCCAACTTCCTGTAAACTGAAGGACACATTCCCTAAGAAAGTCCTCCAATGTTTGTATAGTCCTTTCTGATTGTCCATCATTCTGAGGATGAAAGGCTGTACTAAACCTTAACTTTGTGCCTAAAGCTTTATGAAGTCGCTCCCAAAAATGACTCGTAAACTAGGGACCTCTGTCAGAAACAATGGTAATTGGATCCATGTAGCCACACTATCTCATCTACATACAACTGTGCTAACTTCTCAGCAGAATAGGTTGTTTTGATAGGTAAGAAATGTGTTGTCTTTGTCAACCTACCAACTATTACCCAGATGGAATCATGTCCTTTGGCTGTTCTGGGTAATCCAACCACAAAATCCATGGTTACATGATCCCACTTCCACTGTGGTATGGGTAAAGGTTGCATTGTTCCTACAGGCTTCTGGTGTTCAACTTTTACTTGCTGACACACAGGACACCGCAGAACAAACTCAGCAATGTCCTTCTTCAAACCAGGCCACCAATACATATCTTTCAAGTTTTGATACATCTTGGTGCTTCCTGGATGCATAGCATACATTGAAGAATGAGCTTCTTCCAGGACTAACTCCCTTAAGTTATCAACATCTGGTACTATCATCCTACCATGATAACAGGCTACTTGATCATCTGAGTCATGGAAACCATCTCATTTCTCACTACCATACTCTGATCTAGTCTGTTGAACTACTTTATCGACTTGCTGTGCTTCTTTAATCTATTGTCTCAGAGTAGGTTTTATGTGCATCTCAGCTAAAGCCCAGATAACAACGATACTCTTAACTGTACATTGTCTTTCCTTAAGGAGATAAGTGTATCTCTCCTTGAGCACACTAAGGAATTCATTTGTGCTTTATCTAGGGTTGGTGTTGCTAATTTCCTAATCAAAGCATCAGTGACTACATTGGCCTTCCCTGGATGGTAATCAATTGTACAATCATAGTCCTTGATTAACTCCATCCAGCGACGTTGCCTCATGTTAAGCTCATGCTGAGAAAAGATATACTTAAGGTTCTTATGGTCTGTAAAAATATGGAATGTCTCTCCATAAAGATAATGTCTCCAGATTTTCAAGGCATGCACTACAGCAGCTAGCTCTAAATCGTGTGTCGGATAATTCTCCTCGTGTTTCTTAAGCTGTCGAGAAGCAAAAGAAATCACTTGTTTATCCTGCATCAACACACATCCTAGCCCATTCTTAGAGGCATCACAGAAAACTATATATCCTTTTCCTTGTTCAGGTAACACCA
This sequence comes from Alisma plantago-aquatica, assembly GCA_963693085.1. Classification (NCBI taxonomy): domain Eukaryota; kingdom Viridiplantae; phylum Streptophyta; class Magnoliopsida; order Alismatales; family Alismataceae; genus Alisma; species Alisma plantago-aquatica. Next base: position 1,721,561,620 of record OY856409.1, on the reverse strand, counting down.
GCACAGGTGCACTTGTCAATCTCTCCTTCAGCATAAAAAAAGATTGTTGACACTTGTCACTCTAGGAGAAAGGAACATCCTTCCTGGTCAACTTAGTCAAGGGTAAAGCTATAGAAATGAAGTTCTTAATGAACCTCTGATAATAGTCTGCCAACCCTAAGAAACTACAGATCTCCATCGGTGTCTTTGGCTGCTCCCATTACAGGATAGATTCTACCTTTTTAGGGTCAACACGTATACCTGAAGCAGATATTACGTGTCTAAGAAAAGAAACTTCTGGTAACCAGAACTCACACTTGCTAAACTTAGCATATAACTTATGCTCTCTTAGCAAAGTTAGAACCTGACGAAGATGCTGTTCATGCAGCTGAGCATCCCTACTATAGATCAGGATGTCATCTATGAAGACAACAACACACTGATCGAGAAAAGGTCGGAATATTCTATTCATGAGTTCTATAAATGCAACTGGTGCATTTGTTAGTCCAAACGAAATAACTGTGAACTGATAGTGACCATACCTTGTCCTAAAGGCAGACTTAGGTATGTCACCATCCTTAATACGCAGCTGATGATATCCCGACCTCAAATCTATCTTTGAGAAGACGGTTGCACCATGCAACTTGTAATGCCCGGGCCCACTGCCCTGGGGCTCTAGTAGAGTTTCAAGAATGACGATTAGCCCCACAGACCACCACTAGCCTTAACTGCACACTTTTTCCTCACTCACGTGCAAGCCAGGGTTAACTTCTTGACTGGTCACCCATCCTAGTACTACTCCAAGCTGAGCACGCTTAACTATGGAGTTCTTTAGTGATGGGCTCCCAGAAAAGGAGGTGCACCTTGGTGATATGGGTAGTCCAATCATTCCTTTTAAGAGTATTTTATTCGAGGCCTCAAATCCCAAGATGTTACAATCTCCCCCACTTAGACTCTTGATGTCCTCGTCAAGGCTCAACTATAAGGCTTCATAATCACTTCCCCATTTTAGTGCAGACCCACAATGGCCCATGGACACCCAACTCCCGATCGTGGAATACCAGTGCAAGGGTGGCTACGTCAACCATGGACAAACCTTTCCTACATGCCTAGACCGCACGACTCAAGATTGGCATGCCAAGCCCATGTGGGCCCCACCTACTAGAGGGGAATTGGCTCTGATACCATTTGTAACGCCTCGGGCCCACTGCCCTGGGGCTCTAGTAGAGTTTCAACAATGACGACTGGCCCCACAGACCACCACTAGCCTTAACTGTGCACTTTTTCCTCACTCACGCACAAGTCGGGGTCAACTTCCCGACTAGTCACCCATCCTAGTACTACTCCAAGCTGGGCACGCTTAACTATGGAGTTCTTTAGTGATGGTTTCCTAGAAAAGGAGGTGCACCATGGTGATATGGGTAGTCCAATCATTCCTTTTAAGAGTATTTTATTTGAGGCCTCAAATCCCGAGATGTTACACAACTGGTCAAAGAGATCATCAATCCTCGACAAAGAATACTTATTCTTTATTGTTACTTTATTTAACTGTCTATAATCAATGCACAACCACATTGATCCATCTTTCTTTTTAACAAAGAGGACCGGAGCACCCCATGGTGAAGTACTCGGTCGAATGAAACCCTTCTCAAGCAACTCTTGCAGTTGTTTCTTGAGTTCTGCCATCTCAGTAGGTACCATCCTATACGGTGTTTGTGCTATTGGTTGCATATTCGAGATTAGATTGATTTCAAAATCAATCTCTCGAGGCGGTGGTATACCTAGAAGTTCTTCAGGAAATACATCTTCAAATTCCCTGACTATTAGAACTTGAACAGGGTTAAAACTATCCATGGTAGTATCTATCACATGGGCCAAGAATGCATAACATCCTTGCCTCATCAGCTTCTTAGCAACCATAGATGACACAAGATAGGTCGGTAGAATCTTTCTATCTCCTTGAAAGATCCATGTGTCACTTTCATTAGTGAACACAGCCTACTTGGACTCACAATCCAAGACAACCTTATACCTTTCTAAGGTATCCATCCTAAAGATTACATCGAATCCATGCATCTCAAGTGGTATAAGATCCACTTGAATGCGATGTTCGGAAAAGAAGAGAATGCAGGGAGAACATATCTCCTGCAACATAGCAGATCCCATCAAAGGAGTATCTAGAAACAAACTATCTGTTCTATGACTAATCGTCATATTGCAGTCACGAATCACTCCTCGAGTGATAAAGGAGTGTGTAGCACCTGGATCGATAAAAATAGATACAACACAAGATGTAGACATATTGGAATAAAACAACTCCATCTGACCTGCCACAACCCGAGGGTTGATTACTACCTCAGGTGGATTCATCGCGTAAAACCTCATTGTTGCATGTGGTTGATTCAGTGCTCGATGACTAGGTGTCGATGATCCAACTTGGGACGCTTGTCCACGTCCTCTAGCGTTACTTGGAAACTGTCTCCTTTGAGAACCTTGCTGACTCCGCCTTTGAGGTTGAGTTACACTCACTTCTCTGGCTCTGCAATCCTTCATCAGATGTCCCATCTTTCCACAAATGTAACAACTTTTGTTCAGTTGTTGTGGTCTGGGTGGTCCTATAACTGACATAGATGTTGAGCAATGAGCTCCTTCTAAAGGTAAGCTTCGTCCTCTACCCCTATTTGACGTCCACTGCGTCTGCGTACTGAATCTAGGTGGTGGTGTAGGCATAGAGAACCTCGGTTTCTTAAAATCTTTGGATGAAGATCCTTGGAACTGGGGATATATATTCTTATTCTTGGTCTGTCGCTTCTCTGACACAGACCTCTCTATCCTCCTGACCGACTCCATAAAGGTAGCAAACCTTTTCCTATTTTCCAGAGCAGACACATGAGTGGTCAACTCAACGTTTAACCCCTTCTCAAAATGCTTAATCCTTTCTTCATCTGTAGCTGCCATATGCAGACAGAACCGCAACAACTCCATAAACTTAGCCTCACATTCGCTAATGTTCATCGGTCCTTGTCTTAACCTCTCGAACTGAGAGATTTTCTCATCCAAGAATGTCTTAAGGAAGTATCTGTTGACAAATTCCCGTCGGAAAGCTTCCCATGCAATCTCCACACTTGGTCTTTTCTGTTCCTCCATGGTCCACTAGTGACCAACACTCCCCTTCAGAAGGTATACAACATGTCTATTCTTCTCAGCTTCTGGGATGTTTAGGATTCTAACATCCTTCTCTAGTTTAGTTAACCACAAGTCAGCGTCTGCTGGGTCAACTGTTCCAACATACTCCGTGGCTCCAACCCGGTGTAGTCGTTCAAATGTCTTGCTGGATCCTTGTCCTTCTGGATGGGTAGGTGCCCTAGGTACAGGTATAGGCATCCTATCAGTCATATGTGTCATGGCAGTCATGAACTGCCCAAACATGGCTCGGAAAGCTGGGTTCCCCATGTCAGCTGGATTGAACCGGGGTGGTTCAGGTACAAGTTCTTCCCTTTCTTGGTCTCTTGCACCTTCTCTGGGTGCAGCGACACTACTCTCAGCAATGTGTTCCTCGTGTGACCCAAACATCTTTAGTTTTATCTTCTACTCCTGATGAGCAGAAGACACTATCAGATATACTGGAAGACACTAGAACAGACTCAACAACCTAAGTCCTATGTCTCTGTAGACTCAACGAACCTAGAGCTCTGATACCACTAAATTGTGATGACTGTCTCGTGAAAACAAGATCAATGAATTTAAACTAATGTGGAAGCGTTTTGTTAGCAACAGAATTATTGAAAATCACAAAATTTTAAAACTTTTTGTAAAGAGATATACAAACTATGAAACTCTTTTATAAAGAAACAATATAAGTTATTTACAAACTGATTCACCATTACATATCTGTAATATCACATCTCGAGAGTCACAACATCAACTTCCCTGTTAAATGTACAAGGCAAGATACAAAAATATCGAGGCATTACGCCAAAATCTCATATCTATTTAAAACATCTAAAGACTCCTAGGACCTGAGAGTACAGAGATAACACATAGGACATTACTATCTATAAGACTTGACAGATAGTGTCTCCACCTGAGGATCACTGCTGTCCCTGATGTTGCTGCTGTTGCTGTTGCTGCTCACCCACCGAAGGGTTCCTTCGTCCTCGGCGTCTACCTAAAAAGTTGAATCCCACAGGGGTGAGACAATTGAATAATTGTCCCAGTGAGAGTTATAACTCTCCGCCAGAAGCATTGTTATTGCAATTAATGGAATAACATTGAGCAGTAGAACTATAAATATTCAATAGCAAGTAAAACATTGAATAAGCTAAGTGGGGCAGCATTCTTTAAGCAATTATTTCAATTATAACTTGATTGAGTAAGAAGTCATTTAATCAATAAGGAATATGAAGAACATGTATATTACTGGTCCAATTAGGACTAAATAAATAATGCATCATCAGTCATTGTTTCTCATAGTTCAACCTAAGCAATTATGCTACATAGCTTATTACAATTTACAAGCATACTTATGCCCTAAGGAGATGAGGTATACCACTCGTACTCCAATCGACCATTACGAAATCGCAATCGGTACCAGACATAGGTCATCAGGAGAGTCGGATTTCTATGACCTCATCTTCCTCAGTTAGTGTGAGGATCATCATGCAGGACATCTTGTGTCTCTGCCATAATAGCTTTCCAGGGTATTTTGGCAACTTCGCTATTAGAGTTATAGTGGTGTGATGTACTCTCTTCGCCATCGAGGGATTTCTTATTTATCTCTCATCGATGCGGCATTAACAACATCATCGGGAGATTAGTGATAAATCATCCCGACATAAACATATAATAAAGGATTGAGAGATTTGATGTTTATCTCACATCGATTCCTCCATTAGGACGTAAGGATATTTGCGTCCATAACCCCCACATACTCAAAAGTATGCTTTCCAAGAGTTCCCTTAGGAAAACCTATTTCACCATCATTTTGTTTCTGACAATGATGGATCTATGGTCAGGGATCTACATGATATCATTATACTTGATTATTGAAGTACATTTTGGCATTCTTTTAGCATCAGGTATGTTTTAAAACACAAACCAAAAAGACAATTGCTATAAAGATTGAGTACTAATTGTATCAAGTTCATATCACATATTGTTAACATTGGGATATCAATCCCTAACCATCTCATCATTATGATTCAGGAATGTGGGTATTCAAACCCATAGATCATCAAAACACTTCTTACCAAGTAACATATTGCCATCAAGCCATTTAACAATATGAACATGATTGTAGCAATGTAGGTATTTCTCATGGGTCATACGGTTTATCAAGTTCATTTGTTACCTCTTACTAGGAAACATAGCATATCATTACTTTCAAATCTTATAAAGAGCTTTCAATGAATATGGCATCATAACCCTTACCTGGCTATGCTCACTTCTTTATAAAGACATGCATGACTAACACAATTGATAACATGCACATTATATATGTATCATTACAATACAAATTATTTCCAAGTCAAGTATAGAACACCACGGCCGTGCTATCTTGCACGGTCGTGCTACAGAAGATTACCACGACCATTTTACATTACCATGACTGGTTTCTAGGGTTAGGGTTTCCTATTCAATTCAATTAGGGTTAACCAACCCCTTTATCTTAATTAGCAATAATGGTTCCTCAGTTCATTATTCAATTAAAGAGCTTCATGCTATAAAGCATAACCCAAAATTAGGGTTTACTGTTCACATCATCACATTACCCTAGATTAGGGTTTACTATTTACATTACAATGAATTAAGATCATACCATCATCATGTATTAGGATTACTTCCATTAATGTCGTCAATTAGGATTATGATTCATTAGCTGTCATAATTAGGGTTTCATGATCTCACTATCATGGATCATACCCTAATTAGGTATTCATTCATATTGGGAGTCCATTACTTGATTAACATTCATATAAGAAGTTTTCTCTCTCATCTTTCTATAAGTTGATGTTTGCATTACCTTGACTAGGCTAAGTCAACTCAAGATTGATATCATAGGTTATGTCATTACTATTGTGATCATTAAGGCTTTACTCATTCAAAGAGTACTAATCACTTTATTCCATCACAGATACCTTTGTGATGATCACCACTGATTATAACATGCATTAATCAACTAATTACTTGGTCCCTTAATCACTTTAGGTATCTATGAGGTTTAGGTTAATCAACCACTAAACCATCTTGACCACTAAAGCATCAAATGATCTTGACCTTTTTAGACCTCAAACGGTTTTTCACACTATACCTCCAAACGGTCTAGGACTGCCCTTGAAACCGTTTGGTGATGAACACCGTTTGGTCTTGTTGACTTTTGAAACTGTTTGGTAAAGTACACACTCAAGACCGTTTGACCAAGATGAGGTGAAGACCGTTTGGTCTTGTTTGACTTTGAACTCGCATGGACATAATCGATCTTAAAACCGCATGAGACTAAACAGTTTGGGATTGTTTGGTCCCAAATGGTCTTGAGACCGTTTCGTCTCAAATGGTCGTGAGATCGTTTGGACTCAAATGATCTTGAGACCGTTTGGACCCAAACAGTCTTGAGACTATTTGGTCCAAACCACCACAAAACCGCAAGGACCAAAAAGTGTCTGAACCACTTCAATTGAGTTAGGGTTTCCAATGTTGAACCCCTCAATCAATCAGGTGCTTGTTAGCCACTCATCAATTAGGTCAACCCTCAACTGATTTGACACTCAATTGACCCTCAATTGACCATCAATTAGGGTTTGGATCAATTGGATTAGGGTTTGGAATGGATGACCCTTCAACATACTTTAATGTGAGTCTAATTGATTTGAAACCATTGAACCATCATTCAATTTGATCATGACCTGAACCCAAATGGTATTGGGATCGTTTGGATGAACTCCAAATGGTCTTGAGACCATTTTATCAAGTCAACATCAAAAACTAACTCAACCAATTAAGGTTTTTCTCATAGGATTGATCACTAGGTCAACAATCAATTGTACTTCAATTTATTACCTTTAGATCTTCAACCACTTGACCATGGTCAACCCCAAACCTCCAAACAGTCTTGGGTGACCCCAAAAAGGTCTTGGGATCGTTTGTATACCCTCCAAACGTTCTTGAGACCGTTTGCCCATTATTTCCTTAAAAACCAAGTCATTCAATTAATGTTTGAACCCTAGGTTTGGTCACCAAATCAACAATCGATTATTCATCAACTTAATATCATTGGATCCTCAATTGATCAATTATGCTTAACCCTAGACCTCCAAACGGTCTTGGGTGATCACCAAACGGTCTTGAGACCGTTTGGGTGATACCCAAATAGTTTTGAAACCGTTTGGGCCACTCAACCCAAACTTCAACATAATTCAATTATTGAAAACAACAATTGACCCGATTAGGGTTTAGATGATTGATGGGCCTTCAATTGGTGATTCATTTGGAATTAATTGATGATATTTTGTAGGTAATTAGTCTACATTATTCAACTTCAAATGGTCAATGCCTAGTCAACGCATCCAAACGGTCTTGGACCATTTGCTTCTATGCGATTTGGTTGAAACCGTTTGCATTCGAAATGTTTGAAACCGTTTGCTCTCAAATGGTTTGGAAAACCGTTTGAGCAAAGTTGGAGACCATTTGCTAAAGTAAGATTCTTGGATAAACATAGATATTAACATCACCTTCGTCTACCTCAAGGATAGGGGCTGTTCTTCACAGAATTGCTAGCAAGAACACAAGAGTAGCAAAGGAAGAAGAATAACTAATGATTTTTCATGGAGATGAAGATGCATAAACAAAGCTCAAGGTTTAGAGTTATAAAACCCGCCTCTAGGTATGATACGGAGCTCCTAGCTCCACAACTTTAATGTTGGTTTGAGCTCCAGAAGTTGTCCATGGCTCCTTCTTCAAGTTTTGGATGGAGAAGATGGCTAGAAAGAAGAATCGTGTGAAAAACACCAATAAACCAACCTGGTTTTATGGTTTCCACCATGAATTCGAGGTAGATGGTGATCAAAGCTTACCAAACTAGCTTGGTCATCCTTCCTCTGGTCTAGAGCTCCTTCTTAGTCTGCCAAAGAGAAGTGATGAGAGAAAGAAGCTAAGGAATGATCCTTTGGTGTGTAGAAAAGGTTTCTTATATATTTATGGGTATTTTCAAGGAAAATGGAAAGAGATAGATATTTCCAAATATATCCACCAAGACTTCCTCCATCCTTGGCCATGTTTCCACTTCCTAACCTCATGCAAAACTCCTCCATTATCCAAGGTTAAATGGAAAATAACTAACACCTTAAAGAGTTGTATATTAATATCCATCTTTATTGGATATTACTTAATATATTATTAGTGTGGGTAGTTTCCACTTCTACCATGATCATTCAAATGAGGCACCCTTCTCATTTTATTTGCTCTACTTGATGCCAAGAAACATGAGAGATCCTCTAGAGGGTATAATTACATGTTGAACCCTAGGTTTTGGGTAATTTACACATTACACCAAAACTAGGTTTTAAAGCACAAGGATTGCTCTACCAGCTATATCTTGGTGCTCAAGCTTGTCGAATCCATATCACTTCATCATATTCATTCTTATGATGTCTCATCATCAGAGGAACATCTTAACATGTAAAAATTGCAAGTTAACCCCTCAACTTGGGTAATTTGCACTATAGTCCATAATTAACAAAACAATGTTTCAACATTATGCAAAAAGGACTGAAATTGAAATATAAGTTCCTCAAAAGCCTTAATTACATTTCAAAAGATAACCACAAGCATCTAATCACATATTTAAGCAAAACACCTAGGGTTAGTACATACCCCAGGTTATGGATGTTACAATTATTGCCATCAACATACTATCTTGGGACCTCAATCCCTCATGATATCAACCATTGCCTCTCAAGGCATCACAGGAATGCATCCCTTATCTCATCATCAGAGGATAACGCCTCAACTAGGAACTCAACCTTATATCAGGTCCTCTGACCTATCAAATTGTCACTTCAAGGGTTATCGTCACATTGTGCTAGTCAAAGCACATATATCTCATAGCTCTTACCAGACTATGAATCCACATGAAATACCTGCATGGGTAGTATACACATTCGCAGAGATTACTGAAACCATCATGGATTAGCAGAATGATCATGCTATCAAGAATATATTACACAAGCTTTGGCATTCATAGTTATATTATCAAACATGGGCATGTGCTATGCCTTATACTTGTGACTATATGCCTCTGTTATATCAACATGTGAAGCAACATCATACGCTTCCAAGCTTCCTGGTTCACAACCTATCATTACATCTTATCATCATGTCTGTAGGATGCAAGGTATTACATTATGTCAATTATTAAAAGAGAACCATCAACTATATACATACCGGGTTATCAGAATCCTCACCAAAACTCATGCAACCCTCACTATAGGTATGGCGAGCAGCGCCATGCCCTCACCAAAGGGTGCACCGACTAGGGTTCCAAACCCTAAAGCAACTCACCACCATATCAACCAAACATTGCTCATCCTTTATCATGCACCAAGGTTCCACTAACCCTCATGGTGTCGGGCAGCCATTCATAAGGTCATATTGTGCAGCACTACCATGGTTATCGGCCAAAGGTCTAACGTGCACCAAGCTAGGGTTAGTGTTATCGACTAACCTTCAACATGAGCCATATCGGTCAAAGGGGTGTCGCCCAAGGCGCCCCTATCGTGCAACCTTCTAGCATCAACCGAGGTTAACCCTATCGGCCAGGGTAACCATAACGTCCAAGGAAGGTGTTGTGCATGGTCAGCATCCTAGGGCTGGCATGTCGGGCATGAAACCATGTCGTCCAACCCTTCAAGGCTCGACCAGGACATGGTGGTATCGTCCAAAGACATCTTGGTACCATACCATATTGTCCATTCTCACTAAGGTGATGTCGACCAAAGCTTGTGTCGGGCATCAAACTAACATCACATAAAGGCTAAGATCACCTCAAGACAAGGGAGTGCACCAAATATTCTCTCTACAAGGTGTCCCATCCAAGACTTAACCCTAAGGGGGATATCGAGCAACATCTATCAAGGGTGTATCGCCCATCCAACAACTCCACCAAGGGTATCATCCAAGGGACCATGACAAGCACCAACTAAGCTTCAACTAGGCATAACGGCCAGGAACACAAGGATTACCCAAGCATGCTTGTTTACCAAGGTTACACCTGAAGGACATATCATGCATGAAGGGTAGACAACTCATGTCACCTAGAGCAGCACTAACGCCCAAGCACACAAGGGTATCAACCAAAGGTACAACCCAAGACAAGAAGGGTATCAGGCAGCACTAACCCCAAAGCTATATCATGCATGAAACAACCCATCAAGGTCATCTTCAACCTCAAGCATAAGGGCACTAAACCCTAATTTATCAATAAGGTCGACCCACCTCTCAACAACTAAGAGAGAGGGGTGTTGCACAACCTCTTTCACTAATCGGGCAACTACAAGGATCAACCTCAACCTAGGTCATCAAAAGCTCACCTCTCAAATCCATGGTGAGAGGAGGGTGTTGCTCAAGCAACTAGAACACAAGCTCACCTCTCAACTTAAGGAGAGAGGGGTATTGCTCATATTACTAGAGCTCAAGCTCACTTCTCCAGACCAAGGAGGGAAAGGAGTATGCCACCAAAGAAAACCTCAACTAGGGTTCGACCAACAAGGGTACAAAGGTGCAAAACATCAACCATAACAACAAGATCACTAAGGCTAAAGGTGCAACTAAGCAAGAAACTTATCTTAGAACATACATGGCCGATTATGATCATATGAAAACATACATGAATACAGAAGAAGGTAGTATGGTTAGGGTTAGGAGTTATGTAACCCGCCTTAAGCAAACGCCTCAAGCTCCAAAGCTCCAAGCTTCAAGCTCCTAGCTATAAGCACACTACTTTGGCCACCTCAAGAAAAGGAATAAGAAGCATGACCACCATGGCCGAAGAGTAGGAAAGATGGAGAAGAAGATGCTAAGGAGAGAGAAAAGATGCTTACCAAAGAACAAGACCCACCTAGGGTTCGACCACCAAGCTAAGGGGAGAAGAAGGAGAATTCCTTCAAGATGATCGACCACCACTTGCTCCAAAGGGTAGGTGTATCGTGCACCAAGGAATAGAGGAGCAACAAAGAGATAAAGTGTTCCTAAGGAAGAGAAAGGCAAGGCATATATAGATGGGGGTCAAGATTAAACCAAGGCAAGGTGTCACCTTACCAAAAGACACTTGTTCACAGGTTCCACCACCTTGCAAAACACATGCACATGCCATGCCACAACTCAACCAAGGATCGGCCACATGTCCAAACTAGGGTGACACAACCAAAGCACGATGGTCAACAAAGGTAAAAGGCCGACACACCCTCATGGGAGACACCCCATGAGCGACACAAGGCACCCTTGCCCGATACAGGGCTCAACCAAGCAAAGCAAGGCCCAAACAGGGGAGAACAAGGCCCAAAAGAGCTCAACCAAGCCCAAGACAACTCAAGGCACAAGCCCAAACCTTCCTCTCAACCCTAGAGGAAACAAAGAGAGAGAAGACATCTCTCAAGGTGGCAAACTTGCTCTTCAACCCTATCTCAGGTTATTTTGTAAGTAGCACCTCCATTTCTTAACTAAGCACAAGCAAACCCTAATCACCACCAAAGATGATTAGCAAGCAACCAAGCACAAGGTTTAGGCAAAACAAATAGGGTAAGCCAAAACGAAGGTCAGGGTCCTTACAAGCCACAAACCTCTACAAACGGATTTCGTCCCCGAAATCCGAAGAGAAAAGCGAGGGATACTTCTTCCTCATCTCTTCCTCAAGCTCCCACGTGGCTTCCTCAACACCACGATAATGCCACAAAACCTTCACAGGAGCTAGGTCCTTCCTCTTCAGCTTATTTACTCTTCTGTCAAGGATCACCATCAGACCCTCCTCGTAGGTCATGTCTTCATCAAGCTCAACCTCAAATGGATGTATCTCTGTCCCTATGTCTGGATGACTTTTCTTCAGCATACTGACATGGAACACTGGATGCAACATGTGCAACTCTGGCGGTAGTTCCAACTTGTAAGCTACCTTTCCAACACGTGTTATTACTGGATATGGCCCCATATACCTGGGCGCCATCTTACCTTTCCGGCCAAACCTTAGCACGCCTTTCCAAGGCGAGACCTTGAGGTACACTTTGTCTCCCACTTGGAACTCTAAAGGTCGTTGGTGATTATCTGCATAAGACTTTTGTCTGTCTTATGTTGTTTTCAACTTTTGTTGTATCACTCTGATCTTCTCTGTTGTCTGTTGTACTAACACAGGACCCAAAAGCTGATTTTCACCAGTCTCATACCAACAAAAAGGGGATCTGCACTTTCTTCCATATAGAGCCTCATAAGGAGCCATGTCAATGCTTCGTTGGTAACTATTGTTATAAGAGAACTATAACAAATTGAGATGCATGTCTCAACTGCCTAGGAACTGCAAAACAAAAGATCAGAGAAGATCCTCCAAAGTCTGAATAGTCCTTTCAAACTATCCATCCGTCTGGGGGTGGAAGGCAGTACTGAACCTCAACTGCGTTCCCAATGCTTTGTGCAATCGTTCCTAGAAATGACTCGTGAACTGAGGACCTCTGTCAGAAACTATTGTTGCTGGTACACCGTGCAAACACACTATCTCGTCAACATACACCTGAGTAAGCTTCTCTGCTGTATACGTTTTTTTATCGGTATAAAATGAGCAGACTTCGTCAACCTGTCCACTATCACCCAAATGGAATCATGATTCCTAGCTGTATTTGGTAGACCAACTACGAAATCCGTTGTTATGTGATCCCATTTCCATTGTGGTATCAACATGGGTTGCAACGTACCTACCGGCGTCTGATGCTCAACTTTAACTTACTGACATACTGCGCATTTAGCCACAAACTCAGATACATCCTTCTTCAAACCAGACCACCAATACAGGTCCTTCAGGTTATGATACATCTTGGTGACTCCTGGATACATAGCATACATCGACGTGTGTGCTTCCTCGAGAACTAGCTTTCTTAGATTATCATCATCGGGAACCACCATCCTACCATGATAGCAAACTAGTCCATCCTCAGACTCATGGAGCCCATCACGCTTGTCGCTGCCAAGCTCGTATCTAATCAACTGCATTGTATCATCCACCTGCTGTGCGTCTTTGATCTGATGTCTCAATGAAGGTTTGACTTGCATCTGTGCCAATAGTCCTGCCAACAAGGAAACTTCCATTTGCACATTCATCTGTCGGAAGGGGACAAACATATCCCGCCTATGGCAGACCAAGGAACTCAACTGTGCTTTCTTCATGGGGAGGGAAGAAGACTTTATGCTAAGTGCTTCAGCTACCACATTGGCCTTTCTAGGATGATACTCAATGGTGCAATCATAATTGTTGATTAGCTCCATCCAACGACGTTGTCGCATATTCATCTCATTATGTGAAAAGATATACTTCAAGTTCCTATGATCTGTAAATATCTGACACACTTCCCCATAAAGATAATGTCTCCAAATCTTTAACGCATGAACCACCGCTGCTGTAACGTCTGTCTCATGAAAATAAGATTAACTAATGCGGAAGCATTTGCTAAGCAGCAGATTACCAAAAATCACTAAAAATTAAAACCTTTTTATCAAAAGATCCATCAAAGGAAAACTTTCTCACATAGAACCAAAGTAACATAATTACATTCTTGTTCACAGGTACATATTCTGTATCATCTCCTTTTGAGAATTACAAGCATTAACTGTCCTATCAAGCTAAACACATGCAGTATAAAATCTTGAGGCACTGAGCTAAAATCTCGAAAGAACTAACTACTACTCCGAGGACCTGAGAGTACAGAGAGGACACATAGGACTCTATCTACATCTATATAAGGCATAACAGCCAGTGTCTCCACCTGAGACTTCACTGCTGTCCCTGTTGTTGTTGTTGCTGCCCTTCACCTATTGAAGGATTCCTGCCTCCTCATTCGCGTCCACCTAAAAATGTGATTCCCACGGGGGTGAGACAATTGTAAATTGCCCCAGTGAGAGATATAACTCTCTGCCAAAAACATTATTATTGCAGCTTAAGAAGATAAGTATACACAAAGGAATTATATTTGTTTGGTAGCAATCAATTCAATGTCTAACATATTAGAACATCATTCTTATCAAAAGCAATACGACTATAATTTGATAGAACAACATGTCACTTATCCTTTAAGGAATATAAAGAACATGTATAACATTTATTCACTATAGAATCATTACCACAACATTAACTCTTTTCAGTCTTAGATCATATATCTAATGCCTGGCATTGTCATTGGGGAGTCATGGCCTGTAGCCATACTCTTTTCACAAAGTGTTGGGATCTTAGTCCCTCATCTCATCAAGTACATTTCCACTTTTAATAAGTTCATTATCATGATTATAGAATCTGGGTATTTGAACCCATAACTCACCATAGAACATTTATTTCCACTTATTAGGTAACTTCATACCTTCATATCATCTGACCCAGGGACATTATAATTCCTGCTACACAAAGCATTGCGCATAGTTCACAAGCTCATAAACAATCTAAGATAATTAGCACATCATGTGACACACATGACTTATTAATTGTAGGTTACCTTTCACTAAGCAACAGAGCATATGAAGGCTGATAAGGCCTATAGAACATTTCCAGTATACAGAACATCATAGCTCATACCTGGCTATGCTCATCATCTCAACATATCTGCATGATTAGTAATCATGATACCATTACATATCAATACTATGCAATACAAGGGTTATCTTATTACCTTCATAACCCATTAGTCTGTATTTGAGCTTCATATAGGATTACTCTATGTTAGAACTTCACATAGCATCACTTTGTATTAGGGTTTCACATAGTAGTACCCTGTATTAGGTTTTCACATAGCATTACCCTGTATTAGGGTTTCACATAGTATTATCCTATATTAGGGTTCACATAGCAAGGAATTAATATGGATAACATAAGTATTCAATCATACTTATTTATTCTCATCATTCATCATTGAATGTATTATCAACACAAAGTATGAGTTTCTCTCTCATCTTTGCCAGAATATCATTACATCATAGTTTATAGGTTTGGATTACCCTTTTTTTAAGGCGTGTTAGCCTACATTCAACAGAGTACATTACATCTCAATGTAACCATTGACATGACACATCACATGTGTCATTCATCCAATTATCCTGAACTTATAACACATCAAGGTATACCAGTATTGGGGTGTTGGATGTGATATCTATCATATCTTGATGTATCACATCCCTCAACACCTTTATATTACTTGAGTTCATACACTTAGCTTGTATTAGGGTATTCCCATCATAATACTCTATGCACCAGTTCATCACATTTATCATGTAAAGTATTGGTCATTAGTCACTCACTTAGAATATACAACCATTTCCAATACTATGGACTCATCCTTGAGTTAGGAACTATTAATATAAGGATATTCATTATCAACCTCTCTAGGTGTTACATTTGTCATAACATTAATCACTGTTCCATTATTAGTAATAGTATTCTCCATATTTATAATTTGAGGATTCACATAGAAATACTGTCCGATAGAGTTTCATATAATCATCCTTCTATATCAAGGATTCACCTAGTATTATGTGAAATTAAGATTTCACAACACATCACCCAGTGCTAGGTCTTCACATAGGATTAGTGGCACTACCTTATATTAGGGTTTCATGCACCTTACCCCATTTTAGGGATTAAGGTTTTCGATTCACATACAAGTAAGGTTTCTCTTACCTCATACCCAAATTAGGGTTAGGATACACAATTCCCATTAAATTAGGGTTTCCTTCATTGTTACACTAAGTTAGGATTACATCATCACCCTAGATTTATGATAACACTCAACTTTTCCCTAGATTAGGGTTTCACACATATCATTGCTCTAATTAGGGTTTCACACATAGCATTGCTCTAATTAGGGATTCACACATAGCATTGCTCTAATTAGGGTTTCACACATAGCATTGCTCTAATTAGGGTTTCGTGATCTCATTATTATCGATCAACCCTTATCACATAGTTTACTCATAATGAGAGAATTAGGGCTTAATTATATAAGAATTCATCTCTCTCATTCTCTCTCTCATCCTCTTGAGGATGTTAACTACTCAAAGATTAATCTAGGTCAACTCTTCACTTGAGTACACATAGCTAGGGTTAACCTTTACAATCATCATGGGTCTACATCTTTAATAATCACATAGTTGATTGACCTTTGATCATATTAGATGTCCAAATGGTCTAATCAATTAAACCATCAATTATATAAGGATTTCAAAAGAATTGATCCATTAAACTTTCAATCCCACAAAGTGATCAATTGGGTGAACCATTGAAATCTTCAAATGCATTAAGTATCTAAATAGGTTCACCATATTGGACCTTCAATTACATAAGATATTCAAATGGATTAACCATGTTGATCTTCACAAAGTTAATTACTTAGACCCTCAATGATCTTGGTTCTCATACATAAATTGGTTGAAAACCAATTGAACAAGTTATACTTGAAACCAATTGGACAAAGTAGGTATTGAAACCGTTCGCACTTTGGGTATCCAAACGGTTTGAGATAGTTTGGTCCCAAATGGTTTTGAGACCGTTTGGTCCAAACCTTCTCAAAATCGCATGGACAAAAAGGCACTTCAACACTCAATCGACTCAATGTTTCAATCCATGGACCAATTATAAATTGAACCACTAAAGCATTCATCAATTGGACCACTAAATCACAATTCAATTAGACCTTCAATTTAGGGTTTTGAACCCAATTGAACTAGGTTTGATAATCAAGAAACCATCACTTAGGGTTTGAAATCGAGGATCCATCAATGGTTGACATTGTGGAATCAAATCAATTGAAATCAATGAACTATCATCATCACATGATATGACCTGACCTCAAACGGTCTTGGATGACCACCAAACGGTCTTGAGACCATTTGGTTGATCTCCAAACGGTCTTGAGACCGTTTTCCCATTCCATCATAAAAAAACGTGACATCCAATTAGGGTTTTGGACCATTGGATTGATCATCAAATCATCACTTAGTTGCAATTTAATTTGGTACCTTTGGACCTTCAAACACTTAGCCATACTTAACCCTAAACCTCCAAACGGTCTTGGGTGACTCCCAAATGGTCGTGAGACTGTTTGGGTGATCCCCAAATGGTTTTGAAACCGTTTGGGTCAATCAACCCAAAACATCATCTCAAACAATTGGAAATTCAACACTTAGTCGATTAGGGTTGCAATTAAGGAATCATTCACAATTGAAACCTTCAAGATCAAATCAATTGAAACCATTGGATCAAGATCCAAGCACCACAGAATATATATTCAAATGGTCAACCATCTCAAATGGTCAACCATTCCAAACAGTTTAGAACTCAAACCACCAAACGGTTTGCAAACCGTTTGGTGAAACCGTTTGGACTCAACATTGAAACCGTTTGCCCTAGATATTTAGGGAGGTGTGTGCTTATGATGATGTCATCATCATCAAGCTTCAAACTCACAGAATCTACTGTGATTTCCATGGAGATTGCATCAATCAATCAAAATTAATTTTGGAAAAGTAGAAATGATCACCAATTGATAAGGAATTGATTGCAATAATAAAATTAAGGGTTCAACTTATAAAACCCGCCTCCAATTGAGCTCCAAAGCTCCAAGCCCATGGCAACAATGGTGGATGCAACTCCTTTCACTATTCCAAGGGTCGTCCTCAAGCTTTGAGTGAAAAGAATTGGTTAGAATTAAAGAGGGGATCGAGATATGAAGAAATCATGCATTGATTTTAGATTTTCACCATGGATTCAAGGTGAAAGGAGGTCAAGAATCTTACCAATAGGTTAGGGGTCGTCCTCCTGATCCTCCACAGATCCTTGGTCGTTTTCCAAGCAAGGGGAAAGAAAAGAATCCGAAAAAGCCTTTGTTTTGGCTTGGAAAGGCTACTTTTATAAGAAAATTGATTAGAGAGAAAATTCTTTATAAAAGTCTTTTAATTCCAAAATTGTTGCCACCACTTACCCCTTGGTTTATTTCATGCAAGGGCATCTATATCCCCACTGAGTTCCCTTCCATTATCCATGAATTAAGGGAAAAGAAATTAAGCACCTTAACCCTTATAATAAGAATATCCATATTTGAGTGGAAATTCTTTTTCTTATAATAATGGTGTGTGGAATTTCACCTCCTTAGGATATGCTCGTGCCTTTGCAAGGATTTAATCTCATCCATAAACATATGAATTAAACCATTTTAATTTTGGTTGAAAGCCCTTTAATTAATACATTCATTTTTGCCCTAAATTGGATTTGGGTTTCACTTAGGATTAAATCTTGATTATTTTACTATCAAGATTCTCTCTCCTCCAAATTAATTCAAATGAGGCACCCCTCTCATTTTCTTTGATCTACATGATGACAAGAAACATTAGGGACCTTATTGAAGTGGTAATTTGCATATTTAACCCTAGGTTTTGGGTAATTTGCACATTACACCAAAACTAGGTTTTAATGCACAAGGATTGCTTTACAGGCTTAATCTTGGTGCCCAAGCTTGTAAAAACCATACCACTACATCGTATTCATTCTTATTATGTATCAACATCATAGGAACATCTTATCATGAAACATTTGCAATTTAACCCCTCAACTTGGGCAATTTGCACTTTAGTCCAAAATAAGCAAACATTGCTTCAACATTGTTCAAACATGACTAAAATTGAAACATAAGTTTTTCATGAGCCCTAAATACTTTTACCAAGATAATATTAAGTATTTACTCAACCTTATTAGGCAAAACATCTAGGGTTAACACATAACCCAGGTCAGGGATGTTACAAATTATCCACCCCTTACAAGGATTTCGTCCCCGAAATCCCAGGAAAAAGGATGAACAAATTTATTCATTTGTCATACTCTCAAGTCTCCACATAATATCTTAATATCATGGAGGTATCATGGATCTGTAATCCATACAAGGTTCCTTTCATTAGTTCAACCTTATCAATGTTTATGTTTATGCAAAGCATAAACCCCTAACATATGATGTCCATATTATTGAAAGGAAAAAGCATAAAAGAGCATACTTCTATCATCACCCATGAATATTTATCAAAAGGAAAAACATATATATCTAACATAGATAATTCACTCAGTAATCCTTTATTCATAAAGTTCACTTAGCAAACTCTATGTAATTGGGATGTTCACTTAGCTTTTCCTTTTTGTTGGGAATGTTCACATAGCTTTTCCTTTTTGTTGAGAATGTTCACATAGCTCTTCTTTTTAGTTGGGAATGTTCACATAGCTTTTCCTTTTTGTTGAGAATGTTCACATAGCTCTTCTTTTTAGTTGGGAATGTTCACATAGCTTTTCCTTTTTGTCGAGAATGTTCACATAGCTCTTCTTTTTAGTTGGGAATGTTCACATAGCTTTTCCTTTTAGTTGAGAATGTTCACATAGCTCTTCTTTTTAGTTGGGAATGTTCACATAGCTTTTACTTTTTATTGAGAATGTTCACATAGCTCTTCTTTTTAGTTGGGAATGTTCACATAGCTTTTCTTTTTAGTTGGGAATGTTCACATAGCTTTTCCTTTTAGTTGGGAATGTTCACATAGCTTTTCCTTTTAGTTGGGAATGTTCACATAGCTTTTCTTTTTTGTTGAGAATGTTCACATAGCTCTTCTTTTTAGTCATATTATACTCTCTAGATTGTTTCAGAATGACTACTTGATCAAAGTAATAAAAAAGATAACAATCTAAGAGTTTCATACTTGCCTTATCTTCAATAATCATATACCTGGCCAGGGTATATAAGTATTGAGATTAGGTAGTATGCACTTTATTTACTATCATATTCGTCACTTTTATATCATTATACACACATGATTTTCCATTCCTAGATTTTCTCCAAGCATCACTTCTATATTTCATCTTATATCACAAAGATAAGAGAAATCATAAAACATTTTAAAGAGTACTGAGTAAAATGTAAATTCTCATCTTCCTTGTGTTCTTATAGGACTAGTCAAAGGAAGTTCAAAAACAACTACTTTCATATCTTTAACACATAGAATCATGAAATGAAGTATCAGGATGAATATATTTCATTTGACTATTACCCCTCATGGTTATCTACCACTTTAGGTTGACTCACACTACTACAAAAATGGCTTATAAAGTCACTTTTTAAGGTGTCGTTTGTATACAAAAACCGACACCTAAACTCTACAATGTCATTTTATAACATAAACCGACATCCAATCTACGAAGGTCGACCAAACATGGGTACCACTTTTATTAAGTGTCGGTTAATTAATAAACAATCGACACCTACACTCAACCGCCAAACTTAAAATTCCAGCGAAAAAATTGGCTCCAAAATTTTACATATGGCGTCGGTTCATAACTAAATAACCGACACTATAGGTTTAGTTGTCGTTTTTTTAAAATAACCGACACTTAGTATAGGTGTCGGTTCATAACTAAATAACCGACACTATAGGTTTAGTTGTCAGTTTTTTTAAATAACCGAAACTTATTGTCAACTTAATAGCTCACCAGCCCGACCGATTCTTCCCTTTCCCTGTTTCATTCCCGATTTCCCTAAGCTCCGGAAATTTCTTGCTCCCTGCCGCCGCCTCCCCTCCCTGCCATTCGTGCTCCAATGCCCGTCGCCGCCGCTCCTTCCTCCGTGCTCGCCCGTCATCGCCGTCGCTGCGAGAAGCAGTCGCCGCCCGCCCGCCCGCCGCCCGCCCTCTCCGCCGTTGCCGGTAGCAGCTAGGTCTCCTAGCCTCGCCGCCCTCTCCGCCACTCCTCTCCTCGCCTCCGGCAGCTGCTAGGACTTGCTCCGGCCGCTGCTCCTCTTTCCTCAAGGTGCCCGCCCTGCCTTCTTCTTCTTCCTCTGCTCCTCTTCTCTCAAGCTACCTGCCCTGCTGCTGGGCGTTTTTTTTTATTTACTTCTCTCAAGGTGCCTGCCTGCTCATACACATATTGATGTACATAAACCTGTTAGAATAAATGCTAAAAAGGTGTGATTTTAGGGTTTAGGAACTGATTTTGTGCTTCTACTGAGATGAATCCTCTATTGTCTATACAATACATGTTCTATGATAAGCCTTAGTTAATTTAATATGCATACTTTGTATGTAAAACATAGTAATCGGGTACTGCTTTATATCCAAGTAAATTACATGTAACTAATCATGACATAGATTTTAGAATGCATACTTTGGTTAAATGTAATGCTGTAATTTTTGATCAAGTGATGATATGTAAATGTAGCAATAAGTTAGTAAGGTATCAATGATAAGTCTGTTGTAATGTGATGCAAAATAGTTATTGTATCATGCATTTATACTTAATACTTTTTTTTTATAGTTGTATAGGGCGTTTTATGTGTGGCAAGTCTATTGTTTAATAGTTTAGCTATAATCATTGTTTATAGTTTAGCTATATTCTTGGTGACAATCCTAATCACCCTTCTTTTGCTTAATGATGAACTATAATGCACACATGCTTGGAATGTAAATGATGAACTGTTCCCTAAATATATTGTCAATCATGCTTTTAAAGACATCAATAATCACCCTAACTTAAAGAACTAGGATTTTAGGTATAAGAATGACAACACATTATTTGTTGGCCTAGAAACCCATCCAAGATTTACTCATTAGGAGTAAATCTTGGATAGTCCCCGGTTTGGGACTGTTCTTGAACACCTAATCTCGCTTAGGATGTAAGTGTATATAATGTGTGTTAAGTTTTCAAGAAAATTTCCGCAGCATTTCCTCGTTTGTTCTCTAAGTACATATGTACTTGGAGAATAGTGGGAAAATGCTGCCGAAAGTTTCTTGAAAACCCAATACACATTATACACTTACTAGTGAGATTAGGTATTCAAGAATGGGATAGGTGGTACACATTTATTATATATAAGAATGACATCACATGTATTTGTTAACCCTAGACCCTAATCTTGTCCTAATATATACTTGTTTTCTCTTTGATCATAGAATGGATAGATCATGGATGTCCATTTGCAATCACTGCACCCCAGAGTTTATTTCTGGTCTTGTCCAGTTTATTAGATTTGCCGAGGAACGTAGGAAACAATCTGGAGATAGGTTCTACTGTGAGCTTTAGAATTTGAGCTTTAGAATTTGAGTTACTTTATAAGGTGCCTGCCCTGCCTTCTTCTTCTTCCTCTGCTAGAACTTTACAATGTGAGCTTTAGAATTTGAGTTACTTTACAAGGTGCCCACCCTGCCTTCTTCTTCTTCCTTTGCTAGAACTTTACAATGTGAGCTTTAGAATTTGAATTACTTTACAATGTGAACTTTACAATTTGAATTACTTTACAATGTGATCTTTACTATTTGAATGTGAATTTGAACTTTACAATGTGAGCTTTACAATTTGAATTACTTTACAATGTGAGCTTTACAATTTGAATTACTTTATAATGTGAGCTTTACACTTTAAATTACTACTTTACAATGTGAACTTTACAATTTGAATGTGAATTTGCAGATGGCTGACCATTCTCCTAATGACCGTGTTGATGACTACCGTGAGGGTGAGGACATCAATGCGCTGCCTCACAATGTAAGTTTTAAAAATATATCATATATTTATATATATATGTCCATTTATAGTTATATCTTGTAAATGTGAATTATTTTGTCAAATTTTAGGTTGATGATGCACATGTACCATCTGAAGCACTTGAGGCACTTGATCAACAACACCAAAAAGTTGATAAGAGAACGGGCATCACTATGATGAAGAAGTTAATTGCGCAAAAGGGCAATGGACCCAAACTTGTTGTGGATTTCGATAATGCAGGAAATGCATGTGGTGTGAATCGCAATTCATTTATTTCATATCTTGGGTTTGTTACTCGTAGCCATTGCGGTTGTCGCTTAGATTCTTGGCATAACATTTCTAAGGAGAAGAAAGATTTAATATGGAGGGATTTATGCGTGAGTTATTATTAATTTGCAATTCTATTTTGTAGATTTCTAAATTTTTGGATACTAGTTAATAGCAATTCTATTTTGCAGAGTATATTTGAATTGGATGAAAAGCTGCATCGTAAATGCGTGATGCAACGCTGTGGGAGAGTCCTAAGGAACTATAGGACAAATCTCACCAGAGAATACATAAAAGAAGCCGACAAGAGGAAGAAGACAACCACTAAATAGTGGAACTTCCTGGACAAAGAAGAATGGGACGCGTTTGTCGCTTCAAGACAAACTGATGAATTCAAGGTATTAGGCGTCAGTCTCAATCTCATTAATTAATATATGTTGTATTCAATTATTCAAGATTAACATTTAGTGTTACTAACCAAATCATTAATTTGCATACTAACTAGGCCCTCAGTGAGGCACAAAGATCAAGGCGTGCACTGAATGTGCATGACCACACAATGGGTCCAAAGGGGTATGCAGGCGTTCGCCAAAGACTACAGGCTGAGGCTACTGCTGCTCAGTCTGCTGCTACTCAGGAGTCCTCTACCATAGGTAGCACACCTCTGCCTCGCCATGATGTCTGGATAGCTGGGAGGCAAAATAAGAAGGGAGAATTAACTAAGGCCGCAACTGCTGAGGCGGCTGCAAAAATGGTAAAATACAACTCTTACAACAATCATTCGAATATTGATTATTTGTGTTGTTTACTTAAGTACAAATTTTTGTTTTGGTGATTAGCGGGAGCTGCACGAGCTGAGGAAACAAGGAAAGTTCATCCCTGAGGGCACAAGGGATGAATTGATAGTTTCTCTGGGTAACCCAGAGCATCCTGGATGTGTTAGGGCTGCAGGCGCTGGTGTGGGCATCAAAGCTTTTTTTGGGCCATCCCAGCGCAAACATGTGCCAAAAGCGAGACTTTCACAAGAAGAGGTAACATATTTTTTCCTTGTAGATGTTACTGTAAAAGAGAATTCAAAAATTAGAATTTGACGTTTCTTTTATCCATGTATAGGTGGATAAGCTATTTGACATGAAACTCGAAGAAAAACTCGAAGAAGCAATGAAAAAGTGGCAGGCATCTCAGACTGCCACTTACCAGACAATACATACTGCAGACTCTACTCCTACTCCTACTGCAGAGGTTGGGAGTAATCATGTAGAACCACCACCTAGCACATACACTGTAAGTATTTTTATGACATAGTAACTAGTTTTTTAATTCAAGATGATACATATATATGAAATTGTAGTCGTTTCAAAAAAAGATGATATGTATATATGTATATAACATTCTTTACACAAAAATTTGTAGGGGTTGAAGCCATGCCGTCTAAAAAGTAAGGAATATGTCGTGGCAGAGGTGTCGGCTTACCCATCCCTACCAGGGGAAACGTGTCACGGGTCTCCAGTACCAGCTGGTTGGATTCGGGTGAGCCTGATACATATATTCCCCCAGTGGATGGATCTTCCAATGCCATATGCCCACCCATATTGTGAAACGCTTGGTGAGGTAGTAGGCAGAGTAATATTGTGGGAAAAACGTATGTCTTCTTTACTGAAAAGGTGTGGTAAATTTACATTATGTTCAATTGTTAGTGTGTGTATATGCTGGCAGTTGATCTGAAATTATTATATATATATACAGGTTAAAAAGAAGACACCCACAGCATCTAGGACTCCAATTCCACCTCCTGCATTACCTAGTTGGGTTCCAAAGGACCTACCTGTCCCGTTAGGTCCTAACTGTAGGGGTATGGCAGTATGGTTAGGGGAACATGATATAAACTCCCCTATAACTATTTCTTTAGATTTAGATTCTACAGGTCAGTCATACGAAACAAAACTATTTATACAAGATATTTTGGAGTTGTTTCGATATGATTGGCTAAATACATCTGTGATAGAGCTATGGATAAGGTGAGATATTCTTTATACACCCATATACCTTGTGTATGATCTGGTGATTTGGTTTCTTATTTATTAATGCATGCATAATTAATACATATTTTGCAGCTACTTAAACAACATATGTGCAGATTTTGGATTCGAACATGTAGGGTTTTTGATTCCATCCTTGATTAGTCTAGTAGCTAAAGACCCTACATCAGTTCAACAATACTGTTGTGAGGCTTTTTCAAATTTTTCTGTAAAAAAGAAGATGGTGATAATAGCTCCAT
The DNA here is from genome assembly GCA_963693085.1 of Alisma plantago-aquatica. Taxonomy (NCBI): domain Eukaryota; kingdom Viridiplantae; phylum Streptophyta; class Magnoliopsida; order Alismatales; family Alismataceae; genus Alisma; species Alisma plantago-aquatica. Next base: position 1,721,536,301 of record OY856409.1, on the reverse strand, counting down.
TCAATGTAGAGTAAGTTTACTTTGCTTATTATAATTTGGACTTAAGAAAATTACATTTTATTGTGGATTTTGAGTTATTAATTTTTAACTTTTTTCCCTCTAGGGGTAGGCATTAGGAGTTATTGGTTATTGCCCCCGAGACGTTCACTGTGTATTATCTAGATCCTAAGGGGGGTAAATTGAATACAAGATTTGGACACATAATGCAAATGGCAATATTTCAGTGAGAAATATTTCATTTTTCATATCCGTTAACATATGTTATTACATTAATATTTAATTGCAATGTTCTGTGTTACATTAACATATAGGGGTTTTGAGGAGTACAAAAAGGCTGGAGTAAAGGTCCCCACGAAAAAGAACCAGCCAATAATTTGGAAGAACGTGAAAGTAAGTTCCCGACTGCAATATATGTATATATTATTTATGTGAACAATGCTTAATTAGTTGTATTTTTTAATAATTTGTATGTTTGAATTTATAGTGTGCTACACAAGACAACATATGGGCATGTGGATACTATGTCATGCGATATATGCACATGATTATCAAACATGTCGTACTGGATATCGAATGTATTGCTCAGGTATTATATAGTCTCATTAGATAATATGATCGAAATATATCAATCTTATTTATAGCTCATTAATTATATATATACATCATTCTCTTTACAGGTGTTTAAAGTTGACCCCATTACAGGAAAGGACTTACCAAATGTTAATGCTCCCTATACGATGAGAGAATTAAATGAAGTAGTAGAAGAATGGGCAACAACCATACAATTAGTGGGGGCTTTAAAATATAATTGGGATCCTGATAGCGAATAATGACTAAACAATGATACTTTGTAAATGAATTTCTGAATTATAATATATGTGTGAATGTTCCTACATGTCTGGATGTTTCTACATGTGTCTGAGTGAAAATGAATGAAAGTGTTGGTTGCTATATGAATGTTTCTACATGTGTGAATGTGAATGAATGGAACTACAGATTGCTAGCATATGTGAATGTTTATAAATGTGTGAAAATAAAATGGAACTGTAGGTTGCATTGCTAAATGCATGTGCTACTTTTTTATTGTTAATTTTGCAGGTTTGCGGCCTATTGTCGGCTGATATCAATGGATGTCGTAAAACCTACAGTTCATAACTGAACTGAACAGGTTTCTCATCATGCGACCAGCCACAGCAGGTCTGCAGACTGACAGAAAAAAAAAACCAATAGGCGTCGGTCAGTTATTTGTAAATAACCGACACATAATGTTCTAGTGTCAGTTTTTTACAAATAACCGACGTCTATTTCGTGTGGCGCGAAGATATATGGCGTCAGTTATTTGTAAATAACTGACACTGATAGTGCCCAAGATGGCGCCCTTTCTGTGGCACGAAGGGTTTGGGCGTCGGTTTCTTACCTAATAACCGACGCCTATAGTCCCATGATGGTGCGTTTTCGGTGGCGCGCGAAGTGTTTGTGCATCGATTTTGGAACCGACGCCTAATGGGTGGACTTTTAGTGTCGCCCACATAGGTGTCGCTTAGAAACCAACACTAAAGGCTTTAAATAACCGACACTAAAGGTAGGTTCTGTAGTAGTGTCAACACATAGTGTTTAGTTCTTTCATGTTGCTACTTTTGTCTTTACTTAGTGGCTACTGCCCTTGTGCACTAGGCATTTATTGCACTGGTGACACCAAAAACTTTGGCTTTTCAGAATATCTAGGAAAATGTCTCTAGAATTATAGAGACCTTACCTTAATTCATAGCTTATGGCCCCTCCTTGGGCACTACCATCATAGATGTACTGTTTGTCCAGACTTATGGCAGAGTCTACTTTCTTTCCATTTATTAATCTTTCCCACATTTCCACTGTTCTAACAGGACCATGTCACTCAGGAATCCTTTCAAAGCCCAAAGTTTATGCATTAAAGACTGGTAACTTAGGTTGTAATACTAGTATCCAGCCTTCTATATGCATTACTGTTGTCCCATCCTGCCCTTCAAGAGCATAACATAGGATTCTCTATCCTGATTAGGTCAAGGTGGAAATTCTCAGGCACTTGTTCTCCTCTTGCCTGGTCCCATGCACCCTCTTCTGGTACAACAACATTGCCCTTAACAATGTGTTCCTCATGTTCTCCAGTCATTTTCAAGTTCTTCTTCTTCTATGTGAGCAGAAGATACTATCAGATAAACTGGAAGACACTTAGAATAGACTCTACAACCTTAGTCCTATGTCTCTGTAGACTCAGTGAACCTAGAGCTGATACCACTAAATTGTAACGTCTGTCTCACGAAAACAAGATTAACTAATGCGGAAGCGTTCACTAAGCAGCGGATTATCAAAAATCACTAAAAATTAAAACCTTTTTATCAAAAGATCCATCAAAGGAAAACTTTCTCACATAGAACCAAAGTAACATAATTACATTCTTATTCATAGGTACATATTATGTATCATCTCCTTTTGATAATTACAAGCATTAACTGTCCTGTCAAGCTAAACACATGCAATATAAAATCTCGAGGCACTGAGCCAAAATATCGAAAGCACTAACTACTACTCCGAGGACATGAGAGTACATAGACGACACATAGGACTCTATATACATCTATACAAGGCATAACAACCAGTGTCTCCACCTGAGACTTCACTGTTGTCCCTGCTGATGTTGTTGCTACCCTTCACCTACTGAAGGATTCCTGCCTTCTTGTCCGCGTCCACCTAAAAATGTGATTCCCACGGGGGTGAGACAATTGTAAATTGCCCCAGTGAGAGATATAACTCTCCACCAGAAACATTATTATTGCAGCTTAAGAAGATAAGTATACACAAAGGAATTATATTTGTCTGGTAGTAGTTAATTCAATGTCTAACAGATTAGAACATCATTCTTATAAAAAGAAATAAAACTATAATTTGATAGAACAACATGTCACTTATCCTTTAAGGAATATAAAGAACATGTATAACATTTATTCACTATAGAATCATTACCACAACATTAACTCTTTTCAGGCTTAGATCATATGTCTAAAGCCTGGCATTGTCATTGGGGAGTCATGGCCCGTAGCCATACTATTTTCACAAAGTGTTGGGATCTTAGTCCCTCATCTCATCAAGTACATTTCCACTTTTAATAAGTTCATTATCATGATTATAGAATCTGGGTATTTGAACCCATAACTCACCATATAACACTTATTTCCACTTATTAGGTAACTTCATACCTTCATATCATCTGACCCAAGGACATTATAATTCTTGCTACACAAAGCATTGCACGTAGTTCACAAGCTCATAAACAATCTAAGATAATTAGCACATCATGTGACACACAAGATTTATTAATTGTAGGTTACCTTTCACTAAGCAATAGAGCATATGAATGTTGATAAGGCCTATAGAACATTTCCAGTATACAGAACATCATAGCTCATACCTGGCTATGCTCATCATCTCAACATATTTGCATGATTAGTAATCATGATACCATTAAATATCAGTACTATGCAATACAAGGGTTATCTTATTACCTTCATAATCCATTATTCTGTGTTTGAGCTTCACATAGGATTACTCTATGCTAGAACTTCACATAGCATCACTTTGTATTAGGGTTTCACATAGCAGTACCCTGTATTAGGTTTTCACATATCATTACCGTGTATTTGGGTTTCACATAGCATTACCCTATATTAGGGTTCACATAGCAAGGAATCAATATGGATAACATAAGTATTCAATCATACTTATTTATTCTCATCATTCGTCATTGAATGTATTATCAATACAAAGTATGAGTTTCTCTCTCAGCTTTTCCAGAATATGATTACATCATAGTTTATAGGTTTGGATTACCCTTTTTATAAGGCATGTTAGCCTACATTCAACAGAGTACATTACATCTCAATGTAACCATTGACATGACACATCTCATGTGTCATTCATCCAATTATCCTGAACTTATAACACATCAAGGTATACCAGTATTGGGGTGTTGGATGTGATATCTATCATATCTTGATGTATCACTTCCCTCAAGACCTTTATCTTACTTGAGTTCATACACTTAGCTTGTATTAGGGTATTCCCATCCTAATACTCTATGGACCAGTTCATAACATTTATCATGTAAAGTATTGGTCATTAGTCACTCACTTAGAATATACAACCATTTCCAATGCTATGGACTCATCCATGAGTTAGGAACTATTAATATAAGGATATTCATTATCAACCTCTCTAGGTGTTACATTTGTCATAACATTAATCACTGTTCCATTATTAGGAATAGTATTCTCCATATTTATAATTTGAGGATTCACATAGAAATACTCTTCAATAGTGTTTCATGTAATCATCCTTCTATATCAAGGATTCACCGAGTATTATGTGAAATTAAGATTTGACAACACATTACCCAGTGCTAGGTCTTCACATAGTATTAGTGGCACTACCCTATATTAGGGTTTCATGCACCTTACCCCATTTTAGGGATTACGGTTTTCTATTCACATCCAAGTAAGGTTTCTCTTACCTCATACCCAAATTAGGGTTAGGGTACACAATTCCCATTAAATTAGGGATTCCTTCATTGTTACACTAAGTTAGGATTACATCATCACCCTGGATTTATGATACCACTCAACTTTGCCCTAGATTAGGGTTTCACACATAGCATTGCTCTAATTAGGGTTTCACACATAGCATTGATCTAATTAGGGTTTGAAACATAGCATTGCTCTAATTAGGGTTTCACACATAGCATTGCTCTAATTAGGGTTTCACACATAACATTGCTCTAATTACTTTTTCAAACATAGCATTGCTCTAATTAGGGTTTCACACATTGCATTGCTCTAATTAGGGTTGCACACATAGCATTGCTCTAATTAGGGTTTCACACATAGCGTTGCTCTAATTAGGGTTTGACACATAGCATTGCTCTAATTAGGGTTTCACACATATCATTGCTCTAATTAGGGTTTCACACATAGCATTACTCTAATTAGGGTTTCACACATATCATTGCTCTAATTAGGGTTTCACACATAGCATTGCTCTAATTAGGGTTTCACACATAGCATTGCTCTAATTAGGGTTTCACACATAGCATTGCTCTAATTAGGGTTACACATATAGCATTACTCTAGTTAGGGTTTCACACATAGCATTGCTCTAATTAGGGTTTCACACATATCATTTCTCTAATTAGGGTTTCACACATGGCATTTCTCTAATTAGGGTTTCACACATAGCATTGCTCTAATTAGGGTTTCGTGATCTCATTATTATGGATCAACCCTTATCACATAGTTTACTCATAATGAGAGAATTAGGGCTTAATTATATAAGGATTCATCTCACTCATTCTCTCTCTCATCCTCTTTAGGACGTTAACTACTCCAAGATTAATCTAGGTCAACTCTTCACTTGAGTACACATAGCTAGCGTTAACCTTCACAATCATCATGGGTCTACATATTTAATAATCACATAGCTGATTGACCTTAGATCATATTAGATGTCCAAATGGTCTATAATCAATTAAACCATCAATTATATAAGGAATTCAAAAGAATTGACCCATTAAACTTTCAATCCCACAAAGTGATCAATTGGGTGAACCATTGAAATCTTCAAATGCATTAAGTATCTAAATAGGTTCACCATATTGGACCTTCAATTACATAAGATATTCAAATGGATTAACCATGTTGATCTTCAAAAATTTAATTACTTAGACCCTCAATGATCATGGTTCTCATACATTAATTAGTTGAAAACCAATTGAACAAGTTATACTTGAAACCAATTGGACAAAGTAGGTATTGAAACCATTTGCACTTTGGTCTTGAGACCATTTGGACCCAAATGGTCTTGAGACCATTTGGTCCAAACCTTCTCAAAACCACATGGACCAAAAAGGCACTTCGACACTCAATCGACTCAATGTTTCAATCCATGGACCAATTATAAATTGAACCACTAAAGCATTCATCAATTGGACCACTGAATCACCATTCAATTATACCTTCATTTTAGGGTTTTGAACCCAATTGATCTAGGTTTGATAATCAAGAAACCATCACTTAGGGTTTGAAATCGAGGATCTATCAATGGTTGACATTGTGGAATAAAATCAATTGAAATCAATGAACTATCATCATCACATGATATGACCTAACCTCAAACGGTCTTGGATGACCACCAAACAGTCTTGAGACCGTTTGGTTGATCTCCAAACGGTCTTGAGACCGTTTTCCCATTCCATCATCAAAAACCATGAATCCAATTAGGGTTTTGGAGCATTTGATTGATCATCAAATCAACACTTAGTTGCAATTTAATTTGGTACCTTTGGACCTTCAAACACTTAGCCATACTTAACCCTAAACCTCCAAATCGTCTTGGGTGACCCCCAAATGGTTTTGAAACCGTTTGGGTCAATCAACCCAAAACATCATCTCAAACAATTGGAAATTCAACACTTAGTCGATTAGGGTTGCAATTAAGGAATCATTCAAAATTGAAACATTCAAGATCAAATCAATTTAAACCATTGGATCAAGATACAAGAACCACAACATTTGTCTTCAAACGGTCAACCATTCCAAACGGTTTGGAACTCAAACCACCAAACAGTTTGGTGAAACTGTTTGGACTCAACATTGAAACCGTTTGCCCTAGATATTTAGGGAGGTGTGTGCTTATGATGATGTCATAATTATCAAGCTTCAAACTCACAAAATCTACTATGATTTCCATGGAGACTGCATCAATCAATCAAACTTAATTTCAGAAATGTAGAAATGATCACCAATTGATAAGGAATTGATTGCAATAGTAAAATTAAGGGTTCAAGTTATAAAACCCGCCTCCAATTGATCTACAAAGCTCCAAGCCCACGACAAAAATGGTGGATGCAACTACTTTCACTATTCCAAGGGTCGTCCTCAAGCTTTGAGTGAAAAGTATTGGCTAGAATTGAAGAGGGGATCGAGATATGAAGAAATCATGAATTGCTTTTTTATATTCACCATGGATTCAAGGTGAAAGGAGGTCAATAACCTTACCAACAGGTTGGGGGTCATCCTCCTGATCCTCCACAGATCCTTGGTCGTTTTCCAAGCAAGTGGAAAGAAAAGAATCCGAAAAAGCCTTTGTTTTGGCTTGGAAAGGGTACTTTTATAAGAAAATTGATGAGAGAGAAAATTCTTTATAAAAGACTTTTAATTCCAAAATTGTTGCCACCACTTCCCCCTTGTTTTCTTTAATGTAAGGGCATCTCTATCCCCACCGAGTTCCCTTCCATTATCCATGAATTAAGGGAAAAGAAATTAAGCACCTTAACCCTTATAATAAGAATATCCATATTTGAGTGGAAATTCTTTTTCTTATAATAATGGTGAGTGGAATTTGACCTCCTTAGGATATGCTCGTGCCTTTGCAAGGATTTAAGCTCATCCATACACATCTGAATTCAACCATTTTAATTTTGGTTGAAATCCCTTTAATTAATACATTCATTTTTGCCCTAAATTGGATTAGGGTTTCACTTAGGATTAAATCTTGATTATTTTAATATCAAGATTCTCTCTCCTCGAACTTAATTTAAATGAGGCACCCTCTCATTTTATTTGCTCTACATGATGCCAAAAAACATTAGGGACCTTATTGATGTGGTAATTTGCATATTGAACCCTAGGTTTTCTGTAAATTGCACATTACACCAAAATAAGGTTTTAATGCACAAGGATTGCTTTACAAGCTTAATATTGGTGCCCAAGCTTGTGAAAACGATACCACTACATGATATTCATTCTTATGATGTCTCAAAATCATATGAACATCTTATCATGCAACATTTGCAATTTAACCCCTCAACTTGGGTAATTTGCACTTTAGTCCAAAATAAGCAAACATTGCTTTAACATTGTTCCAACAGGACCAAAATTGAAACATAAGTTTCTCATGAGCCCAAAATACTTTTCCCAAGATAAGATTAAGTATTTACTCAACCTTATTAGGCAAAAAATCTAGGGTTAACACATAACCCAGGTCAGGGATGCTACAGCTGCCAACTCTAAATCATGTGTCGGATAGTTCTCCTCATGTTTGTTAAGGTGTCGCGAAGCAAAAGAAACCACATGATCTTCCTGCATCAACACACAACCTAAGCCTTTCTTGGAAGCATCGCTGAAAACAACATAGCCCTTCCCAGGCTCTGGCAGCTTTAGTACTGGAGCACTAGTCGACTTCTCCTTTAAACTTTGGAAAGCTTGCTGACAACGATCATCCCAAATAAAAGGTACATCCTTCCTGGTCAGCTTGGTCATCAGTAACATGATTGTACTGAAGTCCTTGATAAATCTCCGTTAGTATCCTGCCAAACCCAGAAAACTACAAACCTCTATCGGCGTCTTTGGTTGCTCCCAATCTACAACTAACTCCACCTTTTTAGGGTCCACCCAGACTCCTTCTGTAGATATTACGTGACCCAAGAATGTCACTTCCTTCAACCAGAACTCACATTTGTTGAAGTTGGCATACAACTGATGTTGGCAAAGAAGAGTCAACGCTTGTCAAAGATGTCGCCCATGCTCTTGACTGTCCCGACTGTAGATCAAAATGTCATCTATAAAGACTACCAGAAACTGATCTAGGAACGGACGAAACACTTAGTTCATCAGGTCCATGAAAGCAGCAGGTGCATTGGTTATCCCAAACGACATAACCACAAACTCATAGTGACCATACCTCATCCTAAAAGCTGACTTTGGTATGTCATCTACCTTAATTCTCACCTGATGATATCCAGACCGTAGATCTATCTTTGCGAATACTGTAGCACCACGCAACTGATCAAACAGATCATCTATCCTTGGCAACGAGTACTTATTCTTGATCGTGACTTTATTCAACTGCCGGTAATCTATGCATAGCCGCATCGATCCGTCGTTCTTCTTAACGAACAACACTGGAGCACCCCAAGGTGACATGCTCGGTCGGATGAAACCTTTCTCCAACAACTCCTGTAACTTCTTCTTCAACTCTGCCATCTCTACTGGAGCCATCCTATATGGTGTATGTGCAACTAGTTGTGTTCCTGGTACCAGATTGATTTCAAAATCAATCTCTCGAGGTGGGGGAACACCGGGAAACTCATCAAGAAACACATCCGTGAACTCTCAAACAACGGTTACCTCCTCAAGGCTAGGACCTTTCTCCTTAGTATCCACAACATGAGCTAAGAAAGCCTTACAACCTTGCCGCAACAACTTTTCTACCACCATTGCTGATACTAGACACGTCAGAAGAATCTTCCTATCTCCTTGAAAGATCCACTTCTTTCCATCATCATCAAACACTGCTTGCTTGGAACCACTGTCCAACATGACCCTATACTTCTCTAAGGTATCCATCCCAAGGATCACATCGAATCCATGCATATCAAGTGGTATAAGATCCACTTGTATCTTGTGTCTCGAAAAAGATAGAACACAGGATGGACACACTTCTCGAAGCATCGAGGAACCATCAAGAAGGGTTTCTAACAAGAGGCTATCTTTCTTACAACTAACAGGTAAAGGACAGCTATCAAGCCTGCTATGTGTGATAAAAGAGTGCGTAGCACCCAAGTCAACCAGAGCAGATATAAAGCAAGAAGAAGACAAATTAGAATGAAATAACTCCATCTGACCTGTCACCACTCGCGGGTTGGCTATCACCTCCGGCTGACTCATAGCATAGAATCGAGTCGATGCTTGTTGTCCACGTCCTCTACTTCCTTGAGCAGACGATCCTGCTTGCAATGATTGACTGTTTCCTCGCCCTCTGCTAGCACTGGGCTACTGTCTGTCGGGTCCTTGTTGATTTTGTCTCAGCTATTGTGTTACCTCAACGTCTCTTCTTGGGCAATTTGACTTTAAATGCCCCGTCTGTTCACAGAGATAACATGACCTACCTTCTACTATGGTCTAGATGGCTTTGTTACTACCACAGAAGTTGTACTATGCACCTTTGACGATGAAGAAACATAACCTATTCCCTTACTCGGGGACCATTGTGATGGTGCACCAGAACCTCTCATCATGGAAGGTGCTGAAAACCTTGACTTCTTGAAGACACCAAATCTTTGTCCCTGGAACTGAGCAGGATTTTCCTTGTCATGGACTCCCTTTTTTCCCTAACAGACCGTTCAATCCTGCGGACAGATTCCACGAACGTGGCAAACCACTCCCAATTCTCTAAAGTAGCAGTAGGTGTCGACAGCTCAGCACTCAAATCTTTCTCAAACCGCCTGATCTGCTCATCATCTGTCACTGCCATGTGAGGGCAAAACCTCAGCAAGTCCATGAACTTGGCTTCATACTCGGTGATTCTCATAGATCCTTGGTGTAGGCACTCGAACTGGTTGATCTTCTCGTCCAGATACGTCTTTGGAAAGTATCTGCTGACGAACTCTTGCCGGGAGATCTCCTAACCGATCTTCTCACTGGGTCACTTCTCCTCCTCGATGGCCAACCAGTGGACAACACTTCCCTTCAGAAGGTAGACAACATGCTTGACTTTGTCTGCTTCGGGGATGTCGAGGATCCGGAAGGCCTTCGCAAGACCTGTCAGCCATAAATCTGCATCCGCTAGATCAGTCGTCCCAGCATAATCTGAAGCTCTGACACGGCGAAGCCACTCAAAGGTCTTCCCAATGCTCGATGCTTCACCATGAGGAGCCTGTGCTCTTGGCTGAGGCACTGACAACCTTTCCACCATGTGATTCATCATAGCCATCATCTGCCCCATAAGCTGTTGGTAGGTAGGGTTCTCAAGAATGGCTGGGTCAAGTTGGGGGACCTCAGGAACCCGATCTCCATGTGCCTGCTCTTCTACTCCATCAACTGATGCAACATCGCTGCTCTCAGCAGCATGTTCTTCATGGTTTCCAGACATCTTTAAGCTTTATCTTCTGCTGAGGGCAGAAGGTTATCGTAAGAAAATCTGGAAAACTCACAAGAACAGACACAAGCCTAGTCCTAGATCCTTGAAGACTCAGTGAACCTAGAGCTATGATACCAAAACAACTGTGACACCCCGCCATCACATAGACAACGAGATGACACGCGAAAATGTGTTGAACCATATATTACCAAAAACACAGGTTAATTAAAACCGATTGCGGAACATACATACAGAACATTTGCAGCCAGGCCCTGCAAGAAGTTCAGGTCATAAATAGATATATGCAAGACCACATGCCAGATATGTTCACATCTTAAAGCCACCCACTGTCGCAACAACGCATATTAGTTCATCACCTGTTTATACATACATAACATACCACATGTGGCCAGCAGCAGGATATACAAAGGCTACATCAGCTGAACATCGTGAAACATCATCAAAACACTTCCAAGGACCTGAGAGTACAGGGATGACTCTAGGACTCTACTACAAAACCACCAAAATAGTAGCATGTCCATCTCTTTCCTTCTACTGCTCTTCTTGGTGCTCGGCCGCAACCTCACGACCACCACCTCGTCTAGAGCTATCACCTAAAAAGGGTGTAAACCAGTGGGGTGAGAAACATAGTCCCAGCGAGAAAATAACTCCCCGCCGCAACTATAAAACCTTAAAGGTTAAAGGAGATAACATCAAATAACTAAATAAGTATATAACAAGAGCAGCATACTGAGCAAAGCTATCATTTCCATCAAGCTTACTAGGATATCCGAGAGGCATATCACCAAGTATTTCTTTATGGAACATGATTGACAAGATAATCTTTATAAGAACTTATCACAAGATATAAGGACTGTACACGTATCTGCAAGGTGTAACTAGATCAGCTATGCAAGCAAGGCCTCAATCAATGTTCCGTGTTTGGTTCTAAGTAAGATATACTAGTCGGATGAATTATATTTTATTATGCCATGAGGAAGTGAGCCTTCCCTGCTCAAGTCCAACCATTGGCTGCAAAGCCCAATCTGGTGCCATACTAGGTCTAAGAAGATCCAGACTCCACGACCTCACCTTCTCATGGTCAGTACACGAATCATCAAGCAATATTGTAGTCTTATGCTTATAGGCCTCAACCTCTGGGTTAGCTCTGCAAGCTACCCATCACTAGCTCACCTCATCATAGGTTCTAGTATATACATCCGAGCCATGAATGCATCATGCTCATCACCACATATCCTGAGCCATGGGTATGTTCACCATGCTCCATATATCCTGAGTCTGCAAACCACAGTTGCACTCAACCCTGCTATTTTAGGCTAGGGGAAACCTTACATATTCAATAATATGCACTCCAGGTAATCCTATAGGATAAACCTATTTCACCATCACAAAATACTAACGGTAATGGATCTATGGCTAGGGCGAACTACATGATATGTTTATCTATCATTGATTAGTATATTTTAAGCCAATTGTTGAGGCAAAACAAGGTATCAACATAGCCTTATAGAATTACATCATTATTGCCATCAACATACTATCTTGGGACCTCAATCCCTCATGATATCAACCATTGCCTCTCAAGGCATCACATGAACGCATGTCTTATCTCATCATTAGAGGATAACACCTCAATTAGGCACTCATCCTTATATCAGGTCCTCAGACCTATCAACTTGTCACTTCAAGGGTTATCATCACATTGTGCTAGTCAAAGCACATATATCTCATAGCTCTTACCAGGCTATGAATCCACATGAATTACCTACATGGTTAGTATACACATTCGCAGAGATTACTGAAACCATCATGGATTATCAGAATGATCATGCTATCAAGAATATATTACACAAGCTTTATCATTCATAGTATTATTATCAAACATGGGCATGTGCTATGCCTTATACTTGTGACCATATGCCTATGTTATATCAACATGTGAAGCAACATCATATGCTTCCAAGATTCCTGGTTCACAACCTATCATTACATCTTATCATCATGTCTGTAGGATGCAAGGGATTACATTATGTCAATTATTAAAAGAGAACCATCAACTATATACATACTGGGTTATCAAAACCCTCACCAAGACTCCTGCAACCCTCACTATAGGTATGGAGAACAGCGCCATGCCCTCACCAAAGGATGCACCGGCTAGGGTTCCAAACCCTAAAGCAACTCACCACCATATCAACCAAACACTGCTAATCCTTTATCATGCACCAAGGTTCCACTAACCCTCATGGTGTCGGGAAGCCATTCACAAGGTCATATCGTGCAACACTACCATGGCTATCGGCCAAAGGTCTAACATGCACCAAGATAGGGTTACAGTTATCGACTAACCTTCAACATGAGCCATATCGGTCAAAGGGGTGTCGCCCAAGGTGCCCCTATCGTGCAACCTTCTAGCATCAACTCAGGTTAACCCTATCGGCCAGGGTAACTGTGACGTCCAAGGAAGGTGTCATGCATGGTCAACATCCTAGGGCTGGCATGTCGGGCATGAAACCATGCCGTCCAACCCTTCAAGGCTCGACCAGGACATGGTGGTATCATCCAAAGACATCCTGGTACCATAGCATATCGTCCATGCTCACTAAGGTGGTGTCGACCAAAGCTTGTGTCGGGCATCAAACTAACATCACATAAAGGCGAAGATCACCTCAAGACAAGGGAGTGCACTGAGCATTCTCTCTACAAGGTGTGTCATCTAAGACTTAACCCTAAGGGGGATATCGGGCAACATCTATCAAGGGTGTATCGCCCATCCAACAATTCCACCAAGGGTATCGTCTAAGGGACCATGACAGGCACCAACTAAGCTTCAACCAGGCATAACGGCCAGGAACACAAGGATTACCCAAGCAAGCTTGTTTACCAAGGTTACACCTCAAGGACATATCGTGCATGAAGGGTAGACAACTCATGTTGCCTAGAGCAGTACTAACTCCCAAGCACACAAGGGTATCTGCCAAAGGTACAACCCAAGACAAGAAGGGTATCGGGCAGCACTAACCCCAAAGCTATATCGTGCATGACACAACCCATCAAGGTCGTCTTCAACCTCAAGCATAAGGGCACTAAACCCTAATTGATCAAGAAGGTCGGGTCACCTATCAACAACTAAGAGAGAGGTGTTGCACAACCTCTTTCACAAATCGGGCAACCACAAGGATCAACCTCAACCTAGGTCATCAAAAGATCACCTCTCAAATCAATGGTGAGAGGAGGGTGTTGCTCAAGCAACTAGAACACAAGCTCACCTCTCAACTTAATGAGAGAGGGGTATTGCTCATATTACTAGAGCTCAAGCTCACTTCTCTAGACCAAGGAGGGAAAGGAGTATTGCCACCAAAGAAAACCTCAACTAGGGTTCGGCCAACAAGGGTACAAAGGTGCAAAACCTCAACCATAACAACAAGATCACTAAGGCTAAAGGTGCAACTAAGCAAGAAACGTATCTTAGAACATACATGGCCGATTATGATCATATGAAAACATACATGAATACAGAAGAAGGTAGTATGGTTAGGGTTAGGAGTTGTGTAACCCGCCTTAAGCAAATGCCTCAAGCTCCAAAGCTCCAAGCTTCAAGCTCCTAGCTCCAAGCACACTACTTCGGCCAGCTCCAGAAAAGGAACAAGAAGCATGACCACCATGGCCGAAGAGTAGGCAAGATGGAGAAGAAGATGCTAAGGAGAGAGAAAAGATGTTTACCAAAGAACAAGACCCCCCTAGGGTTCGGCCACCAAGCTAAGGGGAGAAGAAGGAGAACTCCTTCAAGAGGATCGGCCACCAGTTGCTCCAAAGGGTTGGTGTATCATGCACCAAGGAAGCGAGGAGCAACAAAGAGATAAAGGGTTCCTAAGGAAGAGAAAGGCAAGTAATATATAGATGGGGGTCAAGGTTAGACCAAGGCAAGGCTGTCACCTTACCATAGGACACTTGTCCACACGTTCCATCACCTTGCAAAACACATGCACATGCCATGCCACAACTCAACCAAGGATCGACCACATGCACAAACTAGGGTGACACAACCAAAGCCAGATGGTCAACAAAGGTCAAAGGCCAACACACCCTCATGGGCGACACCCCATGAGAGACACAAGGTACCCTTGCCCGATACAGGGCTCAACCAAGGAAAGCAAGGCCCAAACAGGGGAGAATAAGGCCCAAAAGAGCTCAACCAAGCCCAAGACAACTCAAGGCACAAGCCCAAACCTTCCTCTCAACCCTAGAGGAAACAAAGAGAGAGAAGACA
Source organism: Alisma plantago-aquatica (assembly GCA_963693085.1). NCBI lineage: Eukaryota > Viridiplantae > Streptophyta > Magnoliopsida > Alismatales > Alismataceae > Alisma > Alisma plantago-aquatica. The sequence continues at coordinate 1,721,521,066 of OY856409.1, read as the reverse complement.
TCTCTCAAGGTGGCAAACTTTCTCTTCAACCCTATCTCAGGTTATTTTGCAAGTAGCACCTCCAACTCTTAACTAAGTACAAGAAAACCCTAATCTCCACTAAAGACGATTAGCAAGCAACCAAGCACAAGCTTTAGGCAAAACAAACAGGGTAAGCCCAAAATGAAGGTCAGGGTCCTTACATAGATGTTTTAGAAATTGGTCTAGACTAGTGCTTGTTGTATAGCAGGTCCTTAGGTGTCATTCTTTCCTTATAGTGCAGTGGTATGGGGCATTGCATTATTTGGAAATGATGTACATCAAGGGAAGAGAAATCTTAGAAATATAGCGCTCATTGTCTAGGTTAGCTACACTGGTCTACACCCTGTTCTCACCCCTTTCATTAGGTGACATGACACTGGACTCTCTACTATGTGTGGGACACTCATTTTGTGGATTTGGTTTTTAAATCCAATCAGATCGAACCTTGGTAGTTTTCTCTGGCACATGTTTTATTGGAGAAAAACTATATAATATTTTATTATATATGTAAGTATTACAAAAATGTGCCCCCACACATGTATGAGTAGGAGGTAGTCATGCAACCTAAGTGAAAGTGAGTGACATCAGTCTAGAAGAGAGAGTAGTTCTAGATTTGATGTCTAGAGCCTTGTTAGAATATATGAAGGCTAGAATGAGTTTAGTTGATATGATCTAAGTTTGATATAGTGATATAAGTTGGTTTTGAGGATTTGAGATAGGCTTTTATGATGAAAGTATGTATGTTTTTGTAAGATAAGATAAGACAAGGTTGTGAGTCAGTATGAGCCTCAAACTCTTTCACAAAGGAGGACTTGTAGTGTTAGGAACAATTTTAGGGTTAACTCTAGAGACAGTGAGACCCGGAGGGAGAAGGTTAGAGAACCTAAACTCCAAGATATGAGAATTATGAGAAATATGTGATATGATATGTCCTAAACTAGAATAATCTTGAGTGATTGAGTTGAGTCACTTTATGCATGATTTTTATAGTCGTGTTGAACCCTATATGTCCTTGGGAGGACCAAACCCTAGAGACAAAGAGAGGATGGTTATATGTGCATATGTGAACATGAATATAAAAACCTACCATCTAGGTGAGGGAGAGAGAGTCCTAAGACCCTGGAGGAGGTAACTGTGTTGGTTTCTATGAAGCCTCATGCTCAGATTGGTGGTTCCCATGTAGCACTTTAGTGGTGTACATGTAAGAGAGAGATGAGATATAGCATGTCTCATGGGTAAATACATATGAAGAGAATGTCAGCATGTTTTGGTTTGTGCTTATGTGGCTATATCTTGTAAGGCTATCACTAGTGACAATGAGATAATCTGAGAACCCTAGACAAAGAGAGGAAAGATAAAGTATATGCATATTAGATACTCATATAGTTGAGTTATCTTAGAGAGACTGAGCATGGCACTACCCTCATGATATGGGTCAGGAGAACCTCAATTGGACTAGATGAAGTTTTGATACATGTTTAACAAGCCACTTCTATAAGTAAATCTAGTAAAACCATGATAGAATATACGTAAGAATGTGAACTAATCTTAAGATGTGATACATGAAGGTAACATGATGGAATACCTTGTCATGGTCTAACAGATAGCAATGTATAATGGTTAACCATATACATGAAGAATGATGATAATGTGATATAGTTATTTAATCAAGTGATCAAGTAACTAACAAAGTTTGTAACCAAACATGAAAGTGATGTGGAATCATATTAATGACATATGACATACAAGGTGTTAATATTAGTGCTTAATGAATATATTGAATATGTTTGTAACAAATAACACAATATAATGATGATGGAACCTTGTTATGATCTATATGGATAAATTGTGTTAATTATAAATAATTCTTCCCAAAATAATGACATAATGTTAGAACCCAATGCTTGGGTAAAATAAGGATGTAAATCCTAAAATGTGAAAAATGTCATGTATAAGTTAATGTTGAAATCTTAATGGTTGGGCAAAATGAGTATGACAATCCTAATGTGAAATATGTTATGACACAAACTAAGCATCTAAACCATGTCACACAGTGAGGGGTGGTTCACCCTAGATGGTTTTATAACCTCCTAGGAGTGGTGAAAATATAGTTATGGAGATCTTTCTTATGGAATCTTACACCTAGAGCAGTGCCCTACACGTGGAAGAAGATCCTTAATTTTTCTTGGAGTAAGAGACTGGTTTAATTTTGAGGAAAAATTTTCTTTAAGATGTATGTGATGTGAAGGACTAGGTTTTTGGCTTAATTTCGAGGATGAAATTTCTTTTAAGGTGTGTAGGATATGATGGACTAAACTTTTGGAATCCCTAAATGTCCAATGAAATAAGTGAATTCATGTGTGTTTGAGTAATTTTGAGATTTCTAAATGTTTTGACTAAGCAAGGAAGTTAATTAACATTGGCATTATGATTATGATACATAAGTTCATGCCTTTTTGAAGTAGTCAAATAAGTGTGTCCTGACACCAAAGTTGGATAGTATGTTGTTTGGATGACAATATAACTATGGCTAAAGTATCATAATATTTTAATATTCCTCGAACGAGATATTTATGATTTGAGATTGGTGAAATAATGCATGTGTGGGTGACTTTAGAAACCTAGATGTTGATTCATGCAATGTCACACTTCTATTTATTATGTTTGGGCTATGAAACCCGACTATGCAGTCTTGAATTTGGAGATAGGAAAAACCATGGATCGAGTTGTGTAGGTTCCATCTCAGTCGCATAAGTGAACAGTCAAGATTATAACTTCTGTCTTGTGGTTATGGCTGCATCGTGAGTAGTTATCAACAGTGGGATACAAAAACCACCATGTCATGATCCTGGGTGGATGCGTGATTCTGAGGGGGGAGTTATATTTAGCCCACCATGTGCACATGTTATTACCCAGTTCCTGTGGTCTTTTGAACACTTCTTGAGAAAGAACAACCTGCCACCATTGTTGTCATCTCCACTGCAAATTGCAAGGAGTGTATGAGAGAGTGAAGGAGAAAAGGGAGATGGAAGAGCATAGTTGACGAGAGGGATTTATGAGGTTTGAGGAAGATAAGGGCAGGAGTAGAGAGAGTCCATAGTCGTAGGATTTGACTGCAAGCAACCTGGTGTGATGTTATGAAGCACTAAACTCAAATCATAGTTGACATTGACACCACTATGAAGGAGTTGAAGGTCATGAGATGAAGGCAATCAGAGTGGCGCCGATCTCTCACCAGACCCATAGGCGAGGACAGCTAGTACAACCCGATGATGGACTCACGCAGAAGGAACAACTGTAGAACAGAGTCTTGTCTTGTAATGGAAGACTCACTCGTGCAGGTGTCGGGAGGGGAAGATTGGAGAGATGGGTGGTATCCAATAGAAGAGAATGAGAGAGGGATTCTGGAGGTCCTTAGATTTCATACTAGGAACTGAATCCCTACAACATTGATGTGTTACACCCTATCACAACGGAAGTTCATGTGATAAGGGGAAAAAGAGGGAAGGGAACGGACCAGGTTCATGCCCTAGAACTGGCCGACCCGACTCAAGCAGACCAAAGGAACACGACTCATGGTGGCCAGGTGGCACCCACTGATTGGCCAAAAGGTATGAAATTCCTAGAAATTTCACTGATCTTGTATAATTCACAATAAATAGACCCTTCATCAGAAAATTACAAACAAAGTACCAAAATTCTCAGAAAAATGTGTAGAATAGCATAAAAGCACAATATCAGCCTTTTTATGCTTTAATGATAGTGATATCATGTAAGATGTTATATGTTTATTTCATTGATAATAAATATTAAACAATGGCATAAAATTATGATAATATGTCAGTAGATCTGTTTTTCATGTTTTTAATCCATTTAAGGTTAGTGATTATGGTGTTGATGCATGAAATCATGCATTTTTATCCATATGGCTAATTAGGGATAATAACCCTAATTAAGGTGGAATAATTATATATATGCTCAAGAAACTCTAGAAATTATAGTGTGAGCTCATATTAGCAATTGGAAGGCAATTTGTAACTCGAAGATTATAATTAAACATATAAATTATGTTACATGTTACATGATCCAAAACTGATGATGATTGCTCTTAATGTGATATAAACCCTAATACGCGTAATGAATATGATCTAGGGTTAACACATGCACACAATGATATTGAATCTAATGATCATATGATTTATTCTAATATGTAATACAAAATCAGTAACATCAATCCCAAATAACAAGAAGAGTAAGATAAGATATAATTATGGGAATATCTTAATGAACTAAGTAAAACCCTAATGAATCATAACTAGGGTTAAGATGATGAAAATCTGATGATAGTACATGATCTTATCTTAACTAGGGGTTTGACCAATATATAGTTGACATGAGGATATATCTAATATCAAGAATGTGATTAGGTTTGTCTTTCGTGATCAAGGTATGCCATTACCTTTTACTTGTCTTATTATACAGTATGCTTGCATTATATGTGTAGTAAACACTTGGCATATGATATTGGATGAAATGATTGTTCTTGTATGTTATGTTGCTTGATTTGCCATACTTATGAACACATAGAAGATAATATATATGTTCCATTATATGAAAGCACTAAACTATTTTGTAGTACAAGCTTGGAAGTGACTTAACTCATTAGTAGTCAGTCACATTGTACATATGATCTAACTCTTGGGCAGGAGATCATAAATGCCTTAATCTTGAGCTCCTTGAGAGTCACGAGAATGCATCAAAACCTTCGACGGTCAATGCATGGATATATAATGGAAAATGAGCTTAAAATATGTGTTCTCTTTTGTTAATGAACATCTTTATGCAAGTATATGCTTTTTCTTATATTTCTTTATAACCACCAATTATTAGTTTTATCTTATTGCCAAGCTTAGTAAGGAGAGGTATATATAAGACATGTAGGCATACTTAGTACAATATTCTTAAATATTATGCTGATGTGTACCACATGTAATTTTTGTTGTAGGTTGTGGACATGTGATCTTGAAGAACCAGGATAGTTAAGAGTTGTGCGGTGAGCTGATGTATATGTTGACCTGTTGTCTTAAGATCGTGTAGTTTAGTGGTAGTACATGTATATGTAAACGTTTGATGTACAATATGTAATATCCAATGTTGTAACAATTCATTATGTAATTATATGTTGAATGGTGAACATTTGTTGTATCATTTTATTATTGTTCATGTGCATGTGCTACTGTTGTTTCCTTCTGACTTCCTTTGATTTTCTTCTTCTTATCCTTGTGTGGGGTTCTTAAATTGGGATTCTCACTGAGGTGAGGGTTTTGATTTGGATGTCACACATCATATTAAGTTTTAGAAAATCTGGGGACGTCACTTGTTTGGAAATTTTAAGTTGGAAGACTTTAACCATGGGAAGTGACCAAACCAAACTTAACTTTCTCATAGAAGTACTGTAAAGTTTGTTCCAAAACTAATTTTATTAACTGCAAATAACAAATAAACTTATATATAAATAATGAATGTTTATTTCTAAAAACGTTGCAAACCATGAAATAACTTATTAATTCATACCTTAAGGAAATTAAGGCTCGTTATTTCTTGAAACAATTGAGGAAAATTCTGTGGTGCAAGCTTTCTTGACCTTCATTTTTTCTTCCATTTGATGTTGATCATGTTTGACTAGTTCACTAATTCAAGTATGATATTGAATTTCTTATGTCAACACCCCATTTTTTTACTCAAGAAAAAAAAGAAATTGTTTATTGTTCGGTGCCATCGACTAAAAACAACATTCTTTCGAGGTGCCAAGTGATGGAATCAAGCATTCTTCATGTGGACTGTCATATGAAATGAAGAATTCCACCATGATTTCTTTACAAGGCATGAGGTCTTGATTTTTCCCCTCTTTTTTCCTAGTCTAATGGAATTTACTCTCAAAACATGTCTGTGAAATGTTGAAATTCAAAACCCTAATCCATAACTATATATACTCCAATGCAAAATCCACTGTATCAAATCATCCTTTTTAAATCTCCATAATCAACTACCTTGCCCTTGTAAAGAACTTTTCCGCCTAGTGTTTAGAAGATTCTACTTATAAAATATCGACACTTTTATGTTTAATGTCTGCAAGAATGGTTAGATGATGATAAGTTCTACATTTATTTACTTGTTGGAAAACTACTCTAGCTAGTTGATTAACTATCCACTGGTCATACTGGTTAATTTTTACTATCTGCCATGATTGATTAAATAAAATATTGTATTTCCTATCATTATCCACCTACAAATTGCTTAATTATATTATTAATAATGTAGATCTAATTTTATTTTTGTGTCATTAACTTAATCATATGCCCCAAATAATGGATCCTTATCATGTTGAATCTTCGTAATTTCCCCTCTCATAAATTTCACACATGTCACTGGAATCACCTAGATGGATTTTCATAGTGGGAGTTCCTAAGGTGATTGTGATCCCATAATGAAAATTAGAATTTTGTGGATAATGATGGGAAGTCATGATCATTATGAGTCTCCAAATACTCACACATTTTTATAATGTTTTTCCTATGTTTCCTACTTTGTTTTCTTTAACTAACCCACATCGATGGTTTTCATGAACTTGAGATCTTTGAAATACAATACTGGTTTTTAGGAAACACAAGGATGCCTAATATCTTTCCTAATCGTAATAGGATCATGCGTCTTGACCTTTTGGCCATGCTTTCCATGCTTTACTTGCCCTCAAGTGACATCAAATCTTGATCCTTTTGCACTTCTCCATAAATTCAAATGTTTATCTATGAGTTTCCATCTTTTTTGCATAAAACAATGTGGTAAATTCAAATCTTATATTTTTATTTGTTTCTTTGAGTTTTACATTAACAACTGAAATTAGCTTTATGCAACATGATAATTCCATCATGATTTGCTTAAGAAGTGAATAACTTATTGTTCCAATGAACTTCTTATATGCATAGATGAAGAGTAGGAAATATTTGCTTCAAACCTATAGTGAGAACAATTACCCTTCTAGCCTTTTATTTTGTTGATGTGTGCGGAGGATTAGTAAAAACACCTTTCTAGATGAAAATTTTTGTATTTCCCTTATCTAGGGGTAAAGAGCTTCAAGTGAAGCATCTTGGGTCATGATTTGTATCGTTGTGGGAATCTAGATAACTTGTACTTTGTACTCCTTTTGATCTTGCAATATAATTGTTGGTTCAGGTACCTTGGACATGATTGGTCATAGAATATTGATGGGTGTAATGGGAATTGCTGCTAATGCAACTCTAGGTATCCAAACTGTAGTGAGGTCCTAACAAGGTTGGGTGCTCCTAGTATGAGATCGATCTTTGGACATCTCTAGGAATCATTAACCTCTGTTCCTGGATAGCAAAAATGATGTTGGCACTTTGGCCCCAATTATCAATAGTCTTTCCAAGGGGATGAATGGAATCTGCAATGGATTCTTTAGATGTAACTTTTATTCTACAATATTGGATGATGAGAGATTAAATCTATGAGTTTCCATCTCAACTTCTCTTGATTTGATTAGGTCCTAAAGGTCATGTTAGAGAGCTAAGGATATGTCTATCTTATGGTACTTGGTATGATGAAAATCAGAGTGGATGTTGGGGTTATGCCTTGTTGGTAGAGGATTAGGAGGACCTCTTATGGTTGGGAACTTCCAACTATGTTGGATAGTTAGAACAATGATTCTGAGGGAATATCCTATAAGAGTTAACTTACTTATTGGCTTTGTAGGCTCTTCTAAAGGTGAAAGTGTCACATTCACATCTCCTTGCATTGGAAGATTTGATGTAGTAGGTGGTTGCATGTGCTGCTGGAATGGTGGTTGTTCATACTCATAGAATATATGGTGGATATTGGTATTGTGGCAGTATGAATGGTGGTTGATATTGGAAGTATTTTCCTTTGGGTTGCCCTATAGGGGTATTTTACATTTTTTGTTGTTGTAATGCGGTCAATCTAGAATTGTTGATTTGATCCTATTATGTTTGGTTTATGGCCTCTTTGCTGGATGATTTTTGTTGTTTGTTATTATTTGCATTGGACTGGATAAGTATTGTGCCTACAATAGGGTCAAAATTCTTTGTTCTAGTAGACTTCACCCATCTCAAATTTTGGTTTCTCGATGCAAATTGTGTTGGAGATTGAAAAGTGAGGTCTATATTCTGACACAAGCTCCTCTTAATGAAAATTTGAATTTGCACTCCATCATAAATCATCTAAACAGAAGTGTTGAAGAATTATAGTGAAGAGGAGTGTGGTGACTGTGGGTGAGGCTACCATTACAAAAATGTCTGATTCATCCTTGTGTACTAACTTTAATTCCAACTATTCCACCAGTTCTCACCATCTTTTCATGAACTCTGAGTCTTCTATTGCAATGCATCCATATCTTCCTTGGTCAGGAGTTGATCAAGGTCCAATCATAGTAAACAAAGAATTATTAAATGAGTAGAGTTTAAGTCGAGAGAGAGACTAAATCTTATTTATTGTAGCATGTATTGGTTTATATGCCTTGAGAGCCATCATGTGATGATCATTTCCATACTGAGATAATTAATAAAAGCCAATTCCACTTATTATGTTTGTTGTAGTATTGAGATAATGGATAAATATAATATTGTCCTAAGAATGTTTTGACTCGATGACATATGGTTTAGGTTATGGACCTAAACATGAGATCAGTATAATACGAGTATTCATTCTTGTTATGTTGCTAGTTGGTTATTATTGTGATATTATAGGACAATAATAATACACAAGACTAGCGTGCATATTAAGTGATGAATATGTCTCTTAAGTCATGATATTATATATCAACTTAGATAAATGGGTACTTGTTAGAGAATAATTAGTACTTGATAGACCCACCTTTAGATTAACATATGAAGTTCATGTAATGACATGTCTGAGTCATATCTCAATGTGACTATGGTGATTGTGGTTGTAACACCCGGGCCCACTGCTCAAGGCTCTAGTAGATTTTCAGGAATGATGACTGGCTCCATAGACCACCACTGGCCTTAATTGTGCGGTTTTTCCTCATGATGCACAAGTCGAGATCAATTTCCTGGGCGATCACCCATCCTAGTACTAGTCCAAGTTGTACATGCTTAACTTTGAAGTTGTTAGTGATGAGCTCCCTAAAAAGGACATGCACCTTAGAGATATGGTAAGTCCAATCATTTCTTTTAAGATCATTTTGTTCGAGTCATGAAATCTTGGGACATTACAATTTTACCCACTTAGACTCTTGACATCCTCATCAGGGCTCAATTGTATGGCCTCCTAATATTTCCCTATTTTAGTATAGGCCTATATGGCCCATGGACACCCAGCTCACAATCACAGAATGCCAATGCAAGGGTGGCTACATCACCCTAGACAACCCTTTCCAACATGCCTGCACTACACGCTCAAGACTGGCATGCCACATATCCATGAGGGCCCAACCTATATGAGGGATTACAGCTCAAATACCATTTGTAATGCCCAAGCCCACTACATGGGCATCATTTCGAAAACATCCAACATGTCTGCACTACACGCTTAGACTGGCATGCCACATACCCATGTGGGTCCAACCTATTAGAGGGGTTACAACTCGAATACCATTTGTAATGCCCAGGCCCTCTACCCAGGCGTCATTTCTAAAACTCTACTTGATCCATGTGTTTGTGATGAATCCTCCAAATTCATCCTCACAGTCACCATTTCTAGGAATTTTGTGCCTCATATCGACTGATCCACCCTTGTTTTGGCTTACTCTGAGTGTCTCCTCAGTTTCATGAAAATAGTGCTCTAATAGCTCTAATTACCAGTTTATTTGATCTTATCCTCCTTTACTCACTTTCCTTCTTCTCTGCAGATCATTTTCATCCATCCGATAACATATCTACATCTCCTCATGGTTTGTCCATCCATCCGGTTTTACCCTTCATACGGTCTCAAGACCGTGTGAAGCCTCACAATCTCAAGACCGTTTGGATGCCGAGGCACAAGACCGTTTGGACCCAAGACTGTTTGGATCCTGAAACCATTAAGACTCTATACTGGTTAGACAACAATACCATTTGGATGAAGATTGGTTGCCAAGACCGTTTTGACCCAAGACCGTTTGGAGCCAAGACCGTTTGGATTCAAGACCATTTGGAGCCAAGATCATTTGGACCCAAGACCATTTTGAGCCAAGACTGTTTAGACCCAGTACTGTTTGGGGCCAAGACCATATGGAACCAAGACCGTTTGGGAATGAAGAACATTTGGATCCTGAAACCGTTAAGACTCCAGACTAGTTGGACAACAAGACCGTTTGGATGAAGACCGATTGCCAAGACCGTTTGGACCCAAGACCGTTTGGAGCCAAGACCATTTGGATCCAAGACCATTTGGAGTCAAGACTATTTGGATCCAAGACTATTTTGGGCCAAGACCGTTTGGACCCAATACCATTTGGATCCAAGACCGTTTGAAGTATTCTCACATCAAAAATGTGAAGACCCCATCCAAGCCTATAAATAGGACCATAAAGGTCATCATTTGGGCATCAGATCCGGGAGACCGCAAGGCTGCTCCACTGCTACCTCATCTCCACCAAGCTCTATCTGGCCCTACTCATTCATCTTCGGAGGTGCACACAAAGATCAAGGCAGCAAGAGATGGACTTCATCGACCAAGTCGGAGCAGTCTTGAAGACTGGGGCGATCTACACCAGGCTGTCACAGATCTACTTTTCTACTGTGACGATACTTGTTCTATCTTTCTCCTTTGTCTTTATTGCTCCCTCTATGAGGAGCAAGTAGCATAATTCATTGCTTTGTCATCTGTACCTAAAGATGTTATCTTTCTGATTCAATGCTAATCATTTCATTGCATGCTCGAATGTTGGCCGCTTTCTTGCACGATCTATTGTGTTTTATTGTGGATTGTCTACGTCTACTCTTAAGACCTGATTACCAATTTGGCATTGGTTCTTGATGTGTGTATCCACCACACATCTGTTTTGGTATCTAGGAATGCTTTTCAAGGAGTGGAGTAAGCTCACCTCCATCGTTGTACTTTCATACTATGAAATGGAATCAATTGACGTATGAAATTACAATCTTGATAGGTCGAGGAACACACTCTGCAAAGGGAGTGATGCAAAGTAAGTGACCATGCATTTGGGGATGGATGGCATTGCAACACTCCCACGTTTCTTGTATATCTGTCCTCGAAAGAGGGATAGTCTATAAGGATACTAATCGAATTGATAATATCGATTGCTTGTTAGTCTTTTGATGCACATTTCACGAGGTTGAGTAAGATCTCCCTTCGGAGGGTACATATATGTGTGACAACAGAGATATGTTCCCTCTAAAGAGAGATCTTACTCAACGCCATGAAATGTGCATTAAAAGACTAACAAGCGAGCGATATTATCAATTCGATTAGTATCCTTATAGACTATCCCTCTTTCAAGGACATAGCTACGAGAAACGTGGGAGTGTTGCAATGCCATCCATCCTCGAACGAAAGGCCACTTACTTTGCATCACTCCCTTCGCAGAGTGTGTTCCTCGACCTATCAAGATTGTACTTTCATACGTCAATTGATTCCATTTCATAGTATGAAAGTACAACGATGGAGGTGAGCTTACTCCACTCCTTGAAAAGTATTCCAAGATACTGAAACAGATGTGTGGTGGATACACACATCAAGAACCAAGGATAAATCAGTAATCGAGTCTTAAGAGAAGATGTAGACAATCCACAACAAAAGACAATAGATTGTGCAAGAAAATGACCAACATTCGAGCATGCAATGAAACAATTAACATTGAATCGGAAAGATAACATCTTTAGGTACATATTACAAAGCATGGGTAGCGGGGCTAGCCCCCGTGCCCCAGTGAATTACACTGCTTGCTCCTCATAGAGGGAGCAATAAAACCAGAGGAGAAAGATAGAACAAGCTTAATTGGAGCAGAAAAGTAGATCTACGACAGCCCGGTGTAGATCGCCCCAGTCTTCAAGACTGCTCTGACTTGGTCGATGAAGTCCGTCTCTTGCTACCTTGATCTTCATGTGCACCTCCGAAGACGTATGAGTAGGGCTAGTCATAGCTTGGTGGAGATGAGGTAGTAGTGGAGCAGCCTTGCAGCCTCCTAGATCTGATGCCCAAATGAAGACCCTGCTGGTCCTATTTATAGGCGTGGATGGGGTCTTCATGTTTTTGATGTCAGAATACTTAAAAGGGTCCTGGCTCCAAATGGTCTTGGGTCCAAACGGTCTTGGCCCCGAACGGTCTTGGCTTCAAACCGTCTTGACTCCAAATGGTCTTAGATCCAAATGGTCTTGGGTCCAAATAGTATTAGAAACCGGTCTTCAACCAAACAGTCTTATTGTCCAACCAGTCTGGAGTCTTAACGGTTTCGGGATCCAAATGGTCTTCATTTGCAAACAGTCTTGGGTCCAAACAGTCTTGGCCTCAAACGGTCTTGGGTCCAAATGGTCTTGGCTCCAAACCGTCTTGGGTCCAAATGGTCTTGGCTCCAAATGGCCTTGGATCCAAACGGTCTTGGATTCAAACGGTCTTGGGTCCAAATAGTCCTGGAAACCGGTCTTCATCCAAATGGTCTTGTTGTCCAACCGGTCTGGAGTCTTAACAGTTTCAGGATCCAAATGGTCTTCATTTCCAAACAGTCTTGGGTCCAAACGGTATTGTGCCTCGGCGTCCTAACGATCTTCAGACCGTGAGGCTTTACATGGTCTTGAGACCGTGTGACCTCACGAGGTATTGAGACCATATGAAGGGTAAAACCGGATGGATGGACAAACCGCGAGGAGATGTAGATATGTTATCGAATGGATGAGAATGATCTGCACAGAAGAAGGAAAGTGAGTAAAGGAGGATAAGATCAAATAAACTGGTAATTAGAGCTATTAGAGCTCTATTTCCATGAAACTGAGGAGACACTCAGAGTAAGCCAAAATAAGGGTGGATCAGTCAATATGAGGCACAAAATTCCTAGAAATGGCGACTATGAGGATGAATTTGGAGGATTCATCACCACACTGAACTTAAGTGTTGCTCATCCCGAGGAATGGAAAAGCCCAAGACAGTCACCAAAAAGCTCATTCATCTCGTAATTTCCTCATCTTCGTGCAAATGTCGGAAAACGTAAGAAATCCTTTGAATTGGTGACTGAGGATGAATATTGAAGATTCATCACCCACACCGAACTTAAGAATTGCTCGTCTCGAAGAACGGAAAACTTAAAACAATTGCCAATGAAATCGTTCATCTCGTGATTGCCTCATCCTTATGTCATATCATAATTTTGTTCATGGCTTAGATTGATACAATATCAAGGTTTCCTTAGATCAAGGAATACATTTTATGATATCCTCATTTCTGAGTTCACTTTACTGAAGTATTTCCTTCTCACTCTCTGCTGTATCAATCATGTTTAAATTTTTTATGTGATTTTTAAAAGACGCATAGAATCAATCAAACATGTATATGATCCGTCACGGGTGTTTTCAAGAGAATGGTTGAAATGGAGGCAATTGTGGTTCCAGTAGGTTGAAAAAGGAAAGAATAGGGGTGTGATCAAAAGATAAGAGTATCTCCTCTAATCGATTCAAGATTCTTATTATTGGTTGATTCATTAAGATACTTTGTGTGTTTTGTGCACAACTCTGATTGGCATAGCCTTACACCTAATTTTTTTTCTAAAGGTAACTCAGAAATGTGTATAGGTTGGATTAAGGCTTTTGGCTAACTTACCTCTTCAAGAGGAGGTAAGGGGTTATTTTTGGAGCCTTAGGGTATCACTACCGGGCTCGACACATCTGCCTTTGTGAGGGTAGATAATGTATCGACTGGGTAAGACCTTTGACAGTTATCCTTATTTAGGGCACAACTCTCATGCTTTTATTCACACTCTGGATTTTATTCATTCTGACTTGTCTTAGGAGAAAGGGTATTTTTGGATTTTTGTATATTTGGGCTGCTGAGCCTCTTTTTAGAATCGGGTTAGATTTTTCCTCAACCTTGGTATGTACACAATCATCATCGTATACTTTTTGAACAAAATGAGAAGGTGATACGCCCCTTTTATGTATTGAGGGGTATGGAGGAAGCGATTATATAAGAAGAGGTGTGGTGTACCACACCAAACATAGAGTTCGGCAATGTTCTAGCTTACACTAGAAAAGAGTGTGGTGTGCCACATTGAACTTAAAGCTTTGGCATGGTTGGTGAGCGGAGAGGTATGGAGATGAAAGAACTAGTGTAGAAGAGAGTTCAGATAGTGATTCCATATGATGGGTTCCTTTTCTTCATCACACTCTGCTCAAAAAGTGACATGATAAAACTTCAAATGAGAATTCCATACGGCTGATCCATTAATCAGTGAGAGGCGTGATGCATTTGATCTATCTCAATCTTATTGAATCTCATCATCTTTTTTCTATTAAGGATATGACATTAGGATTCACAGACTATACAAGATGAAATCATTTATCGGCTAGTTTTAAGCATTCTTTTCTTGTGAATTTGCAATGAAAAGAGGTGATGAACATAGATTCAAAAAGCAAAAGCCGACTAGATAAAAGGCTTTATTTTAAGAAGACTATGAAAATGCAGAAAAAATACGAAAAAAGAAACTAGAATGGAAAATCAGAAAGAAGTAAAGATAGAGGGTGGAGTGAGAAACATACCACCCACCCTCCATCTCGAACTTATGAGTTTGCTGGTCTCCGAGCAAACACTAGGTTCGAGATGGAGGGGAAGATCTACGCAGTGTTAACCAGGCGGTCCTCGCAATTGAAAGAAGGTCAGACGAAGATGTTTCATGATAATCGACACTGAGAGCGAGGAAGTGGCATGGACAACCTATTGACTTGGTGATCGTGGCAACTCAAACATGTTTTCTGGATGCCTTGGATGCACATTTCTTTCACCTCTTTTTCCGCCTAGAAGAATCCAAAGACCTTCCCCCATCAGTGGGGGAGGTGGAATATATGTAGTTGAAACTGGAAGACTAGGTGAATAATCGAAGTCATGCCTATATGTGTCCTCTAGTTGTGGCTCGCCCTTGAAATTTGGAGTCAAGGTACCTTCTTTATGATCCAAAGTAGTTGATAGAGGGTTGGCCACTTGAACTTCTTCTTGTACCAGATCTGGTGGTGGATCCGGTTCAAGCTTCATATCATCACCCGACTTTTCTTGTGTAGGGTGTAGCAACAAGGGTGACATTTCTTCATCAAGGGGATTGTTCTGAGGATCATCATTTTGATTCCATGTGTCCTCCAGAGGGTTATCATTATCAAGGTTGGGGTCGATAGGAGCAGCATGTTTTATTCCGAAGTTAAGGTGTTGTTCAAATTCTTCTTCGTTGTGCACTCTTAATTCGTCTGAGTAACTAGAGGGAGATTCAACAGGTAGAATGAACTCTTGCTCAGATAAGGGAATCATGAGAACCTAAAGTAGAGGCTCTAGTGATGTCTCTTCGTGGGAAGGGTTAGCCCATGGCACATCTTTTTGTAGACTAGAATCCTCACATGAATCTAATTCTTTGATATTGAGACCAATATACTCCATTCCTAAGTCATGATGTTGTTGCAGTTCTTCCTCATAGCACGCCTCCAGTTCTATTAATTATTCAGGAGAAGTTGCTATGGGAAGAATGAAACATTATTCAGGTAATGGAGATATGTCAGTCTCCTATATATTTGGTAGCTCGGGAGGAGCTTCTCCATAGGGGAGGGTAGCCATTAGAAGATTGTTTTGTGGCTCGATGTCTTCCCAAAGGTCCTCCTTATCATTACAAGGGTCTTCATAAATATCGTATTCCATTCCAAAATCAAGAGATGGTTTGTGGTTCTCTTCATAGTACACCATCAATTCATTCAAGTGACTAGAAGGAGATTCAATGGAAAGAACATACTCTTGTTTGAGAACTAACTTTTTCTGGACTTCTTATAGGGATGGCATCTCTGGTAATGTCATTTTGTGGAAAGGATCGGTCATAAAGTCATCGTCTTGGGATCCATCATCCTCCCATGATTCTTTTTCATCATCATCAGCTTCAGTGAGAGTGGTATGGTCCACACCTGAATCAAGATCTTGATCAGTCCCATCCTCGAAGTCTGTTCCTAGATCAACCAAATGATCAAAAATTTCTTCATAAGGACAAATTAGATCTTGTTCCAGTAATGGAGACATTTGAGTTTCTTTCATAAAAGAAATCTCCTTATCTGAATCAGTCACATATTCATCTGAATCTGACAGTGAAGGAGTGTAGAGTTCTTGTAACTAGACCCTTCATTGGAATTCACCAATAAGAAAACTGAAGTTGAAGAATATTTGTCATATAGGGATTCAATCATTATTGATTGCTCCTCAATCTGTATGGTTGGATCTGGGTTTGTTGGGGAAGAAGATGAGTAAATACCAAAATTTATCCCCAATTGATCTCCTGACTATAGAAAAACATCATATTGGCCAATCAATTTTTCATCTAAGGGAATAGTGCAGGAGTCATTTTCTGAGTCGGACCTTGGGTCAGAAAATGATTCTTTTCTTGTGATACTTTGGAGAAATCATCCGTGGGTTCAATCATTTGCTCTGAGGATGATTCCTCTCCGTGCACTGCTGCTAGAAGATCATTGGAAGGCACCTCCCACATGATATCATAATCATCATCGTAATCGATTGCAATATGCGGATGAGGAGTGTGCTCCAGGGAAACTGGTGACTGCTCTTCATGTTGCTCAGAAGTGAGGACAAGTTGCATAAGTTGATCAAGCTCGGCTATCAACTTCTCATTTGTGTCTGTTTGATCAGCTAGTTGTTGAGCCACCAATTTCTGTAGAGCATGTACTTCTTCTATTAATGTGTATCGATCTTCATAGTTGGGTTCTTCACTGTACCTGTTAGGTTGATGTTGATAGTAGCTCTCCTCATCGTAGTATTGATTTGCATTGCAGTCCAAATTTCCTTCTGCATTGCAATCTACGCCTTGAAATCCGTCATAATTGGGTTCTTCGTAGTAGCTTCCAGGAGGATATGGATTATCACTTACGTTATATCCATAGTCGCATGAAGAGACTGCCTTGAGTTTCCCAACTATACGATTTGTGATTAATTGATGTAGTGCATTCACATAGTAAGGAGGAGCATTAAAGGAGTTGATTGATGAATGGGAGTAGTCACCACATAATTGACATCTAATGGTTGGTGGCATTGACTACTTCATTTTGAAGAGAATTGGTAACTAAAATTAAAGAAGTTGTTTATCAGGCTTGACCAATCACTTCAAATTCTAGAGAGTATACAATAAAAACTTTAACTTTTGAGATCAAGGTTTTCACCCCTCTTTTTTTATATTTTTGAAAAGAAAATGAAAAACCCTAGAGAAACATAGGTCGATACAGAATTCAACGAAGACGATTCTTACGACGTTGTCCCCGACAATGGCACCATTATTTGTTGGAGATAGGATTTACACCAAAAGATTGCTCTTCCAATGGAAGTCCTAATGTACACCAAAAACCCCTGGGAGTTGATGTTCTCTCTAGGTTTACCTACAACTAGTGCTAGATAAATGCTCCAACTCCACAAGAGTATGGAAGCCTTATTGTAGTACATATTTAGGATTGAACCCAAAGGACAACGTGAAGAATCTAGATGTCTTTGTCTCATTTTGTCTCGATCTATGTTAATCATTTACAACCAAGAGATTGATAGGATTAATCTAATATAATCTAGAACATGCAAAAGTAAAGGAAAGTATCAAATCTAGTTAAAGTTTGAAATCTAAGATTATCAGATGATTATGGATCACTGGTGTGACGTCCCCGGATTTTCTAAAACTTAATCTGATGTGTGATGTCTAAATTGAAACCCTCACCTCAGTGAGAATCCCAATTTAAACACCACACACTAGTCTAAGAAGAATAAAATCATAGGAAGTCGTACGGAAACAATCAGTAGCACATGTACATGAACAATAATAAAACCATACACACATGTTCACATTTCAACATATAATTACAACATGAATGGTTACAACATTTTATATTGCATATTGAACAACAAACTTATACATATACATGTACTACCACTAAACTACAGGATCTTAAGACAACATGTCCACCTATACATCAGCTCACCACACAACTCCCACTATCTTGGATCTTCAAGATCACATGTCCACAACCTAAACAAAAGATTACATGCGGTACACATCAACACAATATTCAAGAATATTGTACTGAGTACGCCTACGTGTCTTTTATATACCTCTCATCATATCTTGGCAATAAGATAAAACTAATAATTGGCAGTTATAAAGAAATATAAGAAAATCATATACTTGCATGAAGATGTTCATTAACAAAAGAGAACACATATTTTAAACACATTCCCATTATATCATCCATGCATTGACCGCCGAGGGTTGAATGCATTAAGGACTTTATGATCACTACCACAGAGTTGGATCATATGTACAAGGAGACCACTACCAAAGAGTTGGGTCCAAGCACACTGCCAAAGAGTTGGTGCTTCCATATGTACAATGTGACCCGTACCAAAGAGCTGGGTCACTTCCAAGCACACTACCAAAGAGTTAGTGCTTTCATATAATGGAACATAATCAATTATGTTTGATGTGTTCATAGCAATAAGTATGGAAGATCAAGCAACATATCATACAAGAACAATCATTTCAATCAATACCATATGCCAAGTCTTTACTACAATATAACACAAGCATATTGTATAATAAGCCAAGTAAGAGGTAATTGCACACCTTAGATCAAGAGAGACAAACCTAATCATATTCTTGATATCATCTATATCCTCATGTCAACTATATCTTGGTCAATCCCCTGGTTAAGACAAAATCACATACTATCATCAGGTTCTCATCACCTTAACCCTAATCATGTTCATTTGGGTTTATCTTATCTCATTAGGATATTCCCACTTTTACTTGCATTCTTCTCTTAGATTTATCTTACTGATGTCATTTTCTAGATTATGATTCATGATCTGAATATTAGGTTCCATATCATTTTTGGTGCACATATTAACCCTAGTTTATATACATTATTCAAATTAGGGTTACAACCCATGTATCAAGGTTCATCTTCATATAACATGAATTTCATGTACAAAACTGGTCTCATATTTACATATTATCTTTCAATTACAGATATGAGAATTTTCTGTGAATTTCATCATTTATTGAGCAGTATATATTTATTGCATTTAACTTAGGGTTATTAACCCTAATTAGCCATATGGAGAGAATTACATAATTTCGTGCATCAACATGATCATCACTGACATTAAGTGCATTATAAACATTATTATGGAGTTACTGACATTTTTCCATTATTTTATATCATCATTTGATATTTATTATCCACAAACTAAGCATTACATATCTTACATGATATCGTTGATATTTTAGCATAAAAAGACTAGTATGATGGTTTCATGTTATTCTACACATTTTTCTGAGAATTTCAGTATATTATACTTATTTTTCTGATGCTCAGGCTATTTTCTATGATTTAATGAAGAACTACATATTTCTGAGAATATTACCTTATTCGGCCAATGGGAGCCCACCACGTGACCCGGTGGGAGGCACATCCATCTCCTTCCTTGTTCTGCCCAATCCGGATCTCACGTTGGATCCACAAATCTGGGGATCCAGTCACCCGAGTCTCTCGGCTCTCCCGTTCTCAAGAGTCTCACGGTCCTCTATTTCCTCTGTGAAATAGAGCACCGCAAGCGGGTTCTGTTCCACGCCGTCACCGTAGTGGGAAGGATCTCCGGTGAGCGATGTCAGCTGCTCCTCCTCTCCTTCATCAAGGGTCGTGATTGTGTTAGGTTCAGTTACCTATTATGGACCTCCACGGCTGCAAAACTGCTCGCCGACTACCCCTGAGCTCCACGACCACAATCTTCTCGGCCATGGCCGCCGCCGCGGTGGAGCAGGAAGGGGAAAGAGACTTCCGTGCCTCAAATCATACAGGTGAGACACCGAGAAGCTTCTTCAGAGCTTCAAAGTCCTAGAACGACCCTTGGATTGTTTTGTAGAGTCCTAAATTGGTGCCCCTGACTCCATCTTGTTCCACGATTTGGGTGTTCTCGGAGCCCAGCAAGGACATCATCGGGGTTCACAATTTTGTGTGGGTTCATCTCCTCAGAACTAGCACTTCCTTTTCCCCCTCTATACTCCTCCTAAACAGCCATTGACTGGGGTTGTCTCCTCTTCGATCACCACTCTAGATGGATTTCACTCCTCCTCGCACTATTTTCTAACAACAATGGAGAAGTCTAGGAACTCATGAGTTGGTTCTCCTTATTCACTTGACCACTCACCTTGCTCAGAGTGTCAATCGGTTCGTAAAGGGGAGGAGAATCCAACTCCTTGATCACTTCTCCCCATCGCCCCATGATCTCAATGAGTGGTGTCCAGGGTGGGTGTGGGTTCAGTTTTCCCACTACCTTGCTCTAACCGCAAGGTAGGGGACAAGCTGACATCCCTCAGATCCTAATCCAAGGGTTCAGATCAGCCTCATCACCAAGTGAATCTGTGACATTCCTTTCTCTAGGATTACAACTACTAGATCGACAATCTAGGGCAGCAAGCAGGCCATGCGGATTCAGTCCAAAGCCAAGGGGGGGTGACACAACCTGACTTAGGCTCAAGCTAGCAAACTTAGGTCTATTAATCATCTATAAAGCATATCATCTCACAAAAATTCAAACCTAGATAACTCTTTCTAGGATGATCTGATTTCCAAAAAAAATTAACCATAGGTTCCCTACCTTTCAAGGTACATTCTACTCCAATTTGGTGACAAAACTAAGCTATTTGACCATTCAATTAAATTCCCCAAGTAGGCCTAAACTTATGGATCCAAATCATTATATAAACCTCAATAAACACTCCAACTTTACTGGAACACTTGGGATTCTCAAAACAACTCAACATGTATGACTTCACTTGTGTCATTGGACATTTAGGATTCCAAAAGTCTACTCCATCACATCCTACACACCTTAAAAGATATTTCGTCCTCGAAATTAAGCCAAAAACCAGTCTTTCACATCATATACATCTTAAAAGAAATTTTGTCCTCAAAATTAAGCCATTCTCTTATTCAAAGGAAAAACCAAGGCCTTCATTCACATGTAGGACACCACTTGTGCAACATATCTATAAAGGTTACCGAGAACCATGTATCCAAATCACTATTAGGATGTTTCAAAAGCATCAAGGGTAAAACATCACTCCATGGAAGGCTCAAACAAGGGTTTAGAAGCTTAGGTTATGTCATGACGTATCTCATATGTTAGGGTTATCAGGCATTATTATTCAACATCTTACTATTATGTTCCAAAGGAGTTAACTAAGGTTAACCCATTATATCAAGGTTTTATCAACATTTTATTGAGCTAATTGTTAGAACATGTTCAACGTTAACATATGTCTTTTAGGAAGGAGTTAACTATAATTAACCCACTTTATCCATTTAAATCATATCAAGGTGTCATGGTCATTATGTTGTGCTAACTGTCAAACTATATTTTCATCTTTCTTAAGCCTTAAGATTAACACCTCATGTAACATGTTCCATTCATTTGATCTTATTTCATTTCCCTTAATAAATTGCAACATTTACTAGTGAATCCATCACAAGATTAACCAACAATTTCACATTAGTATCATTATTCGTGTATATGGTTAACCATTTATGCATTGATATCAATTAAACCATCTCTAGATTTCCATCATATTGTGTCTATATATCACGTCTTTAGATTAGATCACATCCGTACATGTATTATATTATGGTTGTTCTAAACAAACTTATACAAGTGGCTTCTTAAAACATATATCAAAACTTTATCTAGTCTAACTGAGGTTCGCCTAACCCATATCATGAGGGTAGTAACATGCTCAGTCTCACTGAACTAACTCAACTCTATGAGTATCTCATATGGATACACTTTATCTTTCCTCCCTTATTCTAGGGTTCTCGGATTACCTCGTTGGCACTAGTTGATAGCTTTACGAGCTCTAGCCACATAAGCACAAACCAAAACATGCTATGACATTCTCTTGATAGATCTCTACCCATGAAACATGCTTACCCAAAACTCTCTTATACACACCACTAGATTCCTATGTGGGAAACCACCAACCCGAGTATGAGGCTTCACAGAAACTAACATAGCTACCTCCTCTGGGGTCTTGGGCTCTCTCCCTCACCCAGATGGCAGGTACTCATATTCCCTTATTCACATATGTATATATAACCAGCCACTCTCTATATCTAGAGTTTGGTGCTCCCAAGGACATCTAGGGTTCAAGAAGACTATAGTAATCATGCATAAAGCAACTCAACTCAATCACTCAGGAGTAATCTAGTTTAGGAAATATCATATCACATATCTCAGAATTCTCATATCTTGGAGTTTAGGTTCTCTAACCTTCTCCCAATGGGTCTCAATCTCTATGGATTTAACCCTATAATTGGTCCTAACACTAGAGGTCCTCCTTCGTAAAAGAGCTTGAGGCTCATGATGACTCACAACCTTGTCTCAGTGTAAGACATCTTATCCCATAAAATCCTAATTACTTATATCATCAAAACTTATCACAAATCCTCAAAACTGAACTTAAGTCCCCGAAGACATTCATATATCATCATAAACCATCTTATATCATCTATATAAGACTTTCATCATATCATCAAAACTTATTTCATCTATTCCATCTATCATGTATTCTAACAAGGCTCTAGACATCTAATCTAGAACTACTCTCTCTTCTAGACTGATGTCATTCACTTTCACTTAGGTTGCATGATCACCTCCTACTCATACATGCATGGGAACACATTTTTGTAATACATATACAAAATAAAATATTATATAGTTTTTCTCCAATAAAACAATCATCAAAGAAAACTACCAAGGTTCGATCCGATTGGAATAAAAAACCAAATCCTAAAAATGAGTATCCCACACATAGTAGAGAGTACAACATCATGAAAACTAGTGAAAAGGGTGAGAACATGGTGTAGACTGGTGTAGCTACTCTAGACAACGTGTGCAATATGTCTAGGGTTTCTCTTCCCTTGATGCACATCATTTCCAAATAGTGCAATGTCCCATACCGCTGCACTACAAGGAAAGAATGACATCTAAGGACCTGTTATACAACAAGCACTAGTCTAGACCTAGTTCTCTGACATCTAGGTGCTAACCTAGAGGCTAGGTCAGATCTAGTCTCTAAAAGATGACTAATCTAACCCTAAAAGATTATTATGTTCAAGGTTCTTTAGTTTTGAGTTGTATAATGAGCAGATGTCAGACTTTGCTATTGTTCATGCTCTGATACCACCAGTGACGTCCCCAGATTTTCTAAAACTTAATCTGATGTGTGATGTCTAAATTGAAACCTTCACCTCAGTGAGAATCCCAATTTAAAAACCACACACTAGGCTAAGAAGAAGAAAATCAGAGGAAGTCGTAAGGAAATAATCAGTAGCACATGTACATGAACAATAATAAAACCATACACACATGTACTACCACTAAACTATAGGATCTTAAGACAATAGGTCCACCTGTACATCAGCTCACCACACAACTCTCACTATCTTGGATCTTCAAGATCACATGTCCACAACCTAAACAAAAGATTACATGCGGTACACATCAGGACAATATTCAAGAATATTGTACTGAGTACGCCTACATGTCTTTTATATACCTCTCATCATATCTTGACAATAAGATAAAACTAATACTTGGCAGTTATAAAGAGATATAAGAAAATCATATACTTGCACGAAGATGTTCATTAACAAAAGAGAACACATATTTTAAGCACATTCCCATTGTATCATCCCTGCATTGACCGCCCAGGGTTGAATGCATTAAGGCCTTTAGTATCACTACCAAAGAGTTGGATCATATGTACTAGGTGACCACTACCAAAGAGTTGGGTCCAAGCACACTACCAAAGAGTTGGTGCTTCCATATGTACAATGTGACCACTACCAAAGAGCTAGGTCACTCCCAAGCACACTATCAAAGAGTTGGTGCTTTCATATAATGGAACAGAATCAACTATGTTTGATGTGTTCATAGCAATAAGTATGGAAGATCAAGTAATATATCATACAAGAATAATCATTTCAATCAATACCATATGCCAAGTCTTTACTACCATATAACACAAGTATATTGTATAATAAGTCAAGTAAGAGGTAATGGTGCACCTTAGATCAAGAGAGACAAACCTAATCATATTCTTGATATCATCTATATCCTCGTGTCAACTTTGTCTTGGTCAAACCCATGGTTAAGATAAGATCACATACTATCATCAGGTTCTCATCACCTTAACCCTAATCGTGTTCATTAGGGTTTATCTTATCTCATTAGGATATTCCCACTTTTACTTGCATTCTTGTGTTAGATTTATCTTACTGATGTCATTTTCTAGATTATGATTCATTATCTGAATATTAGGTTCCATATCCTTTTTGGTGCACATATTAACCCTAGTTTATATACATTATTCAAATTAGGGTTACAACCCATGTATCAAGGTTCATCTTCATATAACATGAATTTTGTGTACAAAACTGGTGTCATATTTACATATTATCTTTCAGTTACAGATATGAGAATTTTCTATAAATTTCATCATTTCTTGAGCATGTATATATTTATTACATTTAACTTAGGGTTATTAACCCTAATTAGCCATATGGTGTGAATTACATAATTTTGTGCATCAACATGATCATCACTGAAATTAAGTGCATTATAAACATTATTATGGAGTTACTGACATTTTTCCATAATTTTTTATCATCATTTGATATTTATTATCCACGAACAAAGCATTACATATCTTACATGATATTATTCATATTTAAGAATAAAAAGACTAGTATGATGGTTTCATGTTATTCTACACATTTTTCTGAGAATTTCGGTATATTATACTTATTTTTCGGATGCTCGGGCTATTTTCTATGATTTAATGAAGAACTGCATATTTTTGAGAATATTACCTTATTCGGTCAATGGGAGCCCGCCACGTGACCCAATGGGAGGCACATCCATGTCCTTCCTTGTTCCTCCTGATCCATATCTTGTGCTAGATCCACAGATCTGGGGATCCGGTCACTCGGGTCGCTCGACTCTCCTATTCTCGAGAGTCTCACAGTCCTCTGTTTCCTCTGTGAAACAGAGCGCCGCAAGCGGTCTCTGTTCCACGCCGCCACCGTCGTGGGAAGGATCTCCGGTGAGCGATGTCAGCTGTTGCTCCTCTCCTTCATCAAGGGTCATGATTCCTCCAGGTTCAGTTACCTATTCCAGACCTCCACGGCTACAAAACTGCTTGCCGACTACCCCTGAGCTCCACGACCACAAGCTCCTCGACCATGGCCGCCGCTGTGGTGGAGCAGGAGGGGGAAAGAGACTTTCGTGCCTCGAATCATACATGTGAGGCACCGAGAAGCTTCTTCAGAGCTTCAAAGTCCTAGAACAACCCTTGGATTGTGTTGTAGAGTCCTGAATCGGCGCCCCCAACTCCATCTTGTTCCACGATTTGGGTGTGCTCGACGCCAAGCAAGTACATCATTGGGGTTCACAGTTTTGTGTGGGTTCTTCTCCTGAGAACTCACACTTCCTTTTCCCCCTCTATACTCCTCCTAAACAGCCGTCGAATGGGTTTGTCTCCTCTTCGATCACCACTCTATATGGATTTCACTCCTCCTCGCACTATCTGCTAATGACAATGGAGAAGTCTAGGAACTCGTGAGTTGGTTCTCCTTATTCACTTGGCCACTCGCCTTGCTCAGAGTGTCAATCAGTTCGTAAAGGGGAGGAGAATCCAACTCCTTGATCACTTCTTCCCATTGCCCCATGATCTCAGGGAGTGGTGACCACGGTGGGCGCGGGTTCAGTTGTCCCACTACCTTGCTCTAACCGCAAGGTAGGGGACAAGCTAACATCCCTCAGATCCGAATCCAAGGGTTCAGATCAGCCTCATCACCAAGTGAATCCGTGACATTCCTTTCTCTAGGATTACAACTGTTGGATCAGAAATCTAGGGATGCAAGCAGGCCATGTGGATACATCCCAAAGCCAAGGGCATGACACAACCTGACTTAGGCTCAAGCTAGCAAACTTAGGTCTATTAATCATCTATAAAGCATATCATCTCACAAAAATTCAAACCTAGATAACTCTTTCTAGGATGATTTGATTTCCACCAAATTTTAACCATAGCTTCCCTACCTTTCAAGGTACATTCTACACCAACTTGGTGACAAAACTCAACTATTTGTTCATTCAATTAAATTCCCCAAGTAGGCCTAAACTTATGGATCCAAATCATTATATAAACCTCAATCAACACTCCAACTTTACTGGAACACTTGGGATTCTCAAAACAACTCAACATGTATGACTTCACTTGTGTCATTGGTCATTTAGGATTCCAAAATCCACTCCATCACAACTAGGGTGATGCAGATATTCATCACCACTACACATGCATTATACTTGTACCAACATAGCTGGACCTACAAGCAAGAAACATGGATGTTGTGCAATGTCGATGCCCTCTCAGACAAGGAGCATTGCACACATCCTTCACAGGTTGAGCATCTCCCACCTGGTACATATCTGCATGTCAATAGAGATATGTGCCCTCCTAAAGGAGATCTTACTCAACCTAGTGAAACGTGCATCTAAAGACTAACAAGTGAGCAATATTATCAATTCGATTAGTATCCTTATAGACTATCCCTCGTCGAGGACATAGCTATGAGAAACGTGGGAGTGTTACAATGCCAACCATCCCTGAACGAATGGTCACTTACTTTGCATCACTCCCTTCACAGAGTGTGTTCCTCAAGATTGTAATTTCATACGTCAACTGATTCCATTTCATAGTATGAAAGTACAACGATGGAGGTGAGCTTACTCTACTCCTTGAAAAGCATTCCTAGATACTGAAACAGATGTGTGGTGGATACACACATCAAGAACCAATGCTAAATCGGTAATCGAGTCTTAAGAGTAGACGTAGACAATCCACAACAAAAGACAATAGATTGTGCAAGAAAGCGGCCAACATTCGAGCATGCAATGAAATGATTAGCATTGAATCAAAAAGATAGCATCTTTAGGTACATATTACAAAGCATGGGTAGCGGGGCTAGCCCCCACGGCCCAGTGTATTACACTACTCGCTCCTCATAGAGGGAGAAATAAAGACAGAGGAGAAAGATAGAACAAGCAGTCTTCAGGTCTACTCTCACTTGGTCGATGAAGTCTGTCTCTTACTGCCTTGATCTATGTGTGCACCTCCAGAAATGTACGAGTAGGACCAGGCAGAGCTTGGTGGAGATGAGGTATTAGTGGAGCAGCCTTGCGACCTTCCGGATCTGATGCCCAAATGAAGACCCTGTTGGTCCTATTTATAGGCTTTGATGGGGTCTTCATGTTTTTGAAGTGAGAATACTTCAAACGGTCTTGGCTCCTAACGGTCTTGTGTCCAAATGGTCTTGGCCCCAAACAGTCTTGGCTCCAAACTGTCTTGACTCCAAATGGTATTAGATCCAAACGGTCTTGGCTCCAAACGGTCTTGGGTTCAAATGGTCTTGGCAACCAGTCTTCATCCAAACGGTCTTGCTATCCAACCGCTCTAGAGTCTTAAAGGTTTCGAGATCCAAATGATCTTCATTTCTAAACGGTCTTGGGTCCAAACGGTCTTGGCCCCAAATGGTCTTGGGTCCAAATGGTCTTGGCTCCAAATGGTCTTGGGCCCAAATGGTCTTGGCTCCAAATGGTCTTGGATCCAAACGGTCTTGGCTCCAAACGGTCTTGGATCCAAACAGTCTTGGCAACTGGTCTTCATCCAAACAATCTTTCTATCCAACTCGTCTGTAGTCTTAATGGTTTTGGGATCCAAACGGTCTTCATTTCCAAACAGTCTTGGGTCCAAACGGTCTTGTGCCTCGACGTACAAACGGTCTTGTCAACGTGAGGCTTCACACGGTCTTGAGACCGTGTGACCTCGCACGGTCTTGAAACCGTATGAAGGGTAAAACCAAATGGATGGCCAAACTATGAGGAGATGTAGATATGTTATCGGATGGATGAGAATGATCTGGAGAGAAGAAGGAAAGTGAGTAAATAGGATAAGATCAAATAAACTAGTAATTAGATCTTTTAGAGAACTATTTTCATGAAACTGAAGAGACACTCAGAGTAAGCCAAAACAAGGGTGGATCAGTCGATATGAGGCACAAAATTCCTAGAAATGGCAACTGTGAGGATGAATTTGGAGGATTCATCAGTTTGTAACACCCGGTCCCACTTTCTAAGGTTCCAGTAGAGCTTTAGGAATGACGATTGGCCCCATAGACCACTATTGTCTTAACTACACACTTTTTCCTCACTCACGCGTAAGACAAAATTAATTTCCTGACTGGTCACCAATCCTAGTACTACTCTAGGCTGAGCACACTTTACCATAGTGTTTACTAGAGATAGGATCCCTAAAATGGATATGCACCTTGGTAATATGAGTATTCCAATCATTCCTTTTAAGTTTATTCTATCTCAGGCCTCAAATCCTAGGATGTTACAATCTCCCCCACTTATAATCTTGACATCATCGTCAAGGTTCAATAACATGGCATCATAATCTCTCCCCATTTTAGTGCGGACCTAGAATGGCACATTTACACCCAACTTCCATCAAGGCTACTGGCACATGGGAAGCTCCATCAACTAGGATAGGCCTTTTCAACATGCCTGGACTGTATGACTTAAGACTGGCGTGTCATGCCCATGTCAGCCCCACCTACTAGAGGGGATCTGGATGTAATACCATTTTTACACTGGGGTCCACTACCCAAGGCTCTAGTAGATTTTTAGGAATGATAATTGTCCCCACAAACCACCACTAGCCTTAATTGTGCACTTTATCATCACTGACGTGTAACCCATGATAAACTTCCTAACTGGTTACCCATCCTATTACTACTCTAGATTGAGTGCACTTAATCACAGAGTTATTTAGTGAGGGACTCCCTAAAAAGGAGGTGCACCTTATTTATATGGGTAGTCTAATCATTCCCTTTAAGATTATTTTATCTGAGGCACCAAATCCTAGGGTGTTACAAACTCCAACACTTAGACTCTTGAAGTCCTCATCAAGGATCAACTATATGTCCTCATAATATTTTCTCATTTTGGTGCAGACCCAGAATGGCTCATGGACACCAAGCTTTCGATCACAAAATAGTAGCATAAGGGTGGATAGCCTCGACCGCATGGCTCAAGACTGGCATGCCAAACACCCATGTGGTACCAACCTATTGGAGGAGTTATGGCTCTTATATAATTTGTAACACTCTCGTCCACTCCCCATGGCTCTAGTAGAGTTTCAGGAATGATGAATGGCCCCATAGACCACCACTAGCATAAACTGCATGCTTTATCCTCACTCACACGACAGCTAGGATAAACTTCTCGATTGGTCACCCATCCTAGTACTACTCTTGATTAAGCATGATTAACCACAAAGTTCTTTAGTGATGGGATCTCTAAAAAGGAGATGCACATCGGTGATGTGGGTAGTCCAATCATCCCCTTTCAAATTATTTTATTTGAGGTCTCAAACAATCTCCCCCACTTAGATTGTTGACGTCCTCATCAAGGCTCAACTATATTGCCTCATAATATTTTCCCATTTCAGTGTAGACCCAAAATGGCCCATGCACACCCAACTCCCAATCACGGAATACCAGCGTAAGGGTGGCTACATCATGATAGACAACCACTTTTGACATGTCTAGACACATGTCTCAAGACTGGCATGCCACATGCCCATGTGGGCACCACCTACTTGAGGGTTTATGGTTGTGATACCATTTGTAACACTCGAGCCTACTTCCCAAGTCTCTAGTAGAGTTTCAATAATAATGAATGGCCCCACTGACCACCATTGGCCTTAACTATGCACTTTGTCCTCACTCACACGTAATCCAGAATCAACTTCCCGACTTGTCACTCATCCTAGTACTACTCTAGACTGAGCATGCTTAATCATATAGTTATTTAGAAATGGGGACCCTAGAAAGGAGGTGCACCTTAGTGATATGGGTAGTCCAATCATTCCTTTTAAGGTCATTCTATCTAAGGCCTCAAATCTTGGGATGTTACAATGATCCATAGACACAAAGTCACTACACTAACACATGTTGTTATGTGTACTTTGTCACTAGCCCAAAGTTCTCTAAAATATGAGTTGCCAAAAAGGTGGTGATCGAGTACACTATGACACATGAGGAATGTTGTGAGTGATTTAGATTGGGTTTGTTCCTCGATTGGAGTGATATCCCAGGCCACTTGGTAAGTGAGAGTATGGAATGCATATCCATGCTCATGTGAGTCAATATATGATATTGAGATCACATTATATCAAATAGTCTATTCTAGTTCAAATAACATAGATTGAATATTAGGATGATGAAATTACATGCCTCAGTCTCAATATGGATATATATGACAAAGGGGTTACACGGTCATGGTAGCATTGGTCACTTTACATGTTGTAGTTGTTATCTAACTCATTCCTAATACTTGGCTAGAAATGATGTGTGGATACACACCAATATTTTCTTGTTTTATTTTAAACATTACTACAAACATAATTAGGAACCTATTGGGTCACACACATAAGAATTCATAAGGGAATTGAAGTTCTCAATCCAACATATGATTAGAATGGTTTTGAATAATGAGCATGATAAGTAACCCTTTCACCAAATGAGCAAAATCACTACTCAACCAATCAAATTGGTTGGGTTAATGGATCAACTCATTGTCAAATCATTGACTGAGTTTCACATGTGATTAACGTGATCGACCAATTAGGAAATCTGGTTGGGTTATCACAATGTAATAGGGAAGTCTCAGATTGGAAAACAATTCAGATCTAGACCTGGTCTATCCTAATTGATCGGATGGCTAACCTGATCGGGCAATAAAAATACCCAACATGACTAGTATCAGTGGATCATGTAACCTCATCAGACGATCAAAATTTAATCTAGCTTTTTCAGCATTAGATTGTTTTTGGGATTACGATTAGGAAATGGATTGGAATTAGGGTTTTCTAAGATCATAACTCTCTATAGTAAGGGAGAACATCTCAAAGGGTTTGACACATCTCTTAAGACAACTTGTAAGACAAGTAGGTCATAAAACTTCTTCCTTGGAGAGATGAAGTCACCCTAAGGACCACTTCTAAGATAGGAGAATAAAGGGAGTTGTGGTATGAGTAGCACGTAAGAACTCATGTTCTTCTTGGACTTGGTGGCCAACATGGTGCACCATGTTCTCCATCATCATTTTGGATGAAGTACAAGGAGGCTTAAATAAGATATTCTACCAGACGACAACAAGGTGTTGTGAAGACAACCTTGAAGCAAATTTGTTGCCAATTACAGATCTCTTATCGATCCATCTAGAATTCTTGGTGTCCAATCCAGATATAGATCCAAAAGGTCATGTTCTTCATTAAAACAATGTGTCCAGTTGTTAGACAAATAGTGTGCACAAAGGTATAACCTCCATCCCTTCTTATGCCTTTTGTTTAGTGACATTTTATAACCACAACAGGCATGGTTGCTAGGTTATAAAGAGAAGAATTATTTGTTACTCCATTATGCCCCCTTATGAAAACCCTAGAATGGTATTCGAGTCAAAGTCATACACTTATAATGCCAATTTGGGTTTTGAACTAAAAATAATTTGTTGGAAAAAATTTGTGCAAAATTTTGTCCACAATTATCACCTAATATCATACATTATATATATATATATATATATATATATATATATATATATATATATATATATATATATATTACATTTACCTATGTGATGCCTTGAATTTTTTTTCTTGGTATATGTGGATACGGAAATTAGATCGTTGTGGTATGATCTAAAATACAGAACATGCACTATTTTGATTTTGATCAAACATAATGTAACATGTATAAGGATTTCATGTGATGCCTCTCTCTATTAATTATGTAGTTAGAATAGGATGATGTGGAAACATCATCATTGGACCATGGTGGAGAGGAAGAGATGCTTATAAGACCATGCTAATGAGGATGGTCCTTGGAGGGTTTGTGATCAATATGAGACAATGAATCAACGATAACACAACCATTGTCAAAATCAGAGCATTTTGATCGGCTGACCAGGCACCCTAAAAAGGAAGCTATTAGGATTACATCTAGATGTCAATCTTTTTGTTGTTTTTATGCAACACTAGTTGGCTCGAGTTTTTTTACTAATTTTCATATCCTATTTTATTGTGTGTGGTAATCATTATAGTATATGATGCATATAAGAATATATATGTAATGGTAGTTATATACATAAGAATATAAATAAATCCTCAATATAATATCAATGCTGAAGATGCCCTCCAAGTGTAATACACATGAAAACCTTGTTCAAATAAGTGTGGACACCCCAAGAAAGGTGCACCATCTACCGTGGGGAAGTTTGATAATAAGTATGTGGTTTTATCAAGTAGGGTGCATATCATATTAAATTGGCCTCGGTTTGGACTTAATTACAAGAACTTAATAGGATTAAGCACATATAGGCATAAGGATGGCATATATTTCATGTGATAATTTATTAACACAAAGTAGTGCAACCATCTATACAAAAATTTCATATGATGCAATTGGTAATGTTTCTACCTTAATAGTTAAGTTGTGAGCAGTCAGCCATAGTTGACTCATGACTTAATGTATTCGGTATCATGGATCACTAGAAGAGGGATCATGGTAATGTTCTATATTAATAGTGAGGGTTATTAATTTGAACAAAATAGTGAGAGAATAATTAGATAAAGTCCAAATTAATTATGTCGAATCAAAATCTTAAAATCAAAATTACTTTTCAAGTCAAAAAATTGGCATGTGTGAAATATCTCCAATGTATATTGATATTAATTAATAGAATCAATTTGTATCACTACAATTAGTCATTGAGAAAGATAGACTTAATGGGAATAAATTCAATGACTAGTTCAGGATGTTGAGAATTGTTCTTGCACATGAGCATAAGTTATATGTCCTAGATACACTAGTATCTAATGAACCAACTCTGAATGCACCTAGGACAGAAAGGGAAGCTCTTAAGAAGCATTTTGATGACACTATGGATATAAAATGCCTAATTCTTTGCTCCATGAATCATGATATTTAGAATCATCATGAGAATATGGATGTTGTTCAGATGATAGCATGTATCAAGAACAATAAAGGCAAGAGAAGTATGATGTATCCAAGGTGTTGTTTAAGTGCAAAATGGAAGAAGATGATCAGATTGAACCCAATGTACTCAAGTTAATTGGGTATGTATCCAATGTACTCAAGTTAATTGGGTATGTTGGAAGTCTTGCAAGAATGGGATTTCCTTTAGGTCTAGAGTTAGCCACAGATATAATCTTGTATGGTTTCTAAATACATACAAGCAATTTCTTAGAGTTACAACATGAACAATTTGAAGCCATTGCCAAAGCTACTTGGTATGTCAAAAACTACTGAGGGGTAAATGAAAGATAGGTCCAAATTCATTTTGATGGTCAACAAAGAAAAAAGAAAGGCTAAAGAAAAAGCTAAGAAGGCTCTAAAGCAATCCAAAAGTCTTCTACACTTAAAGAAAGAGGAGGAGTGGGTATGTAACATCCCAAATTTATAAATAAAATAAGTGCAAGGTCCTTACTACAAATTTTCAGTTTTTTTTTAAAATCCCAATCATTGATGCAAGTTACCCAAATATAATGAGATTTTTCATCATACCTCTAATTTCGATTCAAAATAGAACTCACTAAGGAAACATAATTCCTCTTAATTCTTATACATTAAGATGATGACCTTTATGAGATTGATGGACAAAAGGTTATTAAAACCAAAATCTAATCAGACTAGAAGATTGTACACTACTCATTTGATCTTTAGTCCAATTTTGAGATTAATCAGGTCCTAAATGACCCCCAAATGAATCTAGATAATTTTCATATAATTTAATGTTTGTAATTACATTGCTTGTTATAATGTCATATAGTTGATGCTAAATTGGATGTTACACATATCCTTGGTTGAATCCAGGTTCAATCTCACTTTCCGCAGGTGGTTTCCTCCCACCTAATTCTAGATTTCACCTGGACTCCTCATCCATCATCCTCGTCCTTGCTCTTCTCAAATATAATGCCCACACACACAATTTTGAGGATGGATTAACAATCCTCATCTCACCCCAAGGCATCAGGCCCCTATTTTGATGGGGTTTTTGAAAGATCAAGAGGGGGGTGAATAGAACATTTTAGAGTTTTAAAAATAATTAAAACAATTGAATCAAGAAGTAGGTAGAAACAAGGAAGACATAAGGATGTAGAGTGGTTCCTACCATAGAAATCTAAGGTAGTCAGTCCACTAGTTGATTGTTTCCAACTGGGATTTTGAAAGAAATTTATTTTATTACCTCTCGAGGATGTTACACAAAATACAATTGCTTCCTATATACACCCTTGAAGTAACCTTCAACTGGATTAGCCTCAACCTCCTTGAAGCAGCCTTCTGAAGTAACTCTAAGTCCACGGAGTAGCCTTCGACACCTTAAAGTAACTCCACCACCTTGAAGCAGCCTTCTCAACTAAGAAGTAGCTCCAAGAACCTCCTCTCAATAGCCTCCAATCTAGGAGTAGTCAAGGAAAACAATATACAATTACAAGGAATAAGATTAGAAAAAGAAATAACTTTACCAATTGAGTACAACACTTTAATCCTATATCAAGCATTTAGATCTCCTATCCACTACAGATGAATGTGGTTATGTGGTGTCTAGGAGATGCTTAGATATAGGACACGAAATTAGAGCTCAAAGAAACAAGATTGTAAGTATAACTTTGCTTGTTACTTACTAAGGTTGATTCTCAAGTAGTAATGTGTGCTTTGGGTGTCCTAAGGCATGTCCTATTTATAGGAATTGGTTACTAGTGCTTAGGGACGTTCTAGACACTTTCTAGAGTGTTCTTAGTTCTCAACTAGTTGTTAGGTGTCTACTAATTGCATTGCAATGGCTAATTGTTTTGTGTTAAAAAGTGTAATCTAGAAACTGTCTCGGTCGAGAAGTTTGTCGACTGAGAAGTGTCTCATTCAAACATTTCTTTGACTGAGTGGGAGGTTGAAGTAGATGTGTTGCAAAGTTCATTTCCAACTCCCAACTAACTCTCTTATTTAATTCTAACATTTATAGAGCCTACTGAAGGTCTATCTCGGTCGAGGATATTTTTGACTGAGGGCTACATTAAGGTTTACTTATGTTGGTCATTAATTAGTGCTCATGAGTTAGACTAAGGTGATTCTTGGTAGAGGATTTTATCGACCGAGGGTGTCTTGGTTGAGAAGTTTGTCAACTGAGAATGTCCCTATTTCAATATGTTGAATCATATACCAAGTGTGTGTATCAATGTGTAATTGTGATTCTATCTTAGGGGAGGATATATCTAAGTGTTGTGAGTGGATAGAGAGGATTTAATGGTTGATTTACATGACATCTATGTACTTGTACATTATATACTTGTACAAGTTTTTTACATTGGGTAAAATCATGAAAAAAAAGCAATTTAAGCATGTTGATCTTCCAATTTGTATTGATCTTCAACTATCCACTGCCTTATTTGTTTATCCCTGAAATACTCAAATAAAAAGTTATATCCACGAGAATGAAATGTTTGTCATCATCAAAATAAAGGGTTTGATAATGTTCAATTTAGCCAACAATCTCCCTCTTTTTGAAGATGACAAACATTTCTAAAATATAAATCAAAGGAATTTAAATGGCATGAGTTTCATACATTAGTTTTACCTTTTGTAGACATTCTCTTGTTTATTCATGAAGTGTGTGCTAATTATTCCTAAAGAGGTATGGAACATAGTATACATCTCTTTAAGGAATACATCATAAATTTATGTGAAGACAAGAGAGTATGAAACACATTTGATTTGAGTTATATTATTATTATTTTTGATTTATAGTACTTCTCCCCCTTTGTCTTAAAAAACGATAACCAAACATTTATTTATCATTACTCCCCTCTGAATTGGATGCTCCCCCTTAATATGATACTCACTTGAAAAACATAGATATATAAGAAATGCCCAATGCAAGCCACAATATAAGGAATTTATTATCATGACTAATAGATCAACAAGCCCAAATACATTGATAAGATTGTTCACTAAAAAGTGGTTACAACCAACTCATTACATAATGCCACTTTACTGAAAAGAACTCAAAATAACATCAACTTATGGATCTTTCGTAAGGAATGGAGTAGCAACATAATATTTGACAATTGTCTGCCAATCCAGTGCACCTGTCTTGGTGAGAGCATAAGCTTCCAGGAAAGTAGGTGCTCGATCAAAGCAAAAATGGGCAGCAATGTCTTGAAGTTGCATAGGTGAAAATTGGGTGTGGGAAGGATCATGTGAAGGTGGAGATGGAACTTGGGTGTAGTTGATGGATGGATTATAAGGGTAGAGAGTTCTAGGATAGAGTGAATAAGGATGGGTGTCTGGAACATTTGGAGAGAGAGCTTGCATTCTTTGGTTTAGGTAAGTCATGGCATGATGGGTATAATCCATTTGTCTCCCTAGGTGATAGGTGGACCCAGTGAGATAGGTGATATTATTGGCTAGGTTGTCAATGGATTGGCTAGGAGGGGTAGGAGGTGGAGGA
This sequence comes from Alisma plantago-aquatica, assembly GCA_963693085.1. NCBI lineage: Eukaryota > Viridiplantae > Streptophyta > Magnoliopsida > Alismatales > Alismataceae > Alisma > Alisma plantago-aquatica. The sequence goes on along the minus strand of OY856409.1, from coordinate 1,721,484,112 downwards.
ATTTATTGAGTGGATGTCTCCTCTTCGGTACTAGCCCTTTTATGCCCAAAGTCAATTCCCATTTTTCCTACTGTGTTTTTGGTAATTTGTTGAGGTCTCCTATCACTCTTAAATCCTAGATCCTCCAGGTTTTTCTTTAAACAATGTTGAGTGATCTGGAATACAAAGTCAGCATGAAGAGGGTTGCCCGTAAATTCAACCATGTTTCTAAGGATGACGCTAATGAAGTTTGTGGGGATGCTTTTGAGTATTGCATAAATTAGGCACATCCTAAAGGTTGGCACTTCAGATTTGTTATCTCTAGGATAGATATTAGTAGAAACAATTAAGTTCACTATCCTAGCTTTAGGAGTTAGGTTAATTGCTAAATATGTGCCCCTTTCTTCATGGCATGTGGTGTTTGGAAGGAAGATGGCCCTCTTGATATCACTTAAACTAACTATGGTGTCATCTTGGGATAGTTTAGACAAGGGATTTCCAGTGGTTAAGTTAATAAACCCCCTGTACTCCTCTACATTGATGTATAGCATTTTGAGAATATCCTCCTCAAAAAAATGAAATCCAAACCCACCAATCATAGAGGAGAAAGAGAGGGAGTGGTTAGGATTTGTGCCTAGATTTGCATAGAACTCGTTCACATTTTTTGTAGAGTAGAAGAGGAAGGATGGAGTAAGAAATTCAGAGAGATGTTGCACCTCAAATAGCTCATCAAGATCAATAAGAGATGTTAACTCTAGAATTGTACATAGCATACTCTTTCTTCTTCCCACATGCTTGTGGTATGGGACACAGACTCATGGGGTTTTGTAGAGAGAATGTTATGTGCATAATATCATGATTGTCTCACCCATTTGAATGCATGTGGTATGGGACATGTGCACTAGAGAGGTGTAAGATAATTGTGATAAGACATGTCACCTCTAAATATATGACCAGTCGGCATGTATTCAAAGGCAGCAAACAATATTAGAGTTTCCATTAAAGTTTGAGACATATAGTCACTTAAACCTAATTAGTTATATAACCAGACCAAGCATGCATGCAAAGGGTAGATAATTTGACTTGGATACAAATAAAATAATCATTCACATGATACTAAACAATGTTCTCTACTATTTTATGATTATGTGTTTGAATTGAACATCATGTATTATTTCCATGCTTATAAATTTTGAAATTATGAAAATCATGCTTAAGTATAAGAAATCATGTTGTGTTGATAATTGTCATCTCCATCATGTTATGTGAGCCTTGACTGGCCTTATGTGAGCCTTAATTGGCATTATGATCTCTGTGGGAGCATTATGTCAGACTTAACCGGCCTTATGTGAGCCTTAATTGGCCTTATGAGCACTATGGGAGCATTATGTGAGCCTTAATTGGCCTTATGAGCTATGTGAGAGAATATGTGAGCCTTAACCGACCTTATGTGAGCATTAATTGGCCTTATAAGTTCTACGGGAGCAATATGTGAGCCTTAACTGGCCTTATGTGAGCCTTAATCAGCCTTATGTGAGCACTGTGGGTGCGATCAGGAGAGTGACTATATCAACTCAAGTATTAATCCATCATATTAAGAAACCATGTCAAGTTAACCAAGTTCTCCTGAAATCATGTTAACTGTGAGTAAGTCATGTCTTAAGTATGCTAATGGGACTGTAAGACGATATTAGAGAATTAACATGCACATACTATGTAAAACTCTAAGGTGGGCAATACTTAGAAATTTCCAGGATGAATTTTTTCTAAGGTGGGTAGAATTGTAACATCCCAAATTTGTAAATAAAAAAAAAGATTAGGGTACTTAGTGCAAATTTTCAACATCTCTTTTTAAAATCCTAATAATTGATACAAGTTACCAAAATATAATGAGATTTTACATCATACCTCTAATTTTGATTCAAAATAGAACTCACTAAGGAAATATAATTCCTCTCAATTCTTATACATTGAGATAATGACCTAAATGAGATTAATGGATAAAAGGATATTAAAACCTAAATCTTATTTGACTAAATATTGTAGACTCCTCATTTGACATGTAGTCCAATTTTGAGGCCAATCAGGCCCTAAATTACCCTCAAATGATTCTAGATAATTTTCATATAATTTTAATGTCTGTAATTGCATTGCTTGTTATAATGTCATATAGTTGTTGCTGAATTGGATGTCACACAGATCCTTTGCTGAGACCAGGTTTGATCTCACTTTATGTGGGTGGTTTCTCGACTCCCACCTGATTCTTGGTTTCACCTGGACTCCTCATCCACCATCATCGGTATCGCTCTGTCTCACATATAACACCCACACACACAGATCTGAGTACAAATTCACGATCCATGTCTCACCCTGAGGTGTCATACCCTTATTTTGATGGGGTTTTATTACTGAGAGAGTCCATACAATGAGATTAAGGGTGTGAGTAGAAAATTCAATGTGTAATATCAAATGTTGTAACAATTCATTATGTAATTGTATGTTGGATGGTGAATATGGTATGTATGGTTTTATTATTATTCATGTGCATGTGCTACTATTGTTTCCTTATGACTTCCTCTTATTTTTCTTCTTCTTATCCTAGTGTGGTGTTTAAATTGGGATTCTCGTTGAGGTGAGGTTTCAATTTGGACGTCACACGTCAAATTATGTTTTAGAAAATTGGGGGACATCACATTTGTGGACCCCTCTACTCGACAACATCATCGTCCAAGCAACCAACACGAAATCAACTCATTGACACAATGTTGTCAACACTCTTGTCAATAGCCACAACTTCAACCGACAATCTTATCGACCCTCAAAGTCGACAGTCTTGTCGAACTCCAAGACCGACAATAGAAGTCCAAGCATCAACACCTGTCGGTCGACAATCTCATTGACTGATGGACCCATCGATCGACGCTGATGGAAAGTGGTCTACACCAATAGGAAACACAAGAGGTCAATAGTTGTGAACCTATAAATAGGCTCCTAGCACAGCCATACAAGGGATCTCAAATTTTCTAGAGCAAGAAATGCCAAAATGTTGCTGTTGAGATCAAAGTAAGGACGAGACTTGTTGAACAAGCTAGTTCTATCGACCTAGCTGGATGACACCTATCGAGCTCAAGCATAGATTGACAAATCTCCTTCATCTGCAACTCCAAGCTGACCACCTCCCTTCTTGGGCGATCAATCTCTTCCCCAAGTTGTTGTTCCTCCACCTGCTTTCCTTGCAAGCTAGGGTCAATTCTTGAAGTAGAAAGGAAGAAGGAAGTCAAGCATTGCACACCATGCTGAGTCACTTCCGCCACCATCATGATCATGATGAAGTCCTCTTCCTATTCTTGTGATATTAATCTCTCCATGTCGAGGGAGTAGTCTTTTCACTGGGGTGTGGAGACTAGCCCCACTACCCATTTCATGCAATTTCATTCATGTTCTAATTCTTGTATGAACTCATTTAATTCGTAGATAATCATTTACTGCATATTTTTTGGATTGATCAACTGCTTAATCTGATTTATTATAATCTTTTACTGTGAAAACTTCAATGTTTAAGATTTGAATTCCAATTAGATTTTGTTGACACCTTGATGAGAACTTCTGACAGAAAGCCTCCCGAGTAGTGGATTGAGGATTCTTAAGTAACGAGACATCGAGCTTACAGGGATATCTACTCATGAAAGTTTCAGACACCGAAAGGGGAAACTTACATAACTCCAATTATATCTTCATATAGGTTTGGATTTGAATGATTGCGTAGATTTGAGTAGTGGCGGTGAAACCCTATTCCACACTAGTGTTTTCATCCATTGATAACTAAAACCTTAACTAGATCTTTTTATTCTTGTAGTCTTAGATTAATCAAACCAATCTCAACTTTTGTGATAAATACTAGTTCTTGCTAGGTTACTTTGATTAGATAATTCCTGAAAATGTTGTCCCTTGGGATTCAATCCTCAACTATACTGCGATAAGATCCATCTACTTGCGGCTGACATTATTGCACTTGGGTTTTAGTAAACTCTAGGAATTATATTCCGAGTGAATTTGTAGTGTGATAATATTCCACTTCAGACATGTTATAACATAGATTGGTTCTTGTTATGATTTCTTTAGTTAAATGGTTTTTGTTTTGGATAATCACCCTATTTAAACAACTGGATCTCTTATTTCTGTTGAAAGTTAGTCTTAGTGGATGTGACCGTGGAACCCAAGGCTTTGAACAACCAACCAAATACACATAGATACAAATGAGACCTCAGAAGGATCTTTGTTAGGATGTTTGGGCAAGGATCTGCGAGCTCTAGGACCAATGGGTCCACAGGGAGCTCAACTTTTATGAATGCATTACGAATGCTTTTTGCATACCTTCATCTAACTATTTTTATTGACTAAATTCCATCGATTTAGTTTACACAGTCCATGTTGGTAAAATCCATAGCCTCTCTATCCTTTCCCATCGATTCAACCTCATTTCTTCAATCGCTTCCTTTTCCTTCTTGCAATTGACTTGTTGTTATTAGTTAGTTTTTTTCTCATCATACTAACTCTCTTTCTTTCTATTCTTAGCATAACTTTTCTTTACTTGTTCTTAGCATAACTTTTATTTCATTTACTTCATTTCTCTAGTGTAATTAACCATCGAAAAATTGGATTTTCCCTTCCTGTTCAATTAAATAAAAAACCAAAAATATTGTTCAAATTAATTTGGGATTTAAAAATCTATCTTGAAAATGTTGACCTATGGGATCAACGCTTCTATACTAATAATCAATCTTAATTGGTAGTGTTGCAATAAAAAGGGTAAAATCTAGGATAATACCCAAGTGTATTGTTTTGCTAAATGATACATATCAATTTTAGCACCTTTGATGGGGACAACAGATCATTTGTTTTAAAAATCCAAAGATTTTTTAATAAAAACTTTTTTTTGCCTTCCAAGTACAATTTCGAAAGTGTTACTCCTCTTTCTACTGAGTTTCCATTCCAGCAGTACATTTTTCTACAATTAGTTATATATGTTTAATTAAATTGTACATGCAATGCTATCAAGATGATGATTCTACGTTGCTACTTTTTGGTCCAAAAATTGGAAGTAAGTTCCATTGCTTAAATAGAGAAAATCATTTTAGTATGGATGAGGAGGAAGTTTCCCATAGAATTGAGCAGGCTCAGAGGGAGCACATGATGTCTAAATGAGTGGCTCAAGAAGCTGCTTTGCATGCAACTTACATTGCCGAGAAAAAGGCCCTAGAAGGTGCTCAAAGGGAAACCAAAATCCAACAACAATTAAATGACTTATCAATCCACAAAATGGGATATGTACAACACCCTGTTGTGCCACCCAACATAACAGTCCCTCAATTTGAGATTTACACCCAATGGATCACTATGCTTTAGGCCAATCCCTTTTCTAGCAACAAAGGAGAAAGTTGCAAGACCACCTTAAACGTTTCTCCGATAAATTTTCCTACATAATATACCAGGCATTTCTAAGGACACCATTCAGCTTAAGTTGTTCAAATACTCTCTTTTAGGACAAGTCAGTAGTTGATATAATGCCATGTTGGGTGGAGAATGTTTCACCACCTGGGAAGCCTTGCAGACCAAAATTTTGAAAAATACTACCCTCCTTCCATTACTTATTAAATAAGGGGACAAATCCTTCTTTTTTCTATAGTCACAAGTGAAATGCTAGAAGAAGCTTGAGAGAGGTTTAAAGACCTCCTCCAACATTACCCCCACCATGATATCACTCACGACCAGCTCATTGAAATATTCTATCATGGTATTAACAATGACACCTAAAATTCCTTAATTCATCATATGGAGAAAATTTCATGTTTTAGAGCCTAGATAGTGCTTGAGGGGTTGCCAAATGTGCTTCTAAAACTCAAGAAGAAAAGGAATTGATGGGGTCCTCAAGGTAGCTAAGGCTGAGGATAATCCTAACATTAAAAATATCATCGAAAGCCTTAAGCTTAGTGCCTTGAAACAAGATTGCCTAGAATTTTCTTTTAGTGCCTATGAGAGGAGAGAGCAACCTCAACAAGTGAGGGTTGAAGACTATCTCTATGAACTTTTCCAAGGGTATGATCACCTACCCTACAATGTTAATATCTTTACAATGTTCCTATGCATCTAGAAGTTGGACAACAAATGAAGGACCTCATCTCCATTCACAACATACCAGGTCAAGCTTATTACAACCCAAATCAAGCCAGAAATCACCCTAGATTCTGATATGGAAATCCCTCTGGTACTGAATATGCTCCTCAACTTATTACCAAAAAATACCCCTTCATCCTCAAGTAAACAATCGTCCACCACCAGGCTTCCCATATAACAACCATTAAAGGAATTTCGGGAATCCAAGAAATTACAGGGGTAATTTCCAAAACCATGGGCCCTACTAAGGGAAACAATATCAAAATCTAAGTCAAATGACAACACCAATGCAATATAACTCCCCCAACTCCTCTACTAATGAAAAGGTAGCTACTTTAGAGCATCTCATCATTGTGCAGCAAGCACACCAGAAGGCAATTGATGCTCAGTTGGATCGTCTCTTCGCCCAGCAAAAACCTCATGCTGGCACCTTTGCCGAACAACTCGAAAACAACCCCAAGCACTCTAAAAAACTTAAGGTTGCCTCTACCCATTCGGGAAACGAACATACCCTTTCCACTCATTTAGAGAAACCCCCTATTGTGCCCTTGGATTTTGAGGATGATGACATTGTGGTAATTGAAACCCCATCTTCACCAGAACCCACCATTCCTACCTTTGCACCCCCCACAAGTGGAGGTTGATGATTCCAAAGTTCCTATCTAAAAGCCTTGTCCACCATACTAGGCTCTCTAAAAGAAAACTAGGCTTGATACTCGATTCATGAAATTTAGAGAGGTTATGAAAACGCTACATGTGGACATCCCCTGTTTGAATACTCTTGCTGACATGCCTACCCAGTCCAAGTACATGAAAACCCTATTGACTAGGAAGTATGATACAGAAGAGTATGAAATGGTAAAACTCACTAGGACCACCTCAGATAGCATTCAAAGAAAAAATCCTAAAAAATATACGTACCCCAATTCCTTTGTGATGGGATGTTACTTAGGTGATAATGCTAGTAGGAAAGGCCTGATAAACTTAGGCGTTAGTATTTAAATTATTCCTTATTGTCTTTGTGGGATATTAGGATTTGTGGATATGCATCCCACTTCCATGACCATTCAATTGGTAGACACATCCATGGTGAAACCTATGGGTATCATTGAAGATATACATGTAAGGGTGGGGAAAGATGCATATGTTCCATGTGACTCTTTGATCATGGACATCAAAGAAGTTTTGCATTACCCCAGCCACCGCTTGTGCCTTGATCGATGTTGAGGCCAAAACCATTCTTTTGTAGTTATGAAGAAGGACCCTAGAAGTTTGGTGTTTAAAAGCATGAGGGGACCAATCCTCCAGGAAGAGGTCTACCTCCTCGATTGTGTTGATAAACTTTCCCAGTTGAGACAAGAATGGGAGTTACTCCAGGATGCCCTCGATACTGCGCATGGCCCCTTCAGATTGTGGGTATGAAGATGAGTAATTAGATTAATGTAGAGCCCATTTAGATAGCTTTGAGGACGTTTTTGGAGAAAAATTTGAGGACGTTAAGATGGCATCTCTTCTAGAAGAGAAACTCGAACCCATTATGGCCCCAAAAATGATACCGCTCCCATAAGGTCTTAAACATGTTTTTCTTGATGAGCAACAAATCTACCATGTTATCATTAATTTTGATCTTACTCATGACCATGAAACCAAGCTCATGAATGATCTTAGGATAACAAGAGATTCCCTAAGGTATAAAATGAATGATTTGGAAGGGATTCATTAAGCAATTTGCATGCATAAAATCCCTATGGTAGAAGAATACAAACCATCCTAGGGCGCTCAAAGAAAACTAAATCCTAACATGAAGGAGGTTGTCTGACTGGAGTTTATCAAGATCTTAACCTCGGGAATCATCTACCCGATATATGACTCCCCTTGGGTCAGTCATGTCCAAGTGGTCCCCAAAAAAGAGGGAACCACTATTGTGAAGAATGACAAAGATGAGCTCATTCCCACCTGTACTATTATAGAGTGGAAGATGTTCATTGCCTATAGGAAACTAAATAGGCCTCTAGGAAATGTCACCTCGTGCTTCCCTACCTAGATCAAGTACTAGAATTCCTTGCCCATCAACAATATTTAGACTATCTTGATTTTTATCAAGGTTTTTATCAGATTCCCATTCATCCTTGTGATCAAGATAAGACAACCTTCATCTGCTCGTTTGGCACTTATGCATTTAGGAGATGCCCTTTGGGTTATGTAATGTCATGACCACCTTCCAGCTGTGCATGTCTGTTATATTTTTCAGGTTTACTGAAACTATTATGGAGGTGTTCATGGATGATTTCTCCATCTATGGAGAATGTTTTGATTCTTGTCTCAGACACCTATTTTTTGTTCTGGAAAAGTGTGAAGAAGCACACTTGGTTTTAAATTGGAAAAAATGTCACTTCATGGTGATAGAAGGTATTGTTTTGGGACACCGAGTTAGAAACTATGTCATAGAGGTGGATAGAGCCAAGATAGAAGTGATCACCAAACTTCCCCCTCCTACTTTTGTCAAGGACATATGTCCTTTCCTTGGGCATGTTGGATTCTATCGGCCAATCATTCGAGATTTTTTCCAAAATCACCAAATCTCTAACCAACCTCCTTCAAAAGGATGCCCCCTTTAATTTTGATAACTCTAGCATGGCCAGTTTTCTTTGTTTGAAGGATGCCCTCACTTTTACCCCCATCATTCGGCCACCTGATTTGTCCTTGCCTTTTGAAATTATGTGTGATGTTAGTGAATTTTATGTTGGTTCTATTCTTGGATAACATGTTTACGAGAAACTCTATGCATTCAAGACCTTAGATGAGGCTCAACAGAACTAAACTACCACAAAGAAGGAAATGTTAGCCATTTTCTTTGCCTTCAACAAGTTTTTCTCTTACCTATTCAGGTCCAAAGTAATTGTTTATATGAACCATGCATCCATTATATATTTGATGGTTAAAAAGAATGCCAAACCCCGTCTCATTAGTTGGATCATTTTACTACAAGAATTCAATTTAGAAATCCTTGATAAGAAAGGTTGTGAGGATGTTGTAGCTGACCATCTTATCCGCCTAAGCTCTTGCGATGATGATGATATTCCTATCAATGATTCTCTACCCAATGACCAATTGCTCAAGGTTTAATACCAATACCCTTGGTTCATTGATTATGTTAATTATCTTACAGCAGGTGTCCTGCACCTTGATTACAATGGACATACTAGAGAAAAAAATTTACATGGTGTCAAACACTATTATTGGGATGATCTTTATCTTTTTAGGTTGTGTGTTGATGGTCTCTATCGCATGTGTGTTACTAAGGAAGATGCCCATGACATTCTAGAGCAATTTCACTCTAGCTACACGGAAGGGCACATGAGTTCTCATAAAACAACTAGGAAAGTCCTCCAATCTGGTTGCTTTTGGCCCACCTTATTCTGGGATTCCTATGAATTCATTTTAACTATGATCAATCCAGAGATCTGGGAACATTTCTAAGAGAGATCAAATGTGCATGACTTCTTGCAAGGAGAAAGAGATCTTTGACATTTGGGGCATGGATTATATGGGACCCTTTCCTTCTTCATATGGGTACCAATATATCCTTGTGACCATGGACTACGTCTCCAAATGGGTTAAAGTCATCCCCACAAAAACTTTTGACTCCAAATCCAACAAAAAACTTTTCAAAGACATTATCTTCCCTAGGTCCGGGGTGCCTTACACCATCATTTTAGATTGGAGGTCACACTTTCTAGAGAAAAGTTTTGAATCCCTTCTAAAAATATTTGGAGTCCACCACAAAGTAGCTACTTCTTACCACCCTCATACAAGTGGCCAAGTTTAGGTGTCAAACAGACAGATTAAGTCCATCGTAGAGAAAACAGTCAATCACACTAGGAAAGATTGAGCTTCAAAAAAAAATGATGCCACGTGGGAATGAAGAACTGCCTACAAAACACCCATAGGCACCACTCCCTTCATATTGATTTATGGAAGGTATTTCCATCTACCCATAGAGTTGGACCATAATGATAGTTGGGCCATGAAAACTCTAAATTTTAACTTATCTACAGCAGGAGAAAACTATTTTCTTAAAATGCAGGAGTTTGACGAGCTCAGAATGACCACTTATGAGAATGCCAGAATGTACAAGGACATAACCAAATTATGGCATGATGGCCATATTAGGTGGAAGGATATTCAAGAGGGTGATCATGTCCTTGTATATAATTCCAAGTTAAGTCTTTTCCCTATAAAACTCAAATCTAGGTGGTATGGACCATACCTTGTCAAGCGTGCCTATCCACATGGCAATTTTCTTTTCTGGGATAAAGTGCAGGGAGAATTCAAAGTTAATGGGCATAGGCAAAACAATATATTATTGTTGAGGATTTTGTAGCATTTGAGGCACATCATCTCTCGTTACATGAAGATATTGACTTAAAGATCCCCCACCCCAACCCAATCTCGAGCTCAAATCAGCTCCTTGATGTACTCATGTCAGGGCTGTGATAGAATATTGGGCACTTGTTGGGAGGCAACCCAACTTTTCACTTTATTTCCCTTATAAACTATTTTTTCACCCTTATTTTGTCTCCATTCAGGTTAGCTTTTTCAAAAAAATGCATGGATGGTTTCCTAACCCTACCGACTCATGTGGAAAGGATAGACATCACAAAACAACCAAAATGGTTATCTCACAATACCAATCGATCGGCTCGACTTTCTCTCTATTCCAAGTCATTGTTTGAAATTCAAATGATGCAACACCATCCATGACTACTCAAACAATCATTTTGCTAATTGAAATGATCGGTTCAACCTCATGTCATGTGCGACTACCTCAGGAGCCCAAATTCTCTTGGAGCCATCCACAATAGACAAAATGATCATGTGGATCCTCCAAACACTTGTCTCATAAGAGCGAGTTGGCCTATAAGATGGACCGACATGGAGAGTAGTGTCACACATCAACAAGAACCATTCTCTCATTGCCCTAGCAGCTGAACCTTGTGACATTGGCAAGTACACATCTAGCCACTTACTCAACTCCAGTTGGCCTTCTTCAACCAGCTAATCATCTCAGCCCTGAGACAACTACTCCTGTGAGCGACACATCATGCACCACCATCCCCGTCCACACATTCGACATGGCCATCCGACCAACTTTCTTGGACAGCCTTCCGTCTTCAGCACCTCTCCTTCTTCCTCCTCACTCAAACGATGTTCCACCACTTCACCTTCAAGTCAACCTGGTGTTTTGTGGAGAAATCACCCATTTTGTCTTCACTTGGCAGCAACAACATTCCTCTTCCAGCCACCAAAGCCTCTTTGGCGAGACGACAATCCCACCACCTCAGCTACCATGACATCAACTCGAGTTGGGTGTCTAACTCCCTGATCCGGCCGTTGTGACATACCTTGTCAGTTTCCTTCCCCCGGCCATTCCATTCTGCCATCCAGCCTGACGTGGAAGCAAACCGACCATCTCGCTCACCCAGTGGGGCAGTTCGAGTGACCTGATCAACAACTTCTTTCATCTCAATTGTGTGGGTTAGCCGACACGCCCATTTTGCACTGTCAACCATTCATCTCACTTTCCCAAATGGGAAGTCTGCGATCACCAATAGCCGATTCTCATGTCTAAGCGAGGATCCTGACGTGGCTTCTTTGGCCATTTCCATAAGGAAAAGCAGCCTGTAAGGCAGACTGAATTTCGTGAGCCTCCCCCATGTTCCACCTTAGGCCCCAGAATCCAAATCTGGGAACCCACTGAAGAATCTTCACCTAATATGCCCAAAGAGATGCTCCATGACCTCATGGAAGCAGAAAAGTATATCCATGAGGCAGTGATCCCGACTCTGTCATGCCTTGACTACCTCGTATAGCACCGACACCAGGCAGTTATGCCCAGTTCATCAATCAAAATCACTCAATGAGATTTGAGTACTTATCATGCATCGGAGTCTCACTTTCTATATGGTCATGTGGCACCACCCTCACTACCATCAGTATAAAGTATGTAGTCGACACCATCCTTCGATGCAATCATATTCTCACATTTCATAGTCATGTACTTTCAATGTACAATACTCTCGAGTTCATGTCCACTTTGACCTTACCACTGCTCACAAGGGAACTCCAGCTGCAAAGTCAGGATATTTGGGGAAGAAATGGAGATCTCTTCCAGACAACTCACCTCTATCATTCTGGAAGATGGAGAGTTTGATTGTCTTTGTCACTATATGGAGCACCCCCATGATGACTACCTAGACAACTACAACATGGAGAAATATTGGGAGGACATTACTAGACTTCCAACAAAGTTACCCAATGGCCCCATAACATCTAACATCAACAACCCCATTATTTGTTATTTTCAGTAGGTCTTAACCTACATTATCTTTAGTAGGGAAGGTATTCAAGGTGCAGTTACTCACATTGAGCTCTATACCATATGGTGCCTACTGCACGACAAGCCCTTCAACAGGGTAAATGCTATGATTTCCCATCTCAATTACTAGGCTAGCCACACCACATCTTCTTCCTTCTACATTAGCCACATTGTGACCTCTATAGCTATTTTCTTAGGCTATACTCACATCACCTTCCTACCATTCAAAAGTGAGCATCACTTGATTGACCTTTTCTTATTTAAGGGAATCCAAGTTCATTCATTATGGAGCTGACAACGTCTACCATTTGACGTTCAAAGATACTTGTGTCAACCTTGAGACACCTCAGCATGCCAGGTTCATCGTAGCAAATCTGGCATTCAATCTTTCTAATCTACTACCACACGTTGTGGCTCTATCTGGAGCACCCTGAGCCAAATGACGTCCCTAAGCCTACTGCTTGTAGGAGCAGTGTCTCATTGGAGGCACATAGTGATGTGACCGATCCACTCCCACCACCATCTCGACATTGAACCCGGAGGCGCACTAGATATGAGGAAGGCCTCGATGAGCCTTATGGGTTCTATGAGGGTCAGAGTCAGTTGGATGAGATCCAACATGAGAATTAGTGCCAAGGCCACCAGATCAACCACATGTACCTTAGGCAGCACACCCAGGAGTCTTTGTTGATATGTATGCCCTGAGAGACAATCATGGGATGATTGGTGGGATACATTAAGATTGATTTGATAAACATCAAAGGCAAGCTTCAAATTCTTTCTAGTTCAGTCATATGAGATAATGATAGAATAGATTGAATGTCTAGAGAATGACAGTACTCAATGACGTATGCTTTCAGGTTGAGGACCTAAATGATGAGATCATACAGATGCCAAGAGTTTGTACATTCTTATTATGTCCCTAGTCAGATGTCATTGTGGAAGGTAGATAGACAACAATGACACACAAGACTAGATTTTGGAGTTGGTTGATGATAGAATCACATTAGTCATGATATGGAGATATCAAACCAAACACATAGGTACTTGTTAGAGAACAAGTGTACCAGACAGACCCACCGTGAGTTTGATACATGGAACCATGACATGGTAGTCATAGTTAGTTCTCACAGTGATGGTGGTGAGTCTGATTCTTTGACCTGAAATCACTAAACTCAACACATGTCATTGGGTACACTTTGACATCATCTAACGTAGTCCTAAAACATGGGTTGTTATAAAGGTGATGATTGGGTGACTTTGACTCATGGGGATTTTAAGGGGTGAGTGATAGATATGGGATTTTTCCCTCCTGAGGGAGTTTGATATCCATGACAACATGATGAGTAGGATTGAGATAAGTGTGTGTACGCATGTGTGAATCAGTATGTGATATTGATGTCATACATATCTCCTCCAATCTACTCTGAGATCAAGAAAGTGAATTAATGTTGACAGGATGAATGTTCCATGCCTCGAGTTCATTCGGGATATCAGTGACAAAGGAATTATACATTCGCTGTAACACCATTCACAGATTGTAGGATTGAAAGTTGTTCTCCAAATTTGTATTTCACTTGGGTAGCACTCATGTGTGACTAGGCACCGCTCTTTGCTTGTGAAGTCATAAGTGTTATGGACTTTCACTACCAACGTGAAATGGGCCTGTAGGGTCACACACATAGGATTTAACCTGGAAGAGGAGTTTATCCACAAACACTCTTTAGACTGATTACTAAAGGAGTTTAGTAGTTCAATTAAACACTCAGTTGATTGATAGCTCAAAATCATAGTGTGCAAGGTGTTGGACCAGATGATTAAGAGTATCAGATTGATTGGAACTGCAATTGACTGATTTGGATAGTCTACTGCCCCAACCAACCGGCTCATAGGGTTGAATCGATCGGCTCAAAGTGGTGAGTCGATCGGCTCATGTGTCAATGAAACGATCAGCTCAATTGTTGAACTGGTTGATTCGTGTGACCAACAGAGATCATTTGGAAAGTCAGAAGAATCTTTTTGCAAATACATATTTGTTTCACTTGTAAAAATTTGATTTGGACAAGGACTAATATTTGATTAGTTGGAAACAAATATGGAAAGTCAATTCGAGTTGGACCAGGACCACAAACTGATTGGCTCATTATTGAACCGATTGGCTCAGGTGTCCCAACCAATCAGTTCAGGTGTGAACCGATCGGCTCAGGTCCCCAACTGATCGGTTCATGCTTGAAACGATCGGTTCAGCTGGCATAATTGGTTGTTTTATGGAAAATCTCGAATACTTCTACTCATTCTTTAATCCTGCATTGCCCAGGGTAGAGTACCCTATCCCATGACCCTCCTATATATAGGGGTATTGGGGGCTTCTCAAGTACAACTCAGAACACCAGTTGCTCTGCAAAGTTGTCATTCTTTCTAGTTGTGGTAACCAGGAGAGCCCGAGCAAGTGCTACCCAATAAGGGAGGCACAACAAGGGAAAGATAACTGCAAAAAGGTGATTGGTGGAAAGAGAGTGTGTCGGTGACTAGTACGCCGACAGGAGGGTACGACTCCTTCCGGTGCCTTGTGTGATAAGGCAAACAGAGTTCCAGGTGTGTGTGGACTACTTCAGAGGCGGGAGACTTCTACCGCTAGGAGGACAGTTGTCAATCCCGACAGTCCCGATGAGACCAGGAGCTACACATACACTGTCCAAGACTGGAGGTGAAGACCGCGCAAGCCGCAAGGTAATGTCGTTGAGTAAGCCTCAGGACAAGGTATGTCTCTACAAGACATCCTTCCTATTGTATAGACATTGACGCGATTCCTTTTTTCTGGGTTTAGGAGAAGAAAACTTTTGTTTCCGCTGCCTTCTCTGCCTCCCCTAAAACCCAATAGTGGTATCAGAGCCAGGTCAACTGCTCTATACTTTAGGATTATCGATGTGATCGATTTTGGTTTGTCACCATTATTTATTGCATACAATGAGAATAAAATTGGCTTTATGCATGTCCAATCCTAAATCCACAAATCCCAATATACATATATGATATGTAATATCAATGCACTTGATATGCGTCACTCTTAAATGATTTTTGTGGTGGATGTATAGTGTGGTTATGGCCAATAAACCCTATGTATGTGTGCTTGGTTGAATGCGGTTGCTTGCATCTCAGTCTGCACACCGATTCCCTATCTCTTATTCCTGATGTAACTTGAGATAACTCGAGATTTCTTTCCTACCTTTGCTCCCCCCGAATGTAACTCGGGGTTTCTCAATTCAAATGTAAACAGGATAGAACTTTTATTTCCTATTATGTCAAAGAACGGTAGACAACCTGATGACAACTGAGATGATCGGTTCAAGGCGTGAACCGATCGGTTGGCATTCTAGACGAGTGGTTCGTGGAGTGAGACGAGTGGGTGGCGGATAGGAGGAGATGCACGACGACCAGACGAACCGATTGGTTGGAGGAGCCAATCAATTGGTTGGTGGCACCCAACCGACCGGCCTGATGATGAGCCGATCAATCATAGAGATGAGTTGATCAAACCCAGTAAAGGCAAAGCATAGAGTTCATCTTTTACAAGTTGCAAGTGATGTAGACTTGATGACCGTGATTCCTCTTGGCTCGAGGAATCACATTAGGATGGCCATAATCATTGCTTTTATCGTTTCACATGTTTTCTGTGGGATATAGCATGTATATGATGCGTATTATGGTGATTGGATATGTATATGTATTTATAAAAACCAAATCTCTCATTAAATATTAAAGTTTTAGATGCCTTCCAAATTTGACACACGTGAAAAGCTTGATCGGTCAAGTGTGGGCACGCCCTAGCGTGGTGCACTGTCTATCGCGTGGAAGCATGAAGGATGGATATGTGGGTCTGCCCTAGAAGGGTGCATATTCATCGTGTTGGCTTTGGGTCAGACTTAACAAGGTGACCTAGATAGGATCTAGCACCTTGAGGCATGGAGATGATCATGGCAAGGAGTTGCATATGACATCTTTCAAGAGTTCCATATGATGCAATTGGCAAAAGTTGCCTACCTGGAAGATCTAAGTTGTGGGTGACATCCCTAGCTGGTCCATGACTTAGAGTATTTTAGGATCTTGACCCACTAGAAGATTGTATGTTGCAATCTTCCGAATTGATGGTGAGGGCTATCAATTTGAACAAAAATAGTGGGAGTGATAATTAGTTCAAGTCCTAATTATATCATCAACCTTTTAAATCAATCAAATAAGTCATGAAATAAACACTTCTTTATCTAAGGTATATGATACCAAGATATGGATTTGTTATATATGATATACAAGATCCACAAAGAAGTGATAACCTTTGTGAAGGGACTAAGAAAGAAGTACTCATCATTGGAGCAAGTGTTGTTGCCATAGATAGGA
This sequence comes from Alisma plantago-aquatica, assembly GCA_963693085.1. Taxonomy (NCBI): domain Eukaryota; kingdom Viridiplantae; phylum Streptophyta; class Magnoliopsida; order Alismatales; family Alismataceae; genus Alisma; species Alisma plantago-aquatica. The sequence continues at coordinate 1,721,467,185 of OY856409.1, read as the reverse complement.
GTACCTTTCAGTTTATTTCTGCCTAAAGGACACAAAATAGAGTTGAGAACTACTATTTCAATTTGCCAATAGAAACACTTTATTGTTGCATCTTGTAGTGACAAGATGGATATCAATATAGTTGAAGTTTCAAAGATATGATCCTTGTGGAAATGCCTTATTTATCTTGTGGTACTTGGTATGCATAAGATAAAATGATACCTAAAAGTTATTGATAACTCAAACAATAAAATTAGCAAAAATCATGAGAAATTCATTTCTAGTTTCCATATGATGGATAAGTCTATACTCTTTTTGCTTAGAGAACTAGTAAGAGACATGAATCTCGTTAACATGATTAATCTTCACTAGTCATAGTGGGAGATTGATTATCCTATTAGGTATAATATATGTGATGTATTTACATACCTATTGGACTTAATGCTAGTACTTCAAATGGTGTTTAGAGAAAAACCAATATGAATATCTTGAAGTGTTCAAGAATATCGAATTTGTTTAAGTGCTAATTCTTGATCAGATCAATGAATGAAATACTTGAAACAAATGTTTGAGATCCTTATGAGTGATTATGATCATGTGTCATAGAGAGCTCGTGATTAACGCATGGTGATGTCTAAATCAAAAGGAGTCATACTCTAAGGAGTTAGAGGATGATTATCAAATAACTAATTTCTTCTTAAATAAAGAATACCCCAGACTAATGAAGGACATAAAGAATCACAAGGAGTTGTGACTTCTTTTATCCTTGACAGATACACCTCAATTATCTATGTGATAAGTTGGTCATGTGATGAATCAACCATCTAGATAAATATGAGGAACCAGATTTTGAGTTATGGTTTATGACCATTACATCCTAAATGACTTCCATGTGAACCATAAGGTATGACCTTGATGGTAGCACCCATTGGGATGAAATTCATAAGTGCGAATGAGTCTTAAGCATTAAGACACATGGATAACATTTTGAGAAGGATGATGCTTGTTGATTGCAACTTAATGACTAAGATATTTGCATATAGATACTAAAACTGCATTCCTATGAGGAACAAAACAAGGATGTGTACATGACACAACCTATAATGTTTATGAATCCATTAATGCAAATGAAGTCTATAAGTTACAATGGACTAATCAATGTGATTGATTGAGTACAAGCAACTCAGAACTGTGATCTTTACCTTGATAATATAGTCAAAGGGTTTGACTGATATGTCAAAGATAAAGAAGGGATCTGTGATTTAGTGGGAGCATATTCACATTCCACATGTTGATGTGAAATGGAAATTTTCTAGAATGAAAATCCAAAGTGAAAATTATCTTTAGGGAAGATAGAGATGTTTCCTATGTGATAGGAATATAGATCTATAGAGATAGTTCTCGAAAACCTCTTGACCTAAAAAGATAAAGCATACATTGGTAATCTATACTGAAGGGTTCAGTGTGCAAAGATTCAGTGGGAGAAAACTTATCCATGTTACATGTAGTTAGTATCCCAAGGCCAAGTATACAATTCTTATGAAGAATGGGAACACTAAGAATAGATATGGATCTATCATGTATGTAATCATCCCATTATCTTGCATGCATGGACATGGAAAGAATAAAAAGCATTCATCTTATATGTAGGACATGACAATATGATATGATCATTTTGATAACTCGTATATGGGAAATGACGAGTGGATGTTCATCTAGTTCCAGTAAGGGTTACTGGAATACCATAAGAACTTGATAAGTACTTGAGAAGTTCTAGTTCTATGTAAATAAGGAAGGATTCACTGTAAAGAGTTACACTGATGCAAACTTTTGAAAAGGACAGAAGATTAATCACAAAATATATATGGGATATATAAAAGTGAATGTTTTTTGATAAATGGAAACGTTCCAATAAAGTCGTTTAAAAGGAAAAGCTGAGTATTCGTGTGTTAGAGAACATTAGTGGATACTATATGGATATGGAAGTTCATAGAGATGAACTTATAGATATTTCGGTCATTGATGACAAGTTAGGAGTGCTTGGTCATGCAATGTGGCTAAAGGTTAGCAAAGGAATACTAGATTGCATATTACAAGAACTCCATCTCATACGTGTGACGTACAACGAAGAGATGAGATACATGCAGTTAATACAGACTTTGACAAGGTGTTTCCATAACTCACTATGTTAGCACTAGAGCACGGTAACATGTGGGACATGTTTGAAGATCACTAAGAATATGATTCAAGGGTAATTGGCTCGCAGTGCAAGTGGGAGTATGTTGATATATATGCCCTGAGAGCCAATCATGGGATCATTGGTGGGATACATTAAGATTGATTTGATAAACATCAAAGGCAAGCTTCCATTTCTTTCTGGTTCAGTCATATGAGATAATGATAGAACAGATTGAATGTCTAGAGAATGATAGTACTCAATGACGTATACTTTTAGGTTGAGGACCTGAACAATGAGATCATACAGATGCTAAGAGTTTGTACATTCTTATTATGTCCCTAGTCAGATGTTATTGTGGAAGTTAGATAGACAATAGTGACACACAAGGCTAGATTGTGGTGTTGGTTGATGACATAATCTCGTTAGTCATGATATGGAGATATCAAACCAAACACATAGGTACTTGTTAGAGAACAAGTGTACCGAACAGACCCACTGTGAGTTTGACACATGGAACCATGACATGGTAGTCATAGTCAGTTCTCACAGTGATGGTGGTGAGCGTGATTCTTTGACCTGAAATCACTACACTCAACACATGTCGTTGGGTACACTTTGACATCATCTAACACAGTCCTGAAACATGGGTTGTTATAAAGGTGATGATTGGGTGGCTTTGACACATGGGGCTTTTGAGGGGTGAGTGATAGATATGGGATTTTTCCCTCCTGAGGGAGTTTGATATCCATGGCCACTTGATGAGTAGGATTGAGATAGGTGTGTGCACGCATGTGTGAATCAATATTTGATATTGATGTCATACATATCTCCTCCAATCTACTCCGAGATCAAGAAAGTGAATGAACGTTGACAGGATGAATGTTCCATGCCTCGAGTTCATTTGGGATATCATTGACAAAGGAATTATACATTTGTTGTACCACCATTCACGAATTGTAGGATTGAAAGTTGTTCTCCAACTTTCTATTTCACTTGGGTAGCACTGATGTGCGACTAGGCACCGCTCTTTGCTTGTGAAGTCATAAGTGTTATGGACTTTCACTACCAATGTGAAATGGGCCTGTAAGGTCACACACATAGGATTTAACCTGGAAGAGGAGTTTATCCACAAACACTATTTAGATTAATTACTAAAGGAGTTTAGTAGTTCAATTAACACTTAGTTGATTGATAGCTCAAAATCATAGTTTTCAAGGTGTTGGACCAGATGATTAAGAGTATCAGATTGATTGGAACTGCAATTGACTGATTTGCACAGTCTACTGCCCCAACCGATCGGTTCACAGGGTTGAACCGATCGGCTCAGGTTGGTGAACCGATCGGCTCAAAGTGGTGAGTCGATCGGCTCATGTGTCAATGAAATGATCGGCTCAATTGTTGAATCGGTCGATTCGTGTGACCAACCAAGATTGTTTGGAAAGTCAGAAGACTCTTTTTGCAAATACATATTTGTTTCACTTGTACAAATTTGATTTGGACAAGGAATAATATTTGATTAGTTGGAAACAAACATGTAAACAATTCGAGTTAGACCAGGACCACGAACCGATCAGCTTATGCTTGATTCGATCGGCTCAGGTGTCCCAACCGATCGGTTCAGGTGTGAATCGATCGGCTCAGGTCCCCAACTGATCGGTTCATGCTTGAAATGATCGGTTCAGCTGGCGTAGTTGGTTGTTTTTTGGAAAATCTCAAATCCTTCTACTCCTGCTTTAATTCCACATTGCCCGGGGTAGAGAACCCTATCCCATGACCCTCCTATATATATACGAGTATTGGGGGCTTCTCAAGTACAAATCAGAACACCAGTTGCTCTGCAAAGTTATCGTTCTCTCTGGTTGTGGTAACCAGGAGAGCACGAGCAAGTGCTACCCGATAAGGGAGGCACAACAAGGGAAAGACAAATGTAGAAAGGTGACTGGTGGCAGGAGAGTGTGTCGGTGACTAGTACAACGACAGGAGGGTACAACTCCTTCCGATGCCTTGTGCGACAAGGCGATCGGAGTTCCAGGTGGTTTGTGTGGACTACTTCAGGGGCGGGAGACTTCTACCACTAAGAGGATAGCTATCAATCCCGACAGTCCCGGTGAGACCAGGAGCTACACAGACACCATCGAAGACTGGAGGTGGAGACCACACAAGCCGTGAGATAACGTCGCCGAGCAAGCGTCAGGACAAGGTATGTCTCTACAAACCATCCTTCGTATTGTATAGATGTTGACGTGATTCCTTTTTTTCTGGGTTTGGGAGAAGAAATTTTTTGTTTCCGCTGCCTTCTCTGCCTCCCCTAAAACCCAACAGTCTTGTCATGTGGATTGTGGGCACTTTGCACCCAGTCTCCTTTCTTATGAGGAGTATGGGGCGCACCAAGCTTACCCTGACCCCAACTCCCCTTATTGGTGGAATTACTACTACAATATGGCCTCCTCCTCTACTCCTCCATCACCTTACTATCCACCACCACAGTAATCTTCTTCCCTCCATTTCAAGTTTGGTATTTTCTCAGTATGAGCAAAATTCTAAGTCTGGGGTGGAGATGGGTGGTACATAATAATTCCACCCCTATCTTTCTTTTTCAGCATTATGTTTTGTCATTTCAATTGCTACATGTAGTTGCTTTTGTTTTTGTGCTTTATTTTGAAAGAAATTGCCCTATTTCTAGCCGGACAACATGAGTAGATGTGCATAACTATACCCCTTTGAATTCACGAAATCCTTTTTGCAAAACATTTACTAATTTTCATGACTAAAAACACCATGTCACTTAGGACCACAAATCTAGCATCACTCTTTGGAAATGTTGGCCAGTTGTATGCAATTGATAAGAACCAAACATGAATTTTCTCTATTTTAAACTGTAGATTAGCTTGTCTTAAATATTGTATAATGTGTTGACAGGAAGAATCAATCTGATGCAATTGCACTCCTAAAAAATGTGAATTTTTATAAGCACAGGACAATCTCCCCCCTCCTTCTCTCTAAAAGAAAAAGAAAATAAACCACCTCAGGACAAACTCCAAGTCGGGGGTGGAATGCTCCCCACCTCAAATTCTTCCATACCCCTCGTATCTAATAGGGGTGTACCATCCAATAATGCCAAAGAGCACACTAAAAATGCAGTCAATGTAACTGTAGTCCACAAAGAAATAAATCTCGAGTCAAATGGAGGAGGGATCTTCTTCTTCTGCACCTCCTTTGTCATGTTCTTGTGCAAAAACTATAAAAAGAAAGAAATATGGGAGTGTCAAAGCTGAATTAAAAAGAAGCATGTTTCCTACAAAGTCTTGATTTAGAAATCAGATATGATATATGTTTTGATAGGGAATATAGAATTTAGTGTTTTTTGGTTCTTGGAGATTTAGTTGCTTGGTCAAATAAGGAGGTAAGGAAAACATTCATACTATGAGGGTGATGATAGACATGTTTCTAGTACAAATTGGAATTATTTGTGATTTTATTTGCTTGAGAACAAGCAAAGATTCAAGTCTGGGGTATTTTGATGAATGTATATTTATCTCAATTTAATTATATCTTTCATAGTCTTTCCTGTTAAAATTTATCCTCTTTTTGCTCATTCTCAAGAAGTAATTACAATTAACTCACTTTTCAACTAATGTTGCAAATTTTATCCTTTTCATGTATGTTTTGCAAATTTTTCCTTCGTGAGAAAATGATGACCAACCCAACACTCCAATCGATCAGTTCATGCTATGAACTAATCGTTTCATTCACAAAAGAAGTTGCATTTCCAATACCACATGGGCATCTCTCTACTTGGTTCCAGTCTTCCACACCAGCCTTCCCATAGCTAGAGAGTGTTCCTCACTATCCAACTGCTCGGCTTGGCTCACCAATCGAGTGTCTTACAATCACCAAATGATCATCCTATATTACTTTAGGATCAAGTTAGATTCAATCCATGAGCTGCTCATCTCACATCCCAATTAGGATTTTTTTTCTCTCAAATGATCATATTAGATTTCTCAAAGACTTGGTCAAAGGCGTTGGCACTGCATATTAGGGTTTCATCCTCAGTGGCACACACTCAAATCACCAAATGACCGTCCCACACTCCATACGAACGGTTCAAGGATTCTTCATGGATACTCTAATTCTGAAGTTAGATTTATCCTTTGAGTTTTCTTTTTATGAGTTTTATCTCCTTTTAATGTTATTATCACTATTTGTCAACTTAAATTATTTGATGCCACATTATAATGTTTAGAGCTTTATTACTTATTCCTTTTTCTCTTCCTTTCTCCATAAGGCTAAGGGAAGTTCTAGAATGAAATTATTTTTACAATATATCACTTAAGTGGTAATATGCATCTTAGACCCTGATTGAAACATTAACTAAGGTATTTGTGCATAAACCCATATGTTAACTTGAATAGTTATCAAATAGAAACCAAACCACTCATAATTCCACAAATTCAACATTAAGGACAAAAAAGATAAAATGGATAGGAAAACAGACTAGATTAAGAATGTACCTAGATTTCAATTTGTTACAACACTCCACCCCTTAAAAAGGATTTTGTCCCCAAAATCTCAAGAAAAGAGGGAAGGGTGAGCATGTAACGTCTCATCTCTAAGCTCCCATGTTGTTTCTTCTAGACCATGGTACTTTAACAAGACTTTCACTACTTAACTTGGGAGTCCAAAATCTTCACATGCAACTCCACATAGGTCAGGTTCTCATGGATCACCAAGGGTTCTATTTTGGAGATTTCCTTTTATGAAATATAACACAATTAACATTTCTAGCTTATTAGCATTATGCTTATTATGATATTATATCATCCTTATTATTCTTTTAATTTATTAACTTTGTTGCCAAAATAGTTCCAATTTATTATTATGCACAAAATCATGTATATATATTATTTATATCATTAAGACTTTTAGCATAATTAGAGTTTTCTCAATCATGGCAATATTTATATTTGACCGTCATCCTTAATAACTTGATTTTAGACTCTATTATCCTCATATTATCACAATATGAATTATATCATATATATTTGCATAAAATAGATAATTTTATCCAATTTGTTACTAAGTCTAAAATTAATCCAATTAATGTCACATTTATTGCTTCCCCCTACATTATACATCTATACATTGTCACATTACCTTACTCACATTAATGTCATCATGAAACATTTACTCATGTTTATTCACTTCCTATTATGGATTATGCAAATTTAACACCACATTAGGCATTCATGCATGTTAATGTGAATCAAATTACCTATTAGCCATATTTGAGTCATTAGGTGGATATTAGTGAACAAGGTGAGACATATTACATATTATATGTATTTAGAGAGAGAGAGAGGTTAGGAAATGTGTATCGGTCGGTACATGTAAATTATGTCTATCGGCCATTAAAACAACATATGTGGAGTATGTTGATATAATCCAATCATATGTATTGGTTCAACATTGTATAGATTAGATGTATTTAAAAAATGATGACCATATCTCATATAGATTATGAGATATAGAAATATATCATTCAATGGTTTATACAATTTCTACAACTTACCGATGATTAGAAAATACACATTTTCTTTTCTTGGATGATCTATGAATATCATATTGTGGTGATATTTTGTACATATCTTATTTAAGTGGTATATTTTACATCCATAAGGTCGAATTATTCAGTAGAATTTTGCAATCATCATAAATGAAGGTGGATACATATAAGCTACATGTACTCGGGTACACAATTCTTTAAGACATATATATATATATATATATATATATATATATATACATATATATATATATGTGTGTGTTGTTCATTCGTTGCCCGGCGGGTAGCCAAATTTCGCTACCTGCTGGAGTAACTCAGGTTTAAAAGAGTAACTATATGGTACACTGGAGTAACTCTTCTGTATCAAAAGAGTAACTGATATATAGAGTAACTCTGAGAGCAAAAGAGTAACTGCGCAGAAAATATACAGTCAATAATATATATGGATGGGTTTTTTTATTTTGGGGGGGGGGCAAATGATATTATTCTTTGATCAAATTTTTTGGAGAGCTAGATAAAATGCTCCTCTACAATTGCGAAAAAAAAATATATCAGGAAGTGTGAAAAAAAATCAGGAAGTGTACAAAAGAGTAACTCCGCAGAAAATATACAGTCAGTAATATATATGGATGGGTTTTTTTTTTGGGGGGGGCAAATGATATTATTTTTTGATCAAAGTTTTTGGAGAGATAGATAAAATTCTCCTCTAAAATTTCAAAAAAAAATATCAGGAAGTGTGAAAACAAATATCAGGAAGTGTGCCTCGGTAGCTACCCGTAAGCTACCTACCGGGTATTAAAGATAATCCCATATATATATATATATATATATATATATATATATATACATAAATATATATACATAAATACATACACAGATATATATATATATATAAATAAATTTAGGAATATGTGGTTTTATGTGTATCAATATATCTTATTTGACTATGACAACTAATGTCACTAATGTATCGTGAATGTCATTAGGGATGCATACATTAGTTTTGTATGATAACAACTTAGGATTTAGGTCAACGTGATCATTATGTTTCACTTATATCTTCTTATTAAGTTCATGGTTAGGTTCCATTTATCTCACTCATCATAACAGTAGGGTTTAATGGTCCATGACATGGTCAACATCATGTGCATCAAAAATTAGAATTAATATATGATTTATTCATATTATATACATTAAATATTTATTAGGGTTCAAACATGAGAACTATTCATGATATGCCCATTATATGTGCTTTTAGTATATAAGAAAGCATGTTAGGGGATATGTCTAAACTTTTTTGGTCAAAACTAAAGATCCAAGCAAACTGACCTCCTAATCATAGAGTTAGGGTTTCTGGAGTCAAAGTAATTGGATTTCGGTATGTTGCAAGACTCCATCCCCTTGAAAAGGATTTCGTCCTTGAAATCAACATATCCATGAACTATCAAGGTACTACGACTACCCCTCCACCACTTAAAAGGTTTGACCTACGAAGTCAAAGAAAACTAGAGGTAAAAGGGTGAGTTTAACTAAACCATGTATAGGATCTAACACTTGATTAATATCACCAAAGCTTAAATTCTAGGTTCTAGAGATAGACTACCCAAACATGTGGTCCTATGGGACATAAGGGAATTATATCAGGTATCCATCTTCAAACAATTCACAAAGTCATCATATTAGACTACCAGGAGTATCCATCATAGATGTCTAAGGATACTATTGCCTAAAGGTATGCTATTTCGGACAGATTCGGGAGTCCTTGTAAACCATACTAGTGGCAAGGAGGAAAATCTTGTGAGCCCCTGAACCCTGATCCTTTCTAGACACCCATGCTTTCGACTTATGCCCTAATAGCTTCCTATCATGCTCTGATATCAAGTTGCAAGGAGGTGAGATCACCCTTACTAAAATTTAATAGAAAATAAACAACATCCATCATTTATATGAAATTTAGATAACGAACCCTTTAAATAAGCATGATTCAGATATAAAAATGTCAATAGTATCGGCAGGAAGAAAAGACTAAGTTATTACATGGATTTGATCCAATTTCACTACATGAGTTTCATGAAACACAAACTTGGAAAGAAAACTATAGGATCTAGTAGTAGCAACCTAGACATCTCAGTAAAATCTCCTTGAATCTACTCCAGGGCAGGTCCTCCTTGGTCTTGTTCCACTCCTAGGCTTGGGTGGTTGGGATCACCCAGCAAGAGGAGAAAAACTAGTTATGCATCAAATTAAGGAACAAGAACAAAGAATAGGATAACAAGGAAAATATTGGGTGCAGATTCATCAAGAACATAAATGCTCAAGAGTATGAGGCACATATTAAATAGGACTCTTCCCATAACAATAATAAGAAAAATTTTCATGAAGGATTAAGTTAGATTAAATTAACTAAGTAGGGATAAGGAACCTACCATACCCCAACCAATAGGTGAGGGGAGAGTAAACACATTCCCAGTAACCTACAAAATATTTATTTATGGGGAGAGTAACACATTCCCCTTGGCAAACTATAACACATCCCCAACTATGGGTAGTTGTACATAAGTACCACTACATTAGCTAATAAGTCAAATATATCATCATGCTCAAAGAAATTATATGGAAAGATTAACAAATAATAGTGATATGGTAGATGGGTTCAAGAACCAAGCAAGTAATGAAGTAATTGTGCCAAAAAGAGCAATAATAGAAGCAAAGGTTTAGTTCATGCCTCATAGGGAAATTAGGGTTTGGTTGTCAAAAATGCCCAACTTAAGGGATAATATGCACATACGTTGACTTGAGAATTCAAATTAGAGATCAAGTTCTACACTTCTAAATCTAAAGTCACTCAAACCAACACATAATGTTTTGTTCATTAGTTAAGATTCAATGTGTGTTATGTTGGTGGAAAACCCTATAAATCCAAACCTTAAAGTCGTAAATTGACTCTTGATATTGACATGATCTTGGGTTTAGAGTTTATTTCTAATATCTTGACTCAAAATCCCAAGTTATAAATTATAATGTTGCCATGAGTTATATTTAAGATCATAAGTGAAATCGAGACACTAAAATTCCAGACTTTAGAACTTGAAAATTCGGAAACAAAACCTATGCCAAAAGATAGAGAAAATTATCATGATTCCAAAGCATATCTTTGTGTAATTTTTGGAGATTCCAGTAAAAAGATGTGATATTTTACAAGTTTTAGGACATTTATCGATTAATTGTGAAAATACTATTCAAATGACCAAAATAACCCTATATTATCTTCTTAAAACTTAGGGTGTGACATATTAGTATCATTCACTTATTAATGTGACAAATGAACCAATTATAGTAATTCTATTATGGAAATACCCATACAGAAATATCAGTGATTGAAAGATATCAGGGGGGAAGAAGGTGAAATCACTCGAGGCGCCCTCCCCCTACCTTGCCTGCACCATGGCAGCAGTTGGGCGCTGAGATGGTCTTGGAAGAATTCTAGCCGATGGCTTCGCGATATCAACAAGACAAAACTCAACAGAATGAAACAAGGAACCTTACCACATTGTTTGATTAGGTTCTAGTGATGTAGCACGCCTCCAGGTAGGACTAGAAGTGTTATGCCGTATCAGAGCTTAATTGGTAAACTAGGGTTTACCTGGATGATTATATGCTTAATTGTATTAATCATTTATTAAATCTAATTAATGATGATAATTCAATTATGATGTTTTAAACCTAATAAGAACGTTAAGTGTTCTATTTTTTGAGAAATTAGGGTTTGAAAAATATAAACCCTAATTGGCTGAAATTAGGGTTTTGATGGTACATGAGTATAGAATTTGATCAAGATAGTAGTACGGTAAATAATTTATCATAATTTATATGTAATTTGGATTTAATTCAAATTTGGATATAATATGTATAACTCAATCGTGCATTTCAGTGAAAATTTTCAGAATTTTATATGTTCTTTAAAAGTCATTCTCGATCGAGATATATTTCAATCGACCATGCTGATAGAATGTTGTTCAGGAGTATATTGTTTGATTTTTAGTTATTTATTGGTAAATCGAAATGATATGAAATTTTAACTAAAGATCTGAAACTCAATAATAAACAACTTGAAAGATTTTCATAATTTTGGGATGCATATAAACCTTATCAGTAGAAAAATTATGTAACTGACATTTCTATAAAATTCTGGATAGCAGTTCACTATTCGATTTTTAATTATTTAATTGAATATTCAAATGATCTCAAATTTTAACTTAAGATTTTTAGCTCAATTATACACAACATGATAAATTAACATAATTTTTGGAGGATTTTTTATCTCTGAAATACACGAATTTAGAAAAAACTTTTTATGTCAGAAAAAAATTTGCTAAAATAAGAAAAAGTATAGTAAGGGGTCAAAGTGCAATTGACCCAAGCAGCTCAATTTCTCTATATGGTCAACCTAACACATAAGGAGCTCTCATAATTCGTGATTCAATCCAGAGAAATGAAATCCTAGAGAGAGGGAGAGAGTTAGTGTTTGAGAGGAGAAATTGATGGAGATGTTGACCTAGGGTTTTGCAGTCTGAGGAATGATGAAATCATGTAAGTTTAACTTCTTTGGATATAGTTTCATGGTGAATCTTCTCTCACATGTCAAAATTCCTTCCCTCCTCTGATTTCATCCAAAATGGTATCAAAACTTCCCCTTTTCTCACTTTTTCTTCATATTCCCTCATTTTAAGGGTTTCCGAGTTGAAAGGAAGACGAATTGGGTGAATTGCTAGGGATTTGACATGAGATTGAGATTTTCAGGGATGAGCTACGTTTGTAAGTTTTTTTCATACCTTAGGGTGAGTGGTAACTTCCTTTAAATAGTATATTGCACGAAAATTGGTTAATTCATCCATAATCTTTAATTGCTAGTATGCGACTACAAACCATGAATTGTCTATTTGTTCTAAGTTGTTGCAAAATGATATAAAATGGATTCTTCCTCTATTTGGATGAAGTTAAGATGATAAAATGATATTATAAATGTATACCATGAATCCTAATGAGAATTCCCTAACTATTCATAGAGGTTATAAGAGTAAACTGAAATATAGGGAATTTGTATATGATTGAAATTTGTTGTATAAGTAAATAGAGAAAATTGCTTATCTAGATCCCCTTGGTTATGAATGATTGTTTATTTAAATTCATAGTACATATATGTCAGATACTATCTTGGATTTCGTTCAAAGTGAATAGTGTTTGTTTGATATAGTAAAGAGGATGAAACCCTAGATGCGAGGAAAATTGGATATTTGCAAATAGATATCGTGAAATCTATTTGAAGGGATTTTCTTGACATGATAGACTTTATTTATTCAATGTTATTATTGATGCATGATATCCTAGTGAATGACAAGGAAACCCAAATTCAATTCAGTTCCAAGGTTTCATACATATATTGATTTTATATGATTTGTTGATAGTAGTCTTTATTCAATGAATGTTTATGTCGCATGAAATCTTTATGGGAGCCATGTGAATAAGTTGTTGCCTAGTGAGAGGTGACAAGATGTGTGATGGCCTTGTGATCCATGAGAATACTTGTACAACCAGTGAACTGAATACCTTGGTCTAAGGACCTAGAGGTAATGGTTACCTATTACAGAGGTAACGATGCTATGTGATGATCTATGGGTTTGAATACCCAGATCCAGTAATCATGATAATGATGTGAAGGGATGAGAATTCTCAGTAATGTGATAAGGGATTGAGATCCCAGGTATCATGTGTTTTAAATATTTGAAAAGTACGTGATAGATGTATTACACCTTTCTTTTTAGCAATTGTGGTGATTAAATGAAACCCTAAGGGTAGGGTGTTCAATGAATCAAGTATTGTGATATCAATGTTGTCAGTTATTATTAATAATTCTTGTCATGATAAGTAATTAACTCTTAATTGAGTTATGAGATGCACAACTCAAGATTTGGGTTGATATGCACGATTCTAGTGTGTATGTGCCAAGTGGACAAGAAATATATTTATTCAAGTAGTTTTAGTTTGCATGCATGCATGTATAGTATGTTGATTACTCAGTATATTACAGTGTTTTGAATTTATTGCTCTGCCAAGTTTAGAATGATATACATGTTGTATAATAACTTCAAATAAGTATACACAACACCATAGAGATACCAGAGTCAAGTATAAGTAAGAGAAGGGTATAATGTAGAAATAGCTTTCTAGGAATAATAAAATAATAGACTTAGGAGCCCTGAATATTGTAGAACCCCTATGTGAGTTATGCGCCTTAGGGGTGAAACGACCTAACCCTGACATCGTCCAGTATACGGGGGGTCTAAACGTGTTATCAAGTGGCATGGGGGACGAATCCCTAGTGGAAGTCTCCTTAAATTATAGTTTGTAGTGTCCAACATCAACCAAAAGTCTTGGTGGCACTAGAGTACAGAAAATCCAAGAGGTGGCTTGACTCTCCGCATGTGTGCTCAGGTTAGAGGAGGAGTCCAGTTTAGGCTAGAGAGTCATTTCCCTATTGCAGAGAAGGAGAGTAGTCAGACTTAGCATTTCCCGGGTGTGTCCGCTGAGTCTTGTACGGTGTGATCGTAGTGCACTATGATTCTTCATATGTAGAGTACACTACATATGATCAGGGCATAATAAAATGAATGAGAGTTCAAACAAGTGTGTACAGTTATTCAATTATTTTTTGTATGTTTCTGAATTATTAGTTCTCTTTATGATCAATCAAGCATTTCATATATTGATTCACTCTTATAGATATTTAGAGTATCCTGCCATATTTATGATTTCCAATTATTAGACTCTCTAAAGTTTTCTTCTGTTATAATTGATATCAATTACTCAAAAGTATATCTGTAATTATATTAGTGCTTTATACTATTTCTTTGAAGTACCCATTCACTGAGCGAGTAGGCTCACCCCTTTACTCAAATTTTTTTAGGGAAATCACATGGACTTGAAGAAGATATCATTGCATCAGAGTAGATCTACCACAAGAGTTAAGTCTGAGTATAGTTAAGTTCAGTCGGTCCCTGTCACTCTAGCTCCTTGTATAGATCTGAGAGAAAGTTGTAAATGATGTTTTGTATGTTTGTTTCCTTAATAGGAGAAAATGCAAATGATTGTCATGTCGTATGTACATGGAAGTGTGAGAAACATAATGAATGTATGGATGTGTATCATTAATGCTGAGATTATATTAGAGAAATAAAAGTTTAATTCTCTTGTAAAGTTAGTTTATGTGGTTTAAAGTGAGAAAATGAAGAGTTTGAAAAAGAAGAAAAAGTTAAGGGTGATCTTTGTATTACGTTAAATCCTCAATTTATACCGTAATCTCATGATTAGTGGTAATTGTGAGATCGGGGTGTAACAACTTTGGTATCATATCTTAGGCTGAGTTGTCAGGGACCATTAAGTTCGTAAGTTAGAGTCATAAGTGTGGCAGATAAGAGATGTTATGATGTTAGTTCTGGGGATTTGAGTATTTGGATATCCTGTCCCGATATCTGAGTACTTGGATCAACCAGTATCAAGCTACTATGTCTATTCTTTCATGTATACCCTGGCCAGGTATACAGTGGAAGGATGGGCTAGAGAGAAACCCTAGAAATATTAGGGTTAGAAATAAGATAAGTAACATGAATTAAGAGCATAAATATAAAATGAGATAGAACTTTCATTTCATATTGTTGTTTTATTGGATATGGATAGAAATGCTCTTATATGTTTGAATTCAGATATTCAGTATTTTGAAATATATATGGGTCTTTAAGATTTGTTGTATACTATGCAGTTGTAGCATTTATTGATTACATTCTTTGTATCAAGTAGACTAGAAATGATCTTTGAATGAACTTTACTAACTGGATATTCTTTCCAACTGTTTGAGATTAATAGGAATTGATTAATCTTAAGTAGCTCTTGGCTTCAGGACTGTAGGTTCGGCCAGGTCCGGTTGGCAAGATGCATTATTGGGATCTAATGACTCCTATTAACAATATGATAAGAGTAGACTCTGGATAAATTAGACCCACATCATAGTGAGAATGTACATACACTAAGATGTTGAAACATATGGGAAAGATTAGAATAGCTAAGAATCAGTTGGAACTGATATCTGAGACCCAACTTTGGGGCCTCATATGAGAAATCCTTAATTGGGAATAAAGGAACATGACGTAAGGTTCATATTAAGTTTAATGATTAATATTATATGAACTCTAAATATGAAAAATGGAAAAGATATGAGAAAAGTTTCTAAGGGCCAAGGTAGCAAGAATCAATCATGAGGAATGGATTATATAACTGAGTACAATGTTTTTATGTACTCCAAAGCAAAGGAAAAATAGATGAAAAGAGTTAAGTATACGATAAGTAAAAATAAGTGAAGAGTCTTCAGGAGAGTTAAAGTAAAGAGAATTAGATAAATATGTAAATCATAAGACTAGGATAAGAAACTAAGTTAAAACAAAGATAAATCTTGGAAATGATGAGCTTGATTAAGGAATGAGGGTTATGATATAATTGAGAGCATGGAATGTATACCTTTATTAATAAATTTAATACATTCATCCTTACTACCTTTGGATTCCAAGTCTCTATAGAACAACAAACTAGTTTCTAACAAAAAAAGAACAAAAGTGTAGCTTAACAAAATGAATAAGTCATACAAAAGTAGACTATATTCAGGAAGGAAAAACTTGATTGAAAGAGAAACTATGTTTCACCCATGCATGAGCCGTTTGATTTAAAATGAAGGATATTTAATGTATTAAACATGAGGTGATACTAGTAGAGAGATTATTGATTTAGAATTTCGACTTCACATTAGTAGAAGAGTAAAAGGAAATATATGCAACATGGTATACATGATCATACACATAAAAGAAGCAACATGATCATAAGAGAAAAATAGAAGTTAAAGATGACATGTGGAATAGTAGAGTATGGTAAGGGGATTATGGAAAGTAAAGAAGGGTTTGAAACATAATGGAGTAATATAGATTATAAAAGAAAGAGGTTGCAAGATTCAAGAAAATGTTAATTAGTCAAGTATCCTTATTGATAATTAATTAAACCTACATTTGAGAAATGTATTATTGAATGTTTGAATATAAGAATTCTAAGTCTCAAAATCATCTTCTCTTTCATATCTTCATTAATGAGAGAAATGTGGGAATGAAGTGATAATAAAATGAATCATATATGATGCATAACCACCATGGTAGAGGCATCTAGTGAATGTAATAATGACACACAATATGATGATGAAACCCTAGATGGGTAAATTTAGAATGTAATCTATCTGAATGGCCAATTAAGATGAAGGAATTTCAATTGATAAGATAAGGAAGACTTTAGTAAAAACTTGTGAGATACAAAGTTTGAATTTCAAATTAAGGGATCAAAGTCACACCACAATAACGTCATGCTACTGATAAAGGTCAAACCCTAGAATGTTTAGAGTTGTAGTAGTTCAAGGGTTGTCACTAGTGATTTGACCTTGAATACTAGCATCTCTATAAAAACAAGATCATGAAATTTGCACTATGAGAAGTAAACTAGCACAGATAGTAATCCTAGCTAATCCGAAAGGTAGATAAATAATATGGAAATGATTTAGAGCAAAGGATAAGAAATAGATTTGAAATATAAGAGGTGTGTTTTGAATAAAAGGAGAAATACAATATGAGTGAAGTGTGATATGAAATAAATTCTTGCAGTAATAGCAAGAATGATGAATAATCTATCCATACCTTGTATGTTTCAATTTTAGGGATGTTTAATCTACAAGATTAAAATGAGAAGGATAAGTAGCAAAAAGTAAGTAGTAATGAATGAGGAGAGAGATAAGAGAAAATAATGGCTTTTAGTAATATGTGAATTTGTTTTTAGAAGTATAATTTGTTGAAAGGTTTTTAATGGATGTAAATTGGTTCTATGTATGATTTCAGTGTAGATGTGCAAGCAATATGTTAATTAAAGGTGTATGATAGTTTAAGTCATTCATACCAGTAATCCATCTTAGTATTGTACAATTGTGGTATGGTGATAAGGGTTGAATGATGATGGAACAAATGGAGGCTTATCCTAAATAAGGTAGTCTTACCTATTCACTCATATGAATAGAAGGGATGATAATCATATTGTATTGATATGTAACCCTAATGAGGTGTAGCTTGTTATACCTATCTTTAATATAACTAAGTGATGGTAATTGGGTATGAATAGTACTTGAAAGACTAATATAATTATGGAGTACTCTATTACTATTGTTGAAACCCTAGTATGCTATAACCTGATGGTTACACCTTGAATTATGTGTGGGTTCATACTTGAGAATAGTATGGAATGTGATGGCAATGCTTCACCTTATGCATCCATGATCCAATGGGGATGTCGTGAGTAGTAATGTATAATTGTTGTTGAATCTAGTCTTTTAACTCAAGACTATTTTGCTATTTGAGTAGCATAATAGTAAAAATTCAAAACAACATGGCGAACTCTCTTTTGTGATTTAGAGGTAATACATAACAATAGTACATATTGAGCCGTAGGAATTGAGATAGTTGGATTGGATTATCAATGTTGAGGTAACACCTCAAGAATATGAAAATATTAAAATGGTTTTCTCTCTCTCTATCATATGATTGATTGTGATATAAAGAATTCATTTGTTATCATTGAGCAGTCATGATTTAACATGTTGTGATTAGAAAAGAAATAAAGGACTTAATGTTGAAAACTACATTCAAGTATGAAATACAATAATATAATGAAATGTAAGATTTAAGAAGCTTAAAATAAACCTTGAAAGTACTTTTCTTACACGTTTATGTTTTGGGGACGAAACCTTTTAAGGGGGGGAGAATTTTTATGACCGTATTTGAGCTTAATTGGTAAACTAGGGTTTACCTGGATGATGATATGCTTAATTGGATTGATCATTTCTTAAATCTAATTAATGATGAAAATTCAATTATGATGTTTTAAACCTAATAAGAATTTTAAGTGTTCTATTGTTTCAGAAAATAGGGTTTGAGAAATATAAACCCTAGTTGGCTGAAATTAGGGTTTTGATGGTACATGAGTATGGAATTTGATCAAGATAGTAGTACGGTAAATAATTTATCATATTTTCTATGTAACTTGGATTTAATTTAAATTTTTATATAATATGTATAACTCAATCGTGCATTTTAGTGAAAAATTTCATATTTTTTGGATGTTCTTTAAAAGTCATTCTCGATCGAGATATATTTCAACCGACCATGCTGACAGAATGTTGTTCAGCAGTATATTGTTTGATTTTTATTTATTTATTGGTATATTCAAATGATATGAAATTTTAACTAGATATATGAAACTCAATAATAAGAAACATGTAAAATTTTAATAATTTTTGGATTCGTTTAGGCCTTATCAGTAGATGAATTACAGTAACTGACATTTCTGTAGAATTCTAGATAACAGTGTACTATTCGATTTTAATTTTTTAAGGGAAGCTTATAATGCTCTAAAATTTCAACGGAAGCTTTATAACTAAATTATACACAAAAATATAAATTCTCACAATTTTTGGAGGAGATTTGATGTCTGAAATACACAAATTTATAGAAAACTGTTTATGACAGAAAAAAATTTGCTGAAATAAGAAAAAGTATAGTAACGGGTCAAAGTGAAATTGACCCAAGCAGATCAATTGCTCTATATGGTCAACCCAACACACAAGGATCTCTCATAATTCATTATTCAATCCATAGAAACTAAATCCTAGAGAGAGGGAGAGAGTTAGGGTTTGAGAGGAGAAATTGATGGAGATGCTGACCTAGGGTTTTGTGGTCTGAGGGATGATGAAATCATGTAAGTTTAACTTCTTTAGATATAGTTTCATGGTGAATCTTCTCTCACATGTAAAAATTCAGTCCCTCCTCTGATTTGATCCAAAATAGTATCAAAAATTCTCCTTTTCTCACTCTTTATTCATAATCCCTCATTTTTAGGGTTTATGAGTTGAAAGGATGAAGAATTGGGTGAATTGTTAGAGATTTGATATGAGATCGAGATTTTCAGGGATGAGCTACGTTTTTAAGGTGTTTTCACACCTGAGGGTGAGTGGGAACTTCCTTTAAATAGTATATTGCACGAAAATTGGTTAATTCATCCATAATATCTAATTGCTTACTGTGACTACAAACCCTGAATTGTCTATTTATTCTAAGTTGTTGCAAAATGATATGAAATGGAGTCTTCCTCTGTTTGGATAAATTTCAGATGATAAAATCATATTATAAATGTATACAATACATCCTAATGACAATTCCCTAAGTATTTGCAGAGGCTATAAGAGTAAACGGAAATATAGGGAATTTGTCTATGACTGAAATTTGATGTATAAGTAAATAGAGAAAATTACTTATCTAGATCCCCTTGGTTATGAATGATTATTTATCTAAATTCATAGTACATATATGTCAGATACTATCTTGGAGTTCGTTCAAAGTGAATATTGTTTATTTGATATCTCAATAAAGAGGTTGAAACCCTAGATGTGAGGAAAGTTGGATATTTGCGAATAGATATCGTGAAATCCATTTGAAGGGATTTTCTTGACATGATAAACTTTATTTATTCAATGTTATTATTGATGCATAATATCCTAGTGAATGGCATGGAAACCCAAATTCAACTCAGTTCAAAGGTTTCATACATATATTGATTTTATATGAATTGTTGATAGTAGTCTTTATTCAATGAATGTTATGTCACATGAAATCTTTATGGGAGCCATGTGAATAAGTTGTTTCCTAGTGAGAGGTGACAAGATGTGTGATGGCCTTGTGAGCCATGAGAATACTTGTACAATTAGTGAAATGAATACCTTGGTCTAAGGACCTAGAGGTAATGGTTACCTGTTACAGAGGTAATAATACTATGTGATGATAAGGGTTTGAATACCCAGATCCAGTAATCATGGTAATGATGTGATGGAATGAGAATTCCCAGTAATGTGATAAGGTATTGAGATCCCAGGTATCATGTGTTTTAAAGATTTGAAAAGTACGTGATAGATGTATTACACCTTTCTTTGTAGCATTTCTGGTGATTAAATGAAACCCTAAGGGTAGGGTGTTCAATGAATCAAGTATTGTGATATCAATGTTCTCAGTTATTATTAGTAATTCTTGTCATGATAAGTAATTAACTCTTAATTGAGCTATGTGATGCACTACTCAAGATTTGGGTTGATATACATGATTCTAGTGTGTATGTGCCAAGTGGACATGAAATCTGTTTATTTAAGAATTTTAGTCTGCCTGCATGTATAGTATGTCGATTACTCAGTATATTACAATGTTTTGAATTTACTACTCTGCCAAGTTTAGAATGATATACATGTTGTATTATAACTTCAAATAAGTAGATGCAACACCATAGAGATACTAGAGTCAAGTATAAGTAAGAGAAGGGTACAATGTAGAAAGAGCTTTCTAGGAATAATAAAATAATAGACTTAGGAGACCTGAACACCGTAGAACCCCTATGTGAGGTCTGTGCCTTAGGGGTGAAATGACCTAACCCTAGCAGCATCCAGTATACGGGGGTTGGAACATGTTATCAGATGGCACGGGGGACGAAGCCCTAGTGGAAGTCTCCTTAAATTATAGTTTGCAGTGTCCAACATCAACCAGAAGTCCTGGTGGATCTAGAGTACAGAAAAGCCAAGAGGTGGCTTGACTCTCCACCTGTGTGCTCAGGTTAGAGGAGGAGTCCAGTTTAGGCCAGAGAGCCATTTCCCTGTTGCAAACCATGAGAGTAGTCAGACATAGCATTTCCTGGGTGTGTCTGCTAAGTCTTGTATGGTGTGATCGTAGTGCACTACGAGTCTTCATATGTAGAGTACACTGCATATGATCAGGGCATAATAAAATGAATGAGAGGTCAAACAAGTGTGTACATTTATTCAATTATTCTTTGTATGTTTCTGAATTATTAGTTCTCTTTATGATCAATGAAACATTTCATATATTGATTCACTCTTATAAATATTTAGAGTATCCTGCCATATTTATGATTGTCAATTATTAGACTCTCTAAAGCTTTCTGCTATTATAATTGATATCAATTTCTCAAAAGTATATCTATAATTATATCAGTGCTTTAGACTATTTCTTTGAAGTACTCATTCACTGAGCGAGTTGGCTCACCCCTCTACTCAAAATTTTTCAGGGAAATCACATGGACTTGAAGAAGATATCATTGCATCAGAGTAGACCTGCCATAAGAGTTAAGTCTGAGTATAGTTAAGTTCAGTCGATCCCTGTCACTCTAGGTCCTTGTATAGATCTGAGAGAGAGTTGTAAATGATGTTTTGTATGTTTGTTTCCTTAATAGGAGAGATTGTAAATGATTGTCATGTCGTATGTACATGGAAGTGTGAGAAACATAATGAATGTATGGATGTGTATCGTTAATGCTGAGATTATATTAGAGAAATAAAAGTTTAATTCTCTTGTAAAGTTAGTTTATGTCGTTCAATGTCAGAAAATGAAGAGTTTGAAAAAGAAGAAAAAGTTAAGGGTGATCTTTGTATTACGTTAAATCCTCAATTTATACCCTAAAATAATGATTATTGGTAATTGTGAGATCACAGTGTAACAAGAAGCTTGGGGAAGGCAATGAGTTTGGTGGTAGCATGCTCTAGACCCACAGTGAAATTGGGACCACAGAATCAATGCTTACGATGAGGCAAAACGGTGGGTATGGTTAGGTATTTATAAGGACGAATGTTATGGTTTACAAGTGTAGCAGCTTTAAGAACCTTGGGAAAAAGTTTGCATTTTTCTTGAATATGCAATGTTTGTCTTTGAATAGGGTATGTATGAGTGCGGATTCAAATTTGCGATCCAATGGAACTTGTTTCATGAAGTTCTGTTGAGAAAGGAGGGAGTTATGCTAGAAAAATTGAACCCCTTTGGTCCACATTTACTATTCATGTGGGTTTCTTCTACTCAAGTTAGGAGACAACTTGCTAGCCGTCCAATCCGCATTGGACGTTTGACCTGGATTACATTTAATACAACCTTACAACTTTGGTCTTTTGATGTATTAAATGTACAAAACTTTCTATAATTATTTGAGGGTACAACCAAAATACAAAAAACCCAAATTTAATACGTTAGCTAATTTTGTTGTGAGGAATCTGATTTTGGCATTATTTTTTATTTTTAAGGAAATTTAGTAATTTATTTAATATTTTTTAGTATTAACACTTATTATGCATTAGAAGCATCTAGAAACTCGCTAAAAATATGAAACTTGTCCTTCAAGCAACATTAAACATTTGGAATATGATTTTACTATTGATATTTTTTCCAACATATTATTTAATATTTTTGTTCCTTAAAATATATTCTCTCCTAAATAAACTAAAATATTTAAATTGTCTAAATTAGATGAAAATTTACCCATAGGCTAGTTTTGGCATGTAGATTTGGAATTTGAGATTTTTTCTCTTTTGGAGTCATTTAATATTTTATTTAATGGGCTTTACTCCTATTTTCTTTTCTAAATTGAATTAAAAATTTATTATTTTGTAAATAAAGTGAAACTTAGCACCCAATGCAATTTGGACCCAAGGAACTTGAATCCGAAGTTGGATTTATCCATTGAGTTTTCTTTGTATGAGTTTTATCTCCCTTATTCATTATTATCTCTATTTGTCAACTTAAACTATTTAATGCCACATTATTATGTTTAAAGATTTATTATTTATTACTTTTTCTCCTCCTTGCTCCATATCTAGAATAAAATTATTTTAACAATACATCACATACATGGTAATTTTCATCTTAGACCCTGGTTGAAACATTAATTGAGGTATTTGTGCATATACCCATACATTGGCATGAATAGTGATCAAATATACTCCAAACCGCTGATAATTCCACAAATTCAACATCAAGGACAAAATGGATAAAAAGGATAGGAAAAAGGGCTAGATTAAGAATGTATGCAAATTTTGGTTCGTTACATCTGCATGGAGTATGAAGTGGCATGGAGGTCATTGCCATTATGCTAGGAGGACGTCGTTAATCATCGTATGTGGTACTACACCAGGAGGTCACCGTTGACTATTATCCAGGTGTTTCTTGAGAAATAAGTATAATGCTGTAAGGATTTTTCTTGGACTTGCTCCAGGATCAAGTATATGGCTTGCAACCTTCCTTTTTGTTCATAGTTATTGACGTGATCTGCTGGTCTATGAAGAATATGGTAAGATTTTTTTCATTCTGTTGCTATCTCTATCACCGTATTTACCTACAGTAGGAACCTACTGGGTTACATGCATAAGGATGCACAAAGGAATTGAAACTCACAATCAAACATATGATTGGAATGAATATGAATCAAGATCATGTGGAATAACCCTTTGATCGGGTGACCGAAATGTTTGATCACCCAATCAGATTGGCCGGGTTAATGGATTGATTGCTAGTCAATATATACATGAAGTTTTCCACTAGACGTAGTGATCGGCCAATTAGGCAACCAGATTTAGCGATCACAATGTAATAGGAAAAGTCTCAAATTGGAAAGCAACTCAAATCTAGATGTGAACATTCCTGATTGGTAAATCAACTATCCTTATTGAGTGATCAAAGTGCTAAAAGGACTATGATCTGCTGATCAATTAATCTAATAGGATGATCAGAATCCATTATGAGTTTTTTGCACTAGATTGTTTTTGGGATTGCAATTAGGAAAGAGGTTGGAATTATGGTTTTCCAATCCAGTGACTCTCTTATATAAATGGGACACATCCCAAACGGTTTGACACATCTCTTGACACAATGTATAAGACAAGTTGGCCATCAAACTTCTCTCTTAGAGAGAGGAAGTCACCCAAAGGGCTACTTCCTAAGATAGGAGAAGAAAGGGAGTTTCAAGGTGACTAGCACATCGACAACTCTTATTCCTTTTTGACTGGTGGCCAAGGTGGAGCACCATGTTCTCCCTCATTTACATGGACAAAGTAGAGGTCGAGGCACATGTTTGAAGGCTTGGGGGAAGTTGTTCCCCATAAAGACAACAAGGTATTGTGGAGATGAAAATCTTACAACAGCTTTGTGGCCAATCTGGGTCTCTTACTGATCCATCCAAAATTCATAGTGGTTGATATAGATTTTGATTTGGAATATTGTGTTATTCACCAAAAAAGGCGTGTTTAGTTTTTAGATAACTAGTATTTGCAAAAGTATAAAATTTATTTTTTCTTATATCTTTTGTTCATTGATGCTTTATAGCTAAGAAAAACATGATGACCACAGCTTAAAGGATGTTTTTTGTTATTCTGGTACACCCCTTTCCTAAAAACCCTGCACCATGCCACGAAAGGATGTAAAAAAGGTTTTTTTTAAGGAATCTAATCAAAATCTTATCATCATATTGGACTGCTATCATATTTGAAAAGTGGATTTAGCATTAGAGAGCACGTCACCCTTCCATGAATATTTGTGGAACTTCTATATATCAAAGTTTTTTTGTAACTTGGCATCAAGGGAGTATCACAAGTCCTCAAAAGTCTTGTCTCCAACATTCTTCTTGTCCAACTTCTTGTGTTTCCTAAGAACTTCTAACATGATGGGATCAACTTCAGAGGTGACTTTGGTAAATTCTTCTGCTATTATTGGTATAACTAGTAGATTGACTGTCCTTGGCAGTGCCAAAGGTGGAAAAACATATAGTGCCCCAACATACAGATGGTAGCATGGTGGGTTGGAGGATAAAAAATAGATTGTGGAAAAGGTCCCCGCTTGCATTCCTATGATGAAAATGGTTAATGTTGTCGGAGGAACTAACCTTTATCTTAGATTCATCTGCATTGCCTTTTACCTCCTCAGTCATGGCTTCATATTTGAAAACTCCTATAGGGGGAATGATAGGGTTCTTCGACTTATGTAGTATTTGCATCAAAACATTTTATGAAATTTGATGTGGTAGATTTTAATATGTTCCTAGATCGAAAGGACTTGGCTAGTTCGGAATGCATTCCATGAGTTGTATAGAAAACAATGTTACAAAGAGCACAAAAAGGTCCTCCAAAGGCTAACAATGTGGGTTTATATGCACTTGATTGATAATTAAAGTTGAATGGAGGCATAAATGTAGTCATGAAAGATGTTTTAGGTGGAGTCTCTGGTCAACTATAGGTATGTCTGATATTCTGAGAGGTTTCTTTGAGGATATTCCCTCTTGTGGGCTTATGTGTATCATCAAAGGTGGAACACCCCTCGAAGGTTCCCTTAGACTATTTTCCAATATAACTTGATCATGCCAACTTAGTCATTTGTTGGTAGGATTGAGTGTAGGGTTGACTTCTAGGATGACCTATTATAACCTATAAATGGACAAGAATATCTCAAATGCATATAGGTTTTAACATCTGTGGGATGGAGAAATCCAAAACAATGGTGTCCACAAAAATGGTTCTCAAATTAATGATTATAATAATAATTATCTACAAAATAATAAATATCCATAGCAGGCTTTATCACTTGATATTGGTTTCAAAATAGGAAATTGGTGTTATATTAGTAACCTTCCCATCCTGGCTAGGTTCATATTCCAATCAGGTTAATATATATTGTGATACTCATATGGATCTTATAGATTATAGGAATTAAATAAACAAGCAAGGAAGTTTATTTCTAATCCATTTGGAAAAGCCTCGCAAAACTATAAGAATCGATTAAGTTGAGTAATCATAGGTGTAGCCACGTACCTTTCTCAAGAGTACTTGATGTCTAAGGAAAAAGGACAACAAAAGCAACCAATCAAGCAACTACACTAAAATTAAAGCATAATACCCATGTATTATTATTTTATTCAAAAACTACCATTATTACTGACTTGGGGTCCAAGTTAGGTTTTTGGGGTCAACTTAAGTTTTTATTAGGGTTTTGTATTCCCAAACCCTAATTATCACTTTTCATGCCCTTTTGATTCACAAAACCTAATTTTATCACCATATGCATATCTAAGCCTAATTCATCAATTTATGAATTATTATTCTCAAATTAGATCCAAATTATCCTTTTTATCTAAAAAATATATCTTAGATTATTAAGATATATTGAACATATTAAAATCATCAAAATCTAGAAATTAGGATTTTTATGTATTAAACACATTAAAGATAGCAACTTTGGGTACTTTTTGAGATAGAGGCACAATTAGGTTTTTATTATATTTTTATTGCATTCCTCATTTTTCCCCCTGTGCAAGATTCATATAATATATGTCATTATTTGATCATCCGATAATTTATACAAGATTAATACATTATGTCAATCATAGGTCACCATCTAGTGGCTGACTAGGCATTACTAGTATAGTGCGGGATGGGCCAATCAACTCACGCCATCACTGTCAAAGCTCACATGGCGGCCTATGATTGGCCAGAATGTATTAATCTTGTATAACATGTAGTAAATTGTAAGGTGATCAGATAATGGCATATAATATATGAATCTTGCTCAGAAATTTTGAGGAATGAAATAAAAATATAATCATGACATAATTCTACCTCTAGTTTAAAAATTACCAAAAGTTGTTATCTTTCTCAATTTGTGTTTACTATAATAAAAATATAATCAAGGCCTAATTCTGCCTCTAATTTAAAAAGTACCCAAATTAATCTTTAATGTGTTCAATGCATAAAAACTCTAATTTCTAGGTTTCTATGATCTTAATATGTTCAATTAATATAAATAATCAGATATTGATCTTTTTAGATAAAAAGGATAATTTGTATCTAATTTGAGAATAATAATTCATAAATTGATGAATTAGGGTTAAAAATGCATATGATGATAAAAGTAGGGTTTATAAATAAAAAGTACATGAAAAGTGATGATTAGGGTTTGGGAAGCCAAAAACCAAATGAAACCCTATTTTGACCCCAAAACCTGACTTGGACCTCAAGATAGTCATAATGGTAGTTTTTGAATGAAATAATAATACATGGGTATTATGCTTTAATTTTAGGGTAGTCACTTGATTGGTTGCTTTTGTTTCCCTTTTTACTTGGACATCAAGTACTCCTGAGAAAGGTATGTGGCTACGCCTATGATTACTCGACTTAACCAATTTTCATGGTTTTATGAGGCCTTTTCGAATGGATTCCAAATTAACTTGCTTGCTTGTTTATTTAATTTTTGCAATCTATAAGATCTATATGAGTATCACATTATATATTAAATAATTGGATCATGTATGTGAATAGAAGATGCACCTAGCCCGGTGGGAAGGTTACTAATGGAACAACAAGCTCACATGGGATTGTCATATGAGGTGTCTAGCTTGGACAAAAAGACTAATGGAACACCAAGCCCAAATGAGATGGTCATATGAGGTGTCTAGCCTGGATGGAAAGATAAGAGAAATACCAAGCCCATTTGGGATGGGATGGTATGTACGTCCAATGTGGGGACAAGACCCTAGTGAGGGTGATAATAATGTGATTAAACCATGATGGGATGAGATGTTATAAAACCAAAATGCTTTTTATGAGCTAATTAATAGTTTCCATATGGATGCTTATGTTGTTACTCATACATGTGCTTATTTTGTTTCCCCGACATACTGGTATAACTTGTTATACTGACCGTGTTTTTCTTTCACAACATTTAGGATAATCTGCTATTATTCTATAAGTATGATGAAAATGGACATCCAGAGAAGAAGGCATCAAAAGAAAAGATTTGATGTAATCCTAGAGGATAATATACTTAGTCTTTACTTCATGTTGCAAAACTATTGAAATCCATATTTTTTAAACTCCCTTGAGGAGAGATTATCTTATTACCAAACTCCTTGCATTTAGTGAAAATTTATTAATTATTTCTTGTTATTTGATAAACCATCGATCATGTATTAGACTAATGTCCCTTGCCATCGCGGTCCACCTTAATTGGGGATAACAAGGGAGGGGTCATTACAAATGGTATTAGAGCCATAAACTCTCTAGTAGGTAGGTCAGACATGGACATGTGGCATGCCAGTCTTGAGTCGTGCGGTCCAAGCATGTTGGAAAGGGATTTCCATGGTGATGTAGCCAATGATCTTAAAAGTAATGATTGGACTACCCATATCACTAAGGTGCACCTCCTTTCCAAGGATCTCATCACTAAATATTTTTGTGATTAAGCGTGCTCATCTTAGAGTAGTACTAGGATTGGTGACCAGTTGGGAAGTTTATCCTAGATAGCACGTGAGTGAGGACAAAGTGTGCATTTAAGGATAGTGGTGGTTTGTGGGCCAGTAGTCATTCTTGAAACTCTACTAGAGCCTTTGGCAGTGGGCTCATGCATTACACTGACTATATCCTAAATATGTTGTTGAGATTACTTATCCTCTCCATGGTGTCCATCTCTCTACAGACCTCTGCTTGGTGAAGCTCATTGGAGTACCTTTGTTGGGGTTGATTCAACATCCTCTAGGTGTACAAACTCCACATAACGGTTCCCATTGATCATGTGAAATTTTCCAACAAAATTTCTCCAGTGTAAGATGTTTCTCAATTTCCTATTTTCTATTGCATTGCATTGTAAACCAAAGCAACGATGGATTTACTTCAATTTTTTAGTTTCCTCGCTTATTGCCTTTCTTCAAACCTACCAACATTTATCATTTATGTTTGGGCATTGTCTAGGGATTGTGGTGACTAACTAGAGGAGCTTGAGCCCCCTCCCATCTAGATCCACGGTGGGGTTGGTTGTGCTCTCTATAGTGGCCCTGATGATCTTTGTGACAAGTTGGAGAGACCAAAAAGTTTTGAGGAACTTGACTCTAATGCATGGTTTGTGAGGGTTTTGTCAGAATTAAATTTCTAAATATTCAATCCAGACCTCATTCTACCTACTCATTGGTTCTCTATGAACCAAAGAAACCAATACGAGGGATGACTTCACATTTTGTCCCTTTGCCTTTGTTGTGAATGGCTAAGGGCATTTTGTCATTTTACATATGTTCTTAAGTTGAACTGTGTGTTATTCAACTCCCTAGTTTTATAGTTAACAATACCACGCCATATGTCCAGTAATGGCATTGAGGGGTATATTAGTATTTCGTGATTTTTCAATTATGATATTCAGTAAAGATATTATATTTTCAAAATGTGCATCTAAATATTGAAATGTGATTAAAATCAAATATAATATGTTTTGGAATTGTGAGAGTTTTCTATGAAAGATAATATAGATTTGATGACTTAATTAGATAATGGAAAAAGGGTTCTTTTAGAGTTTTGAATAATAAATGATAAATTAACCCTAAATCTTATATATATATGTTACTAGGTGTGTGAATACTTTGATGAAAACCTAGGTTTTAACTCAAGAATAATTGCAAGTTATGTGCATCCACTCTATTTATTTGTACATTATTATAATAGTAACCATGATTTCCCATATGAGGCATCTACCTTGAATACGATCATCCTTTATTTAACTTTTATGATGTTTTTGATACTTCCTTTATTTAGGGTTATTTCCCTGACATGTTACTAAAATCGTATGAAAGTTTAATTTTTATGATCCTCTAGCATAAATATATTATACTTGTATGTTTTCATACCTCTTTATATGCCTTAGACTAGAATTTACTAAACTTAAATATTGCCTCTACATTTGTGCATGTATAATAGACTATAATAATTTGTAGTAGTGGTAACTATATACCCCATATCATTTAGACGTGTGTTTCCACCCCCAATGTGCATTTCCACCCAAGATTTGCATTTTCCACCCAATACGTTGAGCATGAGATTTTATGGTCTCATCCTTTCTTAAATAATGCGAGTCTAATTTTTTTTACATGCAATGTTTATGTTTGAGATATTACTGATGGAAAATTTTAATGGTAAGAAACCCCTTTTTTGACCATATTCTAATTTATTAAAATTTTCATCTATTTTTCCTATTAAACTTTCTAATAAATACTTTCTTTTAAACATCCTTGATAATTAGAATCCTCCTTACCCTAAAGCATTGGCTCCACATGTTCTCAGTTTATATTGACATCCCTTTATCTTTGACTTTCCTTTTTCTAGGTGTTGTTCCTATCCCAAAGAATGTTTATGTTAGAGAAATAGGGGTCAATATGGATATGTATCATACAATAGAACTTCAAGGATAGCTTGAGATGACCTGTTTATCCTTTTCTGCTAGACCTTTTGTATAAGTTAAGCTTGTAACTTTGCACGTATGTTTGGCGACCCTTAATGGGTGAGGAACAATGTAAATAGATACCTTTTCAAGGAAAATATTTTATATTTCTTCCATTGCTCTGTATTCATATTTCTTGTACATCATTCTTTTGAGAAATGGAAAAGCACACCTGATCCACCATACTTATCAGCGTGTTTGGGTAAGATGGGTTTATTACTAAATTGAGTAAGGAATGAATCCTCTATTGGGTCCCACTCCTTGCGAAGAGGGATGGTAATATTTCAAAATAGTTAACTTTTAAAGATCTTTTGAGATTACACAATAACGATTTGATAGAATATCTTTTAATTCTAAACCCTTTTGACCCTTAAAGAGGCATCCACATTTTTTGTTCCACCCTCATTCTCCTGACTAAGATACGAACTAGGGAGAAAATCATACACAGAATTGTGTTAAGGCTAGTGTAATGCCTCACCTGTATGATACCAGGAGCACTCCAAAAAGTCACTCCCCTCAAAATCTTGACATCACCCTAGGGATAATGGGTTGATTCTCGACGTCCAACCTTACCCATTCCATGAATGTTGTCCAACTAACCCATTCACATAAGGTAAAAAAATGACTTATTTGTAGACTCATTGTGCTTATCAAAATACTTTTGACAAATCTTGCCTTTGTCCTTCATGACCAAAAATGTGGCTCAGACTTGACTCCAACTTGTGGCTCTCACTCTTATCTACAGCCTTGTCTTGAGAAGGGAAAACTATTGACACCCCATTTTTGGTCACTCAAGAAATGAACATGATCAAAATTTTACTTCATCTAATGATGAAATTTATCCAAATGATACCATACTATCCCGTCGATTCAATCCACCCATTACACTCACTTATCACTTGTCGAAGGTTCAATAAATGAAAAGTCACTTCTCTAGAATTTAGTGTAACTTTTACTTTAAATGAGATTTCTATAACACCTTTTCCCATTAGTTCTCAATTGAATTCCCTTGAATATAACATAAAAGTTCAATCCAATAGAAAATACAGATGCATCTCTTTTGCCAGTATACTAATAGAAAATCATTTTAAATCCATGTTGTTATGACCAAGAAATAGAGAAAAAGTAATATTTAGATCCCTACTTTTATCTCTCTTCTTCTCTTCTTTTTTAGTTGTATTTTATTCACCACACAATGTATTCCCTTAATCAAAATAATTTTCAATATGAGATATCTCTAGAAACTTCCAAAAAATATAGAAACTCAAGTACAAAAATATTTTTTCCTATCCGCAAACACATGCAGGAAAAATTATTCTAGGTGCCACGTGACATAATCACTTGTTCTTCCATACATGCTTCCCAAGGCACAAAATCTTGATTTATTTCCTCTTTTTCCTGATCTAGTAGAAATTATTCTTGAAATTTCTCTCCAAAACACTAAATTTCGAGGAAGGATAATTCACAACTATAAATGTCCCCAATATCCACCATATGAAATCCTCCCTTTCAACTCTCTAGAAGCCAAATAGAGACTACCTCTCCCTTGGGTATCACTTTTCCTCCTAGTGTCTAGAAGTTCCAACATCTAGAACATTAACTCTTATATGTTGAAAGGTTTCCAGAACAGTAAGACAATGACATGTTCTATTTCATTTACCTGTACTTAATCTTATCTAACTTTTTGGTCACTTATAACTACCTATCTGGAAGTGACATTACAAATTGAGTTAAGCATTGTCTTTCCAATCATTATTTATCTATGAATTGCTTAACTAGATTGTTGGTAGTGTAGATATAATCATCTATTTGGCTCTTTCACTTAATCATATGCCCCAAAAGAATAGATCTTCCGCACATCAAATTATTCTTAATTGTCTCTTTCATCACCTTACTACTTCTCATCCCAATTGACCAAGATGGATTTATCATGGGAGTTCTAGAGGCAATTGGGATCTCATAGTAAAAATTAGAATTTTTTCAATGATGATAAAAACTCAAGGCCATCTTAATTCCTCATATAGTCATACATTGAAACAATATTTTCCTAAAATATTAAGTTTTTTTCTCTAATATAACCTAAACTGATGCTTTTGACGACTCGAGATTTTTGAAATGAAATATCGATTTTTTTTTTGCAACAGGGGGTGCCTAACACCTTCTCTAGATTGCTAGGGTGACATTTTTCTTGATTCATCTACCCCTGAGTGGAGTTAATTCTTAGTGTTTTTTATTTTACCATCGATATAAATGTATATCTATATTTTTATATTTTTTACATAAAATATGTTGAAATATCTTTATCTTTATTTTTATTTTATTTTTTATTTATATATTGACCATAATATTACCTTTCTCTAAATTTTTCTCTTGGGTAAAACATCATAGTTTGTGTAATTGTGTGGCACTATTCCAATTGTGTGTTTCCCACCCATATTCTATATCCCCCCTCCCATAAAAAAATTCAAACAAACATCATATTCGTTATATATTGTTGTTGTTCTTTATGGATTCTGAAAGCAATATCATTGTGTGGTTGTTAATGGTTTGAAATATAATTTGAAATGAAATATATTTTTAAAATGCTAAGTTAATGTTGTGATGAAGATTCCATGTCATGTTTACTTGGTTGTGGTCAAGAAATCTGTAATATATTTTTTTATAGCAATTTCACATTTTACAGCACAACTATTCCATACCAAACAAACCCTCAAACTCATCACTCCCATTTTAATTAAATTATATCACTCTGGTGACAGTAAGGTAAGTCAATAGGAAGATATTGGGGGTATTACTAACTCTAAGAATCCATAAAATCGGTGTAAGTGGATCTAAATATGAACTAAGAATTCAAGTGGTGTTATACTTGTTGAACAAGTACCCTGAATTAAGATTGGTATGGGTCATTGTAAGTCTGAGTCTTGGGCATGTGGGGTCAAAAAACCCACTTTTAAACTGGTCATATAAAAGTATGCCTAAACCCCCACCCCTGGATACTCATATAACTTGTAGTAAATCACAAAATGTATGTTATAAAATAAAGAAACTTTAAGTTTTTATATCTATTTTCATATGATGTTATCTTTCTACAAGTAACACAAAGTACAACAATTAATTGTTTACTCAAGAATAATAAAAAGCCATCATTTCGTTGTTGTAAATTGGTGTTTATGAGAAAAAAGTTTCATTGATACATTTTAATGTTAAATATAAAAGGAGAACAAGGTAAGTAAATGTCTGGTGTAGAAAATGACACATAGTTGTTATCATACTTAGACATGTTAAAACACATTAAGATATTGTGATTTAAAGATAAATACAAATTAAAATGATCTTAATCATTTAGCATATTTAAAATTTTATAAATGATTGTTATTATTATGAATACACAAATATTGGTAAGACTACGACAACAAAAAATATTTATAAATATTTGTAACTTTTTAAACAGAAAGTAGTTTATATAAAAAGCACTACATTCTCAAATGATCACCAAGTTTGTAATCATATCCAAGTATTCTCATAAGCATATATATGTAAATATATATGTATGTGTGTCTATATATGTATATATATATATATATATATATATATATATATATATATATATATATATATATATGGGTCCATCTTTAATACCCACGTAGGTAGCTACCCGCCCCCTATTTTGGCTACGTTTTTTTGAGTTTCTTACTTCTATCATGTAGAGGGTTACTTTACCTTGCAAACTGTAAAGTTTCATGCATAGATAGTTAGGTTTGCAACAACAGATTCAAAAATATGGTTATATACATATCTACTGTGTATTTTTCACGGATTTACTTTTTTAGTCGCATAGTTACTTCTTTATCAAAATAGTTACTATTTTGATAGCAGCATTACTTTTATGATCAAAAGAGTTACTTTTTTAGTTTCCGGGTAACGAACTCCAGGTTATCAGTGTCGTTATTCAATGAACGCCCATATATATATATATATATATATATATATATATATATATATATATATATATATATATATATATATATATATATATATATATATATATATATATATATATATATATATATATATATATATATATATATATATATATATATATATATATATATATATATATATATATATATACATATATATAACCTTTCTTGTAGATCATCCTGTGTGGATGATGAATGAAAAAAGAATTTGGAAATGACAAAGTTTATTTTATACACCGTAGGGGGTTCAATATTTAATTTCTCTCCCATTAAATGGATCATCAACACTGACACCCACCTAATAAACCGGTTGGGTCAAAATTTGACCCAAAATAAAATTTCAAGTGAGAATCGTGAAGTTATATATAGAAATGGTCCAAACCTGTCAAAGAGGGGAATTGGGTTTTTACTTGGACTTGGAGTGCACAATTTTAGCCATGATGAAACTATGACACAAATGATGATTTCTAATACGAAAAATCATTACACAACACTTACTACAAGAGTACTTTTACAGCTAAAAATGTATGCATACTAAATATATACAATTTATAAAAAATGATTATACATATAGGCCCCGTTTGGTTGGTAGGATTATCGGTAGAATAGGACTACAATCCTAATAATAATGACAATCCTATGTTTGGTTGTGCAAAAAGTATAAATTGGATAGGACTTGGACCGGAGGAGAAGTCTGAACTAGTGGGACTTTGAGTCCGACACTACCCCCTGGGATTTATGTGGTATACGTGCCTCCACCACCGCGATGAAGCCCTGACCCCCTCCCTCCCCACCCTGACTTTCGTTCTGTCTGTTGTAGATTTTAATCCTCTAGCCATTGCTATTGTTGCTTGTCCTCTCTGCTGCACGGACGTTTAGCTTGGACCTTTGCCCTCGGTCTTCCCGTCCAGCGTTAACCTTCTCAATGAATTGTTTCAAGGCATCCTCATCACTGATTTCTGCCTGGCATAAATATGTTCTTGCTTAAGCTTTAACAATGTCGTCATGGTCCAGGGAAAATCAACCC
Source organism: Alisma plantago-aquatica (assembly GCA_963693085.1). Taxonomy (NCBI): domain Eukaryota; kingdom Viridiplantae; phylum Streptophyta; class Magnoliopsida; order Alismatales; family Alismataceae; genus Alisma; species Alisma plantago-aquatica. Next base: position 1,721,431,202 of record OY856409.1, on the reverse strand, counting down.
GAGTAGTTTGCGATACACTTTGCATCAATCACGCATCAACAACTAAACATCATGATCCAAGAAACTTTCCGCACCATGGCTCTTTGCAAGAAGAACTAAGTTCAAACTTACAAAAAATCATACAGCACAATTTTACTACGACGAAGTAGATTTCTCTAATGGTTGTGGCAATTGAAGTTAAAACATTATTTGTAAATAATGAATTGAGTGTAAAGTTAGTGTTGTTTGCTTCCAGCTTGAATTGTACCGTGCATTTTTTGGGAGTGTTTTAATCAGTTGTCTGGCTGTCCATGATGAAGAAGCAGACTGTGAAGCTGGTGGAGTAGGTGATGGAGAGATAATAAAGCTGAGATTGTGTATTCCCTTATCAGTGTACAACCAAACGTAGGATGGGAATCATAACATCCTATCCTTTTCTGTACCATATGATCCCATTCCATGATGTATCCTATTACAATCCTTTCCTTCAAACCAAACATGGCCATATAGTACATAAAAATACTGCTTAGATCATGGTCCATCTCCTACTCTGGCAACCGCTCTGGTGTTCTAGAATTCGCGAGGGGGGGGGGGGGGGGTTGCTCCCATGTTCGTGTGAGAGGGGAGGCGGTCCGCTAGCTCATTCCCATATCCCTCCAGGCCTCCCTCTATCGCACACCTCTTTCCCCTCCTCTCTAGGGTTGAGGGCAGCCCTTTGTCAGAGTCAGTCGTTGATGAGTGGCATGGGTGGCTGTAACGACCCCACCTCCCGGTAACCCCCAATTAAGGGAGACAAAGAGGTCAGAGCTATTATCCTAATTATCCAGATCAAAGGTTCGATAAATAATCAATAATAATTATCAAATTCTATCAGACTATACTTAAAAGTTGTAATAAAATAAAATTTTACATACCTTTTGAAAAACTTGGATTTCTAAACTGCTATCCACATACGGGAACTATTCTAACTAATCCTCCTTACACTTTATTTCTTAATTTCACAATATGCCACTTTACTATTTGTCCTTTTCAATTTGTACCTAAAATGTCGACAAACAAAACTTCGATCAATATAAATGAGTGTGTCAGTATGTGGGGTAAACAAAATTCATGCAATTAACTATAACAACATATTGCAGTCAATTATGATTTAGCAAACAACTTTACATTTTAAATATAACTGCTCAATTCATCCATACCCTAGCCTCTGCGCTATCCCTGTAGTAGACATGGATGCTACCTTCCTAATGGTAGATCCCCATTAAACCCCTCATTATCCTACCTAACAGGTGAATCAATTTCTAGGGTTGAGTCACATGGCACTACCCATAGGTAGCTCACTCCTTAACTCATGGTGTGCTAAAGAGTCTCATGGCACTACACGTGGGTAGTCCAATTTCTAACTCATGATAACCCGATGTCCTACTTAACAAGTAGGCCATGTATTAGGTTTCCCTTTTCATCATTAGGAAAGCCACAGAGGAGGACCAGGATCTAAGCTAGTCATGCATATATATTTATGGTGATAATCATAGTCACTTTATAGTTGCATGAAATAAAAGTCATCCAATCAGTTATTTTCAAGCAACCGATAAAACACCGGGGAATCACCGTGAAACTAAAGCAATTAACCATAAATGTAACCACATACCTTATCCAGAGCAACTTGATGTCTAAGTAAGAATATTCAAGAACAATCAATCAAGCAATCAACAATATCCTGAAATCAATGCATAACATCCAAGTGTCATTGTTTTAGTCAAAACATTCTCAAGATAGGCTTGGATGCCATCCTAGGATATCTAGGCCAACATTAGGGTTTTGTTATGGTTTTATCCTCCATTATGCATCTATCACTTTTAGTGCTCTTTTAAATTAAAACTACCATATTTATCCTTTTAATTAATGTCAAGATCATTAAGCCCAATTTTCATGTTCGAGTTCTTTTTAACAACTCATATTTCATTAATAATTATAGTCCAATTCACATATGATCCTTATTTATCACTAATTCCACTTTTATACACTATGAAACTCTAATTATCCATATTAAGGGTCTTTATCCACAAAATAGTCAAAAACATCATTTTCATATCTTCTAGCTTAATCTCCATATTAAACTCATTAATCCTCATAACTACCCAAATTAGGGTCTTTAAGCCCATTAAAGCATATTCATTTACATTAAGCCAATTATGTTCGAAGATCATTCCTTTAGATGAAAATCATCCTTTTTAATAATAACAGGTTAATATCCCTTTAAACCATGCACATCAATTTACTATATCCCCTAACATTAAAACTAGGGTTTCTTATATATAAAAAGCATTAAAGTTACTAAATTTGTGCACTTTTCGAACTAGAATCAAACCTAGTCTATACTAGTATTTTTATTGGATTCCTTGTATTTTTTTAGTATGATTCATATATAACATGTCTGATTTCAATTTACCGATCATTAGATATGAATTTCCTAAAATAATTACCTTCAGACGAATCACAGAGCGCCACGTCATTCTTTACTCTCTATTTTCCAGTGATTGGCTCACGGACGTTCCTTCAAATCTACCTAACCCGAGACACGTGTCCGGATCCACTGTCTTCTACCTCCGTTCGTCGTTTAGTTTGTGAACCAGGAACCCTCTTCGTCAACTGGTGGGTTGACCTCGCGTTTGGGGGAGCCGGAGGAGCAGGAAACGGCGCCCCCGCCTTCGCCTGGCCCTTCCGAAGCCAATGCCAGTTTCACTTTGGTCTGAGTAGGTACGAATAGAGAAGAACACCAACCCCGTTGTCAGGTCATGTATCGGAGCAAGAGAGTGGAGGAGAGCAAGTATCTCGGGGAAATTAGAGGCTGGTAAAGCATCGGTTAGACTCCAAGGAGTCTTGCGAATGTGACGGTATCCTTTTCTTCGTCTCGTTTGCCCTTATATAGAGTATGGGTATAGGGGTAGCCTCCTGGGAGCCTGTAGATTGGGCATATCTGCTACATGTTTCCAAACTGGGTAAGATCTAGGATGTATGGGTGCGGATTTTGCTCCTGAACTCATTGGGATGCTTTCCCAACTCTCTCGTGCACTAGGCTGCGAGGAAATCGCCGTCGAAATTCTCCTGCACTGCTGCCTAGTTTCCTATCTTTGTGCAAGGTGGGTGATGATGTAGATCTTGTTGGATTTAAGATCAACGGCTGCTGTGCCACACACATTAGCAAATAAAATCCCAGTAGAAAACAAAATTGTGACATTTAATACTTTCCTTTTATAATGCCCACACTTTAGGGATTTGTGTAAAATCAATATCTCTCGAACTGTGTACCCTTTTAACCCCAAATTTTAAGGGAAAGTCTATAAAGACTTAATCTACCATTTTACGAAGTTTGAGTCCAAAAAGAGAAAGGAAAACCCCTATTTCTTCATATGCAAGTGAAAGACTTATAAGGCTTATTTTATATATTTTCTCTTTCCTATTTTCCTATTTTCTTTATTTTGACTACCCTTTCCATTAGTAATCACTTGTAAACGAAAACTAATCAATTGTGGCCATCAATGCCCCTTTCTAGAGATTTCTATATATTTCTCATAAATGCATTACTTAAAAATCTATTATCTTTTATCTTTCTCTATTATTTGAACTTTTCTTCTTTTCTTTTCTTTTATATCCATGATTGGATTAATAATAAAGTAGCAATCACAAAATTTCTATCAAAGGGGATATTTTGCAAAGAAGCCCACCCTTTGGAACAAAGCATACAACTTTTTCAATGCAAGTCCATATTCCTAAAATATTACATTTTAATAATAACACATGAAAAATTTGAGGTTGTAACATCCTTCCCCAATTATTAGAATTTTTCCCCCAAAATTCCATCAAACATACAAACAATTCAAGATAAGACTTTTCCATGTCAATCATTGGCCCCTAAGTGACTTTACCCTATCCATGGCGCTTCCAAAGAACCTTTATCATCACATATTATTTTCTCTGAGTTCTTTCACCTTGGCATCTAGAATCCTCACATGTGACTCAAGACATTTTAGCCTCCCTTGGGGCTCACTAGGTTCATTCCTCGGCACATGGCTCGGGTACCTCTCATAGTGCTCTAAATTGGACACAGAGAACTCACCACTCATCACATTATCCTGAGGGGTAAGGTTATACACAAGCATCTCCACCAATCCATCTCAAATGGACCCATGTATTAGGGACTCATTTGTCTCAGCTCTAGCTCAGAGGGGTCTGATTTTCATATCACATATTCTCCCATAGTGAACTGCATGTTAGTCTACTTTGCATTAGCTCATGACTCATGTCGCCCCTAGGCTCTCTTTCAGCCATTGCATGATCAAAGCGACTTCATCTGCACACACTGTGGTCCTTTACTGACCTTTGCGAGGTCCCTTCACCAACATCATCTTAATGAAGTGGTGACCGACACAACCTCCCTTAAAGAGCTTATTATATCCCGATACTAGCTATGGTGGATATCATCACATCTCTCATAGGGAAAGAATTGCCCCCCATGTATCACCCTAAATGAGCACACATGCTCTCATCAGACCCTCTTGTCTGGATCATACAAACCATTGGTTAGGGGTGATAAGTTGTACTCACATCGAGTTCTTCATGTATCTACTTCCACCTTATGGAAGTGAATCTTTAGGTCACACTCAAGAAATTTTGAACTCGCATCATAGTGTAGTTGAACCATCTCTCTCTCTCTCACACATGTAGTTCAACCAAATCTATCCCCTGACAGTACTCTCTCATGTCATCTAGGTAAGGCGACCTACCATAACCCATATTTCGTCTTTACCTTCTCTGGTCCATGAGAAACTTACCACATATCCATAGTGATGAACTCCTATTCCCCCTCAGGGACTCTCTATCCTCTATAGCAACTCATTGGGTTACTAGTGTTCGTCCTTCACCTCCTGGCATGCATGGAGACAAGCCACATGCATCTTCATCTTAGGCATCCAAAGTACTATTGAACTTACTATCTTAGTAGTACCATGGTGTATGGTGACTTAAAATCATGATCTCCTATATGTCATGATTCCTCAAGATTGATTCTTCAGAAACCCTAAACCACTCTAATCGGGGTTTCATCACCTTCTTTTCCAGAGAAGTGCATCTGAGGTTCTACAACCATCCTTTCATCACAACAAGTCCTAGGCTGGCTAACCAAGCAACCTCTAACTTGATCAATGGATCTCGTTACATCCAAGTGTTAACCAAACATATCTCACAACTTAAGGTTCACATAGCCACCTCTTCCAGTCTTTAGCTAAACTAGGCAGCCGCATCTCAACCAGAGCATCCATTACCACCTCACATCCTCATGTATAAGGTAATGTTGAAGACATACACCTCCATCTATTCCACTTATCATCTCATCTCAAACTCTAAGTCTATCTTCATCAAGAAAGCTCTAAGCTCATCCTCTTAGTTATCAAACTCAATCTTGTATAGCTCATAAATTCCACATAGCTCATGATAAAAACATCCTCATAAAATGACTACCTTAGTTCTCTTAGTGTTTGTACAACATCCACACATATTACACTCCACAAGGGTACATTATTATCTCCATTATCATGCATCATAGCAACATTTCCACTCACATTATCTTTATCCTTGGTGTATGGCATGCATATTGTTCTATCTCTCACTCCCATAACAAGAGGAAATAAGCATTTGGTTGTAGTCCAAATACATAGTTCTTCCCGTTCCAAGAGTAGAGATGATACATCACACATTGCCAGTACACCTAAAATCTAATTTGAAACGTGCATCACATGTCCCCACATCATAAACATTTCGATATCAAGGTTACTTCCATGGAAAACTGGTCTCGAACCCACTTGGGTCATCACACCATCCTTGGTCATCTCCTCTAGGTCTATAGGGTGCCAACACTTTTGGGGTCATCCCTCTTCCCTTATGCATCAAAAAGTGCCCTCCTCATTTGCCCTTTGGGTCCCATAAGTTCATGAAGGTGATCAATCTCCTAACCCATGGGCCTCAGACAAAGATAGTTGTTACCTCCCTGACCCTATGGTCATGTGCAATTAGGGAATTAGGCAACTCCTACTCCCATCGGTCATATCCCTACCTGACCCTAGGATAGACTCTGGATTCTAACATAGTATGTATCCAACTTGAAACCTTACCCAAGTCTCCTTCATCTCTCTCGGCATTCATGGTCTGACTTACATCCTTTCATAGGGGTCATGGCAACCTATCTACCTCAATCAGGCCCCATACCGGTTACCTCCATGGTAACATATCCACATGCACTCAAAGATATGGGTCTACAGGTTCACTCTTATACTATGTACTCTCCACTTAGCTTCTCAAGGTTCTATGAGACCTCTTAGGGTTTCCTCAAACCCAACAAAAGCTGATATATACCCTACAAAAAGGTCCCTCTCCCAGGATGGGAGGAAACTATCTCTTGATAGCAACAAGATCACAAATGCCCTTATGTTCAGGGTTTACATCCACATGAGCATGTTTGACCCTAGCAAGCTACTAAGGCACATAGCTAGCCAACAGACCACCTACTAAACCATGCTAGGTCTTCATGGTAGGTCCTACTTGTTTCTATTCCTTTATATAGGACCATCATATGCCACCAACCTATATGTGAGAGGTTCATCAAACATACACCTTGATCCAAGGGATTTCCCATTCCTCTAATCATGAGGAGTGCCATGCTCAAAACTATGGAAACTCAATTCTCATCATGAGCATCAGGTGCATCCGACACTACTACTTCCCCTCATAGGTCTAGGGACCCTAGGTTCACTTCTTATGCAACAGTTGCATGATCAACATTCTAACAGCTAACCAAGCATGTACGAGGTACATCATGCACGTCCTATTATCCTTCCACTTGAACAACACCTTAGAGTTGAGTCCTCCTCAAGGACAACCAACTAGGTATAAGGCCTCACTACTTGATACTATACCTTCTCAGGGTCTAAGGAACTCTTCTTCCTATCCCTAGAAGGTAAGCACCTATATCATCTGCACATAGGTACCAACATCCTCATCCTTCTTCTAGAGTTTGGTTCCTCTAAAGGCAACCAAGATACAATAGGCCTCCAGGGATCATGCATGAGGCAACCACAACCATCCTCTTAAGTTGCATCATCCTAAACTTCTCAGGGTTTCTCCTAGCCCAGAGTTTAAACTTCCAACCTTCTAGCTCAGGCCCTACTCTCTCTCTCTCTCTAGAGCTTAACCCTACAACAACCTTACTACTGGAGGTCGTCTCTCTAAGGTGGATGAAGCTCACAAGCATACACCTACATGAGAGAAACCTATATTTGCCCAAGATTATACAAAACTCCTCATGCTTATCTCATAGGCTATCCAACATACTCTCCTGGTTAGGGTTTTATCCTACTGTCATCCCTACTGATGTACTTTGGGTGCAACTTTGCCATGCTCATATAAGCTCATAGGGTTTCTATATGGTCATCACTAACCTCATCAATGAAGGAGTTATCCTTCACCCTAACATGCACAACCCTTCACAGGGTTGGGTCGCCAAAGGTACTAGGTCAACCAACCTCACATGGCTCATATCGTCATGGGTATCCAAACCAAAAGCATGTCCACCCACACACATGGTCTACCATGACATCTAACTCATCGTGTCATCCCTCTCTAACCACCACTTAGGGTTAGTGTTAGCATCATCCTTAGAGGATGTACCAGGTCTCTACCTTTAATGGAGATCTCTGCCTCCAAAACCAACTCTCTACTCGTCCTCCTGACCAGAGGGTCTAACCTCAGGTCTCTCATGACAACACATGTCATACGACCTAAGCATGCATCTATTCTTCAGTTTATGCTTAAACCGTTAAGCTTATGTCCATGACATCTTATTTACATGTTTTTTATTAATTTTGGTGGAGGATTCCTTAACCTTATCAAGCATACCCTATCCTCAAGAGGGTGAGGAAGAGAGAGAAAATCCAAAACCTTATAATTTTAATAGAATTAGGGTTGAGAAGGGATGAAAATAGATGAGAGAGTCCTAGAGGTATCTTATTTCGAGTCAAATCCTAAGACATTGGCCAGGCAGTCACACAGATCCAGGAGTCCTCATATTCCAACTAGCGATACGGAGGAAAATATTACCAGCCCCCGGACGTGATCCTTTTCTAAACACCTCTGTCTTTCAGAAAATCCTCTAATAACTCCCTTGGGTTCTACAGAGTTTGTAAAATTTAATAATTACAAAAGATTAAATGAGGAACCAGTAATCTGATACCAAATGTAACGACCCCGCCTCCTGATAACCCCCAATTAAGGGAGACCAAGAGGTCAGAGCCGTTATCCCAATTACCCGGATCAAAGGTTCGATAAATAATCAATAATAATTATCAAATTCTATCAGACTATACTAAAAAGTTGTAATAAAATAAATTTTTGCATACCTTTTGAAAAACTTAGATTTCTAAACTTCTATCCACATACGGGAACTATTTTAACTACTCCTCCTTGCACTTTATTTCTTAATTTCACAATATGTCACTTTACTGTTTGTCCTTTTCAATTTGTACCTAAAATGTCGACAAAGAAAACGTCGGTCAGCATAAATGAATATGTCGGTATATGGGGGAAACAAAATTCATGCAATTAACTGTAACAACATATTGCAGTCAATTATGATTTAACAAACAACTTTATGTTTTAAACATAACTGCTCAATCCATCCATACCCTAGCCTCTACGTTGTCCCTGTAGTGGACCTGGATTCTACCTTCCTTATGGTAGATCCCCATTAAACCCCTCATGATCCTACCTAATAGGTGAATCAATTTCTAGGGTTGAGTCACATGGCACTACCCATAGGTAGCCCACTCCTTAACTCATGGTGTGCTAAAGAGTCTCATGGCACTACAGGTGGGTAGCTCAATTTATAACTCATGATAACTTGATGTCCTACTTAACAAGTAGTCCCTATACCAGGTTACCCTTTTCATCATTAGCAAAGCCACAGAGGAGGATCGAGATCTGAGCTAGTCATGCATACATATTTATGGTGATAATCATAGTTACTTTATAGTTGCATAAAATAAAAGTCATCCAAGTAGTTATTTTGAAGCAACCGATAAAATATCCGGGAATCGTCGTGAAACTAAAGTGATTAACCATAAGCGTAACCACATACCTGATCCAGAGCAACTTGATGTCCAAGCAAGAATATTCAAGAACAATCAATCAAGCAATCAACAATATCCTGAAATCAATGCATAACATCCAAGTGTCATTGTTTTATTCAAAACATTCTCAAGATAGGCTTGGATGCCATCCTAGAATATCTAGGCCAACATTAGGGTTTTATTAGGGTTTTATCCTCCATTATGCATCTATCACTTTTAATGCTCTTTTACACTAAAACTACCATATTTATCCTTTTAATTCATGTCAAGATCATTAAGCCCAATTATCATGTTTGAGTTCTTTTTAGCAACTCGTATTTCATTAATAATTATAGTCCAATTCACATATGATCCTTATTTATCACTAATTCCACTTTTATACACTAGGAAACTCTAATTATCCATATTAAGGGTCTTTATCCAGAAAATAGTCAAAAACATCATTTTCATATCTTCTAGATTAATCTCCATATTAAACTCATTAATCCTCATAACTACCCAAATTAGGGTCTTTAAGCCCATTAAAGCATATTCATTTACATTAAAAAAATTATGTTTGAAGATCATTCCTTTAGATCAAAATCATCCTTTTTAATAATAATAGGTTAATATCCCTTTAAACCATACACATCAATTTACTAGATCCCCTAACATTAAAATTAGGGTTTCTTATTCATAAAAAGCATTAAAGTTACTAACTTTGTGCACTGTTCGAACTAGAATAAAAACTAGTCTATATTAGTATTTTTATTAGATTCCTTGTATTTTTCTAAGCAAGATTCATATATAACATGTCTGGTTCTGAGTTACTAATCATTAAATATGAATTTCCTAAAATAATTACCTTCAGACAGATCACAGAGCGCCACGTCATTCTTTGCTCTCTATTTTCTAGCGATTGGCTCGCAGACCTTCATTCAAATCCTCCTAACCCGAGACCTGGGTCTGGCTCCACCGTCTTCTACCTCCGTTCGTCATTCAGTTCACGAACCAGACACCCGCTTGGTCAACTGCGGGGTTGACCTCGCGTTTGGGGGCGCCGGAGGAGCAGGAAACGGCGTGCCCGCCTTCGTTTGGCCCTTCCGAAGCCAATGTTAGTTTTTCTTTGGTCTGAGTAGGTATGAACATAGCAGAATACCAGTCCCGTTGGCCGACAGTGTATAGGAGCAAGAGAGCGGAGGAGAGCAAGTATCTCTAGGAAATTAGAGGCTGGTAAAGTATGGGTTAGACTCCAAGGAGTCTTGTGAACGTGATGGTATCCTTTCCTTGGTCTCGTTTGCCCTTATATAGAGTATGGGTATAGGGGTAGCCTCCTAGGAGCCTGCAGATTGAGCATATCTTCTACATGTTTCCAAACTGGGTAAGATCTAGGATGTATGGGTGCGGATTTTGCTCCCGAACTCGTTGGGATGCTATCCCAACTCTCTCGTGCACTAGGCTGCGAAGTAATCGCCCTCGAAATTCCCCTACACTGCTGCCTAGTTTCCTATCTTGGCGCAAGGTGGGTGATGATGCATGTTTCGTTAGATTTAAGATCAAGGGTTGTTGTGCCATGCACATTAGCAAATAAAATCCCAGTAGAAAACAAAATTGTGACTTTTAATACTTTCCTTTTATAATGCCCACACTTTAGGGATTTTTGTAAAATCAATATCTCTCAAACCGTGTACTCTTTTAACCCCAAATTTTAAGGGAAAGTCTATAAAGACTTAATCTACCATTTTACGAAGTTTGAGTCCAAAAAGAGAAAGAAAAACTCCTTTTTCTTCATATCCAAGTCAAAGACTTATAAGGCTTATTTTATGCATTAAAATATATATTTTCTCTTTCCTCTTTTCCTATTTTCTTTATTTTGACTAATCTTTCCATTAGTAATCACTTGTAAATGAAAACTAATCAATTGTGGCCATCAATGCCCCTTTCTAGAGATTTCTATACATTTCTCATAAATGCATTACTTAAAAATCTATTATCTTTTATCTTTCTCTATTATTTGAACTTTTCTTCTTTTCTTTTCTTTTATATCCATGATTGGATTAATAATACAGTAGAAATCACGAAATTTCTATCAAAGGGGATATTTTGCAAAGAAGCCCATCCTTTGAAACAAAGCATACAACCTTTTCAATGCAAGTCCATATTCCTAAAATATTACATTTTAATTATAACACGTGAAAAAATTGAGGTTGTAACAGTGTCAATGCAGCTGGTCTGGAGCTTTCGGCGGGGCTGTGGGAAGATCTCTTCTTCGCCCGTGGCCGTTTCTAGTTTAGCCATCGTTGGTCACTACCTCTGTCCAGGTCTGGTTTGGCAACGGTGTTCTGAAGAGGTGGCGACTGCTCCTTACTCGTTTCCTCTTCTTTTTTCTTCTTTGTTACCTCTGTTCTGTGGTTGTACTGGGGTGGAGCGGTCGGCTATCAGGCTTCTTGTTCGGTAGGGTGCCGACTGAAATAAGGTTGGATCTGAATCATGTGCCATTCACCACTGGTGTGTACGAGAGTTGTGGGTTTCCCCACCTTTTGTTGTGGCTGAGATACAGGTTTCCCCTCTTTCTTCCTAGCTCTCGGCTGATCAAGGGTTGCTAGTTGACATCAATTGTTTTGTGGAGACTTATTAATGGAAAACATTCTGGCAGTTGCTATAACATCAAGGGTTTGGTCGACTGAGGTCTTCTCGGATCAGCCTGTAATCATGGCTATGATTAAGACTGATGATGATATCCACCAAAAAGTCAATAGCGTGCTTACTACAAGAATCTTGAGCAAATATGCCTCCTATCTCTCCAGTCATATCTCTCTAACGTATCTCCTGATCAAAATCTTTGTGTTGTTGATTGCTATTATCGATGTCAAATGGCTTTCTTTAATATAAGTTCTCATGTTTCCTTAAAAAAATAGTACATAAAATATCTACTAAAGTACAAACATAGTTTAACTGTTGCAAACGATTAGCATTTTGTAATGGGTCTGTGTATTTTCTTGTGTATTTTGTAATTACACAAGCTATACAGAAAAATACACAATTTACAAAGAAAAGTATGACATAAAAGTTTGACCATTGAAGACATAGCACTATTGTAATTGCTTCATTGTCTCGTAATAGTTGAATTTCTATCTTTTTAGAATATATATTAATAAAAAACAATAAAAAAAATAAAAAATGTGAAAAATAATGTTGAAGATCTTTACGGTGTTGTAAGTTGTAATTGAACTATAGTGAATTATATATATATATATATATATATATATATATATACATATATATATATATATATATGAGGATTTATTTAATACCCGCGCGGGTAGCTACCCGCGCATCCTTCCCGTTATTTTTTTTAAATTCCCAATTTTAGAGGAGCATTTTATCTAGCTCCCCAAAAAATTGCATCCAAAAGTAATATCATTTGCCCCCCCCCCCCCCATAAATAAAAAAATCCGTCCATATATTTACTGATTGTATATTTTTTGCGCAGTACCTTTTTTTATCTCAGAATTACTCTTGTGTACCATATAGTTACCTTGTTGACCTTTAGAGTTACATTTGTATACCATATAGTTACTATTTTGGATGTGCGGGTAGCGAAAAATCAGGCTACCCGCACGGGTATTAAAGATAAGCCATATATATATATATATATATATATATATATATATATATATATATATATATATATATATATATATATATATATATATATATATACACACACACACACACTACCTATGCGGGTAACTTAATTTAGGTACTCGTAGATCTATTTTATAATAGAAAGATACATATTTGTAATGAGACAAACATTGTTTGTAATGAGATGACCAAATTTATAATATAAATACTCGTTTTATATTACACGTCTTATTACAGTAAAAATGATATTTGTAACAGAAATAGTGTTGTAATACAACACAAGGCATTATATTATAATTTGGGTCATCTTATTACAATTTTGGTTGTCTGGTTACAAATATGTGTCTCCCTATTACAAAACTAATCCAGAGATAACTAAATTTATTTACCCGTACGGGTAGCGAATGAATGTCATATATATATATATATATATATATATATATATATATATATATATATATATATATATATATATATATTATATATATATATATATATATGGCCCACCTTTATTGTCCGCGCGGATAGCTACCCGCCTACCTTTCTGACCATTTTTTTTTTTAAAAAATTTGCAATTGTAGAAGAGCATTTTATCTAGCTACCCAAAAAATTTCATCCAAAATAATATCATTTGCCCCTCCAAAATAAAAAAATCCGTCCTTATATATATCTGTTGTATATTTTGTACAGAATTACTCTTTTATTCGTGTAGTTACTTTCTTATCACCATAGTTACTTTTTTGGCAGCAGAGTTACTTTTGTGGCCAGAAGAGTTATTTTTTTTTGCTGTCGGGTAGCGAAATTTCAAGCTACCCACGCGGGCAATAAATAAACGATATATATATATATATATATATATATATATATATATATATATATATATGTATATACGGTATATGCTCAAAAATAATATCTTACTGACAATGGAATTTGTTTACAAACATATTTTTGGCGCGTGTACTAATATGTGTTGCCTAAATGTTTTTTTGGGGTGAAAACAAAGCTAGTCTGAATGGTTTTTAGCCAATCCACCGGTCCAGCTTCAGATTAGATCGGACAAGGACGGGAGCGAAGAATTAAAGTCGGAACAAATGCACAAATAAGTACGGAGGACTGGGACGGCCGAACAGCCCGACCTGAGACGGAGAGGGGAGCTGCCGATAGAACTTCAGCTGTACTACTATAAAGGAACACGTTGGTATAGCGATCTGAAGCAAGCAGAATCTGCTTGGCAGATCGACGAGAAGCATCCAAGGACAATTCAGTGAGGTAGATGGGAGCTGTAGTTGGTGGTCCTACTGCGTTGCGAATTTGACGACATGTCATCCATCCAACCATGTGTTTTCCCCTTTCCTCGTGCGCGGAACGATCCCATAGTTTCCCCACGAATTCTAAGACCGAATGTGCATTCCAGTGGGGCTCCGTGCGTGTGTGCGAGAGTTGGGCCTTCTCCAATACGAATTGCTCTACACCCAAACCCAACATCGAAATGCCAACTGTGCCGCACCACTTCAGCAGCGGGGCGTTGTTTCTAGGAGGGCGAGGTGTGAGTGTCTTTGGTTTGACACTTGAGCCTCTGGTTAAACTTAGAAAGGGACCGGACGAAGTTTCCTGAGGTCATCAATTTTGTCTGGTGACCTGCCAAACTGGTTTAAGGGAGAAGATAAAAATCTAAGAAAGCCGGGATTCTGATTATTGAATCTTAAAGTATTCGTAATCTATCACCGCCGTCTTTTGAAAGTATGCCCCCCTTATTTTGTAAGGCCGCGATATATATACCACATTATACATTTAGATTTAGAGTATTGACAACGGCACGGTCATAATTGACGCTTCAGAAGAAAAAAAAGTAAAAGGTCACAACTCTGTGTTCAACTTTTCCATTATGAAGACTTCCTTCTTGGTGAGTAGGTCTTCCACTTTGGGTTCATGTGGCTTTCAACTGCTAGGTCTTCGAATCTGGTGTCGTCTTCCTCATACTGGTGTTCGTCCACTATGAGAATTCACTTCTGCTAATGTGAGAGAACAGATAATCATTATGTGGTTGAAATCTAGAAGCTTAAGCCGTCGGTAAATTCGGAGAAATTCTCTATTTTGGTAGATTATAATTTATCAAAAAACTCAACATGCTGATCACGTTTCGGTAGTAATGCATGCACTTTCTGTACCATATCCTTATTTAAGTTTTGGGAGTGTTCGGTTTGTAGGATATATTTGGTAGGATGTAGTCAGACGACAAAGTACGTGTTTGATGTATATTTTTATATTGTGAACTCATTAAACTACACCTCACTACACTCAATCAAACTAGTCCTTAGGCTTCGATTAAAGACTGATGGGTCATTTAAACCTCATCCTTCAAAATATTACTATTTACATGCAAATTATATGTCAAATTATAACTAATTATGTGATCATGCTTTTGTTCTAGTATATATGCTATAAGAGGAGAGATTTTAGATCACGCCAGGTTAGGCTGTATCAATAACTGCCACTTAAGGCAGCTCCTTCCGCATGGAAACCAGCAGCCTTAGACAAATGGACATCTCAGCACACGGTCCAATGGATATCCAATATTCAACTATTGTTTATGCATACAAGGAACCGGACATTTTGAAATCGGGAGCGGTACGTTACATAAGACTTTTTGTTTTAATAATCATTCTTAGTATATATTATGTAAATTTCCATAAAAGCGCTTGGAGATTACGAGTAGATACCTACTTGTAGAGATAGAGGTGATCATCACTAGTGTCGTCTCATCAATACATCTAAAAATAAAATATGACATAATGCATGTGATTGGGTGGAGTTCCCTTATAACATCCCCATATATGCAAAGAAATACCTAGCTACTCAACTGCATAAAGTCTCAATTTTATCCCGTTTATTCCAGTGTTAATTTCATGGCAGCCATATGAGGTCCATTGTCTTTGCCGTTTCCATCTGATGTTGTTTTGTATAGCTAACAATCTGCCTATATCTCCATCATATGTAAAGTATATAATTAGTATATATTGTATTCGTCAATTTAACAATAGTATATTATTGTGTTTTCTATTATTCCTCTTTGTCCATACTGTCCATATAATAGCTGCAGTGATGGATTTGCTAGTGTATGCCCCTGGTGGGTGACTAATATATGTGGTAAGTCAATGTTCCATATTAACTCTACTGGAAGATTTGATGGTTGTAATGTTAGTGAAGTATGCCCATATATGTCTGGACGTATGACAAGTAAAGAACAAGTGCATATTAGTCTTTTCTTGGTTCACGACACATCAAATATATGGATAGACCCTCAAAACCTTATTGCTTACGTTGCACATTAGTTTATTTTTTGTCATGCCAGATGAGTCATAATATAACGTGTACCTTGGGTGGCATCTAATATGCCATATAGTCTTATTTAGAAGTGTATGTCCTTCTACATGAAGATATTGCTTCACTTTTTGTTGGGCAAGATATCGAAAGTAGTGTCAACACTGTTTCTAGACAGGAAATTGACATTCATACTGGGTACGGTAAAGTTTGTGCACCAGTATACACATTTTGTATACTACAAAGGATTGATTTTTGTATTGATATACAACCATTGTATCTTCATCTAATACAAGCGTTTTTGTATCCACAATAGAAATGCGTTATTTTATTTTTCAAATATTTCTTTACAAAATGGAATCAAGTAGAATTATTACTTTTGAATTTGAAATTGTTGTTTATAGATGAGAACATGTAGAAATAGTCAAGCCATATGTTTCTTATTTGTGTGGATTTATATATGTTTGAGTATTGGTGTTGATTAACTTGTGTATTGCTCTACTATAACTTGTGTACTATTTTGTGAATATGTTGTACTATGCCTTCTTTTTTATTTTATTATTATGCTATGTGTCACTCCATGTATTGCTAGTTCTTGTACACTTTTAATATATACTCAAATCAACCGTAAACTAATGAGATTTGTAAAAACTAGCAGTGTTGAAATTTGTAGCCATGATATGTAAATTTTGCTTTCTCTGAAAGTATGCTTAAGTTAGTTCTAATTTTTCTCAATACACTATATTTTTTTCACAATCAATAATCTCAATAATAATTCCTTGTCGAAATCAAAACAAGATCCATATGTATCTTTCAATGTTTCGTTGTTGGATTAATTGATAAGTCATTTCTTTACTCAAGCCTAAAATTAAGGGAAACTTGAGGAGAATTAGATATGAATGTGAAATTTGTACTAATCCTGTTATATCTTTGTAAGGAATAAATTACTATTTTTTCATTTTTTGCACATACAAGGTTGATTGTTACACTGACAGCTGAAAAAAAACAAATCATGAGATGTGGGCATAAACTAAAGATTAAGCACGCTAAACGACATTAAACTTTTTTGATTGAAAATTGTTGGGTTTTTCATATTCAATCAGTGAAATGAATTCATATAAGAATTAAAACTTGATTCCTTGACCAAATTTTAAGAAAACAAAAATAAAATTTTTACTACCACAAGAGTTTGCATTGTTTACATGTTAATAAAAGTTGTATAGACAATACACTCTTGCAAAGAAGAAATAATATTATACATTTCATATAAAACTCTTTGTATTTCCATAATAGGACCTAGAGTGGCATGGATGGACTAAGTTATACTTTTCCAACGCCAAATTTGTGAGAAGAATCCTCCATTATATGTTAATCTCTATATTTTATGGTTAATTTTATGATATTATAGTAGATGGTGGGTGTGTTACTCTCCAACGAATGAGTAATTTAAATATCTAGTTGAGTGCATAGAATTAGGTGTTTTTATATTCTTAAGTAGTATTATTAAAAGTATAAAAGTAATGAAATTAAAAGACTATTGGTGCTACCTTGTGTGTGCATGCAATCAATAATAAAAATCTAAATTAGACACACTCAAGGTATGAATAGGATGGGTTAAAAGTAGTACAATTTAAGACCATCTCGGTAAGAAACCAATGCAATTCACTTAATTGATTACACTGACAATGCAATTTAAGAAGAAAATGATTGGTTTGGGTAAGTATTAATCAACTAAATCAACTTAAGATTTTTCACAAAATCTCTCTTAATTTATCAGTTCCAGGAAAATGCATTTGGTGTCATGACCTATCAATCATGTGGTGGACATTCATACAAAATAGATATAATTTCCTCTTATCCACATCTCCCACTATATTTAATTATGACTTCCATCTATCAACCATCTAGGTGGCTAGATCATTATCTTCCAACTAATAATCTGGCACAAGATGATAATTTCTATGATACCCCTCTAAAGAGAGTCATCTACCCACCTTCATTACTTTTACAAGGACACTTAGCATGTAGGAACTCCTATTCACTTCCATGTAATATGAATTAGTCCTTTAATTACCTTCCACTAAACTTCTATTCCTTCCAATTATATGAATTCAAGGAGTTAGGAAACACTAGCCATTAGTTTTCATAAATGATTATGTCATTGATTTATTTTATTCTTTAGACATTCATTATGTTTCCTTATTATCTCATAACTAAGTGAAATAGAATAAATCAGAAGATTGATTTTATTATTAATCAAATCCTTTATAAGGTATGTCATCACAATCATCATATGATTGGCTCTCTAGGCATACATACCAACAGACTATTACTTGCACTTAGATCCAATCACCCACTCATTTTATTCTTAGTGACTAAACATGTCCGTCTTGATTCTTCTACGCAAGTGCTAATCCAACATGTTAGCAACATTTGCCTTTAGTTGGTATATTGCATGTTTCACATATCTTCATTGTACGACATCTCATATAAGATGGAATTTCCATAGTATGCTATATGATATTCCTTGCATAACCAGTATCTCTATTATTTTCATAGTATTTTATTGTGTCATCAATGTTTGGAACATCTCACAAGTTTATCTATATAAAGTTCTAGATACATACAGTACTAACTCATGTGTTCCTAACACAAGGACATACAACTTTAACTGTAAAATTAAAATAATGGCTTGTAGTTAGGAACCCCTTCCAACTCACAACTCTTATTTTAAGATTAGACACAGATTTTTATTGTGATCATTCTTTATCATTTCTGAAGTTTGCATCAGTGTAACCCCTTACACCCAACTCTTCCTTATTGCTAAAATCCAACAACTAATCCTTAGTGCTTCTCAAGTATTAATGGATGTTCTCTATGGCATTCCATTGACCTTCATTGGAATTTGAATAATATCATCTTGTCATATCTAATACGTACAAGAGAATGGGATGAGCATATTATATTGCATACATGATTAATCCAACTACTAGTGCATATGGCATCTTTCTCATGCCTTTCCATTCTTCATAAGAATCGGAACATAGGGTTATTAAGAGACTAATCACATGTACCATGGACAAATTCTCTCTCGTTGAATCCCTCATGTTGAACCCTTTCAACATCTTTCCAATATATGTGTTCATACTTAGGTTATGAAACTTTCCAGAACTATCTTTATAGATCTCAATTTCTATCACATAGGATGTTTAACCTAATCCATCATGTTGAAGGTGTTTGCCATGCCAGGTTTCAATACTTATAGTATTAGAATGTTATTCACCATAACTATGTGTAATTTACATATATACTCCCACTAAATCTCTTATAATTACATATTCCATCTTTTATCTTGATTCAAGTCAAACTCTTTGACTATCTTGTCAAGTCAAAAGATCTCAGCTCTGACATTCTTATTCCAACCTCTAGATTGAACTTTGTGGCTTATAGACTTTATTTGCATTAATGGAGTCATAAAACCTTTAGGCTGTGTCGTGTACACATCCTCTCAAATATTCCTATTTAGGAATGTGGTTTTAATCTTCACATGCCAAATCTCATAGTCTGTATAAGATGCAACAACAAGCATGTCAATCGGTGAAGGAATTTCATAATGTGCAACGGTTTGAACTGGTTTGAAAACCTTTTTAACCAATTTGTCCTTTTATGTTATCCATGCCAGTCTTCTACTTGAAGGACCAACTATAACTTATGGGTTTTACCCCTTTAGGTGGTATCACCAAGGTCATACATTGTTGGTGTCCACAGATTCCATGGCTTTATGCCTTTTCTCAGATTCTGGTCACTCAATAGTTCTTAGTTGATTGTTGGGTCATCATCTTATGACCAACTTATCTAAACTATAAGATTCACAATCTTTTAATCTCAAATGTTTTTTAGTAGAACTATGAGTCATGGGTTACATAAGGAATTTGATATTCCATAACAATTTGTGATTCTCCTTGTCCTTGTTGTACTTCCTTATTAACCTCAAACTTTTCGATTTATACTTTACTCTCGCTAATTCTTTTGGAACTCATCTATCCTATCAACAAACATTTTGTTATCGAATTGTGATTTAAAGGTAGTATTTAACATTTATATGGTCATTTCGATAAATCTTTCCAAGAAACTCTTTTCTTATACAAGTTTCAATCCTTCTATAAGACATATCGGGACCTTACCAAATCATATCACACATTACGTCTTTTAAACCATTTTTGACGATACATTATTTCAATGTAAAGCATGTGTCTATGAGGAAAATAGAAGGTTAGATTAAATGATAATCACATTATGACTCATTAGGGTGTGATTCCTATTTTCTGACACATCATCATGTTTCAGGTGGAGTTGATTGTGATACACTATCACAGTCTCTTCATAAGGTCCTCAAACTATTGACGTGAAGTATTTTCAACATTTGATCATATCAAATTTCTTAATACTTTTATCATACTATACTTCATTTGTAATCTTCTTGAACACTTCAAGAGATTCATGTTTGTATTTTACCAAATACTAACCCCATATCTACCCAGATAATCAGTAAATATAATGGAGAACAAATAACTACCTCTAGCATTTATTATAAAAGATTTTCATACATCAATATGTATAACCCTTAATAGAGCGCTTACTCTCCCACCACACCTCGTGAGAGGTGGTTTTTCATGTTGCTCATATATTAGATTTGCATGTTCCTTATTGGTTCAATATCCAAAAGAGTCTAGATAAACATCAACATGTATTCTAGTATTTCATTTCTCATATCCCTGCTCTAGATGACAATGCTATAGATTATTGGAGTTATCAATTGTAATCCTTTAGGTATAAACATTCATCTTTAGATCCTTTCATATAAATATCACTAAATATTTTGGGTATTGAAATACAATATCACATCTTTGAAATAGAACCAATTACAACTCTTTATTCATTACCATCCTTGTGGCGACTCGACTTATAAATCACAAGGTAAACTCAGCAGAAGCGATTAACTAGTAGCGGAATTATAAAAATCATTAAAAATTTAAAACTTTTTGGAAAGAGATCTTTAAACCGTAAAACTCTTTTATAAGAAAGCAAGATAATTGTTTACAACATGGTTTGTCATTACATCTTTGTGAAATCACATCTTGAGTGATTACATACATCCATTGCCCTGTTATCTGTACAAGGCAAGATACAAAAATCTTGAGGCATTAAGCCAAAAACCTCAAATCTACTGACTCCTAGGACCTGAGAGTACAGAGATGACACATAGGACATACTATATATAAGACTTGACAGTCAGTATCTCCACCTGAGATTCACTGCTGCCCCTGGTGTTGCTGTTGCTGCTGCTGCTCACCCTTAGATGGGTTCCTTTGTCCTCGGCAACCACCTAAAAAGTCGAATCCCACGAGGGTGAGACAATTAAATAATTGTCCCAGCGAGAGTTATAACTCTCTACCAGAAGCTTTGTTATTACAATAAGGAATAACAGTAAGCAATATAATTATAAACATTTAACAGCAGGTTTAATGTCAAGTAAAGCAACATTTCAATTATAACTTAATTGGATATCAAAGCATGTCTCAATAAAGAATATGAAGGACATGTCTACTAGTTATTTAACTAGAACATTATAAACAATGTAACATCAATCATTGTTTCTCAAAGTTCAACCTAAGCAGTTATGCTACGCGGCTGATTATGTTTTTCAAACATTATTATGCCCTGAGGAGATGAGGTATACCGCTCATACTCCAACCGACCATTACAAAATCACATCGGTACCATACATAGGTCATCAAAAGAGCCAGATTCTTATGACCTCATCTTCCTCAGTCAGTGTGAGGATCAACATGCAGGACATCTCGTGTCTCTGCTAAAATAGCTTTCCAGGGTATTCTGGCAACTTTGCTATTAGAGTCACAGTGGCGTTCTGTACTCTCTTCATCATCGAGGGATCTCTTGTTTACCTCTCATCGATGTGGCAGTAAAGATTCCCTCAGGAGATTAGTGATACATCATCCCGGCATAAACATATAATGAAGGATTGATGGATTAAAGGTACATCTTACATCAATTCCTACATCAAGACGTAAGGATATTCGCGTCCATAACCCCAACATACTCAAAAGTATGTTTTCCAGGAGTTCCCTTAGGAAAACCTATTTCACCATCATTTAGCTTCTGACAATGATGGATCTATGGTCAGGGCTCTACATGATATGATTATACTTGATTATTTAAGTACATTTTAGCATTCTTTTAGCATCAAGCATGTTTCAAACATAAACCATTAAAACAACTGCTATGAAAGAAGAATACTAAATGTATCAAGTTTAACTTACATCAGTTATTATAAGGATATCATTTCTTAATCATCTCATCACTATGATTCAAGAATAGGGGTATTCAAATCCTTAGATCATTATAAGTCATCTAACAACATGACCTTGATTGTAACAATGTAATTATTGCTCATATCTCTTACAACCTGTCCGTCTCATATATTGCCTCTTAAACCAGGAAACATAGTATGTCACTATTCATAAAGCTTATAATATACTTTCAATGAATATAATATCATAACCCTTACCTGGCTATGATCACTTCTTTATAAGAACCTGCATGGTCAATATATTTGATAATAGGCAATTTGCCACTATATCAACAACTTATAAAGCAGAGATAATCTTTCAATTCAAGGGATGTACCATCATGTCTTTACTGACGCTAGGTTTCCCTAATCAATTAAATTAGGGTTATTCAATCCCTTTATCTTAATTAGGAATAGTGATTCCTTAATTCATA
The DNA here is from genome assembly GCA_963693085.1 of Alisma plantago-aquatica. Classification (NCBI taxonomy): domain Eukaryota; kingdom Viridiplantae; phylum Streptophyta; class Magnoliopsida; order Alismatales; family Alismataceae; genus Alisma; species Alisma plantago-aquatica. The sequence goes on along the minus strand of OY856409.1, from coordinate 1,721,408,292 downwards.
CATCAATCATGAAGTTTCATGCATAAAGCATAACTTGGAATTAGGGTTTACTGTTCATTGCATCATATCACCCTTAATTAGGGTTTACTATTCACATTACATGTTATTACCCTAGAATTTAGGGTTTACTATTCACATTACATGTTATTACCCTAGAATGTAGGGTTTACTATTCACATTATAGTGAATTGAAGTCATACCATCATCATGTATGAGAATTACTTCCATTAATGCCTTCAAATTAAGTTAAGATTCATTAATCACCATAATTAGGGTTTCCATGATCTCACTATGAAGGATCATACCCTAATTGTGTGAATTCATACATATTGGAGGTATTTTACTTGATTCTCATTCATTTTAGGAGTCTTCTCTCTCCTCTTCTTACTAGAGGATGTTTACATCACTCTTGATTAGGTTAGGTCAAATCAACCTTGATAACCTAAGTCATGTCATCAATACTATGGTCATTAGGGTTTGCTTGATCAAGGGTTACTAGTCACTTAACCCACTAAGGATACTTTTGTAATCTTCACCATTGACCCTAACATACGTTAGTTCACTAATTAATTAACCCCTTAATGACTTTAGGTATCTTTAGGGTTTAGGTTAAACAACTACTAAACCATCTTAACCTCTAAAGCATCAATCGTTCTTGACCTTTTTAAACCTCAAACGGTTTTGCACTTTCAACCTCCAAACGGTTTTGAAACCTTTTGGGGTTGTTGACCATTTGTTGACTTTTGAAACCGTTTGGCCAAGTTCACCATCAAGACCGTTTTCCCTAACTGAGGTGAAGACCGTTTGGTCCCATTGACCGTTTGGCCAACTTTGACTTTGAAACCGCATGGGAAAATCGACCTTGAAACCGCATGGTCACCAATCGGTCTTGGTATCATTTGGTCCCAAACGGTCTTGAGACCGTTTGGACTCAAACGGTCTTGAGACCGCATGGACCAAAAAGTGTATCAATACTTTCAATTGAGTTAGGGTTTTCAATGTTGAACCCCTCAAATGTTCTTGTACTTGTTAGCCACTTATCAATTAGGTCAATAGGTTAATCCCTTACTGATTTGTCACTCAATTGACCCTCAATTGATAACCAATTAGGGTTGGGACCAATTGGATTAGGGTTTGGAATCGATCAACCTTCAACATACATCAACATGAATCTAATTGAGGTTGAACCCATTGAACCATCACTCAATTGGGTCATGACCTAACCCCAAACGGTCTTGGGATCGTTTTGACATCCTCCAAACGGTTTTGAGACCGTTTTCCCATAAATTCATCAAAAACTAAGTCAATCACTTAAGGGTTGAACCCTAATTAGGTCACAAAATCAGCACTTTAATTGTTCAACAACTTGATGTGATTGGACCCTCAATTGATCAACCCTACTTGACCCTAGACCTCCAAACAGTCTTGGGTGATCACCAAACGGTTTTGAAACTGTTTGGGTGATCCTCAAATGGTTTTGAAACCGTTTGGGTCACTCAACCCAAACTTCAACATGATTGGTCCATTGAAATCAGCAATGAACCCGATTAGGGTTTAGGTGACTAAAGTGCCTTCAACTTGAGATTTACTTGGAATTAGTTAATGATTCTTGGTGGGTGATTAATACATAATGTGTACAGAAGATCCCCAAATGGTCAATGCTTGGTCAACTCAACCAAATGGTCTTGGAGACCATTTGCTCCAATCGATCTAGTGAAACAGATTGCTCACCAAACGATTTTGAAACCGGTTTCTCCAAACGGTTTTGCAAACCGTTTGGCCAAGAGGTGGAGGACCATTTGCAAAAGTAACTTTGGAATTAACACCACCTTCTTCTACCTCAAGATCATGGTCTGTTCTTCACGGTTTTAGTTGCAGGAACACTTAGAAGTATGGGAGAAAGAAGAACAAGTAACGTTTTCAAGAAAAGAAGATGCATAATCAAAGCTTTAAGGCTTAGAGTTATGAAACCCGCCTTAGAATCAGCTCTAGAGCTCCAAGATTCGTAGCTTTAATGGTGGCTTGAGCTCCACAGGTTGTCCAAGGTTCCTTCCTCAAGAATTGGATGGAGAAGATGGCTAGAAAGAAGAACTATGTAAGAAAGACTAACAAACCAACCTTGTAGCATGATTTCCTCCATGATTTCGAGCTAGATGGCAATCAAATCTTACCCAATTCAGCTTGGCCATTCTCCTCTGCTCCTGATCTCCTTCTTAGTCGGCCACAGCAAAAGGATAAGTGAAAAGGGTGAAGGGAACGATCCCTTGCTTAGTAAAAGAGAGGTGCCTATATACTTTGGGCATATTTTCAAGATAAGGACAAGCTTTTCCTTATTTCTCAACTGGATCCTCCTCCCTTCCTAAGCCACACTTCTCCCTTATTTACTTAAGCAAAACTCCTCCTTTATCTAAGGTTTAGAGGAAAAGAAGCCAAACATCTAACTAAGTTGCACACATAAAAGGTCATTTTGCTTACAACTTGGTTATTTAATTACAAGGGTTATCCTTCTTATTTGATTATTCAAATGAAGCGCACTCTTCATCATTTTTACTCTAGTTGATGCCAAGAGTCATAAAAGATGCTCTAGAAGGTATATTTTACATGTTGCAGCCTAAATTTTTGGGTAAATTGCACTTTACACCAAAACTAGGTTTTAAAGCACAAGGATTGTTCCACAAGCTGCATCTTGGTGCCCAAGCTTGGAGAATCCATAACACTACATCATATTCATTCCTATGATGTCTCAACACCAGAGGAACATATTAACATGTGCAATTTGCAAACTAACCCCTCTAATTGGGTAATTTGCACATAGGTCCACTTTTAACACAACAATATTACAACATTGTTTAAAAAGGACAAAAAAGGAAATATATGTTCCTCAGAAGCTTTAATCACATACCAAAAGATAATCACAAGAATCTAATCACATGATTAAGCAAAACACCTAGGGTTAGTTCATAACCCAGGTCAGGGATGTTACAAATTATCCACCCCTTACAAGGATTTCGTCCCCGAAATCAACAAAACATATCAAGAGAAAAGAGCAGGGTATTTCCTTCTCCTTTCTTCCTCTAGTTCCCATGTGGCTTCTTCAACACCACGGTGATTCCAGAGGACTTTCACAAGACTTATGTCTTTCTTTTTCAGCTTTTTAATTCTGTTATCAAGGATTGACACTGGTCCTTCCTCATATGATATGTCATCATTCAATTCTACCTCCATAGGTTGCAGAACTAATTATGTATCAGGGTGACATTTCCTCAACATAGAAATGTGAAACACAGGGTGTAACCTCTGTAACTCGGGTGGTAACTCTAGTTTATAGGTTACCTTCCCAATCTGTTCAATGATTAGATAAGGCCCCATAAATCTAGGAGCTAACTTCCCTTTCCTTCCAAATCTTAGAACTCCCTTCCAAGGTGAGACTTTGAGATACACTTTGTCTCCCTCCTAGAATTCTAGGGGTCTACGACATTCATCAGCGTATGATTTCTACCTATCCTGTGCAGTCTTTATATGTTGTTGTATTACTTTGATCTTCTCTATGGTCTGCTGCACAAGATCATGACCTAACAGTTGATATTCACCAGTTTCATACCAACATAGGGGTGATCTACAATGTCTACCATACAAAGCTTCATAAGGTGCCATGTCAATGCTATGTTGATAGCTATTGTTGTAGGCAAACTCTATCAAGCTTAGGTGCAGATCCCAACTCCCTGTAAACTGGAGAACACATGCTCTAAGCAAGTCTTCCAAGGTCTGTATAGTCCTTTTAGACTGTCCATCAGTCTGAGGATGAAAGGTTGTATTAAACCTTAACTGAGTGCCTAAAGCTATGTGAAGTCACTCCCAAAAATGACTCGTAAACTGGGGACCTCTGTCTAAGACTATAGTGACTGGAACTCCGTGCAGTCGCACTATCTCTTCAACATACATCTGTGCCAACTTCTCATCAAAATAGATTGTTTTAACAGGCAAGAAATGCGTTGTCTTTGTCAACCTATCAACTATTACCCAAATGGAATCATGACCTTTGCTTGTCCTGGGTAGGCCAACAACAAAGTCCATGGTTACATGATCCCACTTCCACTATGGTATGGGTAAAGGTTGCATTGTTCCTGCAGGCTTCTAGTATTCAACTTTAACCTGTTGACACACAGGACACCGCATAACAAACTCAACAACATCCTTCTTCATTCCAGGCCACCAATACATATCTTTCAAGTTTCGATACATCTTGGTGCTTCCTGGATGCATAGCATACATCGAAGAATGAGCTTCTTCCAGGACTAACTTCCTTAAGTTATCCACATCTGGCACTATCATTCTCCCATGATAACAGGCTACTTGATCGTCTGAGTCATGGAAACCATCTCGTTTCTCGTCACCATACTCTGATCTGATTTGTTGAACTGCAGCATCAACTTGTTGTGCCTCCTTGATCTGTTCTCTCATAGTAGGTTTTATATGCATCTCAGCTAACAACCCGACTAACAATGACACCTTCAACTGTACATTGTCTTTCCTTAAGGAGATAAGCATATCTCTCCTAGAGCATACTAAAGAGTTTAGTTGTGCTCTATCTAAAGCTGGTGTTGCTGATTTCCTACTCAAAGCATCTGCAACCACATTTTCCTTCCCTGGATGGTAATGAATTGTACAATCGTAGTCCTTGATTAACTCCATCCAGTGACATTGCCTCATGTTAAGCTCATGCTGAGAGAAGATATACTTAAGGTTCTTGTGATCAGTGAAAATCTGGAATGTCTCTCCGTAAAGATAGTGTCTCCAGATCTTCAAGGCATGAACCACAGCAGCTAGCTCCAGATCGTGTATCGGATAATTCTCCTCGTGTTTCTTAAGTTGTCGGGTAGCGAAAGAAATCACTTGCTTATCCTGCATCAACACACATCCAAGTCCATTATTGGAGGCATCAAATAAAACTGTGTATCCTTTGCCTTGCTCAGGTAACACAAGTACATGTGCACTTGTCAACCTCTCCTTCAGCAGTTGAAAAGATTGCTGACACTTATCACTCCAAGCAAAAGGAACATCTTTCCGGGTCAACTTAGTCAAGGGTAAGGTTATAGAGCTGAAGTTCTTAATGAACCTTCGGTAATAGCCAGCCAACCCTAAGAAACTGCAGATTTCCATCGGTGTCTTCGGTTGTTCCCATTGTAGCACAGATTCTACCTTTTTAGGGTCAACACAAATACCCGAGGCGGATATCACGTGTCCAAGGAAAGATACTTTCGGTAGCCATAACTCACACTTGCTAAACATAGCATATAGCTTGTGTTCTCTTAGCAGAGTTAGAGCCTGACAAAGATGTTGTTCATGCTGCTGAGCATCTCTACTATAGATCATAATGTCATTTATAAAGACAACAATGCACTGATCGAGGAAAGGTCGGAAGATTCTATTCATGATTTCCATAAATGCAGCTAGTGCATTAGTTAGTCCAAACGACATAATTGTGAACTCATAGTGACCATACCTTATCCTAAAGGCAGACTTGGGTATGTCACTATCCTTAATACAGAGTTGATGATATCCCGATCTCAAATCTATCTTTGAGAAGATGGTTGCACCACGCTATTAATCGAAGAGATCATCAATCCTCGACAAAGGATACTTGTTCTTTATAGTTACTTTATTCAATTTTCTGTAATCAATGCACAACCACATTGATCCTTCTTTCTTTTTAATGAAAAGGACCGGAGCACCCCAAGGCGAAGTACTCGGTCGGATAAAACCCTTCTCAAGTAACTCTTGCATCTGTTTCTTGAGTTCTACCATCTCAACAGGCGCCATCCTATATGGTGTTTGTGCTATAGGTTGTGTATCTAGGATCAAATTGATCTCAAAATCAATTTCCCGAGGCGGTGGCACACCTGGAAGTTCTTCAAGAAATACATCTTCAAATTCCCTAACTACAGGAACTTCAGCAGAGTTAGGACTATCTATGGTAGTATCTACCACATGGGCTAATAATGCATAACATCCTTGCCTCATCAGCTTCTCAGCAACCATAGCTGACACAATACAGATGGGTAGAATCTTTCTATCTCCTTGAAAGATCCATGTGTCACTATCATCAGCAAGCACATCTTGCTTGGATTCACAATCCAAGACAACCCTATACCTTTCCAAGGTATCCATACCAAGGATTATGTCAAATCCTTGCATCTCAAGTGGTATGAGATCCACTTGAATGCGATGATCAGAAAAGAAGAGGATGCAGGGAGAGCATACCTCTTGCAACACAGCAGACCCTTTCAACAGAGTTTCTAGCAACAAGCTATCTGCTCTATGACTGACTGTCATATTGCAGTTACGAATCACCCTTCGAGTGATAAAGGAGTGTGTAGCACTCGGATCAATCAAAACAGATACAACACATGATGTAGACATATCAGAATATAACAATTCCATCTGACCTGTCACAACCTGAGGGTTGATCACTGCATCAGGTGGATTCATTGCATAAAACCTTGATGTTGCCTATGGTTGATTCGGTGTCGACGATCCAGCTTGGAACACTTGTCCACGTCCTCTAGCTCCTCCTAGAAACTGTCTCCTCTATGATCCTTGCTGACTCTGCCTCTATGGTTGGGTTACACTCACTGCTCTGGCTCTGTAGTCTTTCATCAGATGTCCCATCTTCCCACATATATAACAACTTCTGTCTTGTTGTTGTAGTCTGGGTTGTCCTGTAACCGACATAGATGCTGAACTGTGAGCCCCTTGTAGTTGTAGGCTTCGTCCTCTACCCCTATTTGATGTCCACTATGTCTGAGAACTGGGTCTAGGTGGCGGTGTAGGCGCAGAAAACCTAGGTTTCTTGAATCTCTGGATGAAGATCCTTGGAACTGGGGATACATCCTCTTGTTATGGGTTTGTCTCTTCTCTTCTACAAACCTCTCTATCCTTCTAACAGACTCTACGAAGGTAGAAAACCTTTCTCTATTCTCTAGGGCAGACACGAGGGTAGTCAAATCAGCATTCAATCCTTTCTCAAAATGCCTAATCCTTTCTTCATCTATAGCTGCCATGTACAGACAGAACCGCAACAGCTTCATGAATTTAGCCTCATATTCGTTAATGTTCATTGGACCTTGCCTTAACCTCTCAAATTGAGAGATTTTCTCATCCAGGAACGTCTTAGGGAAATATCTATTGATAAATTCCCGTCAAAAGACTTCCCATACAACCTCCACACCAGGTCTCTTCTATTCTTCCATGGTCCACCAGTGACCAACACTCCCCTTGAGAAGATAGATAGCATGTCTAACCTTCTCAGCTTCTGGGATGTTCAGGATTCTAAAGGCCTTCTCTAGTTTGGTTAACCACAGGTCGACATATGCGGGATCAGCTGTTCCAAAATACTCAGTTGCTCCAACTCGGCGAAGTCGTTCAAACATCTTGCCGATTCCTTGTCCTTCAGGTTGGGTAGGTGCCCTAGGTGCAGGCATAGGCATCCTATCTGCTATATGTGTCATGGCAGTCATAAACTGCCCAAACATGGTTTGGACAGCTGGGTTCCCCATGTCAGTTGGATTGAACTGGGGTGGCTCAGGTACAGGTTGCTCTATCTCCGGGTTTCTTGCACCTTCTCGGGGTGCAGCAACACTACTCTCCGCAACATATTCCTCATGTGGTCCAGACATCCTTAAACTTATCTTCTTCTCCCGAGGAGCATACGACACTATTAGATATATTGTAAGACACTAAGAATAGACTCGAAATCCTAAGTCCTATGTCTTTGTAGACTCAGCGAACCTAGAGCTCTGATACCACTAAATTGTGGCGACTCAACTTATAAATCACGAGGTAAACTCAGCGGAAGTGATTAACTAGCAGCGGAATTATAAAAATCGTTAAAAATTCAAAACTTTTTGGAAAGAGATCTTTAAACTGTAAAACTCTTGTATAAGAAAGCAAGATAATTGTTTACAACATGGTTTGTCATTACATCTCTGTGAAATCACATCTTGAGTGATTACATACATCCATTGCCATGTTATCTGTACAAGGAAAGATACAAAAAATCTTGAGGCATTAATCCAAAAACCTCAGATCTACTGACTCCTAGGACCTGAGAGTACAGAGATGACACATAGGACATACTATCTATAAGACTTGACAGTCAGTATCTCCACCTGAGATTCACTACTGCCCCTGGTGTTGCTGCTGCTCACCCTCAGATGGGTTCCTTCGTCCTCGACGTCCACCTAAAAAGGAGAATCCCACGGGGGTGAGACAATTGAATAATTGTCCTAGCAAGATTTATAACTCTCCGCCAGAAGCTTTGTTATTGCAATAAGGAATAACAGTAAGCAATATAATTATAAACATTTAACAGTAGGTTTAATGTCAAGTAAAGCAACATTTCAATTATAACTTAATTGTATATCAAAGCATATATCAATAAAGAATATGAAGGACATGTATACTAGTTATTTAACTAGAACATTATAAACAATGTAACATCAATCATTGTTTCTCGAAGTTCAACCTAAGCATTATGCTAAATGACTGATTATGTTTTTCAAACATTATTATGCCCTGAGGAGATGAGGTATACCGCTCATACTCCAACTGACCATTACAAAATCGCATCGGTACCATACATAGGTCATCAAAAGAGCCGAATTCTTATGACCTCATCTTCCTCAGTCAGTGTGAGGATCAACATGCAGGACATCTCGTGTCTCTGCTAAAATAGCTTTCCAGGGTATTCTGGCAATTTCTCTATTAGAGTCACAGTGGCGTTCTGTACTCTCTTCGTCATCGAGGGATCTCTTGTTTACCTCTCATCGATGCGACATTAAAGATTCCCTCAGGAGATTAGTGATACATCATCCCGGCATAAACATATAATGAAGGATTGATGGATTAAAGGTACATTTTACATCAATTCCTACATCAGGACGTAAGGATATTCACGTCCATAACCCCAACATACTCAAAAGTATGTTTTCCAGGATATCCCTTAGGAAAACCTATTTCACCATCATTTAGCTTCTGACAATGATGGATCTATGGTCAGGGCTCTACATGATATGATTATACTTGATTATTTAAGTACATTTTAGCATTCTTTTATCATCAAGCATGTTTCAAACATAAACCATTAAAACAACTGCTATGAAAGAAGAATACTAAATGTATCAAGTTTAACTTACATCAGTTATCATAAGGATATCATTTCTTAATCATCTCATCACTATGATTCAAGAATAGGGGTATTCAAACCCTTAGATCATTATAAGTCATCTAATAGCACGACCTTGATTGTAGCAATGTAATTATTGCTCATAGCTCTTACAGCCTGTCAGTCTCATATATTTCCTCTTAAACTAGGAAACATAGTATGTCACTATTCATAAAGCTTATAACATGCTTTCAATGAATATAATATCATAACCCTTACCTGGATATGATCACTTCTTTATAAGAACATGCATGGTCAATATATTTGATAATAGGCAATTTACCACTATATCAACAACTTATAAAGCAGAGATAATCTTTCAATTCAAGGGATGTACCATCATGTCTTTACTGAGGCTAGGTTTCCCTAATCAATTCAATTAGGGTTATTCAATCCCTTTATCTTAACTAGGAATAGTGATTTCTTATTTCATACATTAATCATGAAGTTTCATGCATAAAGCATAACCTGGAATTAGGGTTTACTGTTCATTGCATCATATCACCCTTAATTAGGGTTTACTATTCACATTACATGTTATTACCCTAGAATTTAGGGTTTACTATTCACATTACATGTTATTACCCTAGAATTTAGGGTTTACTATTCACATTATAGTGAATTGAAGTCATACCATCATCATGTATGAGAATTACTTCCATTAATGCCTTCAAATTAAGTTAAGATTCATTAATCACCATAATTAGGGTTTCCATGATCTCACTATGAAGGATCATACCGTAATTGTGTGAATTCATACATATTGGAGGTATTTTACTTGATTCTCATTCATTTTAGGAGTCTTCTCTCTCCTCTTATTACTAGATGATGTTTACATCACTCTTGATTAGGTTAGGTCAAATCAACCTTGATAACCTAAGTCATGTCATCAATAATATGGTCATTTGGGTTTGCTTGATCAAGGGTTACTAGTCACTTAACCCACTAAGGATACTTTTGTAATCATCACCATTGACCCTAACATACGTTAGTTCACTAATTACTTAACCCCTTAATGACTTTAGGTATCTTTAGGGTTTAGGTTAAACAACTACTAAACCATCTTAACCTCCAAAGCATCAATCGTTCTTGACCTTTTTAAACCTCAAACGGTTTTGCACTTTCAACCTCCAAACGGTTTTGAAACGGTTTGGGGTTGTTGACCATTTGTTGACTTTTGAAATCATTTGGCCAAGTTCACCATCAAGACCGTTTGCCCTAACTGAGGTGAAGACTGTTTGGTCCCGTTGACCGTTTGGCCAACTTTGACTTTGAAACCGCATGGGCAAATTGACCTTGAAACCGCATGGTCACCAAACGGTCTTGAGACCATTTGGCCCCAAATGGTCTTAAGACCGTTTGGTCCAAACACCCTCAAAACCGCATGGACCAAAAAGTGTATCAACACTTTCAATTGAGTTAGGGTTTTCAATGTTGAACCCCTCAAACATTCTTGTACTTGTTATCCACTTATCAATTAGGTCAATAGGTTAATCCCTTACTGATTTGTCACTCAATTGACCCTCAATTGATAACCAATTAGGGTTGGAACCAATTGGATTAGGGTTTGGAATCGATCAACCTTCAACATACATCAACATGAATCTAATTGAGGTTGAACCCATTGAACCATCACTCAATTGGTTCATGACCTAACCCCAAACGGTTTTCATATCATTTGGACATCCTCCAAACGGTTTTGACACCATTTTCCCTTAAATTCATCAAAAACTAAGTCAATCACTTAAGGGTTGAACCCTAATTAGGTCACAAAATCAGCACTTTAATTGTTCAACAACTTGATGTGATTGGACCCTCAATTGATCAACCCTACTTGACCCTAGACCTCCAAACGGTCTTGGGTGATCACCAAATGGTTTTGAAACCGTTTGGGTGATCCTCAAATGGTTTTGAAACCGTTTGGGTCACTCAACCCAAACTTCAACATGATTGGTCCATTGAAATCAGCAATGAACCCGATTAGGGTTTAGGTGACTAAAGTGCCTTCAACTTGAGATTTACTGGGAATTAGTTAATGATTCTTGGTGGGTGATTAATCCATAATGTGTGCAGAAGATCCCCAAATGGTCAACACTTAGTCAACTCAACCAAATGGTCTTGGAGACCATTTGCTCCAATCAATCTAGTGAAACCGATTGCTCAGCAAACGGTTTTTAAACCATTTTCTCCAAACGGTTTTGCAAACCATTTGGCCAAGAGGTGGAGGACCATTTGTAAAAGTAACTTTGGAATTAATGCCACCTTCTTCTACCTCAAGATCATGGTCTGTTCTTCACGGTTTTATTTGCAAGAACAGTTAGAAGTATGGGAGAAAGAAGAGCAACCAACATTTTCAAGAAAAGAAGATGCATAATCAAAGCTTTAAGGTTTATAGTTATAAAACCCACCTTAGAATCAGCTCTAGAGCTCCAAGATTCGTAGCTTTAATGGTGGCTTGAGCTCCACAGGTCATCCAAGGTTCCTTCCTCAAGAATTGGATGGAGAAGATGGCTTGAAACAAGAACTATGTAAGAATGACTAACAAACCAACCTTGTAGCATGATTTCCTCCATGATTTCGAGCTATATGGAAATCAAAGCTTACCCAATTCAGCTTGGCCATTCTCCTCTACTCCTAAGCTCCTTCTTAGTCGGCCACAGAAAAAGGATACGTGAAAAGGGTGAAGGGAACGATCCCTTGCTTAGTAAACGAGAGGTGCCTATATACTTTGGGCATATTTTCAAGATAAGGACAAGCTTTTCCTTATTTCTCAACTAGATCCTCCTCCCTTCCTAAGCCACGTTTCTCCCTTCTTTACTTAAGAAAAACTCCTCCTTTATCCTAGGTTTAGAGGAAAAGAAGCCAAACATCTTACTAAGTTGCACACATAAAAGGGTCATTTTGCTTACAACTTGGTTATTTAATTACAAGGGTTATCCTTCTTATTTGATTATTCAAATGAAGCGCCCTCTTCATCATTTTTACTCTAGTTGATGCCAAGAGTCATAAACGATACTCTAGAAGGTATATTTTACATGTTGCACCCTAAGTTTTTGGGTAAATTGCACTTTACACCAAAACTAGGTTTTAAAGCACAAGGATTGCTCCACAAGCTGCATCTTGGTGCCCAAGCTTGGAGAATCCATAACACTACATCATATTCATTCCTATGATGTCTCAACACCAGAGTAACATCTTAACATGTGCAATGTGCAAACTAACCCCTCTAATTGGGTAAATTGCACATAGGTCCACTTTTAACAAAACAATATTACAATTGTTTAAAAAGGACAGAAAATGAAATATATGTTCCTTAGAAGCTTTAATCACATACTAAAAGATAATCACAAACTCTATTACATATCATGTGGGATAATATAAATACTAATTATACACTAAAGTTGCAGCAACTCTTGCTCTGCTCAATCCGTCCTTGCCTTTTCATAAAGGCTTAATTCTTATCTGATCCTACATATTCAAACATATGTCAGATCTACATCCGGTATCACATACCCAAGATGAAGAAGTATTTAGATTTATATTATAACACATTTACCTGAAGTGAAGATCTCTATCTCCTCCTTGTTCTTCTTTAGTTCCTCCAGGTAGAGTGGGCAATTCCTCTTCCAGTGTCTATCCTGGTGATAGTAGTGACACTTGCCTCCCTTATTCACTCCTCCCTTTTCCTTGAGTGATGAAGACATAGGCTTCTGGTCAGCTTTAGAACCCTTCTTAGATTTTCCTTTGCCTTTAGACTTTCCCTTTGGTTTGTTGATCGTCATCACAGACTTGGGCTTGTCTTTCTACATTTGTTCCTCATTTGTTCTCAACATGCTAAGTAACTCTGTCAACGGCTTGTCAAAGTCATTCATGTTGTAGTTTATGACAAACTGATTGTATGACTTTGGCATAGATTATAAAATCACATTAGTGGACAACTCTTGACCCAATGGAAATCCCAATTTTGAAAGGTTCTCCACATACCCAATGAGTTTGAGCACATGGGGACCTAATGGATCTCCTTCTGTCATGTTACATTTGAATAACACCTTATAGACATCAAAACTCTCACGTCTTTACTGATCTTGGAACATGTTTTGAAGATGTGTGACCATCTCAATGGAATACGTGTTCTCATATTGTCTCTGAAATTCATAGTTAATGGAGCACAATATTAGGCATTTGACATCAATGACATTTTTAGTGTGCTTCTTGTAAGCATCACTATTAGCCTTAAGTGCATGGGGAAGAGGTTATTTTAGCTCTGGTGTCTCTAGGACATAGAGCTTGTGCTCCTATGTGAGAACAATTCTCAGTGTTGTGAACCAGTCATCGAAGTTGTTACCCTAGTTCAACTTGTCCTTCTCAAGGACCTATCACAAAGAAATGTGTGTTTTGTGTTTTCATTTTATTCTATAAGAGAAATATGCAATATTTTGTCAAAAATCATTTTGATTTGATTTGATTTGTATACAATTTGATGATTTTAATTAGGCATTTAATTAATTATCATTCTCATTATTTTGTTTCATATTGATAACCCTCAATTATCAACTAGGAAGATTGTAGCGCACAAACTTCTTATGAGCCAAGATCTAAAATAATTCAATTATTACCCAGCCAATGCCAGCGTCCACAATCAATCATTAAGGTAGGTAATGTTTGCCAATTGCATCTTATGCAATTCTTAGATAGATGGTGTGTGCAACTCCTTCCATAGTCATTTTCATGCATCTAGGTGTTTAACTCATTAAGAACACCCAGTTAAGCCTGACCCAAAAGAAAACACAATAGAAATGCAACCTGCTTGATAGGCCTACATAATTACCATCACACTTCCATGAGATAGATAGTGTACCACACTTGGCATGCCTACGCATAATTGATCAAGCTTTTCATGTGTGTTGCTAATGGAAAGTGTACTAGAGTTCATATGTTTGATTGAGGGATTTTACATAATAATATATATACATATATGTATCCAATCACCACATACTATAGTATTATCATATACATGATATATCCCACAAATGTAAACATGAAATAAAAAACATTTGTGATGGTTATGGCCATGCTATTGTAATTCTTTGGAGTCACAAGGAATTACTACCACCTAGGTCTATATCACATGCATGAACATGTAGTTGGTATAGTTATATGCTTGAACCAATCCTGGTTGACTAGTTCAAGCCTTGAACTGATCAACTCACCTCTCGGTCAGTTGGTTGGTATGGCCTCCTATCCAATCAATATTTGGACATCTACAAATGGCCGGTTGGGCCACCAGCCAATTGGTTCATCTCCTATGACTGTCCTACTTAGTCCTCCAAACGGTGGACTTCTCCTTGAGGCGGTCGACTCATATGGCATTGAGCGTCATCTTTGTTAAAACAAGAAAATAAAGTATCCTATTTCTATTAAAGCTTTTACTTGGTAATGAGAAATCTTGAGTTACATTCGAGGGGGAATAGGTAGAAAAGAATAATATTTTAACATTTAGGAAGAAGAAGGTAGAGGCTCAGTATGCAAACAAAGATAAAGTAGGAAAAGAAAATTATTCAACCACACATAGATATTAGGGTTATTGGCCATAACCATGCTACACATCCACCATAAAAATTGATTTTAGGGTGACGCGTGTAAATTTCATATGTATCATATATATATATATATATATATATATATATATAAGACTTTGGGTTATGTGGTCATTAGTCGGATATGTAAATTAATCATTTTAAATATTAACATTATATGTAATAAATAAAAGTCAAAAACCAAAATCTGATCATATTGATTAAATCCCAAAACATAGTAAATTGACGTGGCTCTAACACCATTGTAGGGAAATTATTGCAATAGAGCAGATAGCGGAAACAAAATTTTACTATCAAATTTCCATGAACCATTGGATCGCGTCAACAACTATGTAATAGAGGGATGGTTTATAAGGTCATTCCTGGTCCTGGAGTAAGTCCAATGACCATCCCTTATTGCAACATATATATATATATATATATATATATATATATATATATATATATATATATAAGACTTTGGGTTATGTGGTCATTAGTCAGATGTGTACATTAATCATTTTAAATATTAACATAATATGTAATAAATAAAAGACAAAAACCAAAATCTGATCATATTGATTAAATCCCAAAACATAGTAAATTGACGTGGCTCTAACACCATTGTAGGGAAATTATTGCAACAGAGCAGATAACAGAAAAAAAATTTTACTGTCATATTTCCATGAACCAGTGGATCACATCAAAAACTATGTAATAGAGGGATGGTTTATAAGGTCATACATGGTCCTGGAGCAAGTCCAATGACCATCCCTTGTTGCAGTATGCAGATTTCTTCACATCAACTCAAACATGTATATGTCAGCTTCTGGTTGATCACCACAAACAACATCATGATGTCGTCCTCCAAGCGGGAAAAGCTCCACACCTCTTGAGTAGTCCACACGGACCACTAGGAACTCCTATCATTCTAGAAGAACAAACAAGAAGGTGTTGCCCCTCTCTGTTAGAGTACTAGAACCAACATGCTCTCCCACAATTGTTTGCCCTTGTTATCCCACTTCTTTGTCAGTAAATATTGCTCAGGTGTTCTCAGTTACCACAACCAGAGAACAAAAAAAAATTCAGAGTCAATTGATTTTTGTTCTGAGTGGCCCCCAATACCTATCTATTTATAGGAGGGTAAGGGTCATGGTCAGGGTTCCTAGTCTGAGTGGGAGAGGAAGGAACCCAAATTTTATGAATTTTCACAACCTGCGAGCGGCAAAATGGTCGATTCATAGGTAAGTTTATCAGTTAGCATGTGAGTCGATTGTTTCAACCCTTGAACCAGTCATTTCATCATGTTTCCCAATCATAATTCTATTTACAATTAATATTGGATTTAATGCACAACATGACGTCAATACAAATCATTGAATCAATCAAATTGATCCACCAACCACTCTGTTCACAACTTGATCCAGCAAATTCATGGACCTGAGCCAATTGGTTCACTTCCTAAACTAGTTGGTTCATTGTCCAGAATTTCCAAAGTTGGTTCAATTGACATGATATACTGAAACAGTCAATTTAACACTTGAACCGGTTGGTTCACTATTCAGTCAGCCAATATCCAACCAAAGTTGTTTAAATTAAATACCTAACTCTTTACTAATCAAGTTTAAACAATATTCATGAATGAACTCCTAGTCCAAGTGTATCGTTTGTGTGTGACTCAATAGTTTCCAAGTTACATTGGCAGTGAATGTCTATAACCAACTTATGACATCACAAGCATAGAGCGGTGTCTAGTAACACATCATTTCTACCCAAGTAATTGAAAAGTTAGAGAAGAACTTCAACCTACAATTTATGATTGGTGTTATAGTAATTGTATAATTTCTTTATCTTTGATATCCATATTGAACTCGAGGCATGGAATCTTCATCCTTTCAATGTTCAATCCATGTTCCTTGAACTAGAGCAGACTGTCTGAGATATATGTGACCTCAATATCATATATTGATTCACAGGTGCATGTGTATGCTTTTCTCATTCTCTCTTATCAAGTGACATAGATATAAAACTCCAGTAGGAGGGACTGATCCCATCTACATCACTCATAGTCATCCCCATGTGTCACAGTGCATCCGATCATCACCTTTATGGCAACCCTTATTTAAGGTTGCAGTGGATTATGTCAAAGTACACTGAACAACATGTGATGGGTGTGGTGATTTTAGGTCTAAGAACCACAATCACCACCTTCACTATGAGAGATGACTATCACCAACAATTATGGTTTCCATGTGTCACTCTCAAGGTGGGTTTGTCTATTACACTATTCTCAACAAGTATCTATGTGATTGGTTTGATATCACATATCATGACTGATGCTATCATGCCATCAACCAACATACACTCTACTCTTATGTGTTATTGTTGTCTATTAGCCTTCCACAATAACATCTGACTTGGGACATAAGAAGAATATACATACTCGTGACATCCATATGAGCTCATTGTTCAGGTCATCAACCCAAAGACATATATCTTTGAGTTATGTCATTCTATAGTCATTCATTATGCTTCCTCATAATCTCATAACTGAGTTAAACATAATAAATTGGAAGATTTCCTTTAATATTAATCAAATCCTTTATAAGATACGCCATTGCAATCATCATATGATTGGCTCTCTGGGCATACATACCAACACAGTAGGTTACACATCATACCTAGGGTAAGGAACATTGTGTCCCTTAACAGTTGTCAAGGTTCAAGCTCCATAATCATCTGGCACAACATGTTGAGTGAGTGATTAGCATTACCAATGGCTTTGTTGAGCGATAGTTGATAAGATTGCTCAACTTTTCATTATACAGACATTTTGTTTATGAGAGTGCTTGGTTTTTCCACATCTATTGATGCTAAGAAAATTTTTCTTGAGTATAACAAGTCATCCCCCACTAAAGATGTAGATGTTAGTACACAATGGTGTCAAACACAATGTGAAATGGGAGAGAACGGTGTGTCAATGTAGCAAAAACTAAAGAAAATGGTATACATGACATGCAAGGATGGGTGTATGGCATGTCTCTATGTAGAAAAGTTGAATATTGACTTCTTGAGTTCCTTTACAGTGAAGAAGGTGGTGTTGGTTCCATATCAATCAAGTTTCAGGATTTTAGTATTTAAATATCTTTGATCAGTAAAAATGACAACATGATAGCTAATTATACTAAATATACAATTACAAGTCTAAAAATAAGCAAATCGTGATGTTTGGATCACCAAATGCATTGAAATAGGGCATAAAAATTGTACAAACTATGTTCATCAAACGACCCTAAGCTTAACCTATTTCTCATCCTCAAACAATAATATCCATATTAAGGTTTAAAGGAAAACACATGCATTCACAAAGATGAAATTTAGTTTGTGTTGGCTAATTTTTTTAGCTTGTAATGGATTGTTGAAATGAATATTATGATTACTAAAAATGTGGTTGTTTTCAAATGAATAAATAGTCCAGTTCTCCCCCTATACTCACAAATCCCTCACTCTATAAGATTTACCCCCAAACGAAACCTCAATGACTCACCCTCATCTAGGTAGTTGTCATCCAAGCATAACTATGCCTCTCTATTTCCATGTGAAATAATTATCACATTTCACATAGGGGCACATAGCATGCTTTTTTCAATTAAGCTCTAGCTCTATGTACCCAACCATTAAGACTACATTGGTATTTAAACTGGTTTTATGTATCAAGTGGGTTGTTATTGCCTCTTTTATGGGATTTAAATATTCATAGTTTCGGTTCATGATAAAGCACCTAACCATCATGAGCATAATATAGGTTAGCATACTAGGTGGGAATTTATAGCCTCTTCACAACAATTACATGAAAATTGATAGTAGTTAATTCTAAGGGTGAGTTTGTAAAAGTGGCAAGGTCATTGAGTCATTTAATGAAGTACTCTATATTGGTAGACTCAGGACTATAATATGGAGGGATGAGTCCTTAACCCAAGAGAAAAGATCCACATTTAAAATTGTTTTAACAAGTTTCATTGTCATGTTTACCATTCATGTATTTGAAGTAATTGTAGAACTATACAAATTTAGGATGTTAAGTTAAAATATAAAGTTTTCAAAAGTGTAGCTCACTTACTCTCCTCATTATCTCAACAAAATAGTGAAAAGTTCCATGGTATGGGCAACGATATGAAATGATGAACTAGTTCATAATGAAATCATATGCTCCTTTAAAGATTATTTCTAAAACAAATTCCAATTTCTTAGCAACCATCCATCTGTGATCCTTCTTGCATTGTCAATCAAGGTCTAGCCGTACTGACAAGTGGAAGTTCTCTCCAACATCAACACCCTCATGGTGATATTTTCCGTGGTGAAAGTCCTCCACCTGGATTGTTTTCTCCATCATATAAACCGTCATCCCCATAGTAGTGGAAGTCATCTCTTCCCAGATCATTGTCTCCATCATCCAAATCATCATCTCCATAGTGGTGGAAGTCATCTCCACCCAGATCCTTGTCTCCATCATCCGTATTGTCATCTTCATTGCTGTGGAAGTCATATTCACCCAGATCATCATGCCTATCATCTGGATGTCATCTCCATAGTGGTGGAAGTCATCTCATTCATCTAGAAGACATATTTATCTACTTTGCATGCATAAAACTAACGATCTTTCTATCTTTCATCTCCAAGATCCATCACTATATCTGATATTATTCCATGAAGATAAGGTGAAAGTCCTATGGGGTATCCACATCATTCTTGATAGGATCTACAAGTTAAAACTACCTTGACAGTAGGTTACATAGTGTGTAGGTTAGTTACATGACATGTAACACCAATTACCATTGGAGTTCTCCATCAACATGGTGTGTAAGTTGATTACACAACATGTTGGTGGACAGTTGATCCTCATCTTTGACATCTAATATGTCATGTTAGATTCTAATATGATGTGTCACCGAAATTTTGTTCCTTGTCTTGGATATCATACACATTGTGTCCTATCTCAACATGATGTGTTGGTACAATCCTATCTCTTATCTTCAACAGAATTAAAAGGTGTGTCTCCAATAGTTTGTTCACCATCTTAGACAATCAAGCATATTTTGTCATTCTCCAACACAACATGTCACCATTGGGATTTGAAATCCAACGCACAGTGGTGGGATCTTCAAAAGGCATGTCATAGATTAGTTCTCCATGCATCTCCAGAGGTCAGATTAGAAGCTCGCCCTTAAAAAATATTTATTTGTATCAAATCTTTAGTTGGATTATTATCAAACCTAAGATTGATTTATTTTCTTCTTTGGATCTTGTAATTGGTCATATATTACATTGAATCTAGTTGTTAGTTTGTCTACTACAACTTCCTCTGTAATTCAACCTCTTTGAAGCACCATGAAGTCCAATATTCACATGTTTGATGTAGTTTGTGCTCAGTCATGAGATCAACCTCTCTCATGTGTAAGGATTCATCCCTTTCAAGCACAACATCAAGCTTTCCTAGGTGTGAGGTCAAGTTCTCTCAAACCCATTGAGCATTCCAACACACCACTTCTCCAATCATATCAAGAAAGTCCTTCTCCAATTAGTTCTTCCCTCTCCTCCCTATGTCCCCTAATGTCACAAGGGAGTTCCTCTCTGTCCTTGTCCACCCTGACCACCTTTGTCCTCTCTTTGTGGTTGGTGTGTAGGGGAAATTTAGAGGAGATGAGAAGAGGAGGATGAGGAAAAAAGTCCAGGTGCAAAGTTTAGATTTGAAAAGAGGAAAGAGGAAGAAGAGTATTTCCTACATATCAAGTTTTTGTACTAAACTTGTTGTTTAAAGCTCACTATCCATTATAAGACCAACATATATCCTTCCTAAGTTGCCAAGCATTGATATATCATTCAAAATTCATCTTCTCACATCATTGTCAGCTAAAGAAGACAATTTCTCATATCAATTGGATTTTATCGACGCTCTACATCAGGCAAATATATTTCTTCATTGGCCCTATGTTTGTCATTCTTCTCTAGAAACACTTTAGTCTTCTAGCGTTGGAGCATCTTGCATTGTTTGCATATTTGGTTTTTGTTGGTCCAACACACCTATATTTTGCAAAAGACCGTGTTAGGGATCATAGAGGCGACAAGAAGAGTGGAAACAAAAATAGTTTTCTTCATGTATTCTAAAATCATATCTCATAAAAAATAATTTCTTTGATAGGAGGACGTGCGAGGTATACTTTTGTCATGGAGCAGATCCAGTGATGTCCTCCTCACATTATAGTGTATGAGGTTCCTCACGTGCATAGACAATGATCATTAACATCCTTCTAACACAATGACTTTGTGACTGTGTCTCTCATAGAGTGAAGGAGTCATTGAACTACCACTGCAATTTCTCGAAGAGGCTGGGGGATGCCTATATCTCTATGGAGGGGGCTCTCCTTCTCTCTCTCTATCTCTCTATGTCTCTCTTTCTATCTCTTTTTCTCTCTATCTATATCTGTTTCTCTCTCACTTAGGGAAGTTGACGGTTAGGGTTTATGGACAAGAGTGTGTGGGTAAAATCTGACCGTCATGCCCTTATAAATATGAGAGGAAAGGAAGTAGAGTTTCCCAAAAACCCAAGAAAATGAAAGGTTTCCGTTGTGTTTAAAATGGGTCGCTTGTAGACTATTAAAAAGACAATTAGAATACTCTAAAATCATGTCATTAATTAAACAATTAAGGATATTAATCGATTAACTGATTTTTTTATCATCTGGTCCTATCTGATTGCTCAGGTAAGTTAGTCGACTAATCATATAAGTAAACAATTTAAATACAATTAATTGGTTTTAACCTTTTAATCAATTAATTTAGATTATATTCCAATATTATTCTAATTGATTACCTAAAAGTTTTAGTAATCAATTTGACTCAGAATAATTCCAATCAGGATCCACAATTATACTCGTATTCCATTTGGATCCTATGTATGTCACTCTATAGGCTACAAAATGTATTGGTAATGACATTCATAATCAAATTATGATTTCACAACAATGATTGGTATCTAGAAATACTTTATTCTACCTAAGTAATTGGAGGAGTTGGAGAACAACTCAACCTAATATGTTGTATAATCTCTATCTCTGATATCCAGATTAAATTTGAGGAATGAAAATATAATACTCTTAATGTTCAATATTTGGTCCTTGATCTAGAGTAGACTATTGAGATACTCATGAACTCAATGTCATATATTGACTAACATGAGCATCGACGTGCATTTCATAGTCTCACTCATCAAGTGCCTAGGATATTACTCTAATGGGAGGAACAAGTTTCATCTACGTTACTTGCAATAATGCACATGTGTCACAATGCACCCAAGAATTACTTGTATAGAAACCCTTATTCAAGGTCACATTGAGTAGTGTTAAAGCACACTAAAAAACATGCAATCATTAGAGTGACTTTACGTCTAAGGACCACAATCGTCGATGTCATATTGAGATGTGATTCGAAAAACCATAATTGATTTCCATGTATCACACTCAAATTAGGCATGTACAATACACTTGCTCATAACAAGTACCTATGTATTTGATTTCATATCCAATATCATGACTAATGAGACATAGTCATCAATCAACACATATACTAGTGTTGATGTATTATTGTTGTCCTAATATCCAAAATAATATATGACTAGGGATGAAGACAAGAATGAATATTCTTAGCATCACATGATCTCGTGTTCACGTCCTCAATCTAAAACTACATGTCATTCAGTCATAATTCTTAGGAAATTATAATATTGATTCATTATCACATATTAAAACAAGCATAATAACCTAAATTGACTTTATTAATGATCCAATCAATTAAAATATGTGTCATTACAATCATCATATGATTGGCTCTCAGGGCATATCACCAACCGATAATTCACTCAACTATGCCAACAACATTTACTCCTTGTTCATTCGTGTCAAGACAAGCACATTGATGTTCATTTGTACCCAGACAAGAATGTTGTTGTTCATCGGTTCCCCATCAAGAACGTTCATGTTTGTATGTGCCCAGTCAAGCATGTTGATATTCTTTTGTGCCTAATCAAGCATGTTGATGTTTGTTCGTGCCCCCATCAAGCACATTGATGTTTGTTTGTTATCTATTTAGTTTGTTGGTTGTCTTCCACAACCAATCCTTCTTCTCGCTATTTAGCATCATATACCTTCTCTTGAATGAGAGCAACCTTTTTCTTAACCTAACCTAGTATTTTCCAATAAATGATCTAAATCACATACCAATATTTCATTAACACATACTTCTTATTTTGTCCCTAATATTGAGTTTTGTTCATCATACCACCTATGTGTTGATCACATATATAGTAATTTTAGGAGAAACATGTTCCAAGACTATCGATCTAGGCATAGCATGAGATGTCCAAGTTACTCTCTATAATAGGTTATTTTTTATATTCTATGATATTACTTTTCTTTATGTTATGCTACCCTTATGTGTGAGGAATAATGATGACTGTTAATATTGTAGTTAGACTATTTTATATTTCTATATATAAATATTTGATGCTACTTCATATTTGATTTGAGAAATTAGAAATAAATGTATACCATCACCCATGTTTCAGTGTGTTTGGATTTGGATATATGTTCTAGTTCTATATGTAATAAGTGGTACTCCTATTGGATCCCACTGATTACATGTATAGTATCAAAACCATAGAAGTTGGTTAAAATGACTATATTCAGTCATCCTCCATAATTCCTACACTCTTTCCTTTTACATGCATACAATTGTTACATATATATGAAGTGTGAAGTAGTAGAGAAACCCCATAGAGAAGAACATGTGACTTATTACTTTAATCCCTTAAACCCTATACTTGAATGTGGAGCAATGACTAAGATGAAGTTATCTACATATGAGGTATACTTGAGTAACCTTTATTGTCTCTTTATGTGTTTAGTTGGATTTTACGTTAATTATTTAAGGGGTGGAGACTTGTATTGTTTTGTCTCCGTGTATGTAATAGAACTTTATAATTGTCTAAGGTTAATAATGAATGCATAACATAATTCTTTGATGATTCCTTAAATTAATGCCAAGTGGAAATAACCATTTCCTCATAGGGTTACATTGATAAACTTACTATGTTGACCACCATGGACACGAATTGGACTATTAAGCAAAATTTTAATAATTTAACTAGCTTGCCCAAAATTTTGAACAAAATAGGGTCCATTGCCAATTTAGGAAAAAAATATTTTTCGTAAAAGTAACAGGAAATAAAAAAAGGATAACAGTTAAAACCAGCTAGTACGTAAAAGTTTGTCAAGCTAAAATAATAAGAATCTTATAAGTAAGGAAGCATCAACTACAAAATAGAAGTGTCAAGAATTAATATTTTGTAAGGTTGGTCAAACTTCAAATTGTATTCTATCACTTCGATGCAAGCAAGATTACTTGTCCATCATTACATTATGTAACTTTTACATTGGCAAGGTTGCCCATGTTAATTAGTTCACACATCATTTTCATATTAACATCTTAGAGTTTTTAGAACTAAAATTATTTTCCATCTTAATATTCTATGTACAAAAAGAAAGCCATGTGAATTTTATCGATGATAGTCAATAAAGTGTGAAGTACTAGAGAAAACATAGAAAAATTCTCATGACTTATTACATCGATCCCTTAGACCCTAGACTTTCTCTTAGAGCAATGACTAAGAACAACTTATGGAGATATAAGGTTTAGTTCAGTAACCCTTGTTGCCTCTTTGGGTGGTTAGTTGGGTTGTAGATTAATTAGTTTAAGGATTGAAGACTTGTAGTAATTTGCCTCCAGATGTGTAAGTGAACTGTAATAATTGTCTAAGGATAATAAATAATACGTACATTATTATGTGATAGTGTCCCCAGTTAATGAAAATTGGATATAAATACTCCCAAACTAGAGTAAACAAATACACTTCAAAGTGGTAGACCATGGATGCTTGAATAATTAAGCCATTTTTTATAATTTAATTAGATTCCTCAAACTATGAGAATAATAGGTTAATATGTCAATTTAGGAAAAGTGAGTAACTTTCAAAAGAAAAAGGTAAAAAAAAATCAATAAGAAATGGAAAAGAATACGTATCACCCCCACTCATCCCTGAAAACAAACCTCGACATTTTGTGCAAAGTGAGCACAAATTTTTACAAGGGAGGCATTTGATAAAAATACTAGGTTGGAGAAAAAGAGAATGTGTAAGGGGGGAGGGTGAGCGGAAAACCCATTTATTACAATTATCTCTTAATTAGGAAGGTGGAGGAGAGGAATAAAATTAGTTATTACAATTTTGTCTAAACTAGGAAAGAGAAGAATAATTGATTGGAGATAACTAGGGAGATTTGACGTGTAAATGAGATGATAGTATTTTGATGTGTAATTTATTATTTTATTGATTTTATGGTTAGTATTTTTAATGATCTATAACATTTATGTGTATTGTTTTATATATTTATGAGTGTAGTAATATTTTAGAGTACTTTCATAATTTTGTTTTATTTTTTATGATTACTATTTAGTTATTTTGAGTAGTTATTACCAATTTTATTATTTAGTACTAGATTTTTTAGTATTTTTATTTATATATATTATTTATTTATATATGTGTAATTAGTACTTCTATTAAAAGTAACTATTTTTCATAATTATTTTCACATGCTATCTCTTTCTCTCTCACTATAAAATATTATTTTGATTAATTAAGCATTTAATTATATATATATATTTGAGTTTAAAGGATCTCTTTCTCTTTCATGGCAGACTACAAGGAGTGACTTCCTTTTCTCTTTTCTAAAAGTCTAGGTCTTCTGTAAAAAAAAGCACGGAAATGTGTGATAGGGAGAAACCCAAAATTTTTCAAGAAATTGGGTATAGAATCAAGATTAGAGGGAGTGACATGTATCACTACTCTCAAGAATACGACCTAGTACATGAAAGTCAACATCAACTAAGGAACAAGAGTTCAACAATTTAGTTGGTTCAATTAATAAGTCTAATTAGTTTGTTAGTTGTAAGTTGAGGGTTCGATACTCATATAGAGTACTTGGAGGAACAATTTAATTATTAGATAAATGATATGTTTCATGGTTTTGATTATGTTGACGTCTTCTCCTCACAATGAAAAAAATGTGAAAGTCTCACTCGAATAAATTGGTTTAGACTAGACCAAACTAGTCAAACTCAGAATAGATTTGAACTCTACACCTAGATTAGACAAGTAAGACCAGTGATTGAGCATTCTAGACTTTCTCCTATAAGAAATAAAATGTGGTTTACTTTAGTAATCTGAATTGAGCACCTTTAGGGACTTTACAAAATGATACAATCAATGTTTTGTGCTTTAGTTAGTACAATTTTTAGATTTTTTTTACTCATATGTATATCCACAATGTAATCAATTCAGATAAGATCTAACGAGAAATAAAATGCATAAATGATAGGGTTGTAGTATGATGTATGGAAAAAATGTTTTTAGTCCAAGACAAAGATAAATAGATGAATGCATCACCTATAATTCATTGATTATCCACTTTTTGGTCCTGTCTTTGTCTAGAGAAATTTGGGATGGGGCCAGAGAATCAAAGGAAAATGCATTAGTTTGACCAACTTATTTATCAGAATAACCATGCTTGAATTGTGCATCACTGTGGATGAATTTGGGAGATGTGAGAGTTCTATTCTCATTGGCATTACTTCTTTTACATACAAGAATATATGCTCACACAATAGTCATTGCCGAAGGGGATGAAGCCATGCTACATAATATGAAATAATATCTTCAATTGCATGTGATATCTATAAAGAGATACAATGTAATATTTGAATTCAATTAGATCCCACACTATCAATGTATAGATAATTATATAACCCTATAGAAAATAAATGGTATTAATACACACAAAATATGTGACATATAAAGTGACATTTCCTAAGAGTAACATACTTGATGCATCAATTCGAACACAACCATTGGTTGTACCATGTACTAGACATAAACCTAGCTATGCTACATGTAACGACCCCGCCTCCCGGTAACCTCCAATTAAGGGAGACCGAAAGGTCAGTGTCATTATCCAATTAACAAGATCAAAGGTTCGACAAATAATCAATAACAATTATGAAATTCTACTAACTAACTGGAATTTGGTATAAAATTAAAACTTTACTTACCTTTGAAAACCTCGGAAATCTATCTATCCTGGTCTTGAATTATTCTATCTAACCCTCCTTGCACTTTATTTCTTTTTCCGCAATGTGTCACTTTATTGTTTGTTCTTTCAATTGATGTTCCTAAAATGCCGACAAAAAAAACGTCGGTCAGTATATTGAAATATACTGGTATGTGGGAACAACCAAAATCTTGCAAATATGGCTAACAATTTAATAATCACAATCAAATTAATTAACAAGCCAATTTACACTTTTCAGTATGACATTCTCCACCGCTTTTGCCCTAACCCTGGCATACCCACCTTAGGGTGCCCTTTGCTAATAACTTAAGGCCACCTTCTCATTCCCGAGCTTGGTTCCTGGGGGTCACCACTCATGGTGCCCACTAGTTATGCAATATCTGAGGCCACCTTCTCATTCCTAAGCTTAGTGCCTGGGGTCACCACTCAAGGTGTCCATTGGTCTAACCATCTGGGCCTGACCTTTGGCATCATCCATCAGGGTGGCATGTAGGTGCGAGAATACATACTTCTATTTTTAATGTGATAATCATAGTGACTTTATGATTTGCAAATATGAACATCCAACAGATAATTTGCATTCAATGCGATTAATCATCCGGAAAATCCTCAGGAAACTAGGGCGGTTATCCATAATTAACCACATACCTGATCCAGAGCAACTTGATTGTCCAAGTAATAAGGATAAAGAATCAATCAACAAGCAATCAACAATATCCTGAAATTAATGCATACGATCCAAGTGTTATAGTTTATCCAGAACATTCTAAAGCTAGACTTGGATTCCACCATAGGCTTTCTAGACCACAATAGGTTTTATTAGGGTTTTTGCCTTCATAACACTTTTATCATATTAAATGCTCTCTTAGTTCATAAACCCTAATTTCAACATCATAAGCCCAATTAAAGTTGATTATTTCTCTTTTATACCAAAACTACCTTCTTTATCCTTTTAAGTTATTTCAAGGTCATTAGACTCAATTATCACCTTTAGTTTCTTTTGGATTAACAACTCATAATTCATGATGGTCTAATTCCCATATGAACTCGATTTGCCAATAATTCCACCTTTTATTCATGAGAAAACCCTAATTACCACCTTTAGGGTATTTTTTCACAAATAGGAACTTTAATGCTCGAAATAGCATACTCCTACTTTAATCATGAAATTAATCAATTAAAGCCATTAATAGTCAAATTAATCAACATTAGGGTTTCAAGGCCCATTAAAGTATATTCATGCATATGAAACTCCAAATTAACTAATTATATGCAAAGTTCATCCTTTTTCTTTCTAAAGTTCCTTTTTATCATTAACAGGCTAATATCCACTTTAATCAGCTATTAAACCTTACTAATCACTTTAATCATATCAAAATAGGGTTCTTTAAACATTATTACATCTAAAGCTAATAACCTCCATTACTTTTTGAATTGAAATCAGAACCAGGCTCTAAATATATTTTATTTAGATTCCTCTCGATTTTCTGAGCAATTTTCATATTTTGTATGATCTCATCGGAGCTAAAAAAATTTAGTTATGAAATTTGCAAGAAATACCTTTTTGAACCAATTGGAAGCTGCCACGTCGCCTCCAGCATGCAACCCGGCCCGCTTTAGATTTATAACCAAATTACAACGATAACTCGGCGTGGCTACCCGTTTCTTCATGTTTAGGAGGGGCATTTTCGTCAAAACTGCCCAGCTCGTCTTCCACCTTGCGAGCAGCCCTAGCAACGGCCGTCTGGAGCTGTTCGTGGTCGCCTCCCTCCACCTCCAGGCCCGAAGCTTCTCTATAAACCTTATCCCTAACTCCGCCACTCCCTGTCACAGCCAGCACAAACTCCAACCATGTACGAAACGGATGAGTACAAGAGTACCAGATCTGTGGAACTTGGTTCTTTGCAAATGAGTTGTAGGGGACCTAGACGATGGTTCCTCCAGAACTAGTAAGGTGGTCACACGAAATTAAAGGGAGGGGTGTCTAGACGTCATTCAAACTCCCACGGCGGCTCCAGGGATATAATTAAGCTTAAGGTTAGGGTTGCACGAGGAAGATGAAGAAGAAGGAGGAGGAGAAGAAGAGAGTTACGTGAAACTCCTCTGGAATTGTTCCTGGCTCTACCCCCTTATATAGGGGAGAGCAACCAAGCCTCAAGATGGTCCTATAAGAGGGAACAAGTCCCTATCCTAATAGGAAACAACTTCCCTTACTTAAGAAGCAAAACTTCTCTCTCTCCCTCATCTCTTTGATATATCTTTTCCTTGAATTATTAGGATATCGAAAATAATTTCTTTCATCCTCTTAAAACTTGCCCTTTATTTTAATGGCACAAAACTCTATTTTCATTTAATAGGAAAATACTTTCTTTTTATCAAAATCACAAAATTCATTAAGAATGTATCACATTATCCTTTTATTTTGCAATTTTGGTATTATCTCTTTCCTCTTTCTTCATTGGGACTCCTTGGATCCCAAGAAACTCTAATAATTCGAAATCCTTTTTATTGGATACTCATTATCCTTCTAGATGCATCTAAATGCATTATTTCACATTATCTTTTTTATTTCTTCATTAAAATATATCTTTTTGAGGTTTTCTCTTTTATTTTCCTTATTGGTATTTCTTTCAACATTAGGAATCCTTGGGATACGAAATTCCACCAAGGATTACTCCATTATACCTCTTTTCACTTATTTTCCACATTTCATCATATTTCTAATTTCTTTCTTAATAAAGAAATACTTAATTGATCTTTTCTTTTCTTATTGCTCTCTTTATGCAACTTTGAACTCCTTGGAACCCAAGGAACCTAAGAGGCACGAAATTCATTCTTGGATTACATTCCTTTGCCTTCTAGAGGTTTCCACCTCATCTCTCTTTTCTCAACAACTCAATTATTCATTAATTAATTGAATTTCCTTGTTATTGGGCCCAATCGCCAATAAAGCCCACAAATCAAACAACAAGGCTATTTTAAACGAAATCCATTTATTCACAACAAATTATATCATTATTTGTCCAAATATCTTTAATATGAGAAATTACATTTCTCACCAAAGGAACCCAAAATTTGGGGTTGTAACATCCTTCCCCTCTTATGAGAATTTTGCCCTCAAAATTCTATCAAGCAAGCAAACAAACAGGATAAGCCTTTCATGTGTCCATCATGGCTCTTATGTGGCTTCACCCTTTCCATGGGGCTTCCCAAGAACTTTCATCATCTCATTTTTTTCCATCTGAGTTCTTTCTTACCTTGGTATATCGTACCCTCATAGGTGACTCAGGACATTCCAGCCTCAAAAGTTGAATAGGTTCAGGGCTCAACACATGGCTTGGGTACCTCACATAGTGCTCTAGATCGGACTCATGCAACACATCATTTTATCCTGAGGGGTAAGGTTAAACACAACCATCTCCACCATTCCATCTAAAATGGACCCATATATCGGGGACTCAGCTTTCTCAGTTGTAGCTTAGAGGGGTCGGATTTTCACATCACATATTCTCCCACAGTGAACTGCATATCCATTTTCTTTGCATCAGCTCGTGACTCATGTCACCACTGGGCTCTGTTTCTCAGCCATTGCACGATCAAAGCGACTTCATCTGCACACACTTGTGGTTCTTTTCGGACCTTCACGAGGCCTCCTTCACCAACATCATCATAATGAAGTGGTGACCAACACAACCTCCCTATAGAACTTCTTGCATCCCAATAACGGCTATGGTGGGTAACATCACATCTTAAGAATTGTCTCTATGTATCACCCTAAATCAGCACACATGCTCTCATCAGACCCTCTAGTTCAGATAATATTGTCCATTATTATGGGGTGATAAACTATACAAACATTGAGCTCTTCATGTATCTACTTCCACCTCATGGAAGTGAACCTTTAGGTCACATCAAGAACTTTTGAATTCGCATCATGGTGTAGTTGAACCATCTATTTTCATATGTAGTTCAACTAGATCTGTCCCTTGACAGAACTCTTCCTTTCTCATGTCATCTAGGTAAGGCGATCTACCATAACCCATATTGTATCTTGACCTTCTTGGTCTACGAGAAACTCACAAAATCCATAATGATGAATTCCCATTCCCTCTCGGGAACTCTTTATACTTTATATCCATGCACTGGGTTAATGGTGTTCGTCCTTCACTTCCTGGCTTGCATGGCCACATGCTACATGCAACTTTGTTTTAAGCATCCAGAATGCAACCATCACTTACTATCTTTGTAGTACCAAGGTATATCATGTCCTCCTGTATTGTTATGATTCCTCAAACTTGTTACATCAGAAACCCTAAACCACTCTCAAAAGGGTTTTATTACCTTCCTATCCAAAGAAGTGTATCTGAGGTTCTATCACCATCCTCTTACTACATCAAGGACTAAATTGGCTACCCAAACAACCATTAACTTGTTCAAAATATCTTATTACATCCTAGTGTTAGCCAAAACACATCTTCTTTCCAAACATAGGGTTAGTCGAACAACCTCAACTTCTTCTAGCTTCCAGCTAAACTAGGTAGCTATATCTCAACCAGAGCATTCATTACCACTCCTTATCCTTAGGTGTTAGTTAATGTCGAAGACATACACCTCCATGCATTATAGTTATCATCTCATCTCAAACTCTAAGTTTGTCTTCATCATGAAACTCTGAGCTCATGCTCATGGTGATCAAACGCCACCTTGGGATTCCTTGTAACACTTGCAAAAATCCACTTAGTTCAAGATAAAACATCCTCACAAGATGATCTCCTTAATACTCTTAGTGTTTGTAAACCATCCATGTATTATTCTCTCCACAAAGGTATGTTATCATCTCTATCCTCATACTTTGTAGCAACATTCCAACTTCCATCACTTTTATCCTTGGTATAAGGCATGCGTACTGTCCTATCTCTCACTCCCATAACAAGAGGAAATAAGCATTTGACTGCGGTCCAAATACAGAGTTCTTCCTGTTCCAAGAGTAGAGATGGTACAACCCACCTTGCCAATACATTTTCAAATCCAAGTTGAAACGTGCCACATATGTCTCTACATCACAAACATCATGATATCAAAAATTACTTCCATGGAAAACTGATCTGCAACCTACTTGGGTCACCACACAATCCTTGGTCATCTCCTCTAGGTCTATAGGGTTCCAACAGTTTTGGGGTCATCCCTCTTACCTTATGCATCCAGAGAGTGCCCTACTCATCAGCCCTTTGGGTCCCATGAGTTCATGAAGGTGATCAATCTCCTAACCCATGGCCCTCAGACAATGATAGTTGTTACCTCCCGACCCTATGGTCATGTGCAACTAGGGAATTAGGCAACTACTTCTTCCATCAGTCTTATCCCTACCTGACCGTAGGATAGACTTAGGATTCTATTATGGTACATGTCCAACATAGAACCCTACCCAAACATTCATCATCTCTCTTCTTGCATTCATGGGCTGACTTTCATCCTTTCATAAGGGTCATGGCGACCTTCCTACCTTGGTCAAGCCCCATACCGGTTACCTCCATGGTAACACATCCACATGCACATCGAGATGGTTATCTATGGGTCTATAGGTTCATTCTCATGCCATGTACTCTTCACTTATCTTCTCAAGATCCTACGAAACCTCCTTAGGTTACCTCAAAACCAACCAAACTGGTAAACTCCCTACCAAAGGGTCGGTATCCCAAGATGGGAGGAAACTACACCTTTATAACAAAGGTCACTAGCATCCTTAGGGTTTACATCCATATGAGCATGCTTAAACCAACAACTACTAAGGCACAAGCGTACCTACAAAACCATGAGAAAACCTTAATTACCACCTTTAGGGTATTTTTTCACAAATTAGGAACTTTGATGCTCGAAATAGCATATTCCTACTTTAATCATAAAATTAATAAATTAAAGCCATTAATAGTCGAATTAATCAACATTAGGGTTTCAAGGCCCATTAAAGTATATTCATGCATATGAAACTCCAAATTAACTAATTATATGCAAAGTTCATCCTTTTTCTTTCTAAAGTTCCTTTTTATCATTAATAGGCTAATATCCACTTTAATCATCTATTAAACCTTACTAATCACTTTAATAATATCAAAATAGGGTTCTTTAAACATTATTACATCTAAAGCCAATACCCTCCATTACTTTTCGAATTGAAATCAGAATTAGGCTCTAAATATATTTGATTTAGATTCCTCTCGATTTTCTAAGCAATTTTCATATTTTGTATGATCTCATCGGTGCTACAAATTTGTAGTTATGAAATCTGTAAGAAATACCTTTTTGAACCAATTGGAAGCCGCCACGTCGCCTCCAGCTTGCAACCCGGCCCACTTTAGATTTATAACCAAATTACCAAGATAGCCCTGATGCGGCTACCCATTTCTTCATGTTTAGGAGGGGCGTTTTCATCAAAACCGCCCAGCTCATCTTCCACCTCGCGAGTAGCCCTAACGACGGTCGTCTATAGCTGTTCGTGCTCACCTCCCTCCACCTCTAGGCCCGGAGCTTCTCTATAAACCTTATCCCTGACTCCGCCACTCCTTGTCGCAGCCAGCACAGTCTCCATCCATGTGTGAAACGACTGAGTACAAGAGTACCAGGTCTGCGAAACTCGGTTCTTTGTAGATGAGTTGTAGGTGACCTGGACAACAGTTCCTCTAGAACTGGTAAGGTGGTCACGCAGAATTAAAGGGAGGGGTGTCTAGACATCCTTCAAACTCCCTCGGTGGCTCCAGGGATAGAATTAAGCTTAAGGTTAGGGTTGCACGAGGAAGATGAAGAAGAAGAAGGAGGAGAAGAAGAGAGTTACGTGAAACTCCTCTGGAATTGTTCCTGGCTCTACCCCCTTATATAGGGGAGAGCACCCAAGCCTCAAGACGGTCCTATAAGAGGGAACAAGTCCCTATCCTAATAGGAAACAACTTCCCTTACTTAAGAAGCAAAACTTCTCTCTCTCCCTCATCTCTTTGATATATCTTTTCCTTGAATTATTAGGATATCAAAAATAATTTCTTTCATCCTCTTAAAACTTGCCCTTTATTTTAATGGCACGAAACTCTATTTTCATTTAATAGGAAAATACTTTCTTTTTATCAAATTCACAAAATTCATTAAGAATGTATCACATTATCCTTTTATTTTGCAATTTTGGTATTATCTCTTTCCTCTTTCTTCATTGGGACTCCTTGGAACCCAAGAAACTCTAATAATTCGAAATCCTTTTTATTTGATACTCATTATCCTTCTAGATGCATCTAAATGCATTATTTCACATTATCTTGTTTATTTCTTCATTAAAGTATATCTTTTTGAGGTTTTCTCTTTTATTTTCCTTATTGGTATTTCTTTCAACATTAGGAATCCTTGGGATACGAAATTCCACCAACGATTACTCCATTATACCTCTTTTCACTTATTTTCCACATTTCATCAATATTTCTAATTTCTTTCTTAATAAAGAAATACTTAATTGATCTTTTCTTTTCTTATTGCTCTCTTTATACAACTTTGGACTCCTTGGAACCCAAGAGGCACGAAATTCATTCTTGTATTACATTCCTTTGCCTTCTAGAGGTTTCCACCTCATCTCTCTTTTCTCAACAACTCAATTATTCATTAATTAATTGAATTTCCTTGTTATTGGGCCCA
Source organism: Alisma plantago-aquatica (assembly GCA_963693085.1). Lineage (NCBI taxonomy): Eukaryota > Viridiplantae > Streptophyta > Magnoliopsida > Alismatales > Alismataceae > Alisma > Alisma plantago-aquatica. Next base: position 1,721,373,589 of record OY856409.1, on the reverse strand, counting down.
ATCGCCAATAAAGCCCCCAACAAATCAAACAACAAGGCTATTTTAAACGAAATCAATTTATTCACAACAAATTATATCATTATTTTTCCAAATATCTTTAATATGAGAAAGTACATTTCTCACCAAAGGAACCCAAAATTTGGGGTTGTAACATCCTTCCCCTCTCATGAGAATTTTGCCCTCAAAATTCTATCAAGCAAGCAAACAAACAGGATAAGCCTTTCATGTGTCCATCATGGCTCTTATGTGGCTTCACCCTTTCCATGGTGCTTCCCAAGAACTTTCATCATCTCATTTTCTTCCATATGAGTTCTTTCTTACCTTGGTATATCGTACCCTCATAGGTGACTCAGGACATTCCAGCCTCAAAAGCTGAATAGGTTCAGGGCTCAGCACATGGCTTGCGTACCTCACATAGTGCTCTAGATCGGACTCATGCAACACATCATTTTATCCTGAGGGGTAAGGTTAAACACAACCATCTCCACCATTCCATCTCAAATGGACCCATATATCGGGGACTCAGCTTTCTCAGTTGTAGCTTAGAGGGGTCGGATTTTCACATCACATATTCTCCCATAGTGAACTACATATCCGTCTGCTTTGCATCAGCTTGTGACTCATGTCACCACTGGGTTCTGTTTCTCAGCCATTGCACGATCAAAGTGACTTCATCTGCACACACTTGTGGTTCTTTTCTGACCTTCACGAGGCCTCCTTCACCAACATCATCATAATGAAGTGGTGACCGACACAACCTCCCTATAGAACTTCTTGCATCCCAATAAAGGCTATGGTGGGTAACATCACATCTTAAGAATTGTCTCTATGTATCACCCTAAATGAGCGCACATGCTCTCATTAGACCCTCTAGTCCAGATCATATTGTCCATTAGTATGGGGTGATAAACTATAAAAACACTGAGCTCTTCATGTATCTACTTCCACCTCATGGAAGTGAACCTTTAGGTCACATCATGAACTTTTGAATTCACATCATGATGTAGTTGAACCATCTCTTTTCAAATGTAGTTCAACCAGATCTGTCCCTTAACAGAACTCTTCCTTTCTCATGTCATCTAGGTAAGGTGATCTACCATAACCCATATTGTATCTTGACCTTCTTGGTCTACGAGAAACTCACAACATCCATAATGATGAACTCCCATTCCCTCTCGGGAACTCTTTATACTTTATATCCATGCACTGGGTTAATGGTGTTCGTTCTTCACTTCTTGGCTTGCATGGCCACATGCTACATGCAACTTTGTTTTAAGCATCCAGAATGCTACCATCACTTACTATCTTTGTAGTACCAAGGTATATCATGTCCTCCTGTATTTTTATGATTCCTAAAGCTTGATACCTCGGAAACCCTAAACCACTATCTAAAGGGTTTTATTACCTTCCTATCCAAAGAAGTGTATCTGAGGTTCTATCACCATCCTCTTACTACATCAAGGACTAAACTGGATACCCAAACAACCATTAACTTGTTAAACATATCTTATTACATCTGAGTGTTAGCCAAAACACATCATCTTTCCAAACATAGGGTTAGTCGAACAACCTCAACTTATTCTAGCTTCCAGCTAAACTAGGTAGCTATATCTCAACCAGAGCATTCATTACCACTCATTATCCTTAGGTGTTAGTTAATGTCGAAGACATACACCTCCATGCATTATACTTATCATCTCATCTCAAACTCTAAGTTTGTCTTCATCAAGAAACTCTGAGCTCATCCTCATGGTGATCAAAATCCACCTTGTGATTCCTTGTAACACTTGCAAAAATCCACTTAGTTCAAGATAAAACATCCTCACAAGATGATCTCCTTAATACTCTTAGTGTTTGTAAACCATCCATGTATTATTCTCTCCACAAAGGTATGTTATCATCTCTATCCTCATACTTTGTAGCAACATTCCAACTTCCATCACTTTTATCCTTGGTATAAGGCATGCATACTGTCCTATCTCTCACTCCCATAACAAGAGGAAATAAGCATTTGACTGCAGTCCAAATACAGAGTTCTTCCTGTTCCAAGAGTAGAGATGGTACAACCCACCTTGCCAATACACTTTCAAATCCAAGTTGAAACGTGCCACATATGTCTCTACATCACAAACATCATGATATCAAAAATTACTTCCATGGAAAACTGATCTGCAACCTACTTGGGTCACCACACAATCCTTGGTCATCTCCTCTAGGTCTATAGGGTTCCAACAGTTTTGGGGTCATCCCTCTTACCTTATGCATCCAGAGAGTGCCCTACTCATCAGCCCTTTGGGTCCCATGAGTTCATTAAGGTGATCAATCTCCTAACCCATGGTCCTCAGACAATGATAGTTGTTACCTCCCGACCCTATGGTCATGTGCAACTAGGGAATTAGGCAACTCCTTCTTCCATCAGTCTTATCCCTACCTGACCCTAGGATAGACTTAGGATTCTATTATGGTACATGTCCAACATAGAACCCTACTCAAACATTCATCATCTCTCTTCTTGCATTCATGGGCTGACTTTCATCCTTTCATAAGGGTCATGGCGACCTTCCTTCCTTGGTCAAGCCCCATACCGGTTACCTCCATGGTAACACATCCACATGCACATCGAGATGGTTATCTATGGGTCTATAGGTTCATTCTCATGCCATGTACTCTTCACTTAGCTTCTCAAGATCCTACGAAACCTCCTTAGGTTACCTCAAAACCAACCAAACTGGTAAACTCCCTACCAAAGGGTCGCTCTCCCAAGATGGGAGGAAACTACACCTATATAATAAAGGTCACAAGCATCCTTAGGGTTTACATCCATATGAGCATGCTTAAACCAACAACTACTAAGGCACAATTGTACCTACAAAACCATGCTAGGTCGCACTTGTTCTCATCCTCAAC